>JAUDYJ010000001.1:255168058-255903058 GCA_030761175.1 Masticophis lateralis | reverse complement strand
CAGAAAGACTTAATAGCTTTTAGAGGCACTGCACCACAATTACCCATAAGAGCTTGTGGTTGAAGTTGGGGTCAGTTGGGTTGGTTGTTGTTATACCAACTTCTCTATTGCACAGTGAATATTCCTGCAGGAGTTATTCAATTCCATCACTGGATTAACAGTGGTGCTTTTAAGTCTTTTAGGAACTGTGATGGGGTACTGGTTAGAATGCAGTATTGCAGGATGGCTCTGCTCACTTTTAGGAGTTTGATCCTGACAAGGCTCAATGTTGACTCAGCCTTCCATCCTTCTGAGATCAGTAAAATGAAGGTCCTGATTGTTGGGGGCAATATGCTGACATTGTAAACTGTTCAGAGAGTTTGTGGCTGAGTTCATGGCTATCATAATAGCTAGGTCATCGAGGGCCTGACTCATTTTGTTGGTCACTCATTAAATCTAGTTTTTGTTTCAAGACAGTTGCAATATTATGAAAGACATTGCTGTGTCATCAATCCTTTGTCATGGTCAGTACACTCTCTAGTTGCTTTTTGGCTTCCTAGTGTTATTTCATCATTCATGTGTAAGGAGCAGAGCTCTATTACATCAGCCTGCATCAAGAAACTAATAGATCCTGATGACTTTCCGAAGAAGATTTTTTGAGTTTTTTCTTAGGAACTAATGGGCAGTTTGACTGAGTCGGGAAGGATTAGTTTTTGAAGATGTGAGATCAGATTGTTCCTCTGTGACCTCTCTCTTATACTCAAACCTGAGGACTCTCTGGTTTTCTAAAGTGCTCCAAGAGATGATTAAAAAAAAGAAGTCTGGAGTTGCAGAAATCTGAAGAGTGAATTTGACGAAATACGTATAGAAACCGATATAGGAGATCATATTAAGTTCATGTTAAGAACAATAATCACTTCTGGACTTTTTGCAAAAAATTAAAAGAAATGTAATTTTTATTTTGGGATTTGATGATTGGAATTTTATGAGATTATAGAAATAATGTAGAATTATTAAGAACTTTAGAGTAAGGTTTAACCAGTTCTTCCAGTATCTTGGATGTCTCAGAAACTAAAAAAATGCTGCTGGTCCAAACAATATTGTTAACAGATGTTATAGCTATAAATATTGACACTGAGTTACATCTGATAAATGATACTTGTCTCCTAGCACAGCATATGTTAAAAATTGATCCTGATCATCATCTATTTATTTATTTATTTATTTAAATTTATATGCCACCCTTCTCCTGTAGGACTTGGGGCGGTGCATAGAATAAAAACATGTAACAGTAAAAAATCCTAAAAACAGCCAATATAAAACCCCAAACAGAATAAAATCTCATAGCAGATCAGGGAAATTGCTGAAACAGCCATGTTTTTGGGTTGGTGCGGAAAGTGTGGAGGTCAGGGGCAGTCCAGAGCCTGATTCCAGAGGCTCGATGTGGCCACCGAGAATACGCTCACCCTGGGGGCCACCAGTCAGCATTGTCTGGCCGATGGCACCTGGAGGAGGGCCGCCTTATGTGACCTCACAGGGTGGTGGGAGACCGGTAGGAGGTGGTCCTGCAATACCCCAGGCCCATGCCATGTACGGCTTTATAGGTGAGAACTAGCACCTTGAAGCGGATCCGAAGTGCAACCAGGAGCCATTGCAGCTCGTGCAGGAGAGGTGTTACATGGGAGTAACGGGAAGCTCCCATAACAACCCATGCGGCCGCATTCTGGACCAGCTGGAGCCTCTGGGTGCACCCCAAGGGCAGCCCCATGTAGAGGGCATTGCAGTAATCCAACCGAGAAATAATGAGAGCATGAGTGACTGTATGGAGGGCATCCCTGTCTAGGAAATGGCATAACTGGCACACCAGGTGAACCTGTGCAAAAGCCCCCTTGTCACAGCCATCAGATGATCCACCAAGGATAGCCAAGAATCAAGGAGAACACCAAGATTATGATCCCTTCCAAAGGGAGTCAGCAAATCCCCTCCCATCTGAAGTGATGGGGCAACTAGATCAGGGGATGCTGGCATCCACAGCCACTCAGTCTTGGAGAGGTAGATTCTGAGCCTGTTTCTACCCAACCAGAGCCATACCACCTCCAGGCACTGGGGCATCACGGAAAGGGCATCCCTGGATTGGTCTGGCATGGAGATGTAGAGCTGGATATTATCAGCATACTGATGATACCTCATCCCGAAACCATGAATAATCTCACCCAGTGGCTTTATATAGATGTTAAAGAGCAGGGGGGAGAGAACCGATCCCTGCAGTACCCCACAGGTGAGGGGCCTTGGAGAGGAACTCTGACCCCCCCAAACAAACTGTGTACGGCCTGAGAGAGAGGAGGAGAACCACCATAGAACAGTGCCTCCCACCCCAACCTCCAGAGCTGTCGCAGAAGGATACCATGTATCGAAAGCTGCTGAGAGGTCAAGTAGCACCAGAATGGAGGAAAAACTCCCATCCCAGGCCCGCCAGAGATAATTCACCAGGGCAACCAATGCCATTTCCATGCTGTGCCCATGCTTGTAACCTGATTGGTATGGGTTCAGATAATCCATTTCCTCCAGGAATTGTGGAAGTTGGTATGTTGGTATGTACAGACTCAACAACCTTCGCTATGAAGCAAAGGTTGGAGACAGGATGAAAGTTGTTCAAGGAGGGCAGATCCAGAGCAGGCTTCTTGAGAAGGAGTTGAACCATCGCCTCCTTAAGTATGGTGGGGAAGACCCCATCCCTCAAAGAAGCGTTGATAATCGCCTGGATCCAGTCTCCAGTCACCTCTCTGGTTGCCATAACAAGCCAGGAAGGACATGGGTCCAACAAACATGTGGAGGCCCCCAATCTACCCCCAACCCTGTCCACTTCATCTATGGAAACAGGGTCAAAGTCAACCCAGATGCTATCTTCAAGACTAGCTCCCACTTCCTTGTCAGATCCTGCCCAGTCAGAGTCTAAGTGACATCCAGATCTGAGTGACTTTGTCTTGCAGAAATTGTGCAAAGTCCTCAGCACTGCCTTGTAAGGGATCCTCCCTCCCTCCCCGCTTTCATCCAATTTTTCCATATCACCACCTTTTCCTCAAATTTTAATATAGGTTTTATTATTTATACATTAGTGTATAACTAAGCAGGTGTTAATTTATTTCTGAGCAAAGCATCAAATGCAACAAAATACAGTCAGATAAAAGCTCAAGAAAAAAAAAACCTCAAGAAATTTGGTAGAATTACATACCATCTGGATAGAAGTAAATCAGCCAGTAGGCATTGCCAGTGTTAAAGCCAAAGCTTTCTCACACAATCAGATTAAAGCTGGAAACCCTCCTGCATATTCCTATGCACCTGTCTGCTAACAAAAATAGAGCACCCTCTTCAGCAGACCAGCTCAAGCTGGCAGTGAATAGGAGCATTAATAACTCAAAGTTTCACGGTTAATAGAGAGCATGCTGCAGAACTACATACAAAATTGTCTCAGTTTTGTTTGGAAAAGGGCATAGGCAATGATGCTGAGGTACATTATTCAATGTATTTAATCTTCTCAGGATTAAAAATGGTAAAATCTTGAATCTGGGTAATGAAAATGCTTTTTGATATGAATATTACAAAGTAATAGGGTAAAGATAAAGCTCGTACCATAGAAGCTTTGAAGGAATTACAGTAATCTTATCGGTCTGCAGATTCAAGTAAACAGATTCATTGTTTAACGTCTAGGATGGTCTTCTCTTCGGACCTGACATCATAAGAAAATTGGAGTGAAATAGCACAGTATTTCAGATATGAGGGTGTACTTTATTTCTAAGAGAAAGTAAATTTACAGCTAGGATTAATTAGGCCCAAAACTATGTCAAGTAATACGACAGAAATGCATGCACACACTTCTACATAAATTAAAACAGAGTTTAAATTGAAGAACACTAGAGAGGCAGTAAGGAACATGTAGCATAATTCAGTAGAATTTAAATTGTGTTGTTTCATGTGCTTCCCTGTCATGGTGCACAGCTGATATCTATGAAGCCCAAGACACAGTATCTTGCCCCTGAATAACTGAACTGCAACTAGGACAGAATTGTTGCCCTGTTGCTGGCAAATCAGATTATGATATTGGAAGCCCTCTCGGGCTCAAGCAGTGGTTTTATTTATTTTTTTTAAAATTACCTTCCAAGCAATGTATGACTGGAAGAAAGTTCCTAGATATTGACTTGTTTGGTATGGATTTTAATTTCCAGTTAAAAAGGCAGTTAGCATTCTTTTTTGTGAACAAAACCACCAGGTTTTAGAATGATGTACAATATGTCTCTTTTTTCTTTATTATACAGTTCTACTGGTACTTGCTGATCTCACCGGTTAACTTATCCTCTGTCATGGACAGAATGACTTCATGAAGAGAAATGTATATAGATTGATTGGCTAGAAGCTAAAAATGAAGGGAGGGAGGGAGGGAAGAATGGAAAAAAGGAAGAAAGAAAGAAAGAAAAAGAAAGAAAGGAGTGCATGGACTTCAGAAGTTGCCTACTAGAAACATTTAGTATCTAGGTAGCCTTCCAGTGACTCAAATTCTCAAACCTGCCTCTCCTATGCCAAAAATCCAGAATATACTCTATTTTGAATTTCTCACCACTGCCAAGATGATGGAACTGGTGGGAATGAAGTACATAAATGGTAAGGAGCCACTTGAATCAGGGGAGTTCTTGAGCTGTGGTGGTGCAGTGGTTAGAATGCAGTACTGCAGGCTAACTCATTACTCAGTCCAGGAGTTCGATTCTGACCAGCTCATGATGGACTCAGCCTTCCATCCTTCTGAGGTCAGTAAGATGAGGACCCAGATTGTTGGGGGCAATATGCTCTGTAAACTGCTTAGACAGGGCTATAAAGCTATTGCTATTGCTATTGCTATTGCTATCCAGGAAGATTGATTTATGTTATAATAATAGCTGAAACTTGGCATCGAGCATCTCAGACAGTTGAATGGAAAGCAGAAACTTAATAGGATGCCACACAGGAACTCCAAAAGCAATCCAGATGCTTTTCTGTTAATAATGGTCAGCAGAGCATTTTGTAAGCAAACTTAGCCCCAGGCAAAAGATCTAGCTTCAGGTAAAAGATCTAGCCAGTTCTGCTGGTATTTATCACGGCAATGAATATATTTTCTAAGTTTCTACATCTGACTATGGATAAGGAGCAGAAGATAGCTGAAGGCCATTCATGCTCTGCAAAGCAGGAATCTTCTAAGCTTCTGGAACCCATATTTAGTGTGGTGGTGTAGTTCCCCAAGCTTGCATTGATTTCCTAGAGGCTGGGTTGCGAAATGGCCAAGAATTCAGAGCCACCATGGCTTGTCTCAGACTGTGGATTATCCTAGATGATCATGGTTTAAGTTTGAGTGGAAAGTTGCACAATAGATGAAGATTTTGTCTTGGAGCTGCCCAAGACTGAAGATAAACTTGCCCCTGACCTCATGTCAGTGAATGGCTGAAACAGATTTTCTCTGTTGAAGAACAGAAGACAGAAACTGATAAACCACTGAAGAGGATAAAAACCCTAGAGGGGAATTTTTCTCACCAAGAACAAAGCTCCTTTTGTTTCTGGATCGCTCCCCAGAATTCGGATAGTTCATTTCTGATGTATCCAATGCAGTTTGTGAATAGAGCAAACTGCATTGCATTCTGCGTAGCACTAAGTAAAAGTCATCCGCATACTTTCTTAGAAGATCTATTGATGTTTAAAGATTGCTTTGTTTTTCTGAACAGTTGTGTAATCTAATCCTGAAGAGTTTATACTGAGCATACATCTGAAGTATTCTTTGGGAAAACTGGACTCGCACTCAATGATTCTCTGATTCTACAGAAGAAAGAAACGTATCATTCAATCAGAAATGCTTCCAGAGAGGCCAGTCAGTGCTATCTGTTATTAAATCATCAAAAAGTAAAGCAGGGTTTTTCTTTGGTACTGTTTGCAAATTGAAAGTCTAACAACTTTACCACTCAACTGCCTGATGATTAGTAGGCAGTAATTTAAACTATACACATTATGCTAAGTATCCTTATATTAATTCAGTTTGAGTGAGTTTTTATAAAATCCTTTGTTCTGCTCAATAAAGTTAATTATATGTTCTATGTTTCATAACTGAAAGTCTTGATTTTTTTTTTAACATAATAGAAGCTTCAATTGCACTTTCCCTATAAAGCTTGATCTGTAACAAAAAGCAAGCCATATAAGGAAGTAAAGCTGTACAACATAAGCACAAAATAAGGAACTGGAAGTCTTATTTGTTTCATGTATTTTATTCTCTGACTCAGAAAAGAGAAATTCAATAGCCAACATCCTGCATCTGATTAGCAGGGAATGTTACAATATGCTCGCGTTTAATTGCTTAAATGAAATTTAATTGGATAGTAATAGAAATCTCCAACAGGCCAAGGTTATCCAATCTCTTCTAAAGTTGTCCTAATGTGAGTAGGGTACGATAATTACTCTCACAGTTCAAACAACTTACTATGAGTAATAGTGTCAATTTTCTTTTGATGCTGCATTGGAATACATACTTTGAATAAATATTGTATCTTTTATAAAATAATAATATATATTTTTTTAAAAACTGGTTTTTTAATGTTACTTTAAAATGGTGCATGGAATCAAACCACATTACACTTTGGTAACCAAAGTGTACTTTTCTTCAGTCTATGAAATTTAGCTCCACAACTTCATCCGCCAAGATGAATTTTGCTGCCTCTTAGAAGTGCTAAGTACTTTGTAGTATCACCTGGTAGTATATTCACAGTATCTTGTAGACATTACAACTAGCAGAATTCCTCTGGTAGGTTCTGAATTCTGAAAGGAACTGAAATAGGTTGTTTCGTGTCTAGATTGTGTGCCACATCATATGCATTTTCCTTGAACACTATCCAGATAAACTCCCTTGTGTTTTATTGAGAAAGAACAATAAGGAATAAGATCCATACAACACAGTGACAAGTGTGTTGCCAAAATATCACTGTTTCTACCTCTTCCACCAATGAAGATAAAGAACAATGTTATTTTGTCCATTAATCAGAGGTAGTTGCTTTCAGAAAAATGTGCTCCCTTGACAATAGTGTGTGGTTGCATAAATGATTGAAAGAGACATTTGACTTGGCCAAGGATTGTGCAAGATATAGGAGTTAGGTGATGATATTACTGAATGGGCACAGGTGGGATTTTCAACATTTGGGGAACTTTATGGAGGAAAGGAAGGATTTGTAAGATAGGTGCCTTAAATTTACAAAAAATGTAGCACAGCTGTTTTATTATTTAAAACAAATAAGGACAAAAAGGGAGAGATGCAGCTGAAAATTGATAATTTACTAATATCTTTCAGCACTGGAAACGTGGGGAATTTCAGGGGTTGCAAAATGGTCCTGATCTGAATACTAATATCTCGTAATTGTGAGGTCTACTCAGCTGCAAAATTGATCTAAGGTTCATTGGTTTCTCAGGGCCAATCGCTGTGATTCACATTTATAATAACACTATCTCCATTTTATCTGTGTCATAGTTTCATTTTCATTATTTATCGTATGCCTCTATTTCCCTGTAGACATTGTTTTCCTTTTTATATACATTTTATATCTCAATAGAGTACAGGTTGTTCTCAACTTACAACAGTTCATTTAGGGACCCTTACAACAGCATTAAAAAAGTGACTTATTACTGTTTTTCACACTTATAACTGTTGCAGCATCGCCCTTTTCATGTGATCAAGATTCAGATGCTTGGCAACTGACTCATATTTATGACAGCTGCAGTGTCCCGGACTCATGCAATTACCTTTTGTGACCTTCTAACAAGCAAAGTCAATTGGGAAGGCAGATTCACTTAGCAACTGTGGCAAGAAAGATTGCAAAATGGGGCAACACCTAACAACTGTTTTATTTAGCAATAGAAATTTTTGGAGTCAATTGTGGTTGTAAGTCAAGGATCAACTGAAAGGTTAGGGTTTTAGAGATTTTATAATGAGCTCTTTTTTCTAACCATCTGCAATAAAGAAACCATGTCCTGTATATGAATGGCAGAATTTAAGAGATATTATTATGTTGGTCAGTCATGGAATCCATAGCTCAGGGGAAATTGTTGTCTAAATCTAATGAGATATGAATGCTCAAACTTCTTTTAGATTTCTTAGTAATTCCTATTAAGTAGTAAACAAGGGCAGTTTGCAAATGTGAGCACGCATGCACGCTCGCTCATTTGCTTTGCTCTCATGTGCCACCTCTGTGCATGCCTAGGGCCTTTTGTGCATGCGCAGAGCATCAAAAACGGGATGTGATGAGCTTCCTGCAGCCACCACTACCGATCCACCCAAACCTGATAGAACCAGCTGAATATCACCACTGGTAGTAAATGATACAAAAGTATACAAAAGAAGGTATTCTTTTACAGTTCTCTGTCCTTGGTGTGCTTGAAAACCACTCTTCAGATAGCACTGCATGCTTTAACCAGGTAAAAAGAAGCACATTCAGCACAGCATTGAGAATTCTTTCCAATCCCTTAATAGCAGAACTATTTTGTATCACATTAATCTGTAGGTGATTTCTGTCCATTTTTCATGTTGTGGCTGTAGGGTGTTTTTTTTTTTTTGGTTAGATGCTTCATTTTAAGTCACATGACCAGGAAAGAAAATGGAAGGAGTCTAGAATAGAGAAGCTGGTAACTTTCTAAGCCACTGTCCAGTTGCCTCTTCCCTAGTGATATATGAGGGGATTTTCTTTCTTTCTTTCTTTCTTTCTTTCTTTCTTTCTTTCTTTCTTTCTTTCTTTCTTTCTTTCTTTCTTTCTCTCTCTCTCTCCCTCCCTCCCTCCCTCCCTCCCTCCCTCTCTCTCTCTCTCTCTCTCTCCCTTCCTGTCTCTCTCCCTCTCTCCCTCCCTTCTTTTTCTTCTCCACAGTCCCCACCCCCTAGTCCATTGGTGTTTTATTCTCCATAATGTGAAAGTTGTTTTCCCTGACCTTTTCATCAGCTGGCAGAAAAACTGGATTTAGCCATCTGGCAGCAGCATCCCACTCCCCTCTCTTATTTTGAGAACCAGTTGTCCAGGCTAAGAGACATGGCAAGTGAAGGAGGAAAGGAGACTGTGTATCAGCCTGGTCTCCAAGATAATCCTTATCCAGATATGTGGATAAGTGAAGGGTCCTTAGTTGTTTTCTCACAGATATTTCATTACCCAAACTAGGTAAACCATAGTGTTACCTATCAGGTTTACTCTCAATTTATATTCTAGTGGCTTGCCCTGTCTGTGTTGGTGGGAGTAGTCTTAGAGGTTCTTTGGTTGGGCTGTTTAATGTTAGGTTAGTAATAAACCTATACAAGAAACTTCGAAACAAGCTAATAGTAAAATAGGTCAATTAAAGACCACTCCCACCAACACTGACAGGGTCACTAGAATATAAAATGAAAGCAAACCCTACTCCCTGTCAACACTGATAACATTACCTAATGTCTGCAAGAAACTACCAAGCATAGACAGCACCAAAGACCCCTCTTTTCAACCCTGAGCTACATATATTCTCCTTTATGGATAAGCCCTATACAACAGTTCATAGGCAAGATATTGTATGAGCTAGTTCTTTCTTTTTCTTTGCAGCTTTGTGGGATAACTTCCCGTCTCTCAGCTGTTGTTCTTTCAGTATTTATTTTATTTATTTATTTATTAATTAATTAAATTTATATAACGCCCTTCTCCTGACGGAACAGCCAGCTAAAAAACCAATACAAAAAAATTAAAATCGTACTAAAAACAAATATAAATTAGGCTGAGAATTTAAAACAGAATAAAGCTCTAAAAATTTTAAAAAGTAGAAGGGATCAGGCAAGTCCGGCAAGTTGAAAGAGATAAGTCTTCAGAGCCCGACGAAAAGTCCGGAGGTCGGCAATTGTTCTCAGTTCTGGAGGAAGATCGCTCCAGAGGGTGGGGGCTACCACAGAGAACGCTTTCCCCCTGGGGGTCGCCAGCCGGCATTGTCTGGCTGACGGCACCCTGAGGAGGCCCTCTCTGTGGGAGCGAACCTGCTGGTGGGAGGCAATTGGTGGCAGAAGGCGGTCCCGTAAGTACCCTGGTCCTAAGCCATGGAGCGCTTTAAAGGTGATTACCAACACCTTGAAACGCACCCGGAAGTCAACCGGCAACCAATGCAGCTCACGCAGGAGAGGTGTCACGTGGGAGCGCCCCGTCGCTCCCATAATCCCCCGCGCGGCCACATTCTGTACCAGCTGGAGCCTCCAGGTGCATCCCAAGGGGAGCCCCATGTAGAGAGCTGTAGAGCATTAAATAGATGCTTTTCCTGTAAAGTGATAAACCAATTTTCAGAAGCAGCCAAAATAGGTAAAAGGCATAGGGTATTGTGACAAAGACAACCAATCTCCCACTCTTCTGTTTCATTACAAAAACGAAACACTTCTAGAAGTGAAACACTTCACTTCTATGCTGACCAACAGCTAGTCGACCTGGTCCAGAACTCTGACCAGTCAAAAATAATTAAGTATAGATGTTTTGTTGTATGGCAGTTCTGTTTTTCTCCTTTTTTCTAAAACATTTCAATATTGAAACCTGCTTTCTAGCCCATTACAATAATGGAAGCTCTGACAAGAAGGATCACAGCAACATTCTGATTTTTCTTGTCAAATGTTAAATACAACCAACAGCTGATCTTGCTTGACAAACAACAATCTATATAACAACATCCTATTGTGAAATGTTGTTCTCTTTGCTTGACAAACACAGATGAAAAGTACCCTCCTTTGCTACATTGTTGGAATAGGATACTGGTTCTGTGGTGCAGTTAACAATGCATCTTACGCAGGGGTGAAATCTACTTACCTTCCCTACCGGTGTGGAAGTGCACACACTGTGCATGCGAAGAGGGTAAAAAACAAGTTACTTCCTGGTTAAAACCAGGAAGTAACAACGACTGGGCGGGTGGGCGGAACCTCGCACTGCCGTTGCTACCGGTTCTCTGAACCATCTGCCGCCATTGCTACTGGTTTGGCCAAACTGGTCTGAACCAGTAGCATTTCACCCCTGATCTTGCAATGCAAAATGCAAGCCCATTTAACAATAAACCTCCCAAGTTCCAGGCATGCTCACAGAATCACTCTCTATAGAGAATGGGTTTATACTTTGATAGATGAAGCTGCACACTGCAAATCAGAAGTTACTTGTGCTGGTTGCTTCTTTAATGAGATGTATCACACAGCTGGATAAATTATCTGCTATCCAAAGTGACTTATCATGCCAAAAGATGCAGCATATATTGTCATGGGCTTTTCTTTTAGACTTTTTTTTTTTACTCTACCGTATACTGATGAATTATTTGCAACGTTTTCTTTTTTTTTTTTCACGGCTGCTAGAATAATCAAGTTATGTCTCTTGAACATCAGTCTATCATTTTCATTGACTTCCTCCCTTCTCAAAGATTCTGAAGGGAAGGAAAAACCACACTGTTTAATTTCACAAGGCATTCTTGTATTTCCTTGGCAGTCTGTGCTTCCTTTCTCACAGCTTTTTGCATAAGGACAGATGTTTAAAGTTTTCCACTTGAGACCAAGCTAATGAAGTCTATTCATGTTATTTATTTGTTTTATTGCTACATTCCTCATACCATAATCCCGAAGTTTTATATTTTGCCCTACAAAATATATTTGGCCCTCATATGACTTAATATTTTCTTTTTTCTTTTCAAATGCTTCATGTAGGCCCATCTCGTACCTGGCACCAACAATGATTAATTCAGAAGAATCACTCTGTGCTTGAAGAAGCTGGCCAAAGTATCTCACGGTATAAGTAAAGGTAAAGGTTCCCTTCGCACATATGTGCTAGTCATTCCCGACTCTACGGGTTGTGCTCATCTCTGTTTCAAAGCCGAAGAGGCAGCACTGCATGAAGACATCTCTATGGTCATGTGGCTGCCATGACTAAATGCCAAAGGCGCACAGAACACTGTTACCTTCCCACCAAATGTGGTCCCTATTTTTCTACTTGCATTTTTTACGTGTTTTCGAACTGCTAGGTTGGCAGAAGCTGGGACAAGTAACGGGAGCTCACCCTGTTACATGGCACTAGGGATTCAAACCGCTGAACTGCCGACCTTTCAATCAACAAGCTCAGCATCTTAGCCACTAAGCCATCGTGTCCCGGTTGTCTCACAGTATAGGTAGTCCTTATTTAATAACCATAAATAATTCTGATGACTTGGTCATTAAGTGAAAGGGTCACTAAGTGAACATGTGACTGAGACAGAAAAAGATAAAATTTAAAGATCACTGGTTACTGCTGTTTTGTTCAGATAAAGTTCCCTCTACACCAGGGATGTCAAACTGGTGGCCCGTGGGCTGGATGCATTTCTTTGCAGGACAGAGAGATTGCCTAAGCAAGCTACCTCTTCTGAGCTGCTTTTCTTTTTAGCACAGCACTTCCCTAAAAAGAGCTAAGAACAAATTAACAATGTTAGCTCCATCTTAGTTAATTGATTAGAAACTCTAATAGCCAGTGCTACTATCTGAAACTGACCAGACCTTAATCAATTTCACAATAAGGCTTTTGTTATTATAATTGTATGCATTGGTTGGAAAATGAATTTTTATAATTCCTATTAATTTCTATTTATTACCATCCTCTTGCTTTCTTGTATGATGCCTTAACAACTAGACTAAACTGTGTCTTTGTAATTTTTGGTGGATGGGAGTCAGTGTTAATAGATGAGTAAATGTCATAATAGTTGATAGGAGTCTGACCAGTTTTAAATTCAATTCCCTGACTGAGCTCCATGTTAAAATTGTTTATTATAAACTATCCAACTTCAGCAACTGGCACAATAAAACTAAAGCTAAATACTTTCATCCATATGCAGAGGCTTTGCATCTTAAATAAATAACAACAAATTCATATATGGTGACTTCAACCTGTGATATAATAGCTTTCATGAAGTCCTACATTTCATCAGTATTTTTTTTTTTAATCTGGGATAACAAATCCTGCAAAGGTCTGATGGTAAATTTCTTTCTAGCGAAATTAAATTACATTTCAAATGGTTTAATTTCCTAGAGCTGCATCTACAAAGTAGACCTCTGCCTCTCATGCCTACAGTATATCTCTGCAGGAAAGTTTTTGAAGAGGTGCATCCACCTTGTAAATGCTATGCAAAAGCTCTAATAAACGGCACAAGGAACATGCCAAGGTCAGCCATGTCCCTTTGATATTAAAACTTTTCAGAATACAGAGTACGGATGAATCAAATGTAGTCATAACATATTTTTCAGAGTCAGTCTAATAGTATTCTTTGATTGCAGAAGAATTTTAATTTTCATCTCTTTTCCAGGATTATGCAGCCTCGCCTTAACCCTATTCTTACTCTTAGGTAAATATTCTAAAAAAACCAAACCTATGTATACTTGCTACTCTAATAAAAGTACACAAAGGGCTATTGGCTTATTAACTTATATCACAATTGTCCACATCATGATACTTTTTAATGAAATTTGCTGTCTTTCAACCATGTACCTTTCCATAAGCGAATAGTTTTGAATCACCAATGAAGACAAATATACCTGTCCTAAAATGCCAAATTGAATTTGCGTCTGTCACTGGACCAGAGATTTACTTTTCCAAGCTTTTGGATTCATGCTGAAGCCCATCTTCAGGGAATTTCTTTGGAATATGTGCATTGGGCTGTTCTGTGAGTCATGTTTATGTGGTCCCTTCCTATCGGCTGATTGGTGTGTTGATTGCTGACAATTGGCAATCCTACATTACCAACTTGTTTCAGTTTCTCCAACAGAACTGCAAGGGCTGAAAGGTGTATCCAACAGGAAATTTTTACTAGTGCCAAAAGCCTCATCATCAAGGACTCTGAAAATCTCAGGATTACCAGTCCAGTTCTATAGTTAACTTGACCATTCCCTTAGATTTTTGTAAATAATTTGATTCCTTCTGTTCAGCTTCTTAACAGTAGTTCTTTATGACTTTGCAATTTGGAGCTCTGGGTTGTGTATCTAGTCTAATGGCAAAGACCTCTTTTTGAGGGATCAAGAAATATTTTGAGTGACTCTGGGTAGTAAAATAAATTGAAAACCATTCTAATCACAAATACAAAACTTGAACTACACAATAACCCTATCATAATCAACAGTCTGCTAAGCAAAAATAAATCATAATCTATGTGGATTTCCTCTATGTGATAATAATATTCATCATTTTTGCCATTTTACTGAGGAGTTTATATAACTTAAACAAGATTGTATCCTAGAGATAAGCTTCATTAAACAGTAGATAAACATGCTTTGTCTAAAATTTTATAGAGTGGTATTGTTTGCTAGAAATGCATTTTAGGGAAAGAAATGTAAAGTAATATATCTGCAACAAGGCACCTCTATTGCTACTGACTCCAAGCATTTTTTGAAGGCCTGCAGCATTAAGCACATAGAAGATAGGCCACAATTAAAATGTTAAAAAAACTGCTGTATTAAGCGTGTGCATAATATATATTAAGCGTGTGCATAATATATATTCAAAATGATAAAATAATTGCTAAATTATGTAAATTTTTATGGTAGACCAAGAAGCAAGTAGATTTTTATTTAATTGCCACCTTTTGCTGATTCAAGTATGTTAATCAGAGGGAGTTCTAATAGTTCCATGCAGCTTCACTAATATATTCAAGTAAAATGAGCACAATTATTAAATGTCTAAATATTGATTTAAAGTGCTCAAAGTATTAATGAAGTTGTGCTCTCTGTTGCAAATGGGTTAAACTGGTTTGGATAACTCCAGCCTTTGGATTTGTGCCTAACTGTAAACACTAATAGAATTGGAAAAGATTGGTGGGGAAAGATTCATAGCTGTGAAAGGGGCATGATTCCTATACAAATTTCCTCTAGCTGCAAGGTCCTGTTTGTTTTTTGTTTTTTTGTTTTTTGAAAAAGTTTTTTATTTTTATATTTCATCAACATGTTTAAATGTACAGTCTTTTATCCATCCTTATATATTGTTCGTTCATCTTCTTCTTTAACTTCCGTTAGGTAATTAATTAATTATTTGTTCCGGTCTACTCTTTTACCATTCCCTTCTTTGTTTTACTACATCCTTTCCTTTTTCCCTTCCCTTCTTTCTCCTCCTTTCTTTCTTCTTTCCTTATTCCTCCTCTCCTCTCCTCTCCTCTCCTTTCCTTTCCTTTCCTTTCCTTTCCTTTCCTTTCCTTTCCTTTCCTTTCCTTTCCTTTCCTTTCCTTTCCTTTCCTTTCCTACTTCCTTTCCTCTCTCCCTTTTCCCCTCTTCTTCCTCCCCTTCTTACCCTCTCTCCTGCTCTTCTTTCCCCTTCCTTCTTCCTCTCCTTTTCCCATTCTTCTTTTATCTTCTTCTCACCTCCCAACTCCCCTACTTTCCCCTCTCTACTCCTCCCCTCCTTTCCATTCCTCTTGTTTCCTCTTTAATTCAATCTAAGATGGTATTCGAGCAGACCTGATTTCTCTTATTAAAATAGTTTTATTTTACCTTTTACACAAAATTAAACCCTAACATCCCCCCCATTACCTCTCCCTCCTCCCTCCCCCCCCCCAGCATGAACCTGGCAGGCCAAGATGCCCTGAGCCATTCCCCCTCCCCCATTTGTTTCTTGAAAATACCAGCTTTTTACCTATAGAAATCTAAATGCATTACTAATCCTGCTTGTATTTCTACTAAAGATTTCCTTCAGATATCTCTTCATTCTGAGGCTTGGAAGGCCATCTTTATTGCTATTTCTCAAGTTCTAGAATTCCAGAATGGTTCCGTTTAAAAAAATAGTTCGGGCCACAATTAGGGTAACAAGAGACCAGCATTTTTTCTTCAGCATCTCAGCACTCCAGTTATAAAAATTACTTTGGAGGAAGGGTGCAGGGGACTTTTAAAATGCCAAGGGAGATTTTTGTAGGCAGGTAATTAAAAGTACAATGTTGAAGACTCCTGATATAGATAGCCTTGAATCGATGGTAGACTTCCTACTATCTATTTTCTGAAAGTTTCCTTAAACAGAGTGCGATACCTACCATTTCAGTTTTTTAAAAAAATAAACACAGATATTTCAGCTGTTTCAGACTAGAATAGATACATATGGACATTTCTATGACAAAATGTTGTTTTATACCCTCATGCAATAAACTAATAGTTTCAATGAAAATACCCTAAGCACTATACAGAGATGCACTCAGAGAAAATCTAGCTTGTCTTAGAAGAACAATATATTATGCATTGGAGTGACATTCAAGTATTAATATCGTATTTTTGGGGGGGGCAGATAAGAATGCTGTCTTACCTGTGGTTTCCTGCTGCATATTGCTGATATGTCTGTTTTACTGGCACATACCATAAAATGGAATTTTCATAGCAGCAGCAGCAGCAGAATCTGTACAATTGAACAGCACCAGGTTTCCCTTCCCTTCTTAATCTTTCTCTCTGAAATCTAGACAAACCACCAATCAATATATTTGGAAGAACTCTTGAAACTTTGAACACCTCTAGACAGTAATGGGATTCAAGAAATTTAACAACCGGTTTTCTGTCCTAATGATTTCTTCCAACAACCAGTTTGCCAAACTGTTCAGAAAGTTAACAACCGGTTCTCCCGAAGTGGTGCGAACTGTCTGAATCCCACCACTGCCTCTAGACCAAGGAGGCAAAATATATGTGTGATAGAATCTCAAAGGATCTTCTTCTCCGTTAGATGGATGTCATTGCATTGATTTCGTGTGTGTGTGTGTGTGTGTGTGTGTGTGTGTGTGTGTGTGTGGTGGAGGTAATATCCATTTGTCACAGAGAAGAAGCAAGGTAAATGCTGTTGGCTCTGTTGAAAATCCAGCACAGATTTGGCTCCACTTTTCTCTTAAATGTGTTCTTTTAACTTTCATTCTGGAGGAGAATGTGCTGGGAATTAGACCTCTCAGTTGGTTCTAAGAAGACTGGAATTGCCTTCAGTTTCTTCTCCCTCAGAATATTTCCAATCAGACTGATCATTACAATGCTCTTGTAACTGTAGTGTTGAAATAGTATTTTAGTGGTTCTTTGGCCTACAGTAAGCTCAGATACAGCTTTCCACAGGAGAAGTGGACTGGTAATCTTGTCACCAACAAAATTTGGAAACTGCAAAGACCTCTTCTCAAGCTGCTTTTGAAAGGGAACTATCCCCTTCCTTGTATTATATTGTACTATGTCACTCAGTTTTCCGTATGCACCAGATTATATTTCAAAGTGGGTATCTTTGCTTGTTTCCTCTGCTATCTAACCATATTTTCCATTTGGGTAATAATGACCTAATTGATATTAGGTCTATGGTCAAGGATGGTCTGATTTTTGTATTGGTCTTATGGGTAAGATGCTAAGAATTCATATATTGAAAGATTCTGACAGACACAGCTCTTAATATGTTCTCTATCCTCAAGTCCTTCACAGAAAATACTTGCAGTTATGGGGACATGTTTGTGTAATTGCATTGTTAACCTTCCGGATTAAAGCTTTTGGAGCCCATTAATCAAAAACACATATACAAGTATGTCAGAATACAGAAAGCAACAATTCTGTCCTCTTGGCAATTAATTATGATGATGAATGCCCTTCCCTTCCTCAAACCCCGTTCTGCCTGGCACAGCTCTTCCACTGCGAAGTTATAATGCATATCTAATTAAAGGTGACCTGATAAGTAGGATTCTTAGCCTTCCTAGTCAGGACCAAGAGACTGTTAATCAGAAAGTGCTTGCTTTCCTCTCACACGCCTGCTCTCCCTCCTCCTTCTCTCTCTCTCTCTCTTTCTGTCTCTCTCTCTCTTTTATTTTGTGTTAATTTCAAATCCTCTTCCTGCATCAGTGAGCAGATGAGATCTTCAGCCGGCTTTCATCTTTCAGAAAAATGAATAGTGCAGAAAGAACATTATCAAATGAGCTGTTGAAGAAGTCAGTGAATATGTCATTGAGTGTGACTGTTTCCAGAATGAATTTAGATTTATCTCTGTTATCTCTTTTCTCCCAACCCACTCGCCATACTCTGCCCACATGTCAAACAGGCTGAGTCATAATGAATCATGAGGGACAGCTACTTGTAGTTAGGTGGCAGGTCCAATTGTGATACAGCTTGTTCGGAAATTAAGTTAGCATTATAAATTGTCTCATTTGACCAGAGATTTAAACACCTAGCTACTTTTATGCATGCAATTTCTTAAACTATTCAATTTCCATTAAGCGGCTCTTCCTTTGCAGTATTCCACATGCAAAGTTGTTTTATCACATCAGTTGTTGCACAAAACAATGGTGACAACAGGAAAGCCAATTTTGTTTCTTCATATTTTGGGGAACAGATATATCATAACATAAAAATAGCTGTGGATATCCCACTTTTAAATCTTGAAATATTTCTCAAGGAAGCAGCAATTTTTATGCAACCTGCTGCTTATGAAAAAAGGAAAGGGAATGTGCAGAAATGAGGAAGGTACCTTACAGTGTATCAGACTGGTGGTACTTCTAATCAGTTTTGCCTGATTAGCAGGGATTATTTCCATTCTTGCCTGGAGAAACAAAGGATGGAATTGAGGGTGCTCTGTTTGGTCTTTCAACTTCAGAAGGATTTGCAACAAAAATGTATGTAAGGATTTATGGACCATTGCCTGATACTACCTTAGTCCAGAAGGAACAATTACAATTCCCCCCCCCCCCTCCATGATCTCCTTTTTCCTATATCGGCTAGGTCTAGCCGATATAAGAAATATATATATATATATATATATATATATATTGCTGTTTGCAGAAATGTTTAATTTTGCAGTTACAATATACAAATGTATATTCTAATTGGCTCATTATAACTTTGTTTCCATTAAACATACAGAGGCTGCCACCACAGGGATATACCTTGTGAATTACTCAACCCTCCCATCCCTTATGACGACATGATTAGAGAGGTACAAGGAGTTCAATCTGCTGGAAAGTTATAGCTTTAAGAGGCTAGAAGATGTTGCCATTTGTTTTCCTTTAATTTCTCTTTCTAGGGTTGAATAAGAAAACAAACCCAGTGAAAGGTGTCTAGATAATAATTGAATGGAAAAGAGTGTACAAAAGAAGCATCATTCTTAATTTATTATTCAGATGTGATTGCAACACTTGCTTGACCCTAGGCTACCGTATCTGGGTTGCAAAATTCTATATAACCATAAATGCAGTTGAGATATGGTAGTCTTAGACAGACGTTATTTGGATTTATTTACTTGATTAATATTTGAATAGATGATCTCCAGAGAATTCCAGAATTGTTTTTCAAATGGTAAATCCAAATAATCTTCTCCTCTTTCTCTTCCTCCTCCTGAAAAAAAAAAAAAAAAAACCAGTGTAACCAAATGCTGAAATGCTGCAAAGAAAACTGAATGTTGAGGAAGTCAAAGAAATTGTTCTCAACTTGAAAGAGACTGTCCCCCAACTTTACAAAAATATCTAAAGTTAATAGTGGCAAATCATTGATTCATCATATTCTAGATCCTACCTTAGTATTTTAGTATCAATACTGGTATATTTCATCAAGATCACATGGTTTACAATGATAAAACATGACACAAAAGATTGAAGAAAACTTGGAACAAGCTCATCTTAATAATTAGTAAACTTTACAATGCAGTTAACATCAACTCATATTTGACATTTATCATTCATTTTAAATGTGTTTGCCTTTGTGAGCATAATCAGCTCAAGATTGTTTACATTAGCTTTTGAAAAAAACACGTACAATTTGGTGTATACGTATATAATGCCATCTCAAATTTTAAGAAGTGGTTAGCAATCTAATGTGAAACACTTCAACAAGATAGCATTGGAAAAAATTAAAATCCTTTGTTTGGTTTTAGCATTTGGACAGCTTCATATCCGTAGAAATACCAATCTGGGCTGTAAATATCCACATGGCCATTAGATGGCAGCAAAGAAACACAGTAAACTCTTAGCTCTTGCTCTGATTCCATGATTTTTCACCATGTCTAGTGATAGCATGAATTTTGGCAGACTAAATATGGTTATGCCTTCACATACAGGTACAGTAGCTCTTCAGAGTTAAATCTATTGGGTGCTTTAAAGAGTAAGACTATTTTTTTAAGCAATAGATGGATTATGAAACTAGTGCAATACAAATACTACAGCAACTACATTCTCAATCAGAAGATATTTTTGAAATCTTTAAAAGCAGCTCCATTCAAAACATGCTCAAATCTGGTTACACCATGTAAAAGGGGCAAGATTTTGTTTCTTCTGTACAGATTTTTAACATTTTCCCTTTAAGTTTTATTTATATTCAGAATTGTTTCTTCCATCAGGGAAAGCCTTGTGTTAATATGTTCAGTATTCCTTTGACCAACCAACAACCTGAAGCTATTTTTGCAATATGTTGAGTGCAGATGAGTGCAGAAAATGTGGGCGAAGAATTTAGAACTGGCCCTTAGTTGACTAATATTATAAAAGGGTAAAAGCGAGAATGAGAAAGAGAAATCAGTGGTGTAGATTCTGGCCATAATTATGCTCATGTAAATCTCAGATAATGCCAATTACTTCTATGGAGATCCTTCAGATTTACCCCACTGGAAGAGAAAATGAAAAATCTGGCTCATTGTCTTAGCAAAAATACACCCAGTCAATGTCAGTTTATTACAGAGAGAAAGGGAATGTGAAAGAAAACAAGGATTTCGTTAGCAATGTATTCTGGAGTATAAAAGATAAGAAGGAATATCTAATTAACACACCACTATAATTGCTTGCAGATATTCTTTTTTATTTAAAGATGAAATAGCTAAGAGTTCTCATCAAAACTGGGGTCACAGCCTACATATTAAATGAAAGAAATTGATTGGGCTTTATTACACCCTGACTACTGCAAATGTGCCTCAATCACTGATTGCTATAAATTTATTCTTATAAACTACTAATTGCCCAAGTCATAATGGTAACAATGGTATAATGAAATTATCTTGATCAAGCTGATGCACAAATTTTGCTTGACAACATGAGCAGTGTGAGAAAAAAGGAAAGAAGACATGCATACAAATACATAATCTTTCATTAAAATTAAAACCAATGTTAAAACAACTGTTCTCTGAAGCATACAAAGTTCTCTATTAGAAGGCTTTTCTTTTTTAAAAAAAATTTAAGAAGACAGGCATTTACATTTATGATAAAATGATCTTGCATATTTTATTTTTCTTGAAAATTAATGACTTACTTAATCACATTTGATCAAAGGAGATAAGTTGATGTAGCCATGTGTTTCTGATTGCATTAGGCCTGATCTGAAGTGGCATGATGGATAGCCCATAGTCTCTCTGTCCCTCTATATAACATCCCCATTATTTGATGTGCATGGATACTGTGGAATAACACTAGCCCTCAGAACTGTAGTTCCTATGTCAGAAGACATTACTCTTCCTTCGGGAGATCAAGGACAAAGGCTAAGTATCTTACACAGCAAGCTTTGTAAATATTACTTTCCAGTTAACAGGGCATATAGTGCCTAATTTTATTCTTCCTTCTTGGTTCAAATGCATTGGTTTGCTGGTAAAAACTGGGGCATATCCCAGTAACCATCAGTCCTGTGTACAGGTAGGTAGTCCTTATTTAGTCTTGGAAAACAACTCTTTGCAAATAGAACAGTAATTTTAAAAGTTGCCTATTTACACAATAAAAACCTTCAGTGTGAAACTGATTAGGATCTGGTCAGTTTCTGGAAGCAGCAGCCAGTTGGGAGGAGGGATCTAATCAGCTAATTGAAGTCACAAAACTGGGATGATTAACTTGTGTTTTCTGTGGAGAAAAACAACACAGAAAGAGATTGCTTGTTTAATGTATCTCTTGGCTCCATTAAGGGGAAAAAGGGAGAAAAAGCAGATCAGGCATAGGGCACTGTACTTTATCTGAATGAGACTGTAGTGCAGGGATCAACTTGTATCACGGTGTTATCACGTAAAGTATTGGGACTTTTTCCCCCTTCACTAAACTGGCCAAGGCCATGGCCAGTGCATGACGCATCTGGCCCATGGGCTGTGGGTTTGACAGCCCTGCTGTAGTGATTTTGCAGTCCCCTCCTCTTTTTCTCACTTAGTTTGCTTGGTGGCTGTATTTCTTAGTGACCAATTTGTTGGAACCAATTTTATTTATTTATTTATTTATTTATTTATTTATTTATTTATTTATTTATTTATTTATTTATTTATTTATTTATTATTTATTTATTTATTTATTATTAAAATTTATATGCCACCCTTCTCCCATAGGACTCGGGGTGGCTCACACAATAAAAACAACATCAGTAAAATACTAAAAACAAGTCCAAATTTAAAATCCCCAAAGTTAAAACCCTATAATCCGTCAGGGAATTTGATGAAAAAGCCATGTCTTCAGGCCAGCGCGGAAAGTGCGGAGATTGGGAGCCGTCCAGATCTATTCCATTCCATTCCATTCCATTCCATTCCATTCCATTCCATTCTGGAATGGTAACCCATTCCAAAGGGTCAATGCAGCCACAGAGAACGCCCTCATCCTGGGGGTCACCAGCCATCATTGTCTGGCCGACGGCACCCAGAACAGGGCAGTTCTATGAGAACGCACAGGGCGGTGGAAGGCCGGTAGGAGGTGGTCCTGCAAGTACCTGGGGCCCATGCCATGAAGGGCTTTATAGATAAGTACCAGCACCTTGAAGCAGATCCAGAAGGCCATCGGCAGCCAGTGCAACTCGCGCAGAAGAGGTGTTACACGGGAAGCTCCCGTAACAACCTGCACAGCTGCATTTTGGACCGGCTGGAGCCTCCGGGTGCACCCCAATTGCAGTCCCTTAACAAGAATCATCTGCATATGGAATTGCACACCTAAATGTAACTCTACAGCAATCATAGATAATTGCAATAATCAATATTTCTCCGTGTTTAATTCTGCTACTGCTTCCCTCTTGTTTGCCGATAGGTTTTCTCTATTGTTGCTAGTTTTCACTCCCTTGGGCCAGTCACTCTCGGCCCTAGGAAGCAGGCAAGGGCAAACCACTTCCCAAAAACTTTGCCAAGAAAACTGCATGAACTGAGATTAGTTCAGCCAGTTCCCAGAAATCAAGAAGGCAGAGAGAAAGAAGGAAAGAAATATTATATATAAAAAAGTAAAAGTAAGTTTATCTAAACCAACAGACCTTGTGTGCTAAAATTTACTTTTGATCATTACTTTTGATAACATTAGCTAGTTTGTTAGTGAAAAATCTGCAAGACAACCTCCAAGCTCAGAGACCACCAAAGATTCCACAATTTATATTTGGCCCAAGCTGAAATTGAAGGTATAGTGAAAATGTTTCAAAATATTTTCCCCTTTAATTCCTTAAATTGTTTATAAAGTTCAAATACAAAATGGTGAATATTGTACTACACATGCATTACATAGGAAGGTACTGATGAATGTAGGATTTTAAAAGAAGTGAATAATTTTATTATCAGGAATGGAATATGTGTGTCTTTTACACACCCTTGAGGAACACCCCCGCCTCCCCAAATCTGGTACTATGCACTAGGTTTTTTGAAATGCTTATGGTTTTTTTTATTATTTGAAGAAAAATATTTTAGAGACTGGTTTTTATAAGAAAATGTATAGAGAAACAAAGCCATATTATAATATAGAGATTTCTATAAATCCTTTTGTTTTTATTGGCCAAATTTTGTAAGATAATATCTAGTCCAATATTTTTAAGTATCTATAGAAAATCTGTACATCAGTTTTGATTCTCTTTCTGCAGTGTATGAAGCTTTCATACACAACTTTCTTTAGAACAATATGGTACTTGTTAATAAAATTTCCCCAAATTTCCCTAACGCAATTGTTAAGATGGTATTCTGCACTATAAATTTTTCTCACACTGCCTTTTCAAACCATTTTCCAATATCATTTTTTCTTTTCAAAACCTTATGTGCAACTTTCAGTAGCCATGTGTATATGTAGGCTTTTGACTCAGAAAAAAGGAACATTACTGCTGCCGCCATGGAGTTGTTTTGGAAACTTGGAAATTCAGGAAGATTTCTTCTGCAAACTGTGGAAACTGTACATGAACACAGCTAGCCAGATTCTCCTGCATTACAACTGCATTCCAGAAAGCCATAAATGGATTGTTTCAGAGGATGCTGTCCTAATATTAATCCATTTGAGCTTTTGTGAAGTCCTTGATTTCAAAAGAAGCCACTCTTATTACTATTCCTATCTAATTCCTTGTTGGCCATAAAATGACAATTCTAACTTACTTTAACCTCTCTAAAGGTATGTTCTTAAATGTTAATGCTGAGAAAGTCATCCTGATGACTAGTGCTTAGGTTTAATATATAATGGCTTTTGACAGCTGCTTCTATAAGAAGAGTAAGTGTTGACTGCATTAATGTCAGCTCCTGTCATATGCTAGTTACCAAATCTGTGAAGCGATGATGACAGGGAACCAAACTAGAGTGACAACAGGAGCCAAAGCAGTGATTTGAAAGAAGAAAGAGTGGACATTTTCATGCATTTTTCATGTGTTCCAAAGTTGTTCATTCTGTTCAACCTGAGCCCTGCATTGTGTTGAGAAGCTCTGGCGGCAGCTACTGGCATCTGAAATTCCCAGAATCAATTCAGATTTTCTCAACGTCAAACTGATCAGATTGTTTTAATAGTGGAGTAATTCTACTTTTGGAAATGTCTGAGCATGGGTATTGGGTGAGAGCTTGACTCAAAAGAACAATGGTCTTTTCTTGGAACATAGGAACTGAAAATATAAGGAGAAGACAGCTGAATAAGATCCAAAGATCACCATTGTCCTAGTCCCACATTAACAAACTAGATACCAGTGGGAAACTTATCTGAACTTCCCATTGTGTTTCCCAAGAGGCATTGGGTGTTTCCAGGCAAATTACCTGTAAAGTTGAAGGTTGCTTATCTCTAATGACGATATCACCTTCCATTAAATGCGCACATTGATAGTAATCAATACACTTTGTGGAATCCAATTATACAATTCAATTGGACAGTCTATGAAGTAGATTCTCTTTTCATCTATTCTGTTACATGATTTGAGAGACATGAAAACCTTTCTTCTGGCTCTTTTTTTCTGAATTTATCTTTCATTGTAGCAGGTTGCCCTTTCCATAGTTTTTTTCCCCAGAAATATTTATTTTTTTTTGGTGGGGACATGGTAACACAAATTGCACCCAGTATTTCATGTGCACTTACAAACAGACAGTGATTATGATATCAGCAGTTTTTTAATGATGTCTTTTCTAATAACTCCTGAACTAAAATCTGCCTTTGCTACTATTATTATTACTGGCTTAAAGTTTTATTGAAGTATTCTGGATTCACATCTTTACTGAATTATCCACTACAATCCCAGATAGTGCCACATAAAAATAATCATTTTATATGCATTACTTTAAATTTCCTTGCATAGAGCTATACTTTCACATGAAATGTTACAAAACATATCGGCATGAACAAAGCATTCCTTCTTGAAATGCTTAATATGCTTATTTTTCAAGTCTAGAACATCTGAGAAAAATCAAGGGAGAATGGTCAATAAATCCCATTTGAATCAGTTCCATAATCATGAGAGTCATTCAGGACTACATGTAAACTGTAACTATAGCATGTACAAATTGCTTTGTGTTGTTTTATAAAGCAGTGTGAGAAAGACCATAGTAAGGATGCTAAAAACATAGTTGTTCTGACCTAGGCTTCCTGACACAGTAAAAGTACACAATGAGTCCCCAAAACTCTATTTTTATTTCTACGGCTGTGAATTCTGTTCATTCAGAGCCTGTTCATTCTCAATCTGTTCATTCACAGATGAGTCCCAAATAGTTGTAAAGAGTCCGACCGAAGTCTGCCACAGTTGTACTGATAAGGCTGATAAGCACCCACCTTTATCTCCCTTGACACACTGCAAGACCTAACTGGCAATTAACTTTGCAAGGCCACACGGAGCTGCAGTCTTGAAACTGGCCAGTACAAACAACTGTTGCTTCCTGCAAAGGCCCACATGCCCTTGCTCCTCCTTTATGTCTTATGGAAGAGGCCAATCATCTCCAAGCCCTATTCCCAAGTCGACCCTTTTGTTTTAACTGTTCTTGCCTTCTGGCAGCTCTGTGCATGCACACACTGGGAACAGGCTCCCCCTGTTCTTCTACCTTGCTGATGTCCAACTCTGGAGGCTTCGGAGTTTGCACATAACTCCCAGATGTCCCTGGTCCCATCTCTGCCTCTGATGCAGAGCCCTCGTCTGAGCCTTCCCCAGACTCCAGGATTGGCCCATGTTCCTCTCCAGCTTCCTCACTGTCCAACTCCACTGTCAGCTCCGCAGGCCGCCAGCAGACTACAACAAAAGTGTACACTAGGTGTTCTTTTTGGCAGCCATACAAAAGTGGTTTGCCACTGCCTTTTTCCTTATTTTTTTTCTTTTAATGTCAGTCTAGACTACAATTTAGGATTCTCTGGTGGACTCTTGCCCAAATATGAGAATCTGCTCCCACCTGGCTGAGATTTTTGGGATTAATCAGAATTAGTGAGGTAATATCATCTGCTGTGGCACAATTTTCGAGGATTGGTGTAGAATAGCACCTATATGTATCTCATTTTAAAAAAAAACTCTGGTTGGTGTGCAGAAATTATGAAACAATAAAGTAAAGAAATAAAAACAAAGGGATAGGATCAGGACAACAAGAAGTGATAGTACCATGCTAGTGAGACCACACTTAAATACTGCGTTCAGTTCTGGTCACTATGATATAAAAAAGATATTGAGAGCCTGGAAAGTATGCAGGGAAGAGCAATGAAGATGGTAAAAGGTCTGGAGATCAAATTGTATGACAAACAGTTGAGGGAGCTAGGTATGTCTAGATTATCAAAGAGAAGGATTAGTGGGGACATGATAGTTGGCTTCCAGTACTTGAAAGGCTGTCAAAGAAGAGGGGATTGATTTATTTTCTAGGGCACTAGAGAACAGGACAAGAAATCATGGGTGGAAGAGAGATCCAACCTAGATATAAGGATAAATTTTCTGACAGTGAGAACAATTGACCCTAGAAGAGAACAACCTTCTAGAGTTGTAGGTACTCCATCACTGGAGGTTTTCAAGAATAGACTGGACAATCATTTGACTGGGATCATATAAGTCTCCTGCCTTGAGCAGGGGGTTGGACTGGAAGAATTCTGAGGTCCTTCCATCCCTAGGATTCTCATATATTAAAATACGGTCAGTACATGAGGAATGCTTGCTTTCGTGTTTTATTCCAGCTGCCGAATATCAGTCACATTGATTGATACATAGCAATTTGCCAGTTAATTTGCATTATTATATATTTTGCTATTTATGCATAAATTCAGTGGCTAATATTAATTTGGATCAAGCAGCTGATCTCTGTATTCAGAGTTGTTGAGAGTCGGGCAGCACACAATAATTTAATAAATTATGCTTATTCTTATTTATTGTAACAGTGATTCCTTTTCAAATAAATTAAGAAAATTGGCATCACTGTCGAAATGTTAGGATATTTTTATAGTAGATTTAATATTTTTTACAGTGGCAGATATAACTATTGTTTAATTTGTTTGTTTATATTACAATACATTAATTTATTTTTATATTACTATTTATTTTTATATCACTATATTTACCATTACTGTTGTTTAATTTATTTGTTGCAAACAAACCAGAGGAGTTTTGTTTTATATGTCTGTGGGTTTTTTTTCTTCCTTTCAACATATAACTTTGGTCATCATCTGCTGTAGGAACGTATACCTCTCAGGTAATTTCCTAAATACACAGAATTTTAAAATGCTATATTGATAGGCTTTCCTTTTGGCATTTGTGGATCATCTTGAAATTCAGAGATTCTGAAATCAACACCAAAGGTATGTAGGGAAGGCTCTTCCACTGCAGAGTATTCAGTTCTGTAATTTTATAAAATTTTATTAAAATTTATTTTTCTCAATAAAGATGGTCTGAAATACTTAAAATGTGAGCATTCATAAATGTTGTGTTGGGATCATCTATTGTAAAAATGTGGATAAATTGTAAGGTGACAGGTCCTTAAAAAGGGGGAATTCTATCACAATGCCACAGAGTTTATGTAAAAGCTTTTGGAAAAGCCACACTGGAAAAAGAAAAACAAGAAACCATGTGAAATAGGAATAAGGCTTGAAAAGGAGATTTTTCTCCCATATGTCTGTTCCTCAGAGAGAATGTGAAATAATGTTTTTTACATTAGCCTTGTGGAGGTATTGAGCCTGCAGAGTTTAGGATTAAAAGTTCATATGGGATGAGACCCATGCAAGCAAGCCCTATTCCAAACTACTCCATGCCCAGCTCCTTTGGAGAATTTGGACTTTCAACTGAATGAACCAACAATGTCCTGAAAATTACAGATTTCAGCCCTGAGTCCAGCATTATGTCACCCATGTTTCCTCAAAAGTTAGGGTTGCACTTTTCCTTACCCACTACCCTTTTAATGCTGACAATTGTAGTATGTATGACTGCAGCTCTCTGTATTTCACCTACAGCTCTATGTATTGAATATCTAACATTTAAACATTTGAAGTCACATTCTACAAATGTTTGAATGACTTTGAGAATTTTTTGGATTGAAGAGGCTCTTCCATTTGTTTTCTGCATTATTGAATTTGTGAAGATCCAGGCTGGAGAGGGTTGGTAAAAATAGCAAACCTAAGATAGCTTTTTATATGTCAGATCAAACATTAAACTTTAAAAATACTGTTTACAATAGAAAATCCATCCAGGCAGGGAGCTCCAATGCTTTTGGAAATGTTGTCATTATATTCAGAAGTTAAATGAAATCTAAAATAATTTAAAACATGCAAGGGCCTATGAACATAGTTTCAGGATCGTCATGTAAATGTAAGGTGATCATACAAGTATGATCTATAGATAGGTAAAATATAATCTATAAAGGTAAAATATGGAATATAGAATACAGAATAACAAAGTTGGAAAGGATCTTGGAGATCTTCTACTCCAACTTCCTGCCCAAGCAGGATACTCTGTACTAGAGCTATCAAACTCCATGCCCATTTTAGCAAAGGGAAAAAAGTCCCGATATGTCATGTAATGCCACCATGACAACATGAGTTTGACACTCCTGCTCTATACCATTCTGGATAAATGACTATCTGTTCTGTTCGAGGAACAAGAGACTAAGAAAGGGAAGTGAGGCAGAATAAACACTTCATAATGTTTATTGGCTAACAAATAACAGCTAACAATGACTTGCTCTGGTTTGCTAACTACCATGGAAAGCGAGCAGCATTTTGAGGCAAATGACAGCTCTTTTATATTCCACTGTCAGAAACTGGGCCAATCAGGAGCCGCCAATTTCCTGCCGGCTGCCTTTCTGCTCACGGACCAATTGGATGCTTTATTGGCCACTCGTGCTTGCCGTCCGGATGTAACACTATTCACTTTTGTCTTAAAAACCTCTTAGGGTTAAGATTTGCAACTAGTAAAATATTGATTAAAGATCATAGAATAACCAGGTTGGAAGGGACCTTGAAGGTCTTCTAGCCCAGAATCCTGCTCAAGCAAAAAACAAAACAAAAACCCCCCCAACCCTATACCCCTGCAATCTAAACCCTACTGCTGTCCAATCTCCTCTTCAAAACCTCCAGTGATGGAGCACTCACAGCTTCTGGAGGCAAGTCATTCCACTGATTAATTGTTCCCAGTTATAATCAATCATCAAGATATTTAGGACAGGTGGACATTAGCAAGTAGAAAGCAGGCCTTTCACTTTTAAGAATGTAGATGCAGGCAGTTTTCAAATTTCCTAGCAATATCACTAAGTAAATGGTCTTAAAACTGACAAGGAAAAAAATACTCAATCCTCTTTTTTCAGTCAGCAGCTATTTCTTTTCTTATTAATTCCTGATCGCTTTCTGTAAAACAACTCTCTGGTGGAATAGCAAAATGGGCTTTCCATGTTTTAAATTATTTTAGATTTCATTTAACTTCTTGTTCAGGCTCTCCATTCAAAGGAGGCACAAGCCATGTTTGCTTTCTTATGATGCTATTTTAGTTCTATAAATGATTAGAGTTTGAGCCAAGAATTGCACTATAAAATTCAGAAAAGTAACTAATTGGAAATACAAATATCTTCCTTCCATAATGTGCTTTAATATGGGGGATGTAAATTCATCTGGGCCACCACAAAACCTGGAATTCCATCCCTTTCTATAAGGCAGTTTCCTTATGTTGACTAAAACTGCCAATCTGGAAAAATGTAGCCAGTGTAATATGTGAACTCATTCTTACTGTTGTACAGTATTTCTCTTTGCAGAAAATGTGCCTTCGGTCTACCTATTCCTTTTGGATATAAAAGAAGATCGCTCTGTACTTTTAGGGGTTTCACCTGCCATAAATTACAGCTGATAAAATATCACAGACAAAGGAAATTTTTACCACCTTTAGAAGTGCTACATGCTCATCATATGCTTTTCATGGTCCGTTTCTGTCAATGGCTTTTATTTCAACACCTTTGACTCTTTTGTAATCAATTTTCAAATTCAATTGCTTATGCATTATACAATCTATCTAACAGTCACTGCAAATCATTTGGGTTCTCAGGCAATAATACATCATATTCGGCATCTCTATCTGCACAAGCATTCTTTATATTGTTATCCATAAATACATTCACCAGCCAATGGTATGTTCCATTTATTTTCACGTATATGTTACATCCATCGTATACTACTCTTCTCTTATTCAACAGCCAGCCTTCAACTACATGTTTATACCAAAACTTCCATAATTCAAGACTATTCACATTATAGGCAAACCTAGATACTTAGGCAGTTGAAGTATCTAGCTAAATGCTTCCTCTGATTTGGAGCTGGCTGGATGATTTGCATGTCTTTCCAATGCAAATATTCTTTTAACTCTAATCTGAATAGAATAGAACAGAACAGAACAGAACAGAAGAGAACAGAACAGAAGAGAACAGAACAGAATAGAATAGAATAACAGAGTTGGAAGGGACCTTGGAGGTGTTCTAGTCCAACCCCCTGCTTAGGCAGGAAAGCCTACATCACTTCAGACAAATGGTTATCCAACATCTTCTTAAAAATTTCCAGTGTTGGAGCATTCACAACTTTTGGAGGCAAGTTGTTCCACTGATTAATTGTTCTAACTGTCAGGAAATTTCTCCTTAGTTCTAAGTTGTTTCTTTCCTTGATTAGTTTCCACCCATTGCTTCTTGTCCTACCCTCAGGTGCCTTGGAAAATAGTTTGACTCCCTCTTCTTTGTGGCAGCCGCTGGGATATTGGAACATTGCTATCATGTCTCCCTTAGTCCTTCTTTTCATTAAATTAGACACGCCCAGTTCCTGCAACCATTCTTTATATGTTTTACCCTCCAGTCCCCTAATCATCTTTGTTGCTCTTCTCTGCACTCTTTCTAGAGTCTCAACATCTTTTTTACATCGTGGTGACCAAAACTGAATGCAGTATTCCAAATGTGGTCTTACCAAGGCATTATAAAGTGGTATTAACATTTCACGTGATGTTGATTCTATCTCTCTGTTTATATAATCTAGAACTGTGTTGGCTTTTTTGGTATCTGCTGCATACTGCTGGTTCATATTTAAATGGTTGTTCACTAGGACTCTAAGATCCCTCTCACAGTTACTACTATAGAGCAATACCACATATACGGTATCTGTGCATTTTGTTTTTCTTGCCTAACTGTGGAACCTTACTTTTTTTAACCATTGGATTTCATTTTGTATTATTTTCTTCTTCTTTTCTTCAGCCTTGGCGCCGATATCACAGAAATCTTGTAAGACAAAATTTTCTAAAAATAGTATTATTTGGAAGAGAACTTTCTTTTTTTTTTTAAAAAAAAAATGATGTGTTCTCAGCATGGTAGAATCATTTTTTGGCTTTCACACATTGCTGGTAAATCAAGAAAACCAGGAACAGCATTACAAGAGGGGACTATTTCAGTCTAAACGTAGCCAGTTTGATGAAGGAGTGACCTATAGAGACTGTGAGATAGACACTCCTGAGACAGGCTTTAGCTATTAATTTTCTTGTTGCTTCTAGTGGTTTCTCCTTCTTACCATCACTTACTTTTTCAAGGCATTTGTTTACTTGAGCATGCTGCTACCTGACAAAATCTGAAATCTGATGAAAGGCAAATAGCCCCTAAAGATCACTTTGGTTTCCATTTGCTGTCCTTGGCTTCTTTCTTTTTCCTGCTGGGAAAAGAAAACCTAATGTTGAATTCCTTGCCTGAATTCTAGGTCTTCTGAATATGGATACACACAGGTAAGACTACTTATAAGTCTAAGCTAGTGTTTCTCAACCTTAACAACTTTAATATGTATGGACTTCAATTCTCAGAATTCCTAGCCAAAATGCTGGCTGAGCAATTCTGGCAGTTGAAATCTACCCATTTTAAAGTTGCTGAGCCAAGCTAATGAAGTAAACTGTGTTTAGTTCTGTCTATTACTGTTGATGCTTACAAAACTGCTAGGGTGTCAACTGAATGCAGGGCCTGCAAGTAACGCCATTAATTCCAAGATAAACATCAGAAACTTACACACATGAATTTGTTGCTTCTCTTTCCCATTTCCTGTTGGGGTAGATCAGGGGTGTCAAACTGGTGGCCTGCGGGCCAGATGTGTCACATTCAGGCCACTCCTAATCCCAGCTTTGCGAAGGGAAAAAAACATCGTGAAACGTCACGTGATGGTAATGTGACGTCGTGAGTTTGACACCCATGGGGTAGATGGACTCTAAATGACAATGATTGGCAGTAGATGAAGGACAGATGACACAAAGTAGTTTTTAATGGAATATGCAATTATATTGGGAATATTCTGATATAGCATGTGGAGATTCTCAATCATCAAGTTCATGGTTGTCCCAAAGCTGGGTTCCAAAAGGCAACTAAACTTCTTTTTCCTTGAAAGTTCAGTTTGAACTGAAGAAGCTTCTTGAATGAGAAGGAAAACATTTAAAAAACAAAACAAACAAGAAGGTCCAGTAGCTTTTGACATGTGATAACAGCTTTTAACTTAAGTGGGGTATAGAAATGAAAGATATTCCCACAGAATAAGCTTCTCATCAGAGCTAACAGAGCTTGTAGAACCTCGAAGTTCAAAAGAGTCTGTCTTCTGTGAATAACAGCTGCTTTGAACATATCATACCCATTTGTGCTTATTTATCATAAGCCTATGACTCAGACAGAGGGGGGCAAGTTCTGAAGCAGTCACACCAAATGGTGAAGCTGAATTCAAGAATTCGTAACAAGTTGCCTCAAGATATCCAGGAACATCTGTGAAGCAACTTTTGGTGAATTCTTGATTTTTTAAAAAGGGGTATAAGGCCTAACAATTATTGCAATTTGGAATATAAGGCATTGGCTTATTTAAATTGGACTTCCTCTACCTCAGGTCAAAACACTGCTGGTTGGAAATTGTAGTCTCAACACACTTGGAGGGCACCAGGTGGGAGAACCTTTGGTTCCCTCTAGTGAAAGGCTACTCTTTCAGTTTCTCCTCTATGTGGAGATAATTACTATTCTCATCTAGTAGAATGCTCTTAAGCACTTGGACTGCCAATGTGATGTGAAGCTTCCTCTATAAATGTAGACAATTAATGCCACAAACACAATCCACTCCTGGTATAGTAGCTTTTCATGCTAACATCCTGCCATCAAAGTACTGAATGCCATCGTCAGAGGGAGCTTGTAGCTCTTCCACATATTCAACAAATGAAAGTAACTGGAGCTAATGGAAGGCCTTTGTGTTTGCTACACAAAGGCAGTAGAATACAGAGTAGATTTTATAGACTCAATTTATTTTAGCTTCCGGAGAATTCACTGTAGTTTCTAGTTCCCCTCCCCATTTTGAATGAATTCTGTCTGTTTCAAAGTTTCAGAATTGGACTTCTCATGACTGTCTTTGAGTTCATTCTTGCTTTTATGAAGCTTCTACGCTGAGGCAAAGCAAGAAATATAATAAAAATGAGGAAGGGGGAACTGACAGAACAGAGATAATGGCAGAACTACCTCTGCAGAGGATGATAGTGTGAATAAAGACCATCAATCTGACAATAAGGCAAGGTAGGGAGATGGGTAGGATACCACTTGCAACACTTTTGTTTTGTATTTCCATTTTTCATTTTCCAACACTGAAAGAATAATATGTAACGTGGTTAAAACTGTACCAAAAACATCCAGTACCGTGGAACATAATATTCTGTATTTTACTAGTGTTTTCTGAGGACAGGATGAAGTCCTTGAGCTGGCTGAGAAGATAAAAGGCAAATAGGCAATCATTCCTGAATTGAAGGTAAACAATCAAGGGTCATTCACACCAAGCTCCCCTTTGATAAATGCTTGTGTTTTTCTGAAATATTTCTTACAATCAGATCCTTAGATTATATTGATAGACGTTTTATTGAAAAGATATTGAAATAGGAAAAAGAGAGCTTTGCAAAAGAGAGCTCTTAATGTGTATTTAATGTGTATACACCCCCGTATTGGGAAGGGTGATTGGAAATGTGTAATAATGGAAACTTACAGTACTGTGATCTAATACAGTGTTTTTCAAATAATGTGTGGACTTAAGGTCTCCAAATTCCCCGGAGAGTTGAGAAGCACTGGTCTATTAGATACCTGTGGCAAATCTGGAAAAAAAATAATAAAGAGTTTAAAATGTGGATATAAAGAAGATGATCCATACAGGTAATCCTCAATTTACAGCTATTCGTTTAGTGACCATTTCAAGTTACAGATGCTTGGAAGGTGGCATATATTTATGATAGTTGCAGTGTCCCAGGAGCAGTTTGTGACTGTCACAAGCAAATTCAATGGGGGAAGCTGGATTCACTTAATCCAATTCACTTAATGACTGGAGCAAAAAAAGGTTGCGAAATTAGTTGTAGTTCATTTAACAACTAGCTCACTTAGCGATGGAAATTCCAGTCCCAGTTGTGTTCATAAATCAAGAATTACCTGCACCTTGTATAACATACATGCATGTTTTATCTGAAACCAGTTTTATACCTCTACTTTAATCAATATTAAAGATTTAAAACTATGGATTCCCAGTGGAATCTGGAATTGTATGGAACCATCATTGCCTTAACTATTGCCTTCATGGAAAGTATTTGCCTAAGACCAAACTGATGTAATCCATGTGCCACTGCAGGCCTGGAGACTAGGGCCTTTTTGCCCCTGACTTTCCTCAGCTTCCTTTTTTTTAAAAACAATCAACAACTATGAAAGACAGATATACCACTTTTTAAAATGTCTTAAATTTTAGCTTTAATGTTGAAAACTGCCCATATAACAGCAGTGTTCATAGGGCATGGTCAAAAAATTCAAGATGGCGGCCACAATGTACAAATGAAGCTTTGCCTGTTTTTTATGTGGTGTGTACACCCTTGAATTATAGGCCAGCCAGAGACCAGGATCATTTTTGGATTTTAAATAAGATGCAGTGAATATTGTGGAAATATAAAGTAATCCTGATCAGAAGGTAAAATGACTTGCACACCTTACTTGTTCCCTGATATAATTGAAAGGATGTTGCTATATACCAAGCTAGGGTGATAACGTGGATTTTCCTTGGAGAAAATCCTTGGTGATTCTTTTCTATTGGTGTTCTTTTCTCCTTGGTGTTCTTTTCCTTGGAGAAAATAATAATCTCAAAAGAATCTCAAAAGAATCATTTCATAATCCACAATAATATTTTTTTATTTAAAGATGGATGGCAAATAAATTTATTTGCCATCCATCTTTCCACAAGCGTATGGTTGACCAAAATGTAAGTGGAATAAATTCAGCCTGTACTGGATTTATTTTGCAGATATATTTGTCACTCCAAATATTAAACCCGGTTGTCTAATAAACCTGGACATTGTTGTCTTTTTAATTTTTCTGCTACAGCTCTGTCAAAGTGGTGGAGTAAGAATAGTTCCCAATTGGTAAATGTGTGTGATTTATACTCGATTGCTTTGAAATGACAAGTAATTAAAGAATGCAGTATTACTTATTAAATGTACCATCGGCCAGAAGAAGAGAGCTTTATTTCTACTGACTGCAACAAAATAACACACCTTTCGGAGCACCCCACTTAATATGCAAAAAATGCCCAGTTTAAATCACTGTAGTAACATTTTAAAATCACTATTTATAAAATCTTGTTTCCTCAAGTGACTGAAGAGCAGAACAAACGGCTGCTAATTTTGAGCTGAAATCTATACCTCCGAGAAACATTTTATGTTAATTTCTTGATACAGATGCCCTGGGTCTCCTTTTAAATAACATTTGAATACTCTTTTAATAACATTGCGAGTTAACCAGAGATTGAAACGTAGCTGATCTCACAGGCAAATTTAAATAAAAATGGCATTCTGCTGACACAAGTGTATTAGAAAGAAAACCTATGTAAAAGAGCTGTTAACCCAGATCTATTGTAGGATATATTATATATTGTCTGACATACTTTCATAAGAGCAAGCAGAAGTATCCCATCCTTTAGACTCTGGTAATGTTCCTTATTGTTAAATTCAATAGGAAAAGCTATTCATACAGAGGTATGATTGAAAAGAAAATTGAACCCTTTTGATGTTATAAATGTGTCTATTACAGCATGTGCACACAAATTTTCCATGGAAATTATTGTGAAAGTAGTGATTCTCCTAGAAAAATGCATTAGTGTTGACATGTTCAATTTTATCTGCATCAGAATATAAATACCTTTTAACTGTGGCAAAATTGTTTAGAATGTATATACTGTAAGTTGGTTGTCTAGCTATCCATTCCACGTCGCTTTCCTGGAGTCTAATTGTGTTCTTTTTCATGTCTGTAATACGGATATTAAAAATAAGGCCTTGAAGTTGTAATATGCTTCAGATTTCTGTTGCTATGCTCTCCTTTAAAAGAAGATTTGAAATGAAACATTTCTAATACGATACAGGTAAAAATATTTCTTTTTACTACATTGCATTATTGTAGCTTTATAGTACCAAACTGTACACCTAAAAATAAAGGAAAAATAAAAGCAAAAATAGTTGGGATAAATATAATTAAAATGCAAGAAGTTTTATTAAAATAATAGTTCTACCATTCCAATGAAACCTAAGTGTGCATGCAAGCTTTGTACCATAGTGCCGATTAAGATAATTTTAATCAGAGAAATTAAAACCCTTAGCTGATAAACCACACTTCTTGTTGTATAATGCTTAGAGAAGCACAATGCAAAGAAACGGAGCCTGGAACCATACATAACCAAGGCTATCCTCCATTGTAATCAGTGACACATCTATAGCATTTTTTTATGTCAGTAGAATGATTCAGAAATTCTGAACTCTAGATTTAGCAACAGATTATTGTTAGTTCAAAACAGTTCACCACATATGTAAACTAATTTTTTTAAAAAATTAAGCCATACAACGGCAGGAGATTAAAGTTGTCTACATGTACACATAAGAAGAGTGTGCCAAATATTTTGACCAGTTCTGGTCCAGTTTTTCATTTTAAAATATTCTGAAAGGAAATGTGTTGCATAAAGCTCTGATTTATCGTTCTTTCACATTTTGGTTTTATTCCTATGTTTTAAGGTTTCATAAGAAGAAGAGTAGTCACAATTAGTTTTCTTCCTTTATAGATTAAGGTGGTGGTGGGGGGGTTATCTAATTTTTCTCTAATCTCTGAATGGAAGGAACTATGTCTTTGCTGCAACTGCAGTAAAATGCCAAGCAATGTTATATTAAACAATATGTTTCTCTGTTTTCAGCTTGAATTTGCAGAGTATCATAAAACTTTGAAATGAATTTGAAAGTATTTTTTTCTACACGGAAATGCCAGAATTTTAACAGGCAGTACGGATTAGAAAGGATTTTCCAAAGCAACAGAGAATCCAAGGACATGAAATGCGAAGGAAACAAAATTCCAGCTTGAGGAATTAGATGTCTTGGGAAAGTTTTAACTGCTGAGGAGAAAAAGAGAATTTATAAATCTTATTGGGGTAGTTTTTAAAAATATACTCAGAACATAAAAGTACTCTGAAACAGACTTTAGTTCACAGTTTCAAACGAACTATGATGAATCTACAGCACAAAAAGAAAATGCCATCTATGTAAATATTCATATGCATATGAAAAATATTCTCTGTGGTCATCCAGGGTTAAATTAAATTGCTATTATTATTTCAGAATAATTTCCACATTTCCACTGTGCCAACATAAGTACCATGAATTCATTGTGTTTCAGTCACTAACTAAAGCTGACTTGTCATTTTTGCTCAGAAGGGTAACATTTCTACAGTTATTTTGAGTACTACTTTGATAACTACTTTAGAACTGAGCGTTATTTCATATTGTTTTCCCAACCTTCAAAAGTAGGAATTCACCTAACTATACTTTTTTTCCCCTTTTGGAATAAAAGGAAAAAAAAAGAGAGAAAGCAGTCTGGTTATTAAATGATTAGGCACCAAATTATCACTTCTTTCACATTGGACCTAGATTATTGCCATCTGCCATTTTATTTTCAATTATAAAACATATAATTTTATATAAACAGGAAGTCTATAACTTCTGAGAAGGTGGCAAGTGGAACAAGTAAAATACAAAGTGTAAAACATGATAAAATATTGCAATAAAAATCAAACCAAAAATTCAAATATTTATTGCCAAATATTGATGACATTAATTGTTTGAAAGATTCATCTGGCTATTAATTTATCTTAATCTAAGTTTACATCTTGAAGCCACATTCTGTTTCTAAACATTTTAAAAAAATTGCCTTACTTAAAAAAAATAATTTAGGACAAGATTTGATGTGGCAGCAATATACCAATTTTTTAAAAAAATCAGGTTTTGCCCAAAACATATGTAATTTTTACACTTTGTAACAGCAAAAATAACTAGTGGGAAAGAGAGATGAATAGAATTAGTCTTCTAAGTAATTTTCTCCTTAGCTAAATTCCAAATCAGGAAGTAGACTGAACAAGTAGAAAGTCATCTGGAAGGAAACAGGTTCAAGTAAATAAAATACTACCTTCTTTCCTAGGCAGACCTCAATTTAAACAAACTGGGTGGCCTATTTTGGTTTTTAATATTAGTATTAGGTCATCTCTCTGTTATTTACCTCAGTAGCATAGGTTCTCTTGATAGTGCCATAACTGAGGGATAAAGTTTTATTCCTGTAATGTAGCCTTTTAATTATCTTTCATGCTTCTGAAATGCAAAATATGACAATTATTAGAAAGTTTCATTCAGAGTCACACGTGAGTATTCTTGGAAGTGATAACTGTATATGTGGTTTATTCAGAATATGTTTATATTGAATTTAATGTATGTTTAATTTTTATTAACTGGTGGAACATAGGCAAAATGTATCTGTGTATTTGTGTGTGTAACATTATAAAAAATCTGTGATATGAAACCAGAATAATCACTGGCAGTTCATATGATTCAACTGTCTCTTTTTTAACTAGCTAGGCTTCCTATTAATATTTTTGAATACATCTGCCTATATATGCTCCTCTTGATACCCCACCCCCCACCCCCGCAATAGAAAATTTTCAATGCTTCTTGTTAATGTACGTTTTCATTTAGAATTTCTTGGCTATAACTTTAGTCCTACTGCAGCCTCCTTAACTGTTCCAAGTTATAGCAGACATTTGTTTTAATATAAGTGCTTCTTTTTGATATTAGCATGTTTACTCCATTTTATTTATGTACTGCATTATAAGAAAGCAAGACTATCTTTGTAGAGTGGATTAGAACAGGAACAGGATATGCTTTTCAAGGGTAGGCCCAATTTTAATAATATTTTAATAGTATTTAAAAGAGAGGGCCAAAATCTATTGTAGCTAGTGAGATTTTGGAAATCTCTCTCTAGCAACCAGTAAATAATTTTTTAATGAAATGTGTAAAAGGTAGTTTTGTATATATTTATTGCCAAGAAAATGTATTTAAGATTAATGCATAACAAAATTAAAACCCAAATAGTCTCCTACAATGAGCTACAGACTGAGTTGATCACAGGTCAGATTCTATTAGCTACTGGATAACACAGTTATTCCATTTCCAGCAAAATAGTAATTGCTGTGTACAGCAGTTTAATCTGGAGACGTGAGCTCCACCTTTGTGGTTTTGGAAACTTCTGGAAATGAAATCACCATCCTGAGGTTCTGCTCAAGGCTATTCAGGCAGCACTTTGGGATATTAGGGAATTTTGTTGCAGTAATAATTTTAAGGGAATAGATCTAATTTACCCTTCCTTCTAAAAAGCATTATTTTTGCAAAAGAAAAACTACATAGTTATAACAAAGTTTTTTTTTTTTTAATGGAAAAAATAGGAATAATACTTGGGCGACTGTGGAGAGAACAATCCAGTCCCCAGTTCTGGTCTTCTGTGTATAACAATGTTACTGTAGAGTGAATTATATTGAAATGAATGGAAATCTTTGAATATTATATTTTAATATTTATATTGGGGCAACCCAGAGAATTTCAGTGACAATTAGATGAGGGAGGAATACATGTTTGACATTTTGAATTATACATAAAAAGACAGGATTAAAAAATATCATCATTTTACTGGTCCAGGGAGGGATTTATTTTAATAAAATTATAAACTGACCCATTGCAAATCTGTGTAACGTACAGCAAAATCTGTACAAAAATAGAAATAAAATTCCAAAAGCATCCAGGAAAAGAGGCACCCTTTCTAAAGTGGTAAAAAACACATTCAAGGGCAGAGAACCTAAGCATCACTCAATTGCTCTTTCTTACAGATTGACTCTTCAAACTGAATAGCTGAGACATGTATTTCTCATTTTTATCCACAATACAGATATGTTTAAACTACTATGTATTAGGTTACCTATGTAACATGCAACACAACTACAAGCCCTTTGGGATTTCTTTTATGAAACCATCAGTGGATCTCTTTAGTAGGATTGGAAATATTGACAATAAGAAATTAAGATTTAAGGTTCCCATCAACACTTTCTTATACTCTACACATTTTTTAATTTTTAAAATCATTTGTATTTCATGCATTTAATTCATGAATTTAAATAAAGGAATTATTGGGGAAGATTTAAGTCTCTGCCCATTATAGTAATCCCCATCCAGATTGAGTTTGCATATACCTAAAGGTAAAGGTAAAGGTAAAGGTAAAGGTGCCCTCGCGCATCTGTGCTAGTTGTTCCCGACTCTAGGGGGCAGTGCTCATCTCCATTTCAAAGCCAAAGAGCCAGCGCTCTCTGAAGATGGCATGATTAAATGCCAAAGGCGCATGGAACACTGTTACCTTCCCACCAAAGGTGGTCCCTATTTTTCTACTTGCATTTTTATACATGCTTTCAAACTGCTAGGTTGGCAGAAGCTGGGACAAGTATCGGGAGCTCACCCCATTACACGACAGTAGGGATTCAAACTGCTGAACTGCCAATCTTTCGATCGACAAGTTCAGCATTTTAGCCACTGAGCCACGTGTCCCTAGTCATATATACTTACTTTCCTCTAAAAGTTCCCCAGGGGATAAGTTGTGTTTTATACAACTGGCATAATATGTAGTCTGTTCTTAAAACAATTGGCTAAGCATATACAGGTAATCTTTGATTTATGACCACAACTGAGCCCCAAATTTCTGTTGTTAATTGAGATGTTTGTTAAGTGAATTTTGCCCCATTTTATGACCTTTCTTGCCACCATTGTTAAGTGAATCACTGCAGTGGTTACATTAGTAACATGGTTGTTAAGTGAATCTGGCTTCCCCATTGACTTTGCTTGTCAGAAGATCCCAAAAGGTGATCACATGACCTTGGGACATAGCAACAGACATATATATGAGTCAGATGCCAAGTAGCTGAATTTGGAACATGTGACCACAAGGATGCCACAACAGTCGTAAGTGTGAACAGTCATAAGTCACATTTTTCAGTGCCGTTGTAACTTTGAATGGTTACTAAAATAAGTAAGTTGAGGACTACCTGTAGCAATAATGCTATAATTGTACTTCTAGCAGCATTTAATAATTTAGATTGTTCCTATCACTCATCTCCTCCCACTTATGACTGTATGACTGTAACCTTGTTGCTGGTATCCTTAAGATTTATATTGACTGTTTCCCTATGACTATCATTATGTGCTGTACCTTATGATTCTTGACAAATGTATCTTTTCTTTTATGTACTCTGAGAGAGTATGCACTAAGATAAATTCCTTGTGTGTCCAATCACACTTGACCAATAAAGAATTCTATTCTATTCTGTTCTGTTCCGTTCCGTTCCGTTCCGTTCCGTTCCATATCCTTTCCAAGATACAGGACAAATCCAATATTGTTATTACAGAAATGCCAACATCTTTTATTTGGGAAGATCTTCCTTCAAATGAGCTGACAGCATTCATCAGAGAATCCGATCTATTCCCAGCAGACATGAATTAGGTTGAAAGTTGATTTCCTTTCCAAACAGAGTCAATTGAGACAGCTTTCAATGACTGAACTTTCAGTGGGAGTCAGTCAAAGGCAATATGCACCTTACAGGTTGGTGTGTGAATTTTTAACTCATTGAGGACAAGTGTTGGTCTGAATAAAAGCATATTTTCCCCCCAGTCATAGGTAGACAAGATATTTACAGCTGTTCTGACTTTATATTAGTCGCGTCCCAGAATTTCAGGCTCCCTAGTTCAAGGCTATGCAGGTGTAATACTAATAATCAGCAACATTATTACAGGTTGCTGGTGTAAAATTATTTCTCTCTCTTTGCACTCCTGCATAGATTTCATTTGCATGGCTTCTGACAGGCTCTCATACCCATTACTAGAAACCCTCAGCCATCATTGCTTGCTTTTGTTGTTGGATGCATTTGTGTGTCGCCAGTCGATAGTCTCTTCTTCACATGGCTTCAAACTAGAGCAAGCACAGGCTTGCTTCCAGCACTCATTTCAGTGTGTTGAGCATTCAATTAAACAGGGAGATTTTCATTTTATTCAAGGGGAGCTGCATCTTGTCTAGCTCAGTAGCTATTTGCTTGGATGACCACCAAGGCATTAAAAAAAATCTTTGAAGATGGCCTATTGTCCCCAGATCTGTTTGAAGAAAAAAAAAAATCACAGGATATCTTGTTCCTAACACTATTATTTTGTTTCCAACTGAGTGTAAACTTTTAAAGGGCGAGTTTGCCTGCTTTGCAATATTGCTTTTGCATACATAAAGTAAGAGCTTGGAAAGTAGAGCTTCAATTACAAATAATAAGTAGATGCATATTTTGTCTGCTTCCTCCACATTTTATTCAGATTTTAAGCATGATTTGCCAAACAGTCATCTTTTCAGAAAAAAAAAAAATGAAGGTATAAAAGAAATTATGGGAATGGTTCCATGTATTTCAAAAGCAGCACTGAATTTGCACTCTCCAGAAATGGTCAAACTTAGAAATGTATGCACCAGTAGTGGGTTGCAAAACCCGTTGCTACCGGTTTGCTCATGCACATGCACTTGCGCGCATGCGCCGATGTGTCTGGAGCGAGTGGTCGGAGCCTCCTGCTGCCGCCACTACTGGTTCGCTGATCCGGGTAGAACTGATAGGAACCCACCACAGGTATGCACCCAAGTTCACGGTAGTAAGAATCCTGTCCACTTCCTCAAGATCAACTGGTCCAAACTCTTCTCAGACAATTTTGCCTTGATAATTTTGCCTTGATAATTTTTCATTTCATTTATTTAGTTTGTCTAACATGTACATGATAAGAGATATAAGTATAAACATAAATAGGAACATAGTAAATGGGTACGAATAAATGGAGACAATAGGACAGGGATGGTAGGTATGCTGGTGTGCTTATGCACCACAACATCCACATCTGCCCAGCCAGAGTCCAATTATAAGCAATGTTGAGTGTCACAATTTATTTTTACATATACCCAAGTCAATGGGCTCCAAAGCTCAAGAGAGACAGATAGACCCAAACCCTAAGAGAACCACCCAGATTCCTAAGCAACATGCACACACTTAAAGGCTAGAACTCATTACTTACTATTCCCTCTTCTCACTTCCACTATATAACTTTCTACTGCTCCTCCAATTATTACTCCTTGTGAGCCTGCAGCTGGAGAACAATATTGTTTTTTCTATCTGCTTTAGACTGCTTTATTTCTGCCTCCTTCCCTCTCTCACACATAGAAATCGAGATGATATTTGCAACTACACATAAAAAAAGAGGTCACACAGTTGTTACTGTAGCCTTTCCTTTTTGACCATCCATCCCACTTAGCTCTCAAAAATCTTGGGATTGGAGCTTCTGTCAAACTGGTGCAACATCCTTGTGTGGAGGAATTCTATTGCAATATGTCCCATCAGTGTAACCCTTTGCTTTATGAAGTCTACAAAAGACCAGATATTTGTTAAACTTGCAGCTTAATTAAAACACAGTTATCCTGAAACATGCTCTTCAGAAAAATAGCTTAAAATCACAGGCAGCAACTACATGTGTTTGAAAGCAGATGATAGTCCTACTTTTGTTCCTTTAAAAGCCCTAAATGTAGCATCTTTCTAGAATGCTTGGATAGGAGAGGTGGCAATCATCTAAAATTATTTCGGCTGGTGGGTTATCCTTTTCCTCTAAGCTAGTCTCCGAAAAATACATCTTTTGTAGGTGGTGGTGATGATGATGGTGGTGGTGGTGGTGTGTGTGTGTGAGAGAGAGAAAGATGGGGGAGGGGGAGGGAGAGGGAGGGGGGAAAGGGAGAGAAGGAGAGAGAGTTTAATATTGAAAATAACTTTAAAAATACACTCTTGTATCTTATCTACTTTGGGCATACTACTATTCCCACTTAATGCACAGCAGAGTCTTTCTTTCCATAGTTTGCAGTAAAAATACTGCTAGCCTTGTCTAGAAATCAACTACATGATTGTAAAAATATGTGGCAATGTGGATAACTTCCCATTCAAGTTACCAACAGCCAATCCCTTGGATTTACCCTCCAAGTTTTCAATTATCATCTGTTTTTGCTCCCTCCCCATGACTACAGAGCATACTTGAACTTCCCTTGCTTGTTTTGATTCTCCCAAAGAAATTGATATATTTGTGTAAACCATGCATTCTCCCAAGTACTGCCCTTTGGTGAATGGTTGATGTTACTTGGCCATTTAAACCCTGTTACTCAGGGATTGCTTTTAATGTATTGATATCTTGCAATTTCAGTGAGTCACTTGCATTGGTTTAGATTCCTGCTTTCTGATTTTGCAGGGAGGAAGTGTTTACCCCTTGCACAAATATAAATTATAAACCTGAAGCTTCTTGGTTTGACAGGCCTACACACTGCTTGTCCTAGCTCACACTTTCGCTACACCACACAGGATCTGCTCGCTGTTGCAATCTACTTAGCGCCACCCTCTCAAAATGCATTGTCAGTAACTGAATTAGCTCCTTCTTGTGCTTTAATTAATATTGCCGCCTGGATCTATCAACAGCAAATCAGCATGCTTCACACCAGAGGATAAAAACAATCTGCACCTTGTCAGGCCAGGCACTTTGGAAGTCATTGTGGGGCTGCAACCTTGTAGTAATTACTCACCTGGGTCTTTGCACTGCCTTCATTTCCGTGTTTGATTGTTGACATTGTACAACACTGCATCATCCACAGAAGGGGGGGAAAGTGGGGGAAAAATTGTGGCGGGCCTGGTAATTATGCCTCTGTCATTTCACCCTCTTCCTGCCTTTGGACCCCCAACAGCAAAAATGATAGACATCATATTCAGGGTAACTGTTCCATTAAAGAGAATGATTATGTTAAGCTGAGTGAATGAGTTGACATGAAGACTCAACACCTCCCAAGCAGCTGTGAAAACATTTAGAAGACATTCATGTAGCAAATGAGCAAGGAGGTGTGGCAGAAAGAGGGAGAACAGAAAGACACTTCAGTTCTCTCTCTCTCTCTCTCTCTCTCTCTCTCTCTCTCTCTCTCTCTCTCTCTCTCTAAATAATATGCTTTACTCCAAGTTGTGCATGCAAGAAATCAAGGGGTGGAAGTGTGAAATCATAAACTTGCTTATACCTACTCTACTCTTTTGTTTCTCTAAAGGAATGCAAGAACAATACCAAATCAAGTCAGCCTGCCATTGTGTGTTAGATATTTTGCTGTTGGGAATAACAGCAGTAATAGCAACAATATAATAAATGATTTCTGGGGATCTGTCAGACGGAGTAAACAAAAGCCTTTGAGGGAGCTTTAACCAAGCCAAGAACTGTACTGCAAATGTAAAATATATATATATATATCATAAGCATCCTATGGGAAAGTGTGGATTTGGATTGTGAGTGAAAATATGAAAGCTATCTTTAATACTTTGGAGAATGCATGAAAGGATTGTTTTAAATGAATAAAGAATGAAGTGTTTTGTGTACAATATTTCTCTTTCTATACTAATTTTGATGGCTAGAAGGGCCATATTGATGTTGATATTATTTTGCCCCCAGAGAAGAAGATCACAAATATGGAAAATTCTACCTGAGCAGATGCTCCACCTGTACTGGGCAGATGGGAAGCTCTCCAATTGAGCATTCTGCAGACAGAAACAAAATGATAGCCTGGAGAAGCCAGCTTTCAATTTGTCCTATCCATAGTTCTTCCTTCCTCCTAGACAGATTTCTTGGCCATTTTAGCCCACAAGGAGCTAATTTTCTCCTGAAAGTGTGATCAGCGAACTTTCCTTTCTGCCCTTCTCATATTGGTGCTAGTTCTGCAAATAGTGGTTTTAACAATCCTGATATAATGCATGACCTGATGACATTCTTGGATGAAACAAATCCTATATTTCCACTTCAATCTGTTTGGGGACTAGGACTCCCAAAGGAGATCATTATAGCTTCCTTCTGGATCTCCCAGATGTGAAAGATCAGGGAATGATGACATTCAAATTTGGGTAGTGGCATGGTGGGATGACATCTGATACCATCAATATTGGCTTCCTTTCTTCCTGGTTTGGAGTGATGAGTTATATTATTTTCCTAGACAACCCTTATCTTATTGGGTCAACATTTTCACTTGGAGGTGCTTGGCAGCATGCAGGAGGTGCCATGTGGCTCAGGGATGGGGTAGGTGGTGATGTGGTCAGGAAGAGTGCATTGGGTATGCAAGAGGTGCTGCATGGTTCATAAAAGGATGCATAGGGGTTCCTTCCCTCCTGTTCCTCCCTCTTTTTCTCCCTATACTTTCCTTCCTTCCTTCCTTCCTTCCTTCCTTCCTTCCTTCCTTCCTTCCTTCCTTCCTTCCTTCCTTCCTTCCTTCCTTCCTTCCTTCCTCCTCTCCTCTCCTCTCCTCTCCTCTCCTCTCCTCTCCTCTCCTCTCCTCTCCTCTCCTCTCCTCTCCTCTCCTCCCTTCCCTTCCCAGCAAGCAGGTAAATGGCTGTTACTGGGTGGGGGAGGGAGGGATGGATTGCAGGAGTGTCTTAGAAATTATCACAAAACATTGAAAATGAGATGGCATAAGATGGAAGCAGGAGCAGCTTGGTAGTGATGAAGAATCCACAACTTCGCCAAATTTCCTTTGGGACTAACGATCCCAAGATTCTGTACATTAACCCATTTGAGATACCTTTTTTAATAAAACATTGCACTATGATGTGCCGTTGTGCACAGTCAGAGGTTACAGAAATGAAATTTTTAGTAGTATATAGTTAGTGGCTGTTTTTAAAATAAATGGCTGTTTTAAAAAATGGCTGCAGATTTAAAAAGGCATTTTACAATACTAGATTCCAAATTTTGTTGCAAAAGCCAGGTTATTAAAAAGAACATAGTAACCTCATGAACATTTTTGGACATCAGCAATCCTCCCTTCAGTCATTAAAACCAAAACAGACAGGGGTGCTATTCAGTGCTCATAATTTCCAGTGATCTAATTCAAATGAGCATTAATTTATAATATTTACATCATACCATTGGATATATTCTTATGGTGATTTGGGACCTTTTCCCTATTGCTAAGTATATGCTAAGTATCTGCAACTCAGTTTGGATGATAATATAAGCAATATAAGCCTTAGTCTGTATCATTTGGGAGTTGCTGGGGTGATCCTGTCACCAAACCTAGTGAATATGGAGTCTCTATATGTGATTGCATAGAGTCACACTTACCTGTCATTATTGGTTTGGATGCTATTAGCAGTCTGGACTTTATGCTTCTAAAAATGCCCTCCAGCTGGTCCAGATAATGTGACACCACTTTTCTTAAAAAACACATGAACTTTAAAAGATTTACTCAGTCAACTTTCTCATTACCTAGATTGTTCCCAAAGGAAAATTAATTTCTAATGCCCCTGTGGTCTTTTTGGGAAGAATGGACAGATGGAATCATTATTTCTCAATCTCTTATTAGTCTATCACTTGTACATTTCACTTCAATTGTTGATTCAGATGTTATTGCATAAGAAGGATAATGTTTCATAAGTTTATATCCCAACAATCAGCAAAACATGGTATGGCTTTATTTTAATAGGATATTATCAATCGTCCCAACTTGATCAGTTAGGAAAGAGAAAGGAAGAAAGAAAAAGAAAGAAGGAAGGAAGGAAAGAAAGGAAAGGAAAGGAAAAAAAGGAAGGAAGGAAGGAAGGAAGGAAGGAAGGAAGGAAGGAAGGAAGGAAGGAAGGAAGGAAGGAAGGAAGGAAGGAAATATATCCCATTGCTTTTTCTTTCCTATAATGGGATTCTGGATAGTTTACGTAGATGCCTTACCATCTAATTTTTATTATTTCCAGACCAATTTTTCAGGAAAACCAGAATCCAGTAATTATTTATTGGTTTGTTTATTTTGTTTAATTTGTTTTCTTTTCATCTTCTCAAGAGTGCCCAGAATTTTGCCCAGAACCCCAACCAATCATGTTACTGGTCAAGAAAGCAATATACCATAAAACAATAGAGCAGCAGCATGTAGGTGTACAATTTAAAGCCAACTTAATTTAAAAGTCTAGTTCTGGATCTCCCTATATATGACAGTACTGATTTTCAGTAAGACAATTCTTTGCATCTGGAGTCTTTGTGTTTGCTGTTGTGTGATGCACCCTGAACATTATTTAATCAACAGACTTTTTTGGAATAGCTTCCCCTGGAGCATGACCTGGCTTCCCCCATACAGCCATACATTAAGCATTACTTCAATGACTGAAACAGAAATACGAATGTGATATTATCGGTACATCTATGAAACTAATATGCCATATGAAGTATAACTCTGGGTAGCTCACAGCAAAAGCAAAAACAATTAAAACCAATATAAACAAACAATTCCCATGCGCCAGCAGAATCTGCTGGGAAAAACTCTATTATTCAGGTAATTTAGATAAAATTCATAAATTTTATGAAGACATATGATAAATCTTTCAGCAAAACGCAAAGCACAAATGCTTATTCAAAATAAATACCCACCTGGAGTCAACCGTCACAAAGCCCCCTCTCAAAATATACCTACCAACCACCAAGTAATGGAGAACTTTTAAATTGTCAGAGACAACCCAAAAAATAAAAATGGTTTCTTTGCATCTGGGCACTCATCTATGCAGATATATGCATCCACATGCGCATACAGGTGCACACACATAATTTGGGCAGAGATAAAAAATATTCAGAGCAATGGCCTCCCTGTTGTTTTTCTGAAAGAGATTGGGCTAGATTTCATTTCCTTTTGTGACCAGAAAGATCCATTCTTCACTAAAGAGATATGAAGATCTAACTCTTAGAGCATTTTCACGTGTCCTATAGGTAAATCCAAATTATTTCAAGTTCAGATATAAAAGGTAAAGGTAAAGGTTCACCTGCACTTGCATGCTAGTCGTTTCTGGCTCTAGGAGGGGTGATCATCTCTGTTTCTAAGTCGAAGAGCCAGAGCTGTCATGGTCATGTGTCATGACTAAATGCCGAAGGCTCACAGAGTGCTGTTACCTTCACATCAAAGTGGTCCCTATTTTTCTACTTGCATTTTTATGTGCTTTCGAACTGCTAGGTTAGCAGAAGCTGGGACAAATAATGGAAGCTCACCCCGATAAGCGGCACTAGGGATTCAAACTATGGAACTGCTGACCTTCTGATCGACAAGTTCAGCATCTTAGCCACTGAGTCACTGTGCCCCAAAAGTTCAGGTGTACAGTAGTGTAAATCAATGAGTCTCAACTCTGAAATGTGCCCTGGTTGGGAAATTCTGGGGGTTGAAGACCACACATCTTATGTTTGCTGAGCTTGAGAAGCAAAGTATGAGTGGGTGGTGGGGGGTAGGCAAATTTTCTTGTTTTTTTTATCCTGATGAAGCTATACATAGCTTGTTTGTGTGTTTCTCATTGGAGGAAACATTATCCTCTCGTCAGCTCCTGAGCCTATCAGCTTCTTAAAGAAATATGTTGATTTGACATAACAGGTCATGTTGACCAGAGTAATGTCTCCTTTCCCTGCCCATTTGGTGCAGGGTACCAAGGGCCTGCTTTGGAGGGGTTTTCTTCTTTCCTTTTGATAGATATGAGCATTTTGGGGTTACTCTGGTGGAGGAGAAACAGTGGCACTGTTGTTGCAATGATTCTTAGGTCTGGTAGTTTGGAAACTCTTGACTTCTATACCTGCCTTAAGCTTGAAAAAACAATAACAGTTGGGTAGTGACTAGGAGTGAAATCCTGACAGGTTCTGGAGAACTGGTGGTGGAAATTTTGAGCAGTTTGGAGAACCGGCAAATACCACCTCTGGCTGGCCCTCGAGTGGGGTGGGAATGGAGATTTTGCAGTATCCTTCCCCTGCCACGCCTACCAAGCCACACCCACCAAGCCACACCACACCCACCAAGTCACACCCACAGAACCGATAGTAAAAAAAATTGGATTTCACTACTGGTAGTGACCTAACATTGTCTCAGCCCAACTCACTTCATGGGTTTTTTTTTGTGGAGAAAATAAGTATGTATAAATAATTAATAAATAAATAAGTGTATTTATATAAGTATAATAGATAAGTATAACGATGACTGTAATAAAGATTTACTTGAAGGGTTGATTGATTTTCTCTCCTTTTTTTGCAAATGACATGATAAATGCACACAATGCGAGGTAGGAGGATCAGTAACGTGTTTCATCTCTTTAGTGTGGCGTGTAGGTGAAGGTGTTCGGATGAATATTTTGGAAATGCTCAATTGAAGGAGGATACTATATACTGTATTTTCCGGCGTATAAGATGACTTTCTAACACACAAAAATTTTCTCAAAAGTTGGGGGTCGTCTTATACGCCGGGTGTCGGTCTCCTGTAACCAGGCAGACCAGCCCGAAAGGCTTTGACGAGCCTTAAATGGCTCTAAGGAGCCAAGCTGAATTGCCTGCTGAGTTGCCGCTAATCAGCTGAGTTACACGCAAACCCCCTGTAAAAGGGAAAAACTTTCCTTTTACACAACGCTGGCCATCCCAGCTGAGATTAGCAGGCAACTCAGCTGGGATCGCCAGAGCTTGGATGGCCAAGCGCTGTGTAAAAGGGAAAAACTTTCCTTTTACACAACGCTGGCCATTCCAGCTGCTAATTTTTGCCTGCTAATTGCTCTGTAGCAAAAATCCCCCCCCCTCCAGCTTGCTTACCTTAGCTGCTAGCCGCAACGCTTGCCTTGCCTTGCCTGCAATCCATTGCATCAGCAAGCAACTAAATCTCCCTGCCTGCTTGATTGCAGGCAGGGAGATTTAGTTGCTTGCTGATGCAAGCAACTTGTGGACTTCAACTCCCAGAATTACTCAGCCAGCAAAGCAAAGCTGGCTGAGGAATTCTGGGAGTTGAAGTCTACAAGTCTTAAAGTTGCCAAGGTTGGAGACCCCTGTTCTATTGGGTAAGTTTTTTTCCCCCTTTGGGAGCTTTAAAAAAAATAGTTAATTGGGGGGGTTTTTAGTTGTTCTTTTTTAGACCTAGCCATTTAAAGGCTAGGTCTAAGTTTTAGGCTAGGAAGTTTTAAATTTAGCTTTCATATAAAAATAAAAATAAAAATAAAAATAATAAAAATAAAAATAAATAAAAATAAAATGTGTGCAACTTTCTGAGATTTAATGTGTTTCTGTAGTGTTTCACTCTAACTACACAAACACACAAAATCTCACAAAGCTGTATGTGGAATTTTGTGTGTGTAAACCCACAATGTAAAAGTTGTTTTTTTGGGCTTTTTGTGGCTGTGTGAGGTTCCTGCTTATTGCAGGGGCCATTTTGGGTCTAGCACAGCTGCTTTTACATTGTGGGTGAGCCAGTTGATGTTTTTTAATTTTTATTTGGTGTGCGTTGGAAGAGCTGTCGTCTTATACAGCAAGTATAGCCCAAACCCTATATTTTTACAGGAAAAGTTGGGGGTCGTCTTATACACCCAGTTGTCTTATACGCCGGAAAATACGGTATTTAAACAACAGAAGAAAATAAGGTAGTCTGCAGGTCTAGCTGTGTTAGAGGGATCGTTGAATGCAAACAGTACTGTGTGGAAGTGCCCTGGGTATATTTTTCAATTCCTTTGCTACTAGATAATTGAAAGTAGCAGATGATGGATAGATGGTCTCAGAAGAACATGCAGTAAAAGTCCTACTCCCTATTTTAATTCTTGCTAGAAGGATTAGCACAATTATGTGGAGCACCCAGAGATATCCTGTTGTATTAATAATTGGGCAAAATTAATGCATCTTCTTTGATCAAGTATAAGAATGAGAAGAGAAGCTTGTCACAAAGAAACATTTTAATACTTAATGCAGAGAGTTATTCCTCGGATATGTTATGTAAAAAACAAAATAATTATTTTATATTTGGAACAAGAGGTTTTTTGACCCAAAAATGTTCTGTACAAAATTTCAAACTTTTTGTGTAATTTCCATTAATTTATTGTTTGGGCAGAGCAAAACTTTGATTTTTTTAAAATATGTATTTCCCCTTATTCCCTTTACTGGTAATCTATTATTTCCCTGTACATTAAATGTAGGAAGGATGTGCTTTTTCTTTTATTGTTGAAATTTGGTGCTTAAAAGAAATGTAAAATGTTTTTTTAAAAAAATCAAGAAATAATACAGTCAGTGGTGTCACTTCCCAAACCCTTGGGGACATGGAAATTCATAAGCCAGTCAATTAGTATGTGCATAGTATACAATATACTTAATTGAATATTATTCAGATAAAGATGTTATGTTGCTCAAATGCTATATTGCTGCATATTTTATTCGAGTGTTCTATTATGGATAGAGTAGGTGGCACAACATTTAGCTCTCACATCAATAACTAGTTAGGGATTTTTTAGATTAATTAATTAATTTATACCTTTTTCACAGTTCTCCTTTCTATCAATCCATTTGTATGCATACACAAGTTTCAGTTCAAGATCCTGTGTTCCAGGGCAGTAGTTAGATGTTATATCCCACATTCTTGGTCCTTCAGCTGATGGACTCTGCAGAACGTTTGATTAGGACAGCAGATAGATCTTGATCAGCAGATAGATCTTGATCAGATGTATCTCTCTGGAAAACCGGGGATGCCTGGACACCATAAAAAAAAGCACTGAATTGAAAATGATTACAGCAAGTTTTGTTTCTTACAGCCCAGCGACCTACTCGTGAGCTTCAATGTCATATCCCTCTTCACCCAAGTGCCAATCAAAGAAGCCTTGACAGCTATCCAAAACAAGTCTAACCCCCCCAAACACATCCTAGATCTGACTATCCACTGCCTATCCAACACATACTTCAACTATAATGGACAAAAATACAAACAGATAGAAGGAGCACCCATGGGATCACCCCCTCACCTGTCATTGCTATCCTCTACATGGAACACTTTGAAACCCAAGCTCTAGAAAAATCTGATCACAAACCCTAACTCTGGCTCAGATATGTAGATGACACTTTCATAATCTGGCCACATGGGAAAGAAAAACTGGACAACTTCCTTACACACCTCAACAGCCTACACCCCAAAATACAGTTCACAATGGAAACAGAAGTGAACAACCAACTTCCCTTCCTGGATATCTTAGTCTACAGGAAATCCAATGGCTACCAAGGACACACCATCTACCAGAAGAAAACACACATAAACCGCTATCTGCATGCACTCTCACACCACCACCCAGCCCAGATCAACTCCGTAGCCAAGACACTCATCTCCAGAACAAAACGCTTAGCTGACGAACAACACCTTAAAACCGAACTACACACTCTCACTAACGTACTGACATCCAATGGATTCCAAAGAAATAAGATCACCAACCGAGTCCCTAACACGAGGAATGACACCAGACCCACACTCACGAGAGCCACACAGCATGTCACCACCACACATCCACGCAGAAAGCAGACTCAAACCCACACTGATGATGAGGCATGACCACGGACCAGGAGCCAGACCGCAGCTGCATCATTAGCCACTTTAAACCCCTCCAATCCATTCATGAAGCAGACTGACACCCATCATGAAGAGGTGGCATGGCCATGAACATGAAGCCAAACAACAGCAACGCAGCTCACCAGCTCAAATCCCCCTGCAACTCAGACTAAGCCGAGCACAACCAAGCCCCCACCCAAACAGAACACACCCCCAGCCAATCAGAGCACAGCCAATCCCCCACCCAATCAGAGCACAGCCAATCCCCCAACCAATCAGTTCACCCCCCCACTAGCAGTTAAAAGGAAGAAACAGCTGCGATCTCACATTGCTCCTAGAAGCACGAAGCCGAAAACACCAGCCTGAAGATGATGAATGAGACTTCGTCGAAATGTCACCAAAACACTTCCAATTTTATGCGGAAGAAAACCCAAATAACCAAAGACTTACACACACACACACACACACACACACACACACATTACTATGTACATGACAGTTTCTTCCCGAATGCCATCACTCTGCTAAACAACTAATTACCACAACACTGTCAAACTATTTACTAAGACTGTATTACTATTATTCTTCTCATCCTTCCTATTACTTATCTCCTCCCACTTATGATTATAACTATGTTGCTTGTATTTTTACAATTTATATTGTCCTGTTTGTTTCCTAGTATGATTTGATTGCTTATTAGTAACCTATGACTATCACTAAGTGTTGTAGCTTATGATTCTTGATGAACGTATTTTCCCTCTCTTTTTTCTTTTTCTTTCCTTTTATGTACACTGAGAGCTTATGCACCAAAAACAAATTCCTTGTGTGTCCAATCACACTTGGCCAATAAAGAATTCTGTTCTGTTCTATTCTATTCTATTCTATTCTATTCTATTCTATTCTATTCTATTCTATTCTATTCTATTCTATTCTATTCTATTCTATTCTACTCTACTCTACTCTACTCTACTCTACTCTACTCTACTCTACTCTAGTCTATGTGTATGTGTATGTGTATGTGTATGTGTATGTGTATGTGTATATGTATATGTATATGTATATGTATATGTATATGTATATGTATACACTGAGAGCTTCTGCACCGGAGACAAATTCTTTGTGTGTATAATCACACTTGGCCAATAAAGAATTCTATTCTATTCTATTCTATTCTATTCTGTTCTGTTCTGTTCTGTTCTGTTCTGTTCTGTTCTGTTCTACTCTACTCTACTCTACTCTACTCTAGTGTATGTGTATGTGTATGTGTATGTGTATGTGTATATGTATATGTATATGTATATGTATATGTATATGTATATGTATATGTATATGTATACACTGAGAGCTTCTGTACCGGAGACAAATTCTTTGTGTGTATAATCACACTTGGGCAAATAAAATATTCAATGCAATGCAATGCAATACAATACAATACAATACACACACACAACATACACACATATGTACACATAGTATCTATATGTGTGTGTTTGTTGTATGTATGTATATCAGTGATGGGTTGCTACCGGTTCTACCCTGATCAGTGAACTGTAGCGGCGGAGGTGGGAGGCTCTGCCCACCTGTGCCGGATGCTTCTGTGCATGCGCAGAAGCATCACACATGTGCATGAGCTTGCGCGCACAAGCGCGCGCACATGACCAAACTGGTAGCGACAGGTTTTGCAACCCACTACTGATGTATATGTATATATAAGATATAGATACACACACACATATAATCTTCTAAATAAAAACATAATGAATGTTTTATTCTAAATAAAAATCACATGTGGAAATGCATACTGAAATGATACAACCACAATATGCCAAAGAGCAGGACACAGCAGAAGGTCATGCAAAACCAATCCAGATTCAAGCATTACATAAACCTAGTAGCATATATGACTCCCATGTCAGGACTGTCTATCTGAAAACTGATAACCCAGGATAAAGTTTGAAAGGAGTTGACCCGGTAGCTACTTCAGAAAATAGAAAAATGCTATCCCATTTACCTAATTCTTGAAGCTAGCTGTCCACATGTTTTTTTTACTTTTTCATGAGGCCCACAACCCTGAAAGTTCCTACAAGCTGTTCAGATGTCAGTCTGGAAATTTGCATGAATACACTGAGTGTATTACAAGCCCAGAACATGCTAAAAAGAAAAAGAAAATGCTAGTCAAGTATGTGGTATCCTATTATATGTCATTGTTTTCCTTACTTTGCTTGCAGACTTATTTTGCACTGCAAGAAAACAAAATGCTCTTTTAGCATTATACAGCAGAAGTTCATTTGTGCCTGCTGAATTCCTTTCATCTCGGTGTCTGTAATAATGTGAAAGAGCTCCTTCACACAATCTCACTGATCTGAAAAGCACAAAAGTGAAATTGAATGGATATTTTCGTTCCATTGCAACGATTAGGATTAACATGTTCTTCTTGTTGTTTTTTCTTTAAAAAAAATAGCCTAATAAAACAAAGACAAATGAACTAATATGCAGAAGAAGAAGAAAAACAGTGGCAGAATGCATTTCCATTTAGTATACTACAGATGTACATTCTGTTTTTATTCCCCACCCCACCCCATTTGTCTTAAAGCACATTGTTATCTTAGCCTTTGAAATGTAAAACTGAGGGAACATCAAAGAAATATTGTGACAGTCAAAGAAACAGAGCAAGAGAGACTATATAATAAACACTTAACACCAGAGATTTACTTCCCGCCTCATGAAGCTATCCATTGTAGTTATAGTGCTGGAAAACAAGGCATGAAATTGTTTGTAGAAAAGTCAGGATGTTGCACATTAAGCTGTTTATATATTTGTGTGCATTCTCCAGTTGCAGAACATAGATACACCCACATGGTGCACAAAGTACAACTCCTTTGATATGGGGGGTGGGAGGAGAGGGGGGAGAAATAAAAGTAGCTAAAGTCTGGCAATGCAGATGAAAAAAAGAAGTTTGTGGTAGAGATACAGTAGAGATACAAGAGATTTGAGGGTCTCTTGATGCAGACTAAGATAATGCTTGGACATCATTTTGGCAAAATATAGAAATTGTACATTTTGTTTTGGAAACTTAGCAGCAGAAACAAAAGCTTAAAAGTAGCCAGGAATGTAAACAGATCTCCAATGGCTTCAGAAGGTTACAGCCTGATTGACGAAATTAAATATACTGTACATGAAGAAATGTTTAGATTCCTATTCTGGTCCAATCCTGAAAATGGTCCATTCCTGAAACATTTCTTTGCTGAATAAAGACTTAGAATATCATCTTTCATTATGTATTTTATGGTTCTTTCTATAGCTATATTGTGCATGTGCAAGTCATGATTACCTTAAGCAATGCTTAAAGCTGCAGTTCGGCAGTTCAAATCTCACCGGCTCAGGTTTGACTCAGCCTTCCATCCTTCTGAGGTGGGTAAAATGAGGACCCAGATTGTTGGGGGAAATATGCTGACTCTGTAAACGGCTTAGAGAGGGCTGTAAAAACACTATGAGGTGGTATATAAATCTAAGTGCTATTGCTATTGCTATTAAGGAAATGTCATTGCTAATTATGGTTGCACAGATAAAAGAAAATCATGCAGATTTTGCAGAGCAAACTGCTTTCAAGGACTTATATTACAAATTATATTAAAATCCTTGTCAAAATTGTCCCGGTTCCTACATTATTCCTAGATTGAAAACAAAGCAGTGACACGAGTATATCTCTTGATGTGCAGCAAATGACATCACAGTCTGTCACAGGAGTCCATGTCATTTGTAAGCCCTGTCTGGCAGACCAGATACTGAGGCAGAAACCAGGAGCATCAGGGGGGGGGGGGCAGTGGGGGGTTGTTCATTTCTCTCTTATTGACCCTAAGCTTATCATCCCCTTTTGCCATTCAAACAATGGATGGGGAAGTTTGTAATTTTGTACTTAAGTTTACAATTTTATCTTAGTGGTGTATAAACTCTGCTACATACAACATAGAATAATAGAGTTGGAAGGGACCCAAATGGTTGTCCAGTCTCTTTTTGAAGTGTGGTGGAGTACCCGTGACTTCTGAAGGCAAGCTATTCCATTTGTTGATTGCTCTCACTGTTAGGAAATTTTCTTCTTAGTTCCAGGTTGTTTCTCTCCTTGGTTAGTTTCCAACCATTGTTTCTTGTCTTGCCTTTTGGTGCTTTGGAAAATATTTTGATCCCCTCATCTTTGTAGGACCCCCTTAAATATTGGAACACTGCTATTTGCAATTTGAAAATCTCCTTTGCTAGAGTTGTTCAAAGAGTTTGGGTTGCTCAAAGTTTGTCAGACAGGATCCCTCTAGGTTCTATCCTTCTACTATATCTTGCTCCCTTTCCTTATGGCTGCTTAATTCCTTCTTCTGGGTTAGACCTCCTCACATTTGAAATTGGCCTGATTCTTTCACCAGTCTTAGTCCTGAATTCTCTTCCCCTTCCCCTTCCCTTTCCCCTTCCCCTTCCCCTTCCCCTTCCCAAGTTGATCCACTGGGTTATTTCTTCACAAATGAAATTTGCAAGCCTTTCATTCTTTTTGCATTCACTCCTTTTATCTCTTAGTCATAAGGAACCTGTACAGGAACCTGTAAGGATCTGTGAGAATAACCTTGGAAAACAGAAGGAAGACCTACAGCCAAAGCAATGGTCTGATAAGAAATACTGTATCTCAGCTCATAGAAAGAATGGGGCAAACAAAGAATCTCAGAAGGGATTTCCCCAAGTTCTTAGGAGAGGAAAGGTGGAGAAACGGCAAAAGAGCTTTCAGACTTGTAAGGTTCAATTCCTGTAAGCATACAATAAAGGTCTACAGAGATTCTTTGTCAAGCCAAGCAACAGGCTCGACAACATTACCTGCACGGGGGGGTGTGTGTGTGCACTGGTGATGGGAGCACTCAGGAATAGGCGGACGTGTGCGGGGTGGGGAAGGCGGGGCGACGGTATTAGGGCTTCAACACACCAACTGCTGTATTCGCTGACACCCTCACTGCAGAGACGCCGGCATGAGGAGAGGCTGGGAAAACGCTGAGACGCCGAGACCAGCATCCGGAAAGAGGAGGGAGGGTGTGGCTTTAAATACAGGGCGGGGCGGCACAGTAACAAGCTCTTTGCTATAAAACAGCTGCATGCCTACAGAATGTAGCGCTAATTACAAATCGTTTAACGAGTGCAGTACGTTCCTGGAGCCAGCCGGATAATAAACCAGCATAGCACCGACCTGTGCGCGTGTGTTTCTTGGTGTTGCCGTGCTTAGCCTAGGACGGCTGAGATTCTCAGTCATCAAGGTCATAGTTGTCCCAAAGATGCTTTTTCAAGTGGCAACTGAACTTTCTTGTTTTTCTTTGAAGATGTTTCACTTCCAAGAAGCTTCTTCAGCTCTGACTGGATGGTGGGGAATGGAAGGATTTATGTTCCTTTCAGACAGCTGGTCATTTGCATTCTTTTAGAGAGTCTTTGAGACCACTTGTGGGGTTTGTCTGTGTTTCCAGGGTCACCTGAGTAGTGCAAACGAGCGTTGAGCCGTCTTGGAACTGCTGAAAAGACTGTGTTGTGGAGTTGTGCTTTCTGCATAATGTTTCTGCCCTATGTTCCTTTACAGGCTGTTGGGGATGAATCTGTGTCTGCATCACAAACTGAAGCTCAAATGATTCCTGTAGTTTGCAATTTTTTGGGAAATCTGTTCATACTCCCATATCATTCAAAGGGTTTATCCCAAAGGGCATAACTAAATGTCTATGGAGATTCTCAGTCATCTCAGATCATGGTTGTCCCAAAGATGCTTTTTCAGTACTTCTATCACTTTATAATAAATGTGATAGGAGTATTCCTTTTTTGGTTCTTTATCTAGACGTCAAAAGGCTGATTGCTGATTCCATTCTACAGTTGTAGAATAATGGCTTTTCCTGGCTTGAATCAACTTCATTTGCAATGGCGATCTATGTTGGAATAGATCCATTGTTGTTTTATTGAGTTCCATGCATTCTTTAAAGAGGCCTTTAGCACATATAATCTTTTCTCCAAATGCCAAGAAAATTCCTTTCTCTCCAACCTTTCCCATTTCAACTTTCTTACCTGAAACGAACTCAGCAGACAGAGAACTTTGCCTTACAAGACATATTAAAATTAAATGACATCTATCAGAATGATATCACTTCATGGAGTTTTCTATGGTTCTAAGCTAATAAAATTCTGCATCAAACAGCTTTGAAAATCAGATCAGAATTATATATATATATATATATATATATATATATATATATATATATATATATATATATATATATATATATATATATATATATATATATATATATATATCTGAGGTTTTCGCGGGTGTTTGTATGTAGGTCTTTGGTTATTCAGGTCTTCTCCCGCGTAGAATTGGAAGTATCTTGGCGATGTTTCAATGAGGTCCCACTCATCATCTTCAGGCTGGTGTCTTCGGCTTCGTGCTTGTGTGAGGAAAGCGTGATTGGAGCTGCCATCTCTCTATAAATACTGGTGGGGAGGTGTGGGGTGCTGGCTTTGTTACTGTGAGCGGGTTGGTTGCCTGTGTTGTTACATCTTGATTGGTTGATGGAGTTGATGTTTGCAGATTAATCAGATGTTTTGTAACATCCTGTGTGGGTGAGGTCCTTGATGTGTGCCCATTAGTCTTTTGTGTTTTAACGACCTGGGTAATGGGCTGTGTGTTAACATCCTGAGTTCTAGTGTTGTGAAATCCTGAGTTTCTTGATGTAATGTCCTGAGCAGATGGCTGTGATGCCACATCCTGGGCCCTGGTTTGGCTCCGAGTTTGAGGACCCAAGATAACACATGAGACCACCACCAATTATCCTCACCAGATTCAAACCCAAATCCATCCCATAGATGAAATACAACCACCATCCAAAAGCCAGACCACGGCGGCATCACCAGCTGCTGCACCCCACTCTGGTCCCCACATAAAGCAAACTGACACACGCCATGAACACTTGGCAAGACCTCAAACTAAACACACACACACACATGACAGAGTATTTTCTTAAAATTTGTATACATTTGTATGAAGGATTGGTCCCATACTGCATCAGTATGGGGCTGGTGCAGTCATTAGAATGCAGTACTGCAGGCTAACTCATTGCTCACTGCCAGGGATTTGATCCTGACCGGCTCAAGTTTGACTCAGCTTTCCATCCTTCCAAGATCAGTAAAATGGGGACCCAGGTTGTTGGGGTCAATATGCTGATTCCGTAAACTGCTTAGTGACAGCTGTAAAGCAATATGAAGTAGTATATAAGTTTAAGTGCTATTGCTATGGCTACTGTCGGATATTACTATCATGGAGGATGCTAAATAAGCAGTTAAAAGCTAATAAATCATAATTTCAAAGTCATTTTGCAGTTTCACCCATATATAGCTTTTTAACTAGCCTTTTCCTGAAGGCTGATAAATGTCTGTCATTTGTGTTTAAAATATCTTATCCAAGTCGGTGATATTGTCGCTCTTTGAATCTTCATGTGCACATTTCCTTTCAATGAGATAGTATATTTTCACTGGTGCAATTAATCCTTTATTCAACTCTTCATCTGAATCACACCCATCTACAAAAAGGCCTGTGATTGCAGGCTATATCCTAGAATTCTTTTTCACTTCTTATTGTCTCACACCATTTTCCCTGCTCCTCTTGACACTTTCAGATGATTTTTGACATCTGAGAATATATATCTATCCAAATTATTAGAATGTTCCTGCCTGGCCTTGGTTGGAGCTAACCACAAGACATATAAAAAAGTATTAGAGAAAGAGGAAATTAAAAGGCAATGATATGTTATCTCTTTCTCATGTTATTTACTGAAATATCAGTTGAATGTCAATGAGGAAACACCTTTGCTTTCTGCCTTGATTTTTGATCAAGCAATTCTATCCTAATAGTCATGGCAGCATAGTTTTTTTTTTTTTTTTTGCAAACCCTGCAGATTTATTTATTTTTATTTAAAAGATCTCATATTATAACCACAACCCCGGCCAAACTCTTTGAATTGTATGGAGTATGTGAAGGACAGGAATTGTGATATTTCTCTGGCTTTGTTCCATTCCTTCAACAAAGCAGTACCAATCAATGGGAAAGCAACAACTAATGTAACTCTCTCTCTCTAATGTAACATGAACCTATGATATTGCAAGAAATGAATTTAGTCATTTGTCAAAACTTGCTCTAGTTTTGTACATGTGCACTCAAAGGGACCTTTACTACGAGCTCATAGCTGGACATACTTTGGATATGGGTTTAATGATATTTCCAAGGAGCCCTAATTGAAGTAGAGAAGCATTCTGAAGAACAATTAAAGAGGATGAAGAAAGCTGCACCGTAAGCAGCAGAAGGAGAGCTGGATCTTTCTTCCTAGCTCCACTACCAGCAGTCAGTCAGTTGCTGCTCAGTCTAATCCAGGCCTCCTATCTGATACCTGCTGGGTTCAGGGGAAGAGCTACATTTGAAAGAACCAGACTCTCCTGCCATCAAAAGCCAATTGGCCAAGGAAGACACACCCAAATGCTGCACCAGCCTAAACAACCGATAGATGTCAAGCTAATCCCATGTCAAAGAATAGAATAGAATAGAATAGAATAGAATAGAATAGAATAGAATAGAATAGAATAGAATAGAATAGAATAGAATAGAATAGAATAGAATAGAATAACAGTGTTGGAGGTCTTACAGTCCAACCTCCTGCTTAGCCAGGAAACCCTACACCACTTCAGACAAGTGGTTATCCAACATCTTCTTAAAAATTTCCAGTGTTGGAGCATTCACAACTTCTGCAGGCAAATTGTTCCACTGATTAATTTTTCTAACTTTCAGGAAATTTCTCCTTAGTTCTAAGTTGTTTCTCTCCTTGATTAGTTTCCACCCATTGCTTCTTGTTCTACTCTCAGTGCTTTGGAGAATAGCTTGATTCTCACTTCTTTGTGGCAACCCCTGAGATATCGGAACACTGCTATCATGTCACCCCTATTCCTTTTTTTCATCAAACTAGACATACCCAGTTCCTGCAACCGTTCTTCTTATGTTTTAACCTCCAGTCCCCTAATCATCTTTGTTGCTCTTCTCTGCACTCTTTCTAGAGTCTCAACATCTTTTTTACATCGTGGTGACCAAAACTGAATGCAGTATTCCAAGTGTGGCCTTATCAAGGCATTATAAAGTGGTATTAACATGATCTTGATTCAATCCCTCTGTTTATGCAGTTTTTTTATTTTTTTAAAAAATTTGATTTATATGCCGCCCTTCTTCAGAGACTCAGGGTGGCTTACAATGTGTTAAGGAATAGCCTTCATACTTTTGTATATTTTATACAAAGTCAGCTTATTGCCTCCACAAACTGTGTCCTCAGTTGACTGTGATGTTGGCAGAATATGTCATCAGATTGTATCCCTAGTAAATCTGTGCCAGGGGAAGGAGAAATGCTTTCACAACTGAGGATGATAAAATGTATAAAGAGAAATTTGCCTTTTGTCAGTATGAAACCTTCCCTCTACTTAAGCATTCAATAAAAACAACTAATCCACTCCAATGAAAGTGGATAAAATGCCACTCCAAATCTCCCTCACCTATAAGCAGGGGGTTAATTTAGGGCTTGGGATCAGTACCCACTTTATTTTTGTAATAAATTAAAAATAAGCCTTCAATTTTTTCCAATACTTTCAAAGGATAATTGGATAGAAGACTAACGTCTCTCTATGTTCAATTTATTAGTGTTTGCACTGGAAATATTTGTATCAGCTTGAGTAATACTTCTATATGAATAATAATGAGAACACTGATGAGACTATGATATATTTTTAAATAGCACAAGCAAATTAGATCATACTACATCCATGCTAGAGATGCTGGATTATTTTGTTCCCTCAGATATTTAAGCAATTTGACTTATATCAGATTTACTGGATTAGTGTGCAAATTGGAACATGCTCATCTTCCTGATTCATATTTCTCCAGATTAAGAGTGCATTGCTTAAAAAACCCACACAGAAAAATTTATACAAAATTTGGGAAAGTTTCATATAAAATCAGAAGAGAGGAATTAGCAAAATTCCTCTCTTCTCCCATGCATCTTTTTGGTATCTTCATTTACTTCATTTTTTCTACGAATCTCATTGTGGTACCCAAGTACCTCAAGACTACCATGGAACCTTTATTTTCATGTCCTCTCTTGTCCTGAATGAAAATTGGTGTGCTAAAATAGAGCAATGCAGGATATCAGTCTCCAAAATAAACTGTATTTTCAAAAATGCTTCTAGGCCTCAAGGGGAAGCCTTGAGGGAAGCTTGTGGGAAGCTTTGGTTTAAAATTTTGATTGGAAAGTGCTCCAAACTGGAGACTAGGCTAACAGACAATAAAGAGTTGAATTCAGGAGTGAAATCTAAAAATTTTCACTACCGGTTCTGTGGCCGTGGCTTAATTGGTGGGCATGGCTTGTTGATCAGGTGACCCAGTGGGTGTGGCTTGGTGGTCAGGTGACTGGGTGGGCGTGGGCAATAATAATAAATAATAAAAATAATAAACAAAGTACACAAAACAATAAGAGGTATCAAAAACCAATTTTCACACTTTACACAAACATAATACAACACAACACAACTGACTCACACACAATGTAAAAGCAACTGCACTTGACCCAAAATGGCCCCTGCAACAAGCAGGAACCTCACGCAGCCACAAAAAACTCAAAAACCAAGTTTCACACTTTTTTCACAGAAAATGCCACATACAACTTTGTCAGATTTTGTGTGTTTGTGTAGTTAAAATAAAACACTACAGAAACACACCAAATCTCAGAAAGCTGTACAAATATTTTGTTTTATTATTTTATCTTATTTTATCTATATTTTTAGATAAAAGCAGCTAAATTTAAAACTTCCTTAACTTTAAATTGCTGTCTAAAAAAAATAAATCTCCTAAAAAAAACCCAATTAACTTTTTTTAAAGCCCCCCCCCCCAAAAAAAAAAACCCAGTTACTTACCCAATTGAAGGCACAGTTGCTCACCAATGAGATTGATTGCAGGCAGGCAGATGCAATTGCTAGCTGATGCAATCAATTGCAGGGATTGCAGCAGGTGAAGCAAGGCCTGAAATGCGAGCTAGCCGGAAAGAAGCAGCAAGCAGCCAAGCAGGCAAATGGGTGACCAGGCGATTGGGTGGGCATGGGTGGAGTGGGGGGCAGCGATTTTTGCTAATGGTTCTCCAAACTACCCGCCTCTGTCGCTAACGGATTGGTCAATCTGGTCCGAACTGGGAGCATTTCACCCCTGGTTGAATTATGTTTCAAAAAGGAAAAGCAAAATAAATGGAGTTCAGTTTGCTATGCCAATAGCTGTGAATGAATTCTGTCTCTAGATTAACATATATTTTTTTCTATTTTGATTTGGTACTCTTGGTTGTAACCTATATAAATGTAGCAGCAATAAGGAAGGAAGGAAGGAAGGAAATTCTTAATTCCTCACAACATTGAAAGACTTTTTATTTATATGTTAAATGAACAAAAATGCTCAGAATCTGCGTGGTATGAGTTGCAAGCTAGTCACAGAAAGTTGCATTGTAAAATAGTTGCAAAAATAGTTATGCTTGCTTTAACATACCGGTAGCCATTAAGGCAAAATATAAAACAAGAACAAAGATGTAACAATTTCATAATCTGATTACCTGGATACAAATTATATTTATTCAAGATTAGGATAGCATCTTACTCTGTGGGATAGGAAAGTTCTATTTGAGGATGTTTCATTGCAGAAAATGACGATTTTAACATAATATCAGATTTGACTATTCCAATTCGGCAAAACCTCTCATAAATATAATTCGTTACCATTTTGCTATGACTGGAGTTTGGACAGTGGAAAGCTTCTCTCTTTATTTCCATGCAACATGTAGAGCATTTATTCATTGTGTATAATGAAAAAAGTAAGCTAAACTTTGCTGAGTTGAAACAATAAGTATGTCTCATAATGAAAAATGAATCCGGTTCTGTCAGCAATGCTAAATCATGTCTGAACTAGGGCAAATGCTGAGTGATAACTGAAAATCAGTTCAATGTAGATTTCTTCTGAACCAAAGTATTTCACTTTATGATTAAAAGCTTGGGCTCATACAGTCGCCCTGAAGTGCTATTTAGCAGTTTATATTTAATAAAGATAAAGGTCAAGAACATTTCTCACTCTCTCAAAAATTTCTAGGGGCATGTCTTTTAAGGCAGTAAAAAGGACATTAAATATTGGCAATACTAAATAGTGTCAAAATTACATTTCAAAATTACAATCATCTAGATCTTTTCTGGTTATTAAAATGACGACGCAGCTGTTGCAGTTTTAGACAATTAGCAATATTACATCGCTACCAGGCAAATCAAAGCTTAAGGTATAGCACAGCACATGATTTTCTGGTAATAAAAATAGCCCACATCCACTGGGATATTTTCCTGGAAATAAGAGACTTTGTTTTTGAGTGTTCCTTGTTCCTGGTTGTTGTTACTATGACCAAATAATTTATTGCCTCACTATTACAGTATTAATGAGTAATAACAGGATTTCAGTTGTACAGAAAGATCATATGATAGTTGTGGACAAAACTCTGTAGTCGGCTCCCATACAGTTTGTGGCCTACTGAAATGGGGAACTGTTTCCTACTGTAGAAGATTTACTCCTCAAAAACAAAAGTACTCCTTGGAATGAACAGACTGGCAAATTCAAGAAAGAAAACAGAGTATTCTGGGACCAGAATCAAGGATTTTGTACATCCCTGTCCCATACTAAAACCAGTATATGAGCCCAAATTATTTTTTCCCTCAGTATTTAGATGTTTTAAATATGACTACCTCTCTCAGTTTTAAAAAAAATCAAACAGTTAAATTGATTCATACATTCTGCTAAGTCATGGTTAGCTAAGTAAGATTCACAATGGCTGGTTTCACACAGCACTCTGGGCTAAAAGTATAGCTTAGTACAATGTCTGAGTCAGAAGTGGGTTTCAGCAGGTTCTGACCAGTTCTGGAGAACCGGTAGTGGAAATTTTGAGTAGTTTTGTGAACCGGTAGTAAAAATTCTGATTGGCCCCTCCCCCATTTATTCTCTGCCTCCCAAGTCCAAGCTGATCAGGAAGAAATGGGGATTTTGCAGTATCCTTCCCCTGCCCACCAAGCATTGCCCTCCAAGTGTGACGGTACTATATGGGTAGTCCTCGACTTACAACCATTTGCTTATTAACTGTTCAAAGTTACAACAGCAATGAAAAAAGTAAGTTATGTCCATTTTTCACATTTACGACCATGCAGCAACCCCATGATCACATGACTAAAATTTGGTTCTGGACAACTGGCATGTATTTATGACAATTGCACTGCCCCAGGATCACATGAACACTATTTGTAACCTTCCCAGATGGCTTCTGACAAGCAAAATCAATGGGGGAAGTCAGATTTGCTTAAGGACCACACGATTCACTTAACAGCTGCAGTGATTCGCTTAACAACTTTGGCAAAAAGGTCATAAAATGCAGCAAAACTCCCTTAAACAACTGCATTCCTTAGAAAGAAAATTGTGGGTTCAGTTATGGTCCTAAATCAAGGATTACCTGTACTTTTAGAACTAACAATGATGGTTAGAAATTCTGCAAGTTGTAGTCCCGACATTCAGAGAAAGTATGGGGTTGGGAAGGCTGGCTTAGCTGATTACTTGCATGTCTATGAAAGATACTAGGATGCCATTGGTGCTGTTCCTTTTATAGTAGCAGTCAATATTCAAGCTCTTAGAAAGAAAAACATGGATTATGATTGCTCAGATATCCACCCATTCCCATCACACCAGGAGTCAGCACTGATTGAAAGGCATGTGTGCACACCACTGGTGGGTTGCCCCCAGTTCGCACCGGTTCTATAGAACCGATAGTAAAAGAGGGAAGTCAGCAAAGCATCATGGCTTTGACCTCGAAGTCAGCAAAGCCCCATGGCAAACCAATAGTAAAGGTAAATAGAACCCACCTCTGGTGCACACACACATACACCCCAAACACAGTGATAAAGGATGCATTAATGTCCTTCAGTGGATATTTCTATTGACTCAGGAAGCTACATATAGTTTTGTTATCTGTGTGTGTTTGTGTGTGTGTGAGAGAAAACAACATGTTCTTAAGCAGTGGTGGGATTCAGCCTATTTGTATCTAATCAGGAGAACCAGTTGTTAACTTCCTAAGCAGTTTGGAGAACTGGTTGTTGGAAGAAATCTTATTTTGGTTTTTTCCACTTTACAGGACTAATCCTGTAAGGAACTAAAACATTCTGGTGTTGTTTCTAGCCTAACCTTTATTGCCCTGCTTACAGAAACTGCCTCTCTGGTTAACCCTTATTACATCGTAACAGCTAAGGCAAAGCGCTCATTGATGTGAGTGATGTTGAGTTGGCTATGCCCACATGGTCACATGACCACTGAGCCACGCCTACCCAGCTGGTCATTAGGAGAGAGAACCGGTTGTTAAATTATATGAATTCCACCATTGTTCTTAAGTATTCCTTTATATTTCCTATTTTGCATGTCTTTGATATGATACTGGACTAGAAATGCAGACCTATGCAAATTCACTTTCCTGGATTCCAGAGCCAGCAGATCTGCTCACGCCCCACTTTTCTTGGACTAAATGCTGCTAAGTATCAGTAACTTTGTGGTCCACATCTAGCATTATGCATGGATTTGTGCAGGTTCTAAAGAGCAGCTTGCAAAAACAGAAAACATTTTCATGCAAGGAATCTAGCTTCCCCTATACCAGTGGTAGGTTCCTCACGGTTCGGCCCAGTTTTCCCAAGCCGGTAGCGGTGACAATATGATGTCACCAAACTGGTTCTGCCCCCCCCCGTGCCCCCACTCCCCCACCCCCCCACCTCTCGCACCCCCACATTATTCTTACTTTTTATTTGCCCCCCCCCCCAATCTATTGCTGCCTCCTGAATCCCAGCTGATGGCTAGAGGGGAAAAAACTGTTTAAACTCCTGCCATGAGGCTTCAAAGGGACGCCCTGCAGCTGATCAGTGTTAAAAGAAAACAAATGAGTAGACCAGTGCCTGCAAAAATACATGAGTAGATCAGTGCCTGCAAAAATAAATGGGTAGACCAGTGCCTGCAAAAGATAAATGGGTAGATCAGTACAGCTCTACAAGCAGTTAAAAGCCTGGTAGACCAGTACCTCTGCTAAATCCTAAATAATTGTTACATGACCATCAAGCCACACCCACAAAATAAGCCACACCCACAGAACCGGTAGTAAAAAAATTTAGAACCCACCCCTGCCCCATATAGTTTTAGCCTTACTATACAACATCACATGTTCTTCTAAGAGTGCCAGTCCTCCATTTTGGTCAGCATGAGGGAGAATGGGAAAGACAGCAATGAAAAAGGATTTAATAAGCCGAACTCTGGCACACAATGAATTCCAAATCAAAATTAGATGTATGGTCAGTGCTTGGAGCGTCTGCCTTCCAGCATCTTTTAAAGTATCTCACTCAGGCGGGCTCAGGGTTTGACACCCCATTTTCTACAGCCAAGATGGGCCAACATGGATTACTGCAGGGGCAAAATCCAGGTTTGTGCAAGGACAGGGAAGGTGCCTGTGAGTAGGAAAAAAAAAAAAGGATGGGCAGATTTAGTCCCACAGCAAGAATTTTGTAATAAGAAAGTGAAGAAAACCGATGGCATATCACAATTTTTAATGCCAGCAGAAAAGAAGGAATGAAGAGAGAATGAAACAATTGTGGCAATTTAACTTTTACAATATACATGTCTGCTTCTGCACAAAGCTCTTTTTTAAAAAAGTCATGTAAAATCATGTTGTCTTATATGTAAATATATGGGTATATAGATAAGGATATAAAAACAGTCTACCGATGTGATAACTTTAAAAAGGAAATTGTAAGACTTGATTTATGTTTATTTGTTTTGTATGTTATATTGTTATATCTATGTTTGTTCGTAATTTTTAATTAATAAAAACTTTTTTTAAAAAAATCATGTAAAATTCCCAACTCTAAGCAGTTTAAAACTAGCAGTCTAGACCTCTCTATGTAGCTGTACCACGCTTCAGTTTTCATTCCTTTCTTTCCATCCCTTTCTCTTACTTCAGAAGCAGAAATTTGCTGGACAGTTGGCAGGCCTAAGATTGGATCTATCTACTGTATTCCATGCAAGCAGAGTAGAATGATTAAGAAACTTAGAAAGCTTGAATCCAGATTACCTAGAAAAAGCAAGGCAGATCGCCACCATATGTCTCATGATTTATTCTTATTTCAATTATTTCGTGGTTGCATCAGTTATCCCTTTACATTGCACTGGGTTTATTATTTGTTGGCACAACTGAAGAGAAATTAGTTATATCAACTACAGGTCTGATTTATTCCCTTAACCTCTTGGGAGTGGGGAAACTTTGGAACTTGTAGATCCAAACTAGATAATTCAATTTATTCCTCCAGGCATACTTTTTACCTCTTCTGGCATTGGATCTGCAATATCAAATGATAAATAAGGCCAAGGAACAGGAGATCTGTTCTTAGATTTCCTCAAAGAATAGACCTCTCCTCATCCATAGACGTGGTACTCTAATATATATTAGAATATAGCTTCTAGGGTACCTTTCTAGGAATTGCAAGGTTGTAGTCGTAACATTTTAAATCATACTAGTAATTCAGAGGCCTTAGTTTCATTTGCATATACATGAATAGCTTCTATTCTACATCGCAAACATTCTGCATTGCTTTTTGCTGCATCTTCTTACAGTTCATTACAGTTATTGTAGGCTTCAAAAAAATCAAAGTATAATTCTATTTTTTTTTGCAAACATTTAAAATAGTTCTAGAATGGAGATTCCATAACCTATGATCATAATTCCCCTAATTCATGGATTCTTCTCATCTGCTTTTATAAATAAGCACTTTTTCTCCTTGTTGAACCTGTACTTCTCTTTGTTAGAAAAAAATGTTCAGCTGGATTCTCATATACTTGGAAACAATTACTCAGTTTCTATTCTGCTGTTTTTTTAATTTTAGAATTACTTGAGCAGGTGGTTGCCATTTCTTCCTATGCAAAGTAAAGTGAAATAAAATATTATCAATTTTGTCCTTTTCTTAGGGAGCTCATTATGCCAAAAAATGCTCAATTGAAGATTCCTGGTCACACATTTCTTAATTCCCCAGTACTGCTATAGTTTTCAGCTTAATGTTATCTGATCATGGTTAACATATTTTTGTGCAGGTTTTAAGTACTTCCAAATAATTATTTGATGATGTCAGATTTAAATTTCTGCTTTTCCCGTTTCATACATTATGGAATAAAATATCTTCAGAAGTCAATCAGCTCTTTTGTTGGGTCCCATTCTGCTTTCCAGTCTTAAGGCCCAACTTCTTTTAAATTTGTGTCCCAAAATTTGAGCTATCAGATCAGAACTGCAGAAAACTGGAGGATTGTTGGATGGCAGCTAAGAGATATTTCAGCCCATATCTCTTTGGGTTTTTTTCACAGGGAAGGCACCAAGGAAGAGGCCATTCCTACCTCACTGGCAAGGATTTATAGATACACGACTTTGCCTTAAGCACTGGGATCCAGTGTGCTACTGAAAATTTCCTGGGAGTATCAATTCACTCTCTAATTTATGTTATATTTTTATTTACAAATGAATGGACTACTGACGCAGGAAACTCTAATTGACTTTAGGCACATTATTTGAAAATAAAATAGTGGGTTGCCACCATCATGAGTTTTGTTTGATAACATATATTTTGAGATTAACCTCATTGCAGCTCAGTTCATGACATCCCATATCATGCTTCCAATTTTCCAAAGTTGATTCAAAGAAATTGGACTCATTTATTTTAAATCATGCAATTCCAGTGGCTCCATTCAATCCACAAGATCACTTTTGCACATTTTGCTGGCGTCTATAGTCTTTCTATAATAGTAAGGTAAAGGTAAAGGTTCCCCTTGCACATATGTGCTACTCGTTCCCGACTCTAGGGGTGGTGCTCATCTCTGTTTCAAAGCCGAAGAGCCAGTGCTGTTCAAAGACATCTCTGTGGTCATGTGGCCAGCATGACTAAATGCCAAAGGTGCACAGAGCGCTGTTACCTTCCCAAAGATGGTCCCAATTTTTCTACTTGCATTTTTTACGTGCATTTTAACTGCTAGGTTGGCAGAAGTTGGGACAAGTAAGGGGAACTCACCCTGTAACACAGCACTAGGGATTCGAACCGCTGAACTGCCGAACTTTCAATCGGCAAACTCAGCATCTTACCCACTGAGCCACAGCATCCCTTCTATAATAGTATCACTAGCTTATTTTAAGACACTGTCCACACATTGGGACAGGTTGGGAAATGAATGTTCCTCATTCTTAAGTGGTTCTAGCAGGCAAGATAGCGGAAGTTGAAATCACTGCAAGAAGACCTCATTAAATGTAAGTGACTAAAATACATTAAAGCACTGAACCTGTTTAGTTGAAGTTTGGACCTCCAAATTCCTTGGTTATTTTTGAAGTGATTTTTCCTCAAACTACCATCCCAGTCTATACATTATTAACAATGGTTTTCATTCAACAGATTTTGAAAAACACAATTAAGATTCAATATATCTGCATTTTATTAAAATGGATGTAATGTTGTTTTATGTTTAAGCAGTGCTAATTTAGGTATGTTTGTATAACAGTGGCCCAAAAGACAGAAATTTTACTTGCCTTCTCAATAGCAATACCAATAGCATTTATAGCACTCTTTGGCAGTTTACAATATAAGCATTTTTTTTTTTTTTGCATATTGCCTCCAACAAACCAGGTCCTCATTTCATCGACTCCAGAAAGTTGAAAGACTGGCTCAACCTTGAGACAGTCAGGATCGAACTTCAGGCTGTGGGTGGAGCTACAGAGATGATTTTTGTCCTGAGGAGTTAACATAACATGATTTGTTTTCCTGTAAAATAGTACTTTAATTGATAGCAAGAAAGATAGATTAAGAAAGGAAGGATTGTGGAGCAAGTATAATTATTATTGGCCTCTTCCACTTTTTCAATTAGTTAAGTCATGTTTACATATTTCAAGCCATTTAATTGATTTTTACCATCTTAGCAAGCATTCTTCTGTTCAGCTAAAAGCTGTTTAATCATGTTGGAAAACTAATCTTTGATTTAGCATGAAGAACCACTATTCTTAACTAACAGATGGACTAATAATCTGACCTTGTTCTTCTTTCATAGGAAAATATAGACAAAGAACCAATTAATTGGGTTCAATTTCCCATGTATTTCAAAATCTGCTCAATAAAAATTATTTTACAAACATAACCACTGAAGAATAGCACCCATTTCATTACCTTAGTATTTTTACGTACATCAACCTTTGTTCACACTCCCAAATTAGAATTTGGAATTAATTTAGTTAACTTTCAGTTTTTACATTTCTTTGGTTTTGACCCTTTCTTAGACTTTTTTTTAAAAAATATGAATCATAAAAAACTTCTAACTCAGATTAGAAAGCTGTTTATATGGGAAAATGTGTTTAAAATGGGATGTTAATGACTCCAGGACAAAACTGCCTCTAAAACTGTGCGATATTTTTTATTTCTGTCTCTCAAAGTTAATTTATTTTTTTATTTATTACTTAAGCTTTGCTGATTTTTTGCCATTGTTTTATTTAATATGTTTCTTTGTAAATTACTCTGCGTGGAAGAGGAAGAGAAGAATGATGACAAGGATTTCAATACTTCGAAGCAGAAAAGAGATGGAATGGACTTATGAACAAATGATTGAAAAATGACACATAATGTAATCTTTGATTCATAAAGTTATTTTCATTTCTAAAGTTGCAATTCATAGCACAAACCACAGATTTAGAATATCAGGCTCAAAACAGTTTAGTGTGTAATGTTTTTTTTAAAAATGTGTAGCATAAAAGTAGGAAGGAGGAAGCCTGCAATATGTCATCAAATATTTTAGATCTAACCAAATTATCTGTTCAGCTAGGATGCATTTCATAAATTCAGAGATATGAATCCATGAATCCCAGAAGTGCTAACTAGAATTCTATATATCTGCTGCATTAGGGAAAAAAAACAAGAAATCTATCCTTTCAATTAATTAGAATTTTAATTATGCTGATAACTAATCAGCATATATAATGAACTCTGTAATTAGGGGAAAGACCCATGTAGGAAAACTCTTGAATTCCAGGTGCAGTTATGAAAATGAGAGAAAGAGAGAGAGAGAGAGAGAGAGAGAGAGAGAGAGAGAGAGATAGTGTAGAATAAATAGGTTGAGATCCTGTTGGGATCTCCTAAAATAAAGAACTGTGAGCAAGCATCAGTGAATATAAGATTGATACTTCTGAAACATAGTAGTGCAGATCTGCACCTAATTATATCTAAATTAGATTTTTGCCAGGATAATCTGGTCTTTTAATTTCCAAGCAAATAATACCTAGCTACATGCCTAAGACCAGTGTTGTTGAATATATTTAAAAACAGCAGCAACAACAACAAGAGCTAGAATGTTGGCAAGATAATATCAAAGTTGTTTTGATATACACTAGGGCTCAGTTCACACAATGGTTGGCATAGAGTGATGTTGAACGCAAATGCGAAATGTTCTAGTAGAATGTTGATTGTGGAATTTATATAAGTAAGTGCATTCGGTTGAGCTCTTGCCATTATTGAAAGTTAAGATCTTTTTAAAATTCTGTGAGTCATTAAAGAGCTCCAAAGATTCATAATCAGCAAGGAAAAAAAAAAAGAGCATGCATCGAGCGCACATGTACAACGCAGCTCAGTAAACTATCCCATCATCTTATTTTCCTCCAAAGTTCTCCGTGTTGATGGTTTGCTTTGGGTCTGCTTAAATAAAGGCTCTTTTGGAGCTTCTCTTTTGAGGGTATTTTAAAAAGAAAAGAAAAGCAAAGGTTAACCGTTTTGCTGCCTTGAGAAAATGTTTGTTGCGCTCACTTTTTGCCCTTTTGCAAGGGGAGACCGAGAGTGCATTTAAACATTCAAAGATTCTGCGCTGGCTGTCTTTGTGAGTGCTGGGTGTGTGCACTCTGCTCGGCCTCTTTATGGATTGTGGATGCAGTCCGTGAAACATTTTGTTACAAAGTCATGTTTGAACTTGTTAGTTTGCTCTGTTTGCTGCAGATTTTCTGTTCTTTTAGCACTTCAGGTGTAAAAAAACTTGTTTTGCTGAGAAAAGATGTGAACGTGAAGCTGAATGCTTCCCCCTCCTTTCTGTGTTGTCAAGTGTCTTAGGATGTCAATGCAGGCAGCCAGGCAGGGTTGTGTTTTCTGGGGTGGGGATGGATCTCACTATTGAGAGCAGATACTGTTCCTTTTTTTTTCTTTTATTAAACTTTATTAACGTTCTCATTCCAGCAGATTCAATCTTTCTTTCTTTCTTTCTTTCTTTCTTTCTTTCTTTCTTTCTTTCTTTCTTTCTTTCTTTCTTTCTTTCTTTCTTTCTTTCTTTCTTTTTTTTTTTTTTCCAGTAGCCAACCAAAGTCAGGTTAAGGAAAAAACAACAATCTGAAAACTGAACCTGCAAAGGAAATACACACTGGAAGGTAACAGTCCATGCCCCTGACTCTGTAGACAAAGGCATCTTTCAGTAGGAAGTTTGGTTAAAAACATTTTTGAAAGAGACTTCATTTCTACTAGTAAACTGACTGAAATAATTTTTTTTGCCCGGATGTTCTCCCGTTCTGGAGGAGTCAACCTATTTGAAAGCAATGAGGAGAGACTAGGTCTTGTGTTCCTTAAAACAATAACACCACAAAGCATCTCCTTCTTCCCTCACATTCTTTTCATACCTTTAGGACAAAAGGGTGATACTTGAGTTCCAGAAAACATTATACTAGGAAATGGAACCAGTGGCATTTGCCTGGTTTTCTTAGCAAAGAAGACACCTTCCAAATAGTATTTCATCTTTTCATGGAGAAATCATCATTGTCATGTTTTACATATAAGCAGGATGTGCAATCTATCCCTTGTCATTCATAATCTAAGTACTTTCAATATTCTGAGGATGCTTCAACAATAGATAAAGGTAAATGTAAAGGTTCCCTTTGCACATACGTGCTAGTTGTTCCCAACTTTAGGGGATAGTGCTCATTTCCGTTTCTAACCCGAAGAGCCAGCACTGTCTGAAGACATATCCTTGGTCATGTGGCCGACATGAGTAAACACCAAAGGTGCATGGAACACTGTTACCTTCCCACCAAGGTGGTCCTATTTTTCTACTTTCATTTTTACATGCTTTCAAACTACTAGGTTGGAAGAAGGTGGGGCATGTAACGGGCACTCATTCCGTTACGCGGCGCTAGGGATTTGAACCACCGAACTGCCGACCTTTCTGATCGACAAGCTCAGCATCTTAGCCACTAAGTCACCGCGTCCCCTTCAACAATAGATAGCTCGTTGGAAATTTCTGTTTCACTAGATTTTAAAAGTGGGAAAGTAAGTTGCATGTTTGAGAACAACCGAGGATAGCCCCATGAAGAAGTGGCTCCCCATCAAACCAGAACATCTAGAGAAGTTGGCCTTCAGTTAAGCCAAGTGTTTCCTCCAAAGAAGTTTTTTTCCCCCCTTCATTTTTGCATGACTGCTGCTCTGGTGACAGAAGTAAACTCCTGGTGCTCCAAATGATCTGGCAGATACTTGGAGGAGTTGAGATAGGTGTCAGCTATTCCCTTCATTTCGATTAAATCATCATTTCTTTAGAAGTACACATTCCTGGCTGTGAAATCAATTGAAACTAATTATCTGTGTTTGCTTTTTAGTACTAAAAGGGGTGACGAGATATCTGGCTGTGGGAAGCAGTTAGTTCTGCAGCTTTGAACTATTTTTGCAGCCGAGTCCCTGTGTGAGACTGGGCTCAAGTCAGTCCTCTTGGTCTTTCACAGCCTCTGAATATAGTAAGAGCACCCCACCTTCCTGAGCAAGGCAAATGCCTGCATTGAAAAGATTTACATTCATCCTTCCCAGGCCTCTGAAATATAAATATGAAATATCCAGAACCTTGTCACTTCAGTAATAATTAAGCTGATGGCCTATTATGTTCAATTGCAAATCAATATAGTATCTTCTGGTGCCACTTGAGTTCTTGAGGGTTGGCTTGGGGCCAGCTCTAGTTATACAATTGAGGATCTGCAGCTGCATCGAAAAACTTCACTGCCATTTCCATTCAAAAAGAATAGACTGGTAACAATGGTGGCCAGCCTCTTCATAGTAATTGTGTGCAAGTACACATTTGGAAATCGTGTTTTTGTTCAGCAGGTGCTGTTATTTTAGTTTAATTTCAATTTTGAAATATTGAGGAGAGCGGGGGCCTAGTCTTAACAGCATCTAACCTACAGCTGTTCGGAACAGGACAGCAAACAGCATATGTTGCTTTAGATGGAAAATCATAATTGCTCATTCTTTCTGGCATATTAGCAGACCAGATATGCGCCTCAGAAATTATGTGGTGTTTCAAGCTTTTCTTACTTTATAAAGTGCTCTGCAGTGCTCTGGAAGTACAATTCTAGAACATCTGATGATACTTCCCCATGAAAATGTGACTTTGAGTCCTGGTGGGTTGTTGTAACATAGAAAAGGCAATTGGATCTCACAACAGAGTCACTTTGATATCATCCATAGCTTCCTAGTTGCTTTGCCTCATTCTCTCTCTCTCCCTCCCTCTCCCTCTTTTTCCTCCCTCCCTTTTTTCCTTCCTTCCTTCCTTCCTTCCTTCCTTCCTTCCTTCCTTCCTTCCTTCCTTCCTTCTTTTTCTCCCTCCCTCCCTTCCTCCCTCCTTCTCTCTTTCTAGATACAAATACTAGTAATGCATTAGAGCAAAAAGAGTGAATTCTTTCAGGTTTTAGAACTTATTGGAATTCAATTACCTTCTCCCACCACAATGTATTTTTATGGCATCTAATGAAAAGGAATCTTAATTAAATATTCTTTTAAAGAAAAAAATATAGAAATTTGTGGGAGGTTTACTATCTGAGCTCTCCCCTTGATCCAGTTGGATGCACTATCTTCTGCATGCCTGGAGAAGGGGCTCTTATAAAAATATCCCTCTATAGTAGTGTGTATTACACATGGCTCCATGGAGTCCTTGGCTTACTAGTTTACAGTTCTTCCATTTGACCAGAATTTTGACATGTTCTCCAGGTTATACAATTTTGATATTTTTTTTTCTATTTGCTCAATTCATCTCACCCAAGATTAAAGACTAGCACTAATCTTTAATGTACTATCTAGCCAATGTTACTTGTATTACAATGTTATATTGCATTTTCTGCTTACTTTTACTCATAACTATCACTTTAGGCTATGTGTTTCTAAGAAGTATCTTCTGGCCTGAAGGCCAAAATGAGGCTTTGTTGTTGGATTTACCAGAATAAGAAAGGGGTGCTAATAAAATAAAATTTACATATTCATGGAAAATTTTACATATTCATGGGAAACAGTGATTCTCATTGGCAAATTCATTTGCATCCCCGATTGCCTCAAAATGGTGGGGGGGATCCAGAGCATTCTGGTTAAATAAAATCACAGCTGCCCAAAGAAACTCCTATTAGGGAGCAAGTAAATCAGAGGGGATGGTCAACAGCAGGAAACTCAACATTTTAGCTATCATCGATCAAAACTACCTATCCTTTGAACATAAGTGTGCCTTATTAGTATTACTGAATTCTTAGCACAAGAAGGAGAAGGGGGAAAAACATACAGCGAGCAATCAGAAAATGGCCTTAGAAATTGTGAGTTGTTAAAAAACATAATGCACACTGGTAATGGCTAGAGGCATTTTAGATCTGCCTTATTGACTGATAAATGTTACCATATCTTAAAGATAATATAATGCTACCATAAGGCTTATCACACAGGCTTATACAAGCTGACTGTATTGATATATGTATATCAGAAATGTAGATTAATATTCATAATGGCATTTGTTAACATTGCAGGAACACACAGAAACTGCACCTGTACTTACCTACAATGACACTCAACTCTTATTAAATGTTTGCTACTTTCAATTTTCTTCATCTCCCATGTCTGAAGAGGTCAGAAGCACATAGAAATATCAGAGTTAATGAATTTGAACTAAGCTCCAGAGGAATTAACAAGTAACATTAAAAACATAATCAACGTCATCATTGTAAAGATTTGCATATAGGATTTGTGAAGAATTTCATAAAAAAAAAATTAGATGTAGCAATAGTAAAAATTTCTAACAATAGAAAAATAGAGAGTATTGAAATTCCTTAGATAACATAATGGGTGAGGGGGAAATTGTTCAGTTATTATTTTAATATGAGAATGAAGTACATTGTGAATGTATATATTAGGGAAAAGAACATGTAGAGGAACATTATATCGAGAGCATGCTACAAAGAGACATGGATTAACTCAAATGTTGTATCCAATGTAAGAAGAGTACAAATGTCAGTGTGAACTTTATAATAAAGATATGGGAAGAACTAAAGCTGTAAATAGAAAAAATGAAGATTTGCACAGAACCAGAACTGTCATATCTGTATATCTTATATTTATCTTTGACTGTCATAAGCTTCTGAAATGTGAAGAAAACCTAAATATAGGCTCAGTACATGAAACAATGTTTTTATATATTCATCACTCATTTAAAAGAGAAATAATCTTGTCAACCTCTCTAGACATTTATTGGATCATGGTTATGCTTCAGCCAGTCCACACCCTCTGATTAACACTAAATAATGCAATCAATACATATAGGCAGAATGAAATCTTTGGAAGGGGACCATCCACAATGTGTTTCTCCAGAGTTTTCAACATCTTCCATCCATTGACATGTACAAGTAATTTTTCAGATTTAAAATTAATACAAATTAAATTTAAAGAAAGAAAAAAGCACAAAGCACCAAATGTATATTTCTTTTCTTTACTTTTAACTTTTAATCTTTAGTGAATTCAAATATTGTCATAGGATTTGATTTCATTTCTTCTTCATTCCATCACATAGACTTCTTTGAGGATTTAACAAACCTCCTTTGTAGATTCAAAAAAAAAAAAAATCCAGCTCATTTTCTTGGTTTGCCATTTGTATTTCACTTTAATGTTTAAAACTTCAGCCACTTTCTTTTGTACATAGAATAAAATAATCCTTTTCCGAATTATTCTCTTGGTTGTTTATAGAAAGTATAAGAAAGTATTTTTGGTACTTCATTGTCCTGTGAGACAAGATTTATTCCATATCTGTCATTCTCTCACTGACATTTTTTGGACATTATCTATCCACAGAACCAGACACCATTAATGACACTATTGATATTGTATTGTCAGTAATTTCCAAATATCTCCTTTAATATTTCTAATATTTTCCAGTTAACCAAACCAAACAATGAATTGTATTTTTTCCTTCTACTTAAAATTTTTAGTTTTCTTTAATGCTCAGTTTCTAAAATCAATGTCATTTATCTTTGTTTATTATAAACCAAGATAGCCAAAAGAACTCTGTTTTCCATAAGAAGTGTTTATTTTTTTATAATTAATTCCAAATCCTACAGTAAAAGCCATTCTAAATTTCTAAATTTAACTGGCTCTTTAACCTACTTGTAACTTTCTTACATCAAAATCTTCATATTTTGCTGTTTATTTCAAATTCTTTAAATTCTTATTTCTTATTCAGAATCAAAGTTAAACTCACCCAACAACCTTTCAAACTTGTCATTCCAATGTTTTTAATAACATTAAGGCAGTGGTGAAATGTAAAATTTGTTGCTACCAGTTCTGTGGGCATGGCTAGGCGGGCGTGGCTTGATGGGGAGGTCATGTGACTGGGTGGGCATGGCCAACTTTTTTTTTTACTTTTTAAAGCATATTTTTTACCACCAGTTCCCCGAACTGGTAGATTTTATCACTATTGGTTCGCCCGAACCGGAGCAAACTGGTAGCATTTCACTCCTGCTTTAAGGTAGTTAATAGGTAATTTCCAAATGTGCTTAAAAAGTGAGGCTTGCAGAGTCACTTAAAAAGGTTCTGCTGAAGCAAGATGGCTGATCCTTTCATCTCTTGGCAATCATGGAAGACTGCTGTCCTGTTATCTCCTCATGAAGAGAATCTGTCTGCATCACATGTGAATAATTTCCTGTTCCAAAGAACCTGTCTATTCACTTTTATGGAGGTATCTTCAGCTCACCATGCCTATCCTGGAAGTTTTGAAGATTTGTTAGTCTTGAGCAAGTAGTCACTCCAACTCTACTTTGTCTGCCTGGAAAGCTAAGCAAGGTAAATATTTCACAAGGGTCTACCTGAGAATCCTGGAGGGGTAGATTAGACTGGGGAGTTCAAGGAACATGTTAAAAGTAGGCAGTGATTTTTCTTGTGCTACCAAGAAAACTGTGAATGTAATCACCAACTGTTGAGTTCAATTGAGTCTTTTTTGATTATTTTTTTATTATAGGGGGAGCAAGTTACTAAAATATGACTTGACTTTCTGAATTATCTGTGTTACTTCAGTGAGTGCTAAACATGAAGTGGTTGGAAGACAACAAGGCCAGCACACTGCAGTATGTAAGTCAAAAGGTAAGGTGTGTTACCTTTTGATTGGATGCTTGAAAACTGAAAACAGGAACAAAATTTTCTCTATTTTGTTGCAACTCCATTCCGTCATTGTTCCAGTTGGTCTGAGATGTGGTTCACCACCTCTACCTGGTTATTAACAGTCCATTTGCTTGAGTATCTACTTCATATGATACCTCAGAGACGCTCATTCAATTTAAGAAAATGTAGCAAAATGTCTGATCACCTGTCTGATTAGCATATATTCTCACAGTCACCACCTGTTATCCATTCTGGAACCAAAATGAAGAAACAATTCCAAAAGCTATCAGCCATCCAAGTGTATGGATTTCAAGGACACATGAACCTGAGATAATCTGCAGTATTCCTACTGTCTCACCGAGTCCCCAGATTTATTTGTTGACTGACATAGCTCCATCAATTTTCATGGTGTTTTACAATGAACAGGTACCTGATACATTGCAGTAGATTATTGGGAGACAGATACCTTTTCATCCTTTCCTCTACTATTGATGTAGTTTTTCACTCCATCTAGCTACTGTGCAGAGTTTTGATTTCAGTTTTTACTTTAAAGTATGAATGTACTGTGCTCCAATCTGGCCAAATCCATAGCAAAGTAGAACAATTTGGGTAAGGTTTAATTCACAGCAGATATGTCAGATCTAATTTGCCCTGCCTCTGATACAGGAGTCTCCATGGAAGTTTCCTTTTGATACATAATTTGTAAGTTTTGCTACATACCAAAAAGGATATGCAGACATACCCATCATTCATCATGTTATTCTATTTCATGATGAACAACATAATGAAGAGTTCAGAAAAAGAATAAGAAATAATAGGCATTTCTTAATGCCATAAGAAAAGCAAATGTAGCTAAAATACGTTTATAGCAATACTACTTGCTATGACTCTCCATAATATTCTTTTCCAGCAAATTATCCTTCTATTTTTATTTTTTTGCTCTAAATTTCACATTTCTCATCAGCTCCATCCAATTATGACTGGCTGTTTTCCCCGGTCTTTAAGAATCAATAGGCAAGCAAGCAAAGGAGCTTATTCATTTTTGCCTCATATATTTCTTCTGTAATTTGATGCTTAAATATTCTGTTTATATGACTAAACCATCTTTCTTTCATACTGGCTTTACATCTGGTTCACATTCTTTCCAAATCTAAACATTCTTCATTCTATCTCTTCTGGTTTTGTCACATACCTTTCACAAGTGCTTCCCAATATACTTTTATGTGTTGCTCCTGACACACCTAATTCATTTGCAAGGCCTGTTTCAATAAACGGTCATTTTTGCAGCTTTCAGGATTCACTCACTGAAAAAGAAAAAGAAAAACCCTTTACTATCTACTACATTTCTACCAGTGTTTGCACATATTAAAATTTCTCCATCCATTTCTTTATCATTAGTAAACATTCTACCAGAATACACCCCCATAAGACAAATTAAGATAAAACAAAGCTGATAAAAAGGGGAAAATTATAAACTGGACTTAAAAGAAGTGCTGTTCCCACGGTCATATATTACTCAGTGATTGCTGAAGAGCGAAAACTTCCTACTTGGCATAAAGCTACAGTATCTGCAGTTCCCCAGTTTTGCTCATTATCACTTCTTACATACTTGTAATCAGAATTCTACTAAACAATGTCCCAGGCACATTTAACAAACTCACTGCCTCCACCCCTGTAGTTTTTGCATTGATTCTTTCTATCTTTCCTTTTGTGTAAGGAACCAATAAAACTAGTCTTCCAATTTTTAGACATGGATCCACTGATCATATTCATGTCGCACAAGCCATGTAGTAATCTCTATGCCAACACATATTTGAGTTGTAAGGTTTCTTCGGTAGCACCATCTAAATTTTTATTTTTACAATTTTTCTCATAGCATTTATTATTCTGTTGACATTTTTTGAAAAACAGACATTTACAGCATTTTAAAAGTTTTACTCCCTGACATACCACTATAAGCCTCATACAAATGTTTAAAGTATTCCTTCCAGCATTTTTAATCATTTCTTTTTAAAATTTGTTTCTTGGTTCAATTCAAGGTATGGGTTTTGACCTTTAAAGCACTATATGGTACAGTACCAGGTTATTTGAGGGATCACATCCCGGTTACAGCTACCCATCCCATCAAGTCTGGCAAAAGGGAAATGTTATGTGTCTCACTTGCTAAAGAGCACCATCTGATAGGATCCAGAAGGCTGGCCTTTTCTGGATGGCTTTTGTCTTCTGAAACATCATTCCCTCCAAGGTGAGATTAGCCCCAATTCTACTGGCATTTAGCAAATCTGCAAAAATTGGTTCTTTAAACAGGCTTGAGGATCCCCAGGAAACAGAGAACCCACAAGAAGGCCTTACTGTGTATAGGATGTTGATTTATTCTCCAACAGTTTTATTTAAATTTGTTTTTAAACTATTTTAAATTGTTTAAATAGTTGCATGCTGTTGTTTTATAATTGTTTACTTGATTGCTTTATTTTACACTATCCAGAGTCAGATCGGTGATTGATGGCTATGTAAATATAATAACGTTTTAATACATGCTTTCTGACATACATTTTAGCTATTTCATTCACAAATCTACAGACTTGTTACCCTGCATGTATTCATAAAGATCTCACTGCCTTCATTCATATTTCTATGTTTCCTTCTTCCTTTAAGCTACAGACACACAACATGTCTCTTAAAACTGTATTTGTAAATACATACTGTTTAGCATTTTCCCTGTCTTGTATTTCAAGTTGTAGTCTTTCCTGTGTTGTGGACCTCAACAGATGAGGGCATAAATACTGATCTCTGCTATTTATCCTGGCTTTGATCATTCAAGACTTTTATGCTTTTAGTAGGAAAGGCATAGAAGAGATTACCAACCTTAATAATTTCTAGGCCATACGTAACACTTCCTTCCTAACAGTAAAGACATTACTGCTGAGTTCTAACACATTTTGGTGAATCTGCTTCAAAAAGCCCTCAACCCAAAGCTCATTTTATCTCCAAAACAGTCACCTTCTTCTTTGCAGAGGAACTCCATTCAAGAGGCTCTATTGTGAGCCATGATACAACCCTTTCCTTTTGTTGTCAGTTGCAAAGTCATGTCCGACCCATGGACCCCATGGACAATGTTTCTCCAGGGCTTCCTGAACTCTACCTCCTCTGGAGTCCATTTAAACTCATGCCTACTGCTTCAGTGACTCCATCCAGCCATCTCGTTTTCTGTCGTCCCCTTCTTTTGCCCTCAATCTTTCCCAGCATTAGGCTCTTCTACAGTGATTCACTGGAGAACCCTTTCCTATATCCCACCAAGACTATTGCCACATGCTCAGATTTTACCAATAATGATTTTCAAAAATAATTTGGTGCTTGAATTTGTAAAACATTTTGTAAGATATGAAGGCAAGAGAAGAGAAGTTCTGGATTTGCTGACTAACAAGTCTACTCATATCTCACAATGATTCTGCTGATCAGATTGATATTAAATATATAATAGTTTCCAGGGTTGTGGGCTGAATAAAACCTGAAAGGGGGGGGGGGGGAGCCTTAAATATTTCTCATTTCTATTAACTGGAGTTAATATTATGTTAGTGACTTTCTCATCTAACCCTAACCCTAATTCTAACCCTAGCCCTGAACTATATTGTATTTTTAAAAAAGATAAGTGAATTAATCTCTCATAGTTCTCATTGAGATCAACTCTGAAAGCCAGCTCTTTCAGGAAGAGATGCTGTTATTTTTGTCACCATCACTTTTCTTTTGGCAAACCCCCATCAATCTGTCTGTTAAAATTGTAATAGATATTTCTCACTACACTGGTTCTATTTTTTCTGCAAATTTCAGGACATTTACCTGAGAACAAAAAAAAAAGAAAGATCACTTTAAAAAAATGAAAATTAGCATAGTTAGAAACCCCTGCCCTAATTTCTATGAAACATGTTGTATTTAATAGCAACCTAGCTTTTAAGGCTGTTAAGCATTCCTTGAATATTGTTTTACTATGCAATAGTTGCTCTAATCTTTTAAATCTTTAGTTTCTTCTCTGAAGAAGTCTTTTGCTACTGGATATGCCATGGTAGGCTTCAAAAGCAGCATGAAGCACCTCAACTCAGCAAGTTGGATCACATCATCACCACACCTCCTTGAAGTGAATTGAACAAAAATATATATTTGAGGCAAAGGACAGCCAACTTAAACATATCTAATAGTTTTCCAGTGAAACTATCTGTATTTCCAAGTTCCATGGGGAATTGGAAATATAGGCTTCTACCAAAACTTCCTGATTAATCGTAGACAGAAATTGTAAATGTCTTTCCAGCATGCTCAAGATTGCTACTAGAAAGTTTAGAAAGTAAAATTATCATTACCTTTTAGATTACTGAATGCTCTAGATATAACCTCATGAAATCTTTGTGATGAACTCAAATTTATATTTCCTAAACTTTTTTTTTTCTCCCACAAAAGCACGAATTCAGCTTGGACACTACCTGACTTCAAATGACTCTGGGTATAAACATAAACAACAAATATACAAAAAGCCTATAACAATAGCAATAACAAGACTGCAGAACCTGTCAACAAGAGACAATGTCATGTAATGGGCTCCAGCCATACTTAGTCTTTAAATACCTTCCAGAATGCATCAGTTGGAAGCCACACAGCTCTAACCTCATCCTCCCTTAAGGGTAGCTGCTAAACAGTGAACGTATGCTTTTGGGTTCCAATATATGGTAGTGTTTGAACGAAGGAATTATCTGGAGTGATAATTCTGCTAATTACAGACTTACAGTAGATGAGGGAATAAAAGGAGAACTCATCAAATTTGTAGATGACTCTAAACTGGCAGGAATAGCTGACATCCCAGAAGACAAGCCTCAGGATCCAAAAAGATATTGACAGACTTTAACAATGGGCCCTATTCCACAAAATGAAATTTAATCTGGACAAAAGCAAGATTTTACAAGTACAGATTAGAGGAAACTTGTAATTGTGAGAGGGACCTTGGACTCCTAGTGGACCATCACTTAAACATGAGTCAGCAATGTGCAGCAGCAGCCAGAAAATCTAATTCAATCCTCGGTTGTATAAACAGAGGCATAGAATCAAAATCACATGAAGTATTAGTACTGTTGTATAAAACCTTAGCAAGACCACACCTGGAATACTGCATCCAGTTCTGGTCGCCAGACTACAAAAAAGATGTTGAGACTTTGAAAAAAGTTCAGAGAAGAGCAACTAAGATGATTAAAGGCCTGAAGACTAAAACATATGAAGAACAGTTGCAGGATTTGGGTTTGGCTAGTCTAGAGAAAAGAAAGACTAGGAGTGACATGACAGCAGCATTCCAGTACTTGAGGGACTGTCATAAAGAAAAGGGGACCAAGCACCAGAGAGCAGAACAAGAAACAATGGATGGAAACTAATTGAGGAGAAATGAAACCTGGAATTAAGGAGAAACTTCTTAACAGTGAGAACACTGATGGAATAGCTTGCCTTTAAAAGTTGTAGGTGCTTCATCACTGGAGGTTTTTACGTAGAGACTGGATAGTCACTTGTCTGAAATGTTATAGGGTCTCCTGTTTGAGCAGGAGGCTGGACTAGAAGACCTCAAAGGTTCTATTCTATTCTATTCTATTCTATTCTATTCTATTCTATTCTATTCTATTCTATTCTATTCTATTCTATTCTATTCTATTCTATTCTATTCTATTCTATTCTATTCATTCTTTCAAGCTGGATTAATACCACAGGAAATAACCAGATTCTATGACATGTAGGACTTTAATGGTCCTTGAACCATATCCTGAAACAAACTGGCAACCAGTGCACCTCCTGAAGCAGTGTCACATGGGCATAATTGTTCAACTGGACCATAATTACCTATGCCCTACATTCTGGATCAATTGAAGCTTTTGAATGCTCTTCAAGAGCAGCCCCATGTAGAGTGCATTGCAATTGTTGAGCTTTGGGGTGACCATGGCAGGAGTGACTATTTGAAGGGGCTCCTGATACAGAAAAGGGCACAACCTGTACAATGGGCACAGCTGCCATCTGCTCATCAAACAGGATCTAGGAGTCCAAAAAGACTCTCAGATGACGTACTACCTCTTAATAAGGAGATGTTATCCTGTCCAATGTTAAAGATGGACTATCCTGAAAATCCTGAACTGACCCTTGTCTTTGAATGATCTTTTAAAAGGGATGAGCAAACCTGATTTATTCATTAAACCTAAATTTAATGAAAAATAGAAAAAAAATAGCGGACATAATGTCCAAGCTGAATTTGTAAAGCAAACAAGCAGTCCATTGTCATCCACACTGGATTTTAGAAACTCCGAAGTTGTTCTCCATGTTAAGATCAATCTGAATTCCTCACTTCTTTTCATGCCTGGGCATTTAGTAGAAGCCATAATGACTTCAAAATAACATGACATGCATCATGACATCATCACCCAAATATTACAAAGTAAAATATTACTTGTGTCACTGTGCAATGCAACCGCTCTTGCTGCCCCTCCCCCCACCTTCTCAGGTGGCTGCCATGTTTTCATGGACTATATTTCCATTACTTTTAAAGTCTTGCTATATAATATAGCATTATACCCAGGAAGAAGCAATAACATACCTGTCAGATTAGATGGATACTTTGTAAATGACTTCTGCAGGGCATTACATAATTTGTACTTTCTTTGTAAAACCATTCCTGCAATTTCCTAAAAATAGGTGTTTAAACTAGAAGCTGACATGCTGAGGAAGAGAGGTGTGAGCAGAACTGGTACAGAATTGTTAAACATTAGGTATGTAAAAAGGCAGGCGAGACCCCTGTGGCTCATCAAATGCCAAATTAGATATTATAATGAATGGTAATTGGTTAAATTATTAATCATTCTATTGCTTATCCCACAGTAACTAAATGGCCTTTCAGTTGCTATATAATTACCAGGTGACTGATGCTCTGTTTTCTTTCTTTGTAGGCCTTGTAAGCACAGAGATAATGTCTAAATCCTGTCATAACACAGCAGGGAGAAAAAAAAGTTGTAACAAATCTTTGCAAATTGACTGAATGGAGTTGAAAAACTCTTGGATCCTCTTCAGACTTATTCATTAGTCCTGAGGTCTTTGAGACCCATCTCATTAGTCACTTGAATTGAGTAATCAAAGCAGTGTCATCAAAAAAGTTTACCTGTGATGTCATTAAGGAGCAGTAGAGGTGAGTTTACTATACTAGAGCTTCACAGTCTGTTCTTTCAGAATCACACACAGGGCATCCTTCCAATAGTCCTCACAGAACCTACAATATAACTAGGGTTTCTCTGTCATTACTCCTTTCCCTTCTAAGATTCCTACTCTTGTTTAACTCTAGCAGATAGGATAGCAGAAGGAATTTGATCTTCACAATGTAGCCCACCATTGTTTCAGCTACACATGAAATGTCCTCAATTTACAACAGTTCGCTTAGCGGCCATTCAAAGGTACAATGGCACTGAAAAAAAAGTGATTAATGACCATTTTTCACACTTACAACCATAGCAGCATACTCATGGCCACATAATTAAAATTCAAGTGTTTGGCAACTGGTTCATATTAATGATGCTTGCAGTGTCCCAGAGGGTCATGTGATTGCGTTTTGTGACCTTCTGACAAACAAAGTCAATGGGAAAGCCAGTTTCACTTAACAACCTTGTTACTAACTTAACAACTGCAGTGATTCATTTACCAATTATGGCAAGAATGGTCATGAAATGGGGCAAAACTCACTTAACAAATGTCTCATTTAAAAACAGAAATGTTGGAATCGATTGTGGTCGTAAATTGAGGACTACCTGTACTGAAGTACATCTTCCCAGTAACAAAGAAAATTGATACAATCATTAATCCTTGTTCTTTCAAGACATTTAAAAAATTTTGAATAAACAGGCAAGATTGTAAATTAGATAAACTGAGTGGAATGGAACAACACGATGTCTTTGCCTTAGAAAGTTAGAGTGAGCAAGCAAAGAGTTACCTGTCTTGAAAATGAACTAGACCCTTTCAAATAGTATAGAATAGGTGAGTTTGAGTATTCCTTGAATGCCCATTCTGAAGGCAATAGGAATTGCTCTTATTTGCACTAGGGTCTCCAACATTTTGATATTTTATTGCATTAGAGTCTTCATCATTTCCATAACATAACCACTTGCTATTTTATCCTGTCCCAAAGGCAAACTTTTCCCACCTCAAGACCACCATGGGACTCATGAATCAGTTGTTCACAAAGTGAATTGGAGCTGTGCATTGGGCTACCAGACCTGGCTGCAAAAATCATGCAACAACCAGATGGAAGCAAGGAAACACAACCATCAGTCTCTTTGCTACCATTTACTGGTCACCTGGAGTTTTGCAAGCCAGCTTTGGTTAATCTAGCTGTGTGGCCCACTCTAATTCTCTTCATGAAAATTGAACAGGGGTGTTTGTTTATGCAAGCAATCTTACTTGACTTTTCAGACACCCCTACATTAAACTCTAAATGGTCTGAAACTAAATGTATTACTGAATGAAACTGTCCATTAACTTAGCACTTCATGTTCTGAGTACCCGCTTTAGAAATTAGTTTGGTGTAACCAGATAGACATTTTCAGATGGAGATAGTCTTCTGTCTCTCGGATAGTCTTCTCACAGAGTTTGCTTAGTTTTATTTCCAGGGTTGATCAGATAGAAAGTCTTCAAGAGAAGAATCTTTCAGAATTCTCAGAGCAGTCATATTCCCATAACTGATACTTTTCTGTCCCCATCTTTGCCCCCAACTATTATGAAATACTGTCTTATCGTCTGATCATTTTGACCCTAAGTCAGGAAAGTTTCCTTGTATTTTCTGATGAATACATATAGGGCTCTATTTGTAATGGGAGGCTGGATTGAGGCAGCTCACTGCTTTATGCCCTGTGTTCCACCATGGATAACTGTATGGATAGTTGGAAAACGTTTCAGTAAGATATGTAGCTATAGCATGCATAAGCAGTTATGATGGTCTTTTTATATCTTTTAAAACATAAATGTCTTCCTTTTATCAGGCATTATGTGTGATCATCAATATTCTCCTGATTAAATTACCTCACTATATTTTTAATTTTGACTCTGTTTGGGGCAGACTTTGAGAAAAGTTTTTGGTTGGTTCTTCCAAAACCTTTGCACAAGTTTTACTTATGGAAACTCCAAAACTCAGGATAACTAGTAACTTCTGCCTCATGTTACATAGAGCCTTTATACTTTAAAATGCAATGTGCTAAGAGACAGTTATCAGCAATGATGGCCTTCATTAAGCTTAAAGGCTCAACAATCTAGATATGACCAGAAATAAGATGCTTGATTTATGGATCATTAGTCAGCTTCATGGAACAGTTTTCTTGTAAGCCTCTTCAGCATCCAGTATCTCCCTACTACTAGGTAATGACTTTTCTCAGATATTATTACATGATTATGGATAAAAATGTTTGCTGAATAAAACTTATGTTATACAGTTGCAGAAAGTATACTATTGTGGAGACATTTTCTATTTCGTTGTCCTTTGGCTTTGGTTGTATTTTTCGATAATACCTTTCAGATAACTGATAATTACTGTTAATTATTTCTTATTACAAACAATTCTGGATAGGAATGCAAGGGCAAAGTGCCCAAGATGGCATGCAAGTTTATATAAAAGGAACAGGATTTCAGTTGCCTAATCATTCCCTGCATCTTGGCTCCTTTGTCACCCTGTCAATGCTACTGCCTCTGGTGTCTCCATCTTTGTTGTAACTAGAAAACATGGATCAGACAGAGCAAGGAGGAAGAGGAGGAGGAGGAGGAGGAGGAGGAGGAGGAGGAGGAGGAGGAGGAGGAGGAGGAGGAGGAAAAAGAATGAGTCAGAAGTAAAGTTAATTTAACTATGTACATGATATTTTAAATTTAATTTTCATATATTTTTTAAGTGTGAAGGAAGGAAAATTCTCATCCATGCAAGTTTACAAATTCCCAAGTACTCCATTTATAAATTGGGGGGAAAAATAAAACCTTATCTTTCTGATAGCACAAAAATAAACAGACTTTAGCATTCTTTCCCTTTAAAATGGTCATATAGTTAGCTCCAGTTTCCAGGATTTATACGTTTGTAAATGTATATTTTAATAATATAAAGAATGCTAAGTTTGTATATATTGAAAGGAAATGGCTTCTTTTAAAAGGAAAAGAAGAAGAAATAAAGAGAGAGAACCTATTACAAGGTTTCCACTTGCCCTCAAAATCTCAGGGCCCTTTTGAGCAATGCTGAGAATTTTCAGGTAAACAATTTTCAGGTAAAGGACAGGAAAGGGGGAAAAAGTGAACACCAGGGTGTGCTGCACCTATTCTTAAAAGGGCAATTTTGCAAGAGACAAAAGAATGGCCTCCAGAAATAGGAAACCACCCCTGGTTTGAACTTTTTTTCAATTTCTTTTTTTTCATTTTTTTTTATTTTTTTAAAAACATAAAACATAAAATATATCTTTTTAGAGCAAAGGTTTGGTCCGACATAAAATGAATAAAATTATTCACATTCCCTCAATCAATTTTCTTCCAAATTTTATCCATTTACATCTTAAAAAAAAAGAAAAGAAAAAAAATCTTATTCTAAACATTAATCATTCTACTATTACATCCAAAATTCTAAACAATAAACACCGTTCTAAATCTTTATCATTTTAACAATCAATATTTCATATATATTCCTCAATCCTAAAACCCATTACCTCAAATCTGCATTTTACTTCTCTTACATGATATCTAATATCCATAATCTTGACAAAAAGTATTTTCCTCCTCTCTTAAAGTCATTTCAGAAACAATCAACATTTTCTTCTATAGTTTGTTACTTCCACAATACTTTATTTTATTTACTTAAGTTTATTCTCATATTTTATTAAATCTAATTTTTAATTGGTTCATAGTTTAAATATCTATTTCCCAGCTGTATTTTCCAATACTCCTGTCTGTATTTATTTAAACTGGTTCACAGTTTAACTACTATTCTCCAGTAAAGTCTCTTCCACTTCCTCCTAAATTTATTTTAGCTGGTTCGCATCTTAATCAGCTGATTTCCAGCAATGCTTTCCTCCACTCCTTACCTTAATTATTTTAGCTGGTTCACAGTATAATTTTAACTGCACAACCTTCTCCTTAACTCCTCCTAAATCTATTATAAAACTGGTTCACGACTCAAGTAGTTGCCTTCCAGCAATGCTTTCCTCCACTCCTACCCCTATTTTTAACTGGTTCACAATTTTATTTCAATTGATCCCCAGGTATAGTCTCCTCCACTCCTAACTTTTTATTTTTGACTAGTTCACAGTTTTGGTTTAACTGTTACCCAGCGTATGCTTTCCTCCACTCCTAACTCCTTATTTTGGCTGGTTCAAAGCTTTGCTTTAACTGTTTTCCAGCACATGCTTTCCTCCAATCCTAACTCTTATTTTTATTTTTAACTGGTTCCCAATTTACTTTAACTGTTCTCCAGTATGATGCTTTCCACCACTCCTACCTTTGTAAAACTGGGTCACAGCTTTGCTTTCACTGATCTCCAGAATCATGCTTTCCTCCACTCCTAAATTCATTTATTTAACTAATTCATAACACTTATCTCTTATTCAGTTGTTTAGCTCCAAATTACTTTGGAATGTATTACCTATATTGTTTTCCAATCTATTCTCCTTCATATCTCTTACTAATTTAAGATGAAAGTATATTTCAATAAATATCTTATCTCCTATTCTCTCTTAAGTTTTCTCCCAGTCCATGCTCATTTCTTATTTTCAATAGGAAACATTTTGAAACACTTTAAGATCAATTTTTTATGGTTCTTAATTCTATAGATAATTCTTTTTAACATCCAATGCCTTTAAAGGTAAACATTTTCTTCCAGATTATTAATTCTGTAGGTAGTGCTAGTTAAAAATTCAAAGTTTAAAAAAGGCATTAGAACATCCAAAAATCATGTTTTTCTTCAATCATTTATGCTCTTATTTCTTAATCAAATTGTTTATATATTTATATGAGAATAATAATAAAAAAGGAGAGAGTAATAGCAACAACAATAATAATTACAATAAAATACAAAAAAATAAGGCAACACTAAAAAAGAAAAAAAAAGGAAGAGAGTAGAAATATAACAAACGAAGTCAAATGGATTAAAAAAGAAAATAGAGAGGGGAAAAGAAACAAAGAGAAAAATACTAAATGAAAGAAATAGAGAGAGAGCATAGAGAAGAAAAAGAGAGAGAGAGAAAGTATCTCCTAGCATTATTCAACCACCCAGAAACCGTTACATTCATTTAAATCAAAATATAATATTTTGTTGTCTTGTTACATAATATATTCCATTATTCCTTTCTCCAGTCTGTCCAAATATGTATCTTTTCCATTTCAATGTAATCGAAGTTATGAGTTCTACAAAGTTAATTCTGAAGCTATTCCGTATATGGTATCATCATGTCCTTCTTCTATTGCCACACCCTTCTTTTGTTGCCACGTTTATTTAGTTCAGTTTTCATTGTTCCATTTAATTTCTTTTTTCTAATCTTCAATAAATCCTCCAGTGAACAAATTATGTATCCTAAGTCAAGTTTTCTTTTCCTCAAGATAGTCAAGTTTAAATAACAAGCAACAAAGTTTCATTTTTCAAGTAACAAGCAGCCTGAAATTTACACTTTCACTTTTCAGCTGGAAACCATTTTATTTTTCTCCGAGTGTCTTTTTCCTTTGCTTTTGAAGGCATAATTATTTCCTCTTCTCCTTTCTCTCTCCCAAACATAGTCCAATCTCATTTACCCACCAAAAGTAAAGAAAAAATATAAAAGTAAAGAAAAAGTAAAGAAAAAATATATCCAGATCTGTAATCAAATATTTCCAAAAAGTCAGTAATTTATGTTATCTACCAACAGGTCTTTTGTCTTTGTGGCCCAATAGTTCTCAGCCACTGTTAAGGCTAACGCAGACTAATTGTAGTTCAGCGTTTGTGGGCAGTTCCTGCCTGGGTTGATGTCCACTCACCCGGCATGCAAACTCCCGACTCCGCTCTCCACTTCTCCTCTTCTCCTCCTGCATATTCTTGTACCCCTGTTGCTGTGGTCTGAGGGCAGCCACTATGGCCACCAGTCCACTGCTGCTGGCGCAGAGGGCAAGCCTCCGGCCCCGAGGAACCTACCTGTTCCTCTTGGCTGCCTGAGGGGTCCATCTCTATCCCCCTGTCCCTACAGGGTCCAAAGACCTATTGGCAGACGGGGTTTTCATGGGGCTCTGAATAGCCCACTAATTCCTTGTCTGTATCCCACAGCGCCAGCCGGAAGTCATTTAATATTTCAATTTCTATGGCTATCCATTTACACAATTCTAGGTGGTTTGAAAGGGTTAAAAACAAGCAATCAAACAGCTGACATAAAAATTTTATAAAAGGTTTTGCTGGAGGAAATTAAAGAACAAACAATCTCAGAGATGTATGAAGAAGGAAACCATAACTGAATCTTCGTTAAAGATATTAAAGTATCTGTCTAAAAAGTTAAAAGTACCCAGTGGATTACATCGTGCATATATTATAAACACTAGCTTTCCTTAAGATTGTAGTTGGAACTACATTTTGCCATACCAACAAAATGATTTGATTCAAAAACTGAACTTCGACGTGACCAGAAATAAGATGCTTGATTTATGGATCATTACAAAAAGCAGTATTGCTTTTTGTTCTTCTAGTCTTATGCTGTTCTTGGAACAGTTTTGTTGCCATTTTCAATTAATTGTAGATACTACTAGCAAATCAATATAATACGGGGAAAATATGGGAAAAAATGGAATAAAGCATGATGCAGCAACCATGGATTACTCTGCCTGCTCTACTACTACTGGGAGTTTCAGATTCATTCATGTCTTCTTAAATCAAGTTATGTCCTGAATCAATGAAAATGAAGCACAAGAGAGTTGAACTAAAGGGGAAATTGTGAAGGTTTTTCTTCTTCCACCTGATTAGTAACAGAATGGAATTGTGGAAAATTCTCCCCAGGTATTATTCATTTGAGGGGTAGTTTGTGTACTTTATCATGTATTATATTTAAAAACTTATTTAATTCTCATTTCCTTTTCACTGAGCTCAGTGAGCTGAGTTCACTGAGCTAATTCGCTGAGAATGGCGATAGGTGCAAGTTTCAAAATGGTAAGCAAACTTCCCGCAAAGTTTCAGGGAAGAGAGGGAGGGAGGGAGGGATGACTGTTGCCACTCAATATGTAGCCTGATATGCTATTGCGACATTTCCTTTCTCCTTGAAAATATATAAGGGAAAAGTCATCATCAGGCTTCATCAATGACTTGGAGGAGGGGATGATGGGGAACTCATCAAATTTGCAGATGACACCAAGCTAGCAGGAATAGCCAACACTCCAGAAGATAGCCTTAAGACACAGAAGGATCTTGGCAGACTTGAACATTGGGCGCTATCTAACAAAATGAAATTCACTCGTGAAAAAAGTAAGGTTCTACATTTAGGCAAGAAAAACAAAATGCACAGGTACAGTATATGTGGTATTGCTCAATAGTAGTAACTGTGAGAGGGATCTTAGAGTCCTAGTGGACAACCATTTAAATATGAACTAGTTGTGTGCTGCAGCTGCCAAAAAAGCCAACACAGTTGTGGGCTGCATAAACAGAGGGATAGAATCAAGATCACGTGGAGGGTTAATACCACTTTATAATGCCTTGCTAAGGCCACACTTGGAATACTACATTCAGTTTTGGTTGGCATGATGTAAAAACGATGTGGAGACTCTAGAAAGAGTGCAAAGAAGAGCAATAAAGATGATTAGGGAACTGGAGGCTAAGAACAGTTGCAGGAACTGGGTATGCCTAGTTTAATGAAAAGAAGGACTAGGGGAGACATGATAGCAGTGTTCCAATATCTCAGGGGCTGCCACAAAGAAGTGGGAATCAAGCTATTCTCCAAAGCACCTGAGGATAGGACAAGAAGGAATGGGTAGAAACTAATCAAGGAGAGAAGCAACTTAGAACTAAGGAGAAATTTCCTGACAATTAGAATAATTTATCAGTGGAAAAATTTGCCTCCAGAAGTTGTGAATGCTCCAACACTGGAAGCTTTAAGAAGACGTTGGATAATCACTTGTCTGAAGTGGTGTAGGGTTTCCTGCCTAAGCTGGAGGTTTGGCTAGAAGACCTCCAAGTTCCCTTCCAACTCTTTTATTCTATTCTAGTCTCTATCTCATTTCTGTGATCATGGAAGACAGCTCCATTGCAGGCAATTCCCATTGCTTTAAATAAAAGAGATTAGCAGAACAAAACCATGTGACATTTAAATAAACGTGTCTTTAAAATGCTTCATTTTGGCTTGATTGTACCTTAAGGTTTGTGAATTGTTTCCTCATTTAAAGACCATATATTCCTTCTTCCAGGTTACCATTTCCCAGAAGGAAACCATGGAAAAGACCTGTGAAGTTGCTTCTGTTCTCAATGCCAACCAACTTTAGTTTGGCTTTATTGACTTCAGTCCCCATCAGTCCTGCATGCATTTTGATGCTGCTTGAGCATCAATACACTGCACTGTAGATGGCTGACATCAAAGGGCTACTTTTCCAGAGTGATTCAATTGACATTTTGTTTCTTTGCTCTAGACTTTCAGAATGTTAAGAGTATTGATTAAACATCTGCTATTTTGGTAACTTTCCCTGTATCTTTAAAAGGAACAGTTCTCAAATGAGTTTGAGACTCAAATAGCTCAAAAGAAGAACATGCTGTTTCTCATTTTAGTAAAAAAATAAATAACTGGACAGACATTTAAAAAAGGAAATGAAAGAAGGAATAGAAGAAAATGTGTACATATATATAGGTCCCAATATTATCATATCCTCAGTTCTCCCCCATCCATTAATAATTGTGAATCTAACAAGAGAAGATTTTTGTTTCAACTAAGCAGACAAAGAGAACACGACTCCAGGGGGGATATGATATGATCATATGATCAATGTGATCAATAGTGTTTCTTAATATATACAGAGGCAAAGCTATCCACAACCCTACCTTGAAGTGTTTTGATGTCAGACCAACAAGATTAGATGCGAGGAGCTAAAAGATTTATGTATTTATGCAATATACCATTGGGAATCATTTTTGTTGAATCTCGTGATATATAAACAGAGCAAACAAGTAAGCAAACAAAGAAATGTCTACCTGATTTTCCAATACAAGTTCAGGAAGAAAATTTTGTTAGGATACTGCAATTTCTCTTCTAAATTTATCTTAGATTGAGGCATGGATCTGAAAAAGGTTTAAGAATCAAGAGTGCATTATTAGTTAATTTATGTGCATGTACATTTCTCAACTCTTGATAGTTTGAACCCAGTTAAAGAAATGATCAGTTCCATAAATAATTGGCACATTAATAGTAGATTTCAATGTTAGTATATTTGTTAGCTTAGCCTTGATAGTTGGTCTTGGGTAGAATTAACTAGAAGAAATTCATTGGTGTATTGATACCCAAACGGCTACTAGAAAAATCTACACATGGATTTTTTTAAAACTGTCTTTAAAATAATAGTTTTACAGATTTTGAATTTTTTTTGAATATTTTTAATAATCTCTAAAATGTAAGTTCCATGTAACTTCCTCAAATATGTTTAAGCCAACAAATATTTTGAAAAAGTCTATATAACTCTGTGAATTCTATATCAGTTTTGTGATAAGTTGCATTGTTTTCAATTGCACTGTTTTGCTCAAAAAGAAATCCACTGTGGAGTATCTGCACACAATTTTTTATATGTTGAGCTATGTATTCATTTTTTTTAAAACAGCAAACAGATATAAAACCTAACTAGACAGAGTTTTCTTTAGCAAGACTTTAAATGCTAATATCTTTAGTGTCACTGTTTTATGTCATATGTTTACTATATCTTTTTTTAATGTTCTTGTGTTTTCCATCTTATCCATTTCTTTAAGCATAATGCAAATGTAAGCTTAAAGCAGGTAAATCCATAGGGGAGGGACAAAAAAGAATTAAGATATCAGTCATGAACATGCAATTGAAGCCTACTCCATCTTTATACTTATATGTACTGGTATATTGTATGCACAGTGACATTAATAAGGTGTGTGTGTATGCTTTGATCATGCAGTTGTGGCTACTGTCTCATCTCCTTTTGATCTCCTCTGAGGATGCTCTTGAGTTATGATATCAATTAAATAAATAAACACAGATGCAAACACCCATCTGTTCTTTATGTGCTGATGCATACTATAACTGACAAAGTCCTGGATACTAAATCAAAAGTGATCAGGAAGAACTGACAGCTATTATTTCGCTCCTGGCTTCTATGTATTCAAAGATCCTTAGACAGCAGATTACAAGAATCTTGCACTTTGTACAGCCTCGAACTGTGCCTTCTGAGCAAGGTGAATAAGGCTCAAATGAACTTTGTTATGGGTTAATTTGAAGTTTCTGGTCTGTTCATTTCTCCTACTACTATATTGTTTGAGTCTCTTCCAAACCTGGCATTATTCAAATTGATAGACTTTTGTAGCTGTCACCTTGTTTCTTCTTCCTGAAGTACAATCTTAGGTCTAAGATGTGATTTTTTTTTCATCTCTGAAATTAAGACCAGACAATATGAAAACTGAAAGTACAAAGGAAGGATATATTTAATTCAAATTCAGTACGTGTCAATTAAACATCGTTAGCAATTGAGCAGCTTTGCCTTTCTGTACCCTTCCGCTCTCCAACAATATTTCTAGGGCTGTCAATCTAGGAAATTCCTCTATGCCAGGATGTTAAACTCACATTGTCATGTTGTCATGTGATGTATGATGACTTTTTTCCAGTGGTGAAATCCAAATTTTTTTACTACCAGTTCTGGTGGGCATGGTGTGTCTTGGTGGTTATGTCTTGGTGGACGTGGCATAGGAAGGATACTGCAAAATCTCCATTCCCTCCCCACTCTGTGGCCAGCCAGAGGTGGTATTTGCTGGTTCTCCAAACTGCTCAAAATTTCTGCTACTGGTTCTCCAGAACCTGTCAGAACCTGCTGGATTTCACCCCTGCTTTTTCCCCCTTTGCTAAATTGGGGGTGGAAGTGGCCAGTGTATGATGCATCCAGCTTGCGGGCCATGAGTTTGACACCCCCGCTTTATGTTCTCCTACTTAATATATATGTTTTAGACCTGAAGCACAAAATCAGATCGGGTGAAAATTGGAACGGAGAGTGCTGAATTTTCCTCTCTTTCTACAATTTACAATGTTAACAATTAGATTAGTCTCAGTGGGATCTTCAAGCCACCCCACCCAGGCTTGCATTCATGGAGTGCCTTGCGGGACAGTCCACCAAATTCCTGTCAGAAATCAAAACCTGTGCAAGTTTTATTGTGGTTATTACAAAATGTCAAAGACAGGGAAGCAAATAGTTCCCCAAATATTTCAAAAGAAGTGCACTTAGTTATTTTAATGCCTACAACTTCCTTCAATTTTGCCATCCTTCTTAACATAAGTTTCTGCTTTGTCAACTAATCACAACACCTCTGAAAATAGTGGCACCCCTAATCTTTCCAAAGATCACAGGTAAGATCCTCAAAACTCCTGATGCTTGCTTTAAAGCCTTTCACGCTGCCTTGTTAAATAATATCAATACTTCAGATACATAGGCCTTGAAAAAAATGTTCAGCTGAGCAAGTACTATCATTATTTTTTTTTTTTTTAAAAAAAAGAGGAAGTAGGAGGAAGAACCTTGCCCATGCGTGCAAGACAATGTAGGATAAGATTTCAGACACTTGGGATATTTTTTAATGCTAACTTTTTTTTGAGCAGTTAATATTCCAGAGCGACAAATAGTTAAGCCTTTCATCAGCTGTCATTTTTTCATGCTTTGTAAAAGTTGTATATACTAATGCACAAGTTTCAGTGTTCCCAGCAAATCAGTGCTGAAGAGAGAAGTGCTGGTGTATTTATCTTTGCCTTTTAAGGATACAGCAATACTTCAATTTAACAGACCACTTGGGAGGCAGGGATGAATGTAAGTTAAAGCACCAATTATGTCAGATGTGGCAGCTTACATCATTGAGGCAAGTAACATCATTTGTGTTATGAGGTGATTATACAAATGGTGTTGAAGATCACGAATAGCAGAAAACTTAAATGCCTTGTTCAGACTTTAAAATACAAAAAAAAAAAAAAAAAAACAACCCCATGTGTTTTATTTCAAGAGCCTGTCTGGACAGAAATAGGATTTGTTGCCTTCATTGTCAATTAAATGGGAAGCTAGAAGATAGAAAATTAAATTTTCCAAAAAATGTGAATATAAATATCATTTTTAAAATTTTTGTTCAAAAGTTGCTGTTGATATTTGGCTTTCCAGATAGGTTTCCAAAACTTAAAAATCTTTATTCATTGTTTTTTCTTTATCTTGTCAAATGAGATATTTCATTTTGTTCCTTAAACCTTCTAAATCGTACAATACTCCAGCATTTGGGATGTTCTCCAACATGAATTTATCAATAAGCATACATTTGAATATGGCTGTCATATTGCTGTGAACAATAAACTAAAAGGAGAGGCTGAGTTTGCACAAAAAAATTTAAATGTGACTGACTGCACAAATATGGCCAGGATATCAGGACTAAACAGCCTTCTACTGAAACAAGTCCTTCTGTTGAAGCACACTGAAAATGGCATTTTAGATAGCTGAATATTTGGGCCTTAGAGTATAGAGCAAGAAAAAGTCAGCCCTTTACCAAGCTTTCATGTAAAATATGGAAAAATAAAGCAGATATTTCTTTCTTTTTTTTTTAAAATCTTATGGTTCAAATATGTTATGAATTTTTTAGATTAAAAAAATTAAAACAAAAGTCAGTTCAAAGTAACGAAGAAATATGTTCATTAGTTAGCAGCAAAACCAAATAAATAATTAATGACTGCTGTGAGGAGGGCCACGCTGAGGTTTTTTTTTTAATCCCAGTAATGAGCTTAGTTTCTTTTGACTCTTGACAAAACATGAATATTGTTATTAACAACCTTCTGAAATAAGAATACCTGTATATCCTCATTTTATGAGTCTTCCAAAATGTTGGCAGTGAAAGGAATGAATGAGTTTATCAGTGTCCTTCATGCTTCTTCTCCTTTTCTTTTCTCTCTCCCTTCTTTGGCTATAAATTCAGCTGGAAATTCACATGAATTTTCTTGTGTATAGATTCTTTTATACATTCTTTTCTTAACATGCAAATGTTTGCACTTAATTTTTGCTAATACAGTATCATGGCTTAAGGGTATGTTTTGTGCCAATAGTACACTTTTGCACTCACTTTTTACTATGTTGATTTAAGTGCCCAAGCGTGTGGTTCATATGTACATGCAGGAGTGAAAATTAAGTATGATAGTACAATTTGTATTTAATTTAACAATTTAATAATTTAATTTAATTACAGGGTCCATTCTAATATAATTGCTCTAAAGATCCTATTCTCTTCCCTGCTAGAACTTCAAAGTCCAACTGTGGGGACATGAAGCAGAAACATCTTGTTTTTTTGAAGAGACACAACATGGTGCTTACATGCCACATATCTGCACATCTGCAAAACTATGGAACTGCCTAGAGGAATATTTCAAAGTTCCATAGTGGCAGATACCACTATGGAACTGAGAATAACCAGATTCTGAGTCCTAACAATATCTTATTAGCATCAATTTTTGTTCCCTGCATTTATGGAGCTGCGTTAGAAGTGACTTATACAAGCATAATGCTGAAAGGACTTGAGAAAATTATGAATGTGTTGCCTCAACATTGCTATATTCTCCAGATCTATGATGCAGTTGGCATCCTATCTCTGTCCAATTGATGGAATGAACTGTGGTGTGCCAAACTGTATAATTCTTTCTGATTTCATACATCATAAATCTTTAAGCCTTTCTATTTTACCCTTGGCATAATGATTAAAGATTTACGAATTAACATTAACCATTGGGCTTTCAAACAATTCCAGGAACTGCTTTGTTAGAGGCCAGACTCTAAGAGGCTAGGGGAATTACAGTGGCCTTTAGTTCTCCAATGTGTGTTGCTTCACTGGCTAGCTACCAATCATACAATCAAGCATCTGTGCACCAGATGTCTATAATGTTATATCCAGCTGTGTTACTGCTGCTACATCTGCAAACCATACCATACGTCAATTGCTATTGTAAGAATATTTTAAGGAAGCATCTGAATAATTATTATTTAAGGAAAAAAACTGAAGTGGAAGTAGTACAATGTGCATTTACACATGTATATTTATTTTCTCTATGTTGGTCCTTTAGAATGCTGTTTCTTTTCTAGTAAATTTAAACAAAGCTAATCTGAGAAGTCATAAAAGAATGTTGATCCTAGTTCTCTATACTTTAAGAAATGCTTTATATATCATGATTTGCAAAAATGATGGAAGGTTATGCCCACTTTCTCCAATTTCCAATATTTGTTGCAACACTGTAAGTTAGATACCAGTTTAGGTATCTAAACTGCCAAATCCCATTGCCTTGCATTAATGTGCCATACAGCATAATTCTATGTCTCTTTATACAGAATAAAGTCTCTTTGAATTTTCCTAGGGAACATCTTACCATCTTCCACTGAATGTTGTGGTCCTTACTTTCAAGCATCAGTGCAGCTGATGTATCTTGCATTCCAGCTGTGGCAAGAGTCACTATGGCAGGGGTGTCAAATTCACATTGTCACAGCTTCGTCGTGTGATGTATTGGGACTTTTTCCCCCTTCGCTAAACCAGGCGGGGGCGAGTTTGACACCCCTGCACTATGGGATCAGCTCCTTTAATGATTTCAATGGGAAGATTGCAACTACAGAAATTGTATTCTACAGCAACTCCATAGATGACCAGTTAATGCCTACTTTTTTCATTACATGTACCATAATAATTCACCTATCCCAGCATCTTTGCTCAATACCATTTTTCAGTGGCAAAGGAAAGTTCTGGCTTAGATTTTAGCAGAATTGTTGTTTGCTACACCACTCAGGAAATGAAAAAAAGATATTACATGTAATCTAACAAATCCACTGTTAGTCAGAGAAGGAGAGAAAGACCACAGTTTTTAACTTCATTTCATTACTTGACTTAATTCTTACAGTACTTCATTACCTTCTTTGCTCAATGGAAACATTGGGTTTCATTACTACTAAATGTGCTCAGAATGGGAAGCAAATCTCAAGTTGTATGGTATGTGTTGATGGGACATTAAAACAAATACAACCATGGATTCCCATGCGGTGTCCTCCAGATGTGTTGGCTTGCATGTTCCAGAATCCCAGCCACATTCCTTTCATATTGATTGCCATGTCTTATATAGAAGTCATGTTCTTCTTACAAGGACACACATTTCTTCAAATAAAGCTCACAGCATGTAGCATTTCTTGGGATGCCCATGTATTATGTGATATCACCAGAACACATGCCCTTGTGAAAGAAATTGAAATTTAGAGTACAAATCTACAGAATATTTTAAAAGTAAAAAAGGAGCTATCAGCCACACTATACACTTAATATGATAGGCACAAATCTTCCTGGTCTTATAAAATTTATAAAAGTTCTCTTTTTTCTGAGGCTGTCCACAGATCTCTTTCTCTGACTGTCCTCCCATCCTCTCATAAGGATGGATGAAGGAGGATGGGGAGAAGAAAGGAGAGAAGTTCAACTCAGCACAATTCTTTTCTTTTTGGCTTGGTTCTCATACTCCCACTCGACTTCTTCCTCATAGTATTTGTGGATTTGAGACAAAACTAGTTTACACATTTGCCTGCTCTCTGACAATGTCAAAGAGCAGACAAACTTCATGGAAATAGCAGACATAAACAAGATAACACCAGCTTATTTTCTGAGGCCTAAATTACAGGAATTGTTATCTGAACTCTGAACCTCATTTGCATCCAGTTAATAAAGGGGAAAGCACAATGATGCATTCTTGTGTTGAGGCCAAACTGTTGAGTAAAAAACAGTTATCTGTAGCCAAAAAATGGTTTTGAACTTGAACAAATGGTTTGGGGGTGTTCTAAAAATCACTGCTTCTTCTAGAAATCTGAACATCTGAGGTGCATATCTGAAAATACTGTATATTGATCTTAAAGGGAGAATAATTGGCTTTCAGAAATGACTATTTCCCTTTTCCAAGCCTCTGTTCTTTCCATTAAAATACTTCTTTTCCCAAAAAAGCTACATTTGCTCTACCGAATGGAGTTCAGAATATATCTGAGTTTTGCATGAATCATCTAGATTTCAATTCTTTAAAAAATGATGGCTTGGATCCAGAAAAATGGAAATTTTCCCTCTGTCCCTCGCAAGCTTTGGATTTTTTGGAGCTTCTCACAGACTGACTAACAGACAATAATTGTTCAATCCTGTCTCTCATGCAAGTATTTGTTTCAGAAAGTGCCTTTAAGAGGTGGTATTGGGAACCACATAGAAATTAAATTCATCTTCTTAATGAATTCAGGGGCTCCCCTTGACATATTAAAAAGAAACTCAGGTAGCTTTGGCTTGTTAGTCTCTCAGTTTAACTTATCTCACAGGGAAAAAGTAGGAAGGAGATACCTTTGCCAGGTTTCCGAAAGATGCCCTAATTAATTCATGAGCCTCGAGCCAAGTTTCAAAAGAAATCCAGTCATTTATTAGGAACAACATTTCAGCAATACCCTAGCCGAGTCAGATCTGAGCTCACATGAGTTATGGTGAACTTTATCCCTATTTTCCCCCTTCCCTCAGTCTGTGTCACAAATCACATTCTCCAATGAGGTGCTCCAGCAAGTCATAGAATTGCACACCTCACAAGCCTGTTGTGGTTATCTGAGCTCCGACTCTGGCTGAAGATATGCATAGAATGTTTTCCCCTCTTTCCACCCATGGCAACTTGATAACAGACATGGAAGTGCTTTGCGAGTTGACAACCTTGAGTTCCTGAATAAAAGTAGAAGGTAAATCTAAGGTAGACTAGACTAGACTAGACTAGACATCAAAACAGGCCAATACTTTGCTCAGCTGGGTTGAGCAGATGCCACCATGCATTGGAAAATATAGCAGTGTATCATTCCCTGTTGTTCTGTATATCAATGTTCCAAAGTCTGAAAATTGCCAGAAAACTCTAAAGGAATAATAATACCAACAATAACAAATCACAGGCAGAATCTCCTTTACCACTAAAAATACGAATGAAAAGATCTCATGTTCCCACCCCCACCCCACTCAAAAGGGCTCAGGCAGTGATCACAAACTGCAAATAGACAATGAAAATTTAAGTCAATATTTTGGCAGAAAGCCCAAAACTTTTATTTTTAATATATTTAGAATTTCTACTTCTATGTTTGTGTAATATTATAGATGTTATTGTTCAAATCATATATATATTATGATGCATTGTTTTTATAGAAATTACAAAACATGTGGAAACGCTCGTTTCATAAGAATCTGCAATTCTTCAGATATTTTCCCAGATTCCTCCTTAGAGTCATCACTGCACTATTAATGACTTTCATAACAATTATATATAAAAAAGAAAGTGTTGTTCTCTGAAAATATGCAAAAATATAAATTTACATTGATACAAATTTTCAGATAATATTTGAAATGTTTCAAGCTGTTGAATCAAAATGTTTATTTCACAGAATTTCATTACTTTCCTAATAGACTCTTTAAGAAGCAGGGTCAATATAATTTGCAAATTTAATGAATTTCCAACAATATAATTGTTTTTAACAAATCAATATTTTGAGCTACACAGAAAAAGGTACACAGAAAAAGAAGTTTGAAAGGGATCTGATTTGTGGAACATCCATTCTCCAAAGATTTACTAACCCTTGTGATATCATTTAATATGGTCAAACAGAAAAAAATAAATTATTGTTGTATATCACTTTTTCAGAAAAGTCAGATTCCTGCCCACATAAAATAGGGGCTCAGTGTCAGCCCAATAAGGCAAATTTGCATTTTGATCAATCAGATCAGATTCTGAGCTAAACCTCATGTCAGTGCACTTTTTCACTTTTGAATGACATAGAATTATTTTCTTGGTGTTGTGGCCCATCAGCGGCCTGTGTGGAATTTTAGCTGATTCTGACAGCAAGGAGGCTGGTGTGGTGCTGCGCCAGCAGCCTGTGCAGCTGGCACTCGAGTCAGACAATGAGGAGGCTGGAGAAGATGTGGTGCCAGAGGCGGGGATTCAGCCAGGGCCTTCAGAACCTCCAGATGCTTCCATGGGTGAAGAGGAAGAAGAGGAGGAGCCTCTTCTCGATGCACGGGCATGCAGAGCTGCCAAAAGGCAGGAATGGCTCCTCAGTAGGAGGTGTCCTCGAGAGTAAGGCTTGGGGCTAATTGGCCACTCCCTTAGCTTATTTAAGGAGGAATGCCGACTGAAGCAATTTGTAGGGAACAACTTTAGTTCATTCTCCTTCGCTTTTGGATTGTCTGCAAATTGCTTCTGGGCTTTCTGCCAACCTTAGTAAGATTGTGATTACTTTATCTTTGGTTTCTTTAGGCCGTTAAGAAAGTTTATTAACAGCCTTTGTTTGGAAAAGACTGAGTTATTTTAGTAAATTTAAGTTTTGTATAGTCTTTGTGTGTGCAAAAAATTTAAGTTTTGTATAGACTTTGTCTTTGGGGTCTGTAGCTGGGGCAGAACACTTGGAAGATTGTTTAGCACAAACAATTTAGTTCAAAAGCATGTAAAAAATTCAAGTAGAAAAATAGGGACCACCTTTGGTGGGAAGGTAACAGTGTTCCGTGCACCTTTGAAGTTTAGTCATGCCGGCCACATGACCACAGAGACGTCTTCGGACAGTGCTGGCTCTTTGGCTTTGAAACAGAGATGAGCACTGCCTCCTAGAGTCAGGAATGAATAGCACATATGTGCGAGGGGAACCTTTACCTTTTTACCTTAAATTTAATGTGTACATGTGTGTTAGTTATTTCTTATTTTGAAGGTATTTAATCCCAACATTGGACCCAACATTTTACATTTTTACTTACTAGAAAAGCTGATTTCATTCACCTTTGCGAAGTTCTTACTTCTTAGATCCCAGAGCCTTTCTATGACTTTCAAGTATTATCACTTCACTGTTCATAACAGTCCTGTCACTGTTGTCTTTTTTACATTACCCTTCATTTGTTTTGACATCTTCTGCTTCAAAGAACAGGTGGAAGCATGTGATTTTTTAAAATTATTATTTTTATTGCCAATAAAAACTGTTTCTTTGACATCCCAGGTGTCTAAGATCTAGATACTGCTAAATTTTAATTCACAACCCATGAGTGAAAATACCTATCCTTATATCAAATTCTGAAGAAGATGGCACAAAAGAAAAAAGGTGATACTGTACAAGAAATGCAATGAGTAGTGGGATCAACAGCAACATTAAAAATGTTTTCAAAAGCCTGTAGTGCAAAGGCGCAGAAACATTTCTGGTATAAATAGAATAATCAAACTGAGGAATAACAGGTGATATGCAAGAATTTGTATCATCTTTATCGGTATAAATATTAAATTTATTTATTTATTTGTTTTTTTGTTTATTTTATTTTATTATTTATTATAGCTTGCCTTTTATTATAGTACTATCACACCTAACTACATGCAACAAAACAAGTTTGGTTTATGTTTGTGATAGTAGGAGATTCCTACAAGGATTCTTGAATGAAAAAATTACAGTACAATATTTACTTCTCCCTTACACTCTTCTTAACCCAGTGGAACATTTACACTAGTAGAATTTTCATCCACCATGAAGGAACCTTGTTATGACATACATATTTTCACATCATTGTATGAAAAAGTATATGTCAGCAGAGTCTGTAATTAATTATAGATACAATGTGTGGGATTTTCAAAGAATCACAGATACAAAATTCATGCAGGATTAATTTATGAAATTGTGTGTTCTAATTTGGACTGAACTGGACATTGATTAACCCTTTTCATGTGACAAGAAGCAATGATTGAGGCATTTCCAAACCAAACAGTATTTGCCTAAATCCTTTAGGAAGTATTTCTGGATAGGAAGTATTTCTGGAAAGTATAATATTACAGCTAGGACAAGCAACAGATTTCAACTTCCTTATCCCTTCTATACAGTTGCATGAACTTTTGCAGGTTTTTAGTTATTTGATAACAACTGATTAATACAAATATTAAAATATTTTAAAATATAAAATAGTAAAATATAAGATATTTTACGAGAAGAGTCCTCCATTCCTCTAACCGCAATAAAATACCTTATGCCACCAGACTTCAAATTTTGGGCTTAGACATTTTAGAACTATGCCAACTTCAGTCTGACTTAAGCATAGTACATAAAATTATCTGCCACAATGTCCTTCCTGTCAATGACTACTTCAGTTTCAACCACAATACACGAGCAAATAATAGATACAAACTCAAGGTAAGTCATTCCAAACTTGATTGCAGAAAATATGACTTCAGTAACAGAGTGATCAATACCTGGAATGTACTACCTGACTCTGTAGTTTCTTCCCCAAACCCCCAAAACTTTAACCTTAAACTGTCTACTGTTGACCTCACCCCATTCCTAAGCGGTTTGTAAGGGGCGTGCATAAGTGCACCAGCATTCCTACTGTCTCTGTCCTAATATTCCTTTTTACTTACTCTTTTCATGTATTCAAATTATGTTTATACTTTTATCTGTTATCTTATATATGCTTGACAAATAAAATAAATAAATAAAACTGGTTCATCAAAGTGTTTCTTAAAATACTAAAATGAAATTGGATTTTTTCCCTTATTGTTGCTAAATAGATTTTGACAGGCTCTGTTAAGTCATAACTCTCTTAGTCCACCATATAGTGCTTAATATCCATAAATAGCTTATTTTGGTTACTTGCTGGAAGATCTGCTTGTCTAATATATTCATGCAATGTTGCTGCAATTTTATGAGCATTGTATTCTGTTGTGACTCACATCCTTCCTTATCTGTATCTCTTGTATTTTCCTCAAGCAAGAGTACAATTTAATCAGATTAGCATCATGCCCTTGTAATCTCATGAGGCATTTTTTTAACACATTTAATAAAAGCCAAGTTCCAATTTGTAAGGAATACCGCTCATTTGGATCTGGAAAATTTAATTTGTTTGAACAAACATTCTTTTTTTCCCCCATATCAAGGTCAACAAAAGAAGAAGAAAAAAACATGTTTCTTATCCCCAATTATGCAGTTTTAAAATCCATAATTTTAAGAAGCTGTGCTAACTATTCCATTTTAGACTGACAAAAGAGTATCCACTGAATCATGTTAAAGACATGCTACTACATGCACATTCTGATGGAGAGTCATATTTGCAAATGGATGATAGATATTTCATTCCCTTCATTCTAACAGCCAGGGTTGCATGTAGACTGCTAAAGCAATCTGAAATCCTGCTGCTCAGAACATGGGAGTGCTAAATTTCTGCTTTCTATTCCTGTATTGCTTACATGCATTGCTTTAAACATTAGGAAGTTTATGCTGTAAATCAGGAGCTTGGATTGCTAAAACAAGAGTTGCCCCTTCATATTCATACTAGTTTATCTAGTATTCACTGTATACACTATTTGTAGCTTTTATTTTATTTTTATTTTAAAAAAATGCTTCCTCTTCAAAATCTTAACAAATAAAATAAATTATTTATACAAAAAAGTTCAAGTAAACTGAGGTTTTACTTGAAATTTTTTTCATGAACTCTTGTAGGTAGATCTTTAAAAGTAGAAGAGTAAGCTCCATGGGAAAGCCATGATCTAAACCATTAAGGACTGTTAAGATTGTAACAAAAAAAAATTTTTTTTGAACTGAGATTTAAGACTTTTGTCACTCGATGCAGATCTTGTAGTACATCATTTTATTATTTATTCTAAAAAAATTATATGGCTGTCCTTCCTAAAACCAAATTCTGGGTCATTCATAAAATCCTGATTTAGTCCCCAGGTGTCAGTAAAAGGGTCAGAAAAGTCAAATTGGAAGATGTGATGAAAGTGCCAACCTTTTTATTAATCACAGTTCTAACTATCATCTTGACTTTTTCAGTCCCCTGCAGATGGCCCCGTTAGTGCCCAATTATCAGAATCTCCCGCCTATTTCACAGTAACTGATGCTTCCAGAACTCTTCAAGGAATTGTACTGGTTCTATTCTTCTAGGTACAGAGTAGAGCTGTAAGGAACTGCACTTCAGGGGTGGGTTCTAAAAATTTTTACTACCAGTTCTGTGGGCATGGCTTGGGGAGGGGGCAATGTGACTGGGTGGGCATGCCTGGGTCGCATGGCTCACCTGGGATTGTCAGAGGCTTTTAAAAGCATTTATTTTACAACCTGAAGAGTTTACAGGAAAAAATGCTCTTAGAAGCCTCTGATGATCAGGCAACTCAGCTGAGATTGCCAGAGGCTTTTAAAGGCATTTTTTTTTCTACAGCCTCTTCGGCCAAAGAGGTTGTAGAAAAAATGCTTTTAAAAGCCTCTGACGATCCCAGCTGAGCCTTGTGATCATCAGAGGCTTTTTGTTTTACTTTTAAAAGTATTTTTTTGGCTGAAGAGGTTGTAGAAAAAATGCTTTTAAAAGTTTAAAAAAAAGCCTCTGATGAGGTGGGCAGGGTAAGTGAGCAGCGACTGGGCTGGGGACTGGTTCGGGGGCGTAACCAGCCAATGTTATTACCGGTTCTCCGAATTACTACAAATTTTTACTACTGGTTCTTATGAACCAGTGTGAACCAGGAGCAACCCACCACTGCTGCACTTGTGATTTTTCAGAAGTATGATAGTTTCTAAGGGATTAAATTCTAATTCTGGAATCTATGTGGATACCCCACAACATAATAATTATTTTTTTCCTCTAGTTTTTCTAGCTTCTTCCCCTGAATCTCAAGCAATAATCAGTGTACTTCTTTTCAATTATGAGGAAGATAAAGGGAAGAGGAGGACAAAATAAACGCACTTGTTTATCCTCCAAATAAAAATAAATTGCAAATATAGGATAAGTAAACAAATTAATCTTAATTGTAAAGTAATAGATGTCTATGGAGATTCTCAGTCATCCAGGTATGGTTGTCCTACGGGTGCTTTTTTAAAAAGGCAACTAGACCTCCTTGTTTTTCTTTGAAGATGTTTTACTTCTCATCCAAGAAGCTTCTTCAGCTCTGACTGGATGGTACATAATGGAAGGATTTATAGTCCTTGCAGATAGCTGGTCATTTGCATTATTTTAGAGAGTCATTGAGGCTACTTGGAGGTGTGTCTGTGTCCTCAAGGTCACCTGAGTAGTACAAATGGGTGTGGAGCCTTCTTGGAACTGCTGAAAGAACTGTGTTGTAGACTGGAGATAGATGGTGTCATATCCCTCCCCTCTGTTGAGAGAGAACTGTTCAATTTTGACATAGATAGACTCCTCTTTCTTTGACCTCTCTTTCAAACCAGTGGTCCTCTCTATCCAAAATGCAATTGGACTGCTGAATCTTGTCCTGATAGGTTTGTTTTCCTATGTTGTGCCATGTGTTTATGAAGTGGTTGTTTTGTTTCCCCAATGTATAGATCTGCACATGTCTCATTGCATTGTACTGCATATACTGCAAAACGTCTTCAAAGAATACTGGGCACAGCTCTGGGCAGGAACCTGAAGAAAAGATAGATGGATGATAGACAGGCAGACCGACAAACAGGCAGATTAGATAGATAGATAGATAGATAGATAGATAGATAGATAGATAGATAGATAGATAGGTAGGTAGGTAGGTAGGTAGGTAGGTAGGTAGGTAGGTAGGTAGGTAGGTAGGTAGATAGATAGATAGATAGATAGATAGATAGATAGATAGATAGATAGAGCTATAAATAGACCTAGCACAGTAACAAAGTAGTCAACATTTTTATTTAATCTTATTTATTTAATTTAATCATTTGTATTTAATCTATTAAACAAATTGGTTTTCATGTTAAAAGGAGAATAAGAATTAAATTTCATTTGCTTATCTTGGATGCAAGTTGGTCAACAGATATGTCTGCAAATATCCTATCCTTCACTGTAAATAATTTGTTTGGCATTTCTGTGCACTGCTTCATATCAGTGCTTCAATTAAATCCCAAGGAAAGCATCCTGATAAAGCCCCCTGCCATTTGGTGAAGTGAAAAACATTGCAAGAACAGGTAATAGAACAGATAATAGAAACACCTGCAGCTGCCTTAGTTTTGTGATAAAAAAAATACTTACTCTAACAAGAAGAACAAAAATACTGAATGACTAAAAATAAGGCGGAAAAATCTTTCCATAAGAAGAGGAAAAACATGTGTGTATTTGTGTGCTTTGCCAGAAGTCAGCACAGAAATCAGTAATATTTTCAGATGTGGTTTGCCATTGCCTCCTTCCTAGGTCTGAGAGAAGGGACTGGCCCAAAGTCATCCAATTGGCTTCATATCTGTAAAGCAGGATTAAAACTTAGTCTCCTGATTGCTAGCCTGGTGCCTTAACCCTTGTACCAAACATTGTATTCTTCCTGCTCTGTAGGAGAAGAAAATTCAGAAATCACATTTCAGCACAGCTCAAATAATTGATTAAACAAACAATTTTTCTCGCAGTTCCACGAAGAGTAATATTCCTACTGGCAATGGAACCATTGCAAATGCACTTTCCATCATCTAAAATAAACCTGGATGTCTTTGAATGGCTTCTCTTCATAAGCTTGCAATTGTTCTCCTCCTCCTAATTATGTCACAAATCAACTTTCTTCCCCACTCATCATGCTTCACTGGTTTTTCTTCCCCTTCCCCCCACATTTCATATTCCACTGGTTTTTCATTTGCTATTGCTTTAGCTACTGGTCTTAAGGAATGTTAGCACTGTATGATAGTCTGTGGTTTGGCTCTCTCTATCTGGTTTCACATTCAGTTCCAGGAGTTGAACTGACTGGCATTGCCTTCTAGGTTTGAACATAGCCCGGTAAAGTGGAAAAATTCATTCCATCCAACTTCTCATGTTAGAGATGAGTTCTTTGTTAAATGTTTTTCCAGGATTCTAGCATGAAAGCTAGATTTATTCTGACTACATATGCCATTATCATTGACTATTTAAAGGGAGTATCAAATGTTTAAAGGCACAATGCATTACCTTTACAGTTGGGAAAAACAATAGAACTGTACCGAGAGATTACAAATAATTAATGTGCCCAGTTCAAATATAATGCTTTCAAAGTCAGATCTTAACATAAGAGCTAGAATCCTGAAAAAAAAAATGCAACAATTGTAATTTATTTACAAGGTGGTACATACAAATAGTAGAACTGAATAATGTTTTCCTTGTACATATACTTTGAATCAAGCAGTCAGCACAAATCATTTAATTTCTTTGGATATGAACAATTAAAGCCAAGGGGATTCTTTAATGAATAGATGTTATCTGTGCATAGAGAAATACCCCCACATCACCCATGCCTTGTGATCATTATTGTATCATGAAGATTAAACATAGCTTTTCCCTTAAGAGGATGGTGTTAGACTACATATTTGGTATATAAAACTTCCCACATTTAATTTAACCAGAGCTAAGTAAGATCCTTGTTTAAATCATGAAAAGCTGTTTCCAGGCAGAAATAAGCAACACAAGGGCCTCCCAAAGGGTTGAGCATCACTGTCCACCATGCTGATAGTGTCTTTGCCATTGTTGAGCTTTGCCCACCATCTACTTCTGCTCCACATCCTGCCTCTACATTCTTTTAACTAAAAAGAAATAAAATGCCTTCCAAATGTTAACTTCTTGAATAAGTGGATTCATAAAAGAAGCCTGCAGCCCAGTAAAGTTTTTGGGTGGACACACTTTAAAATTCAATCAGAAAAGAAAACTAAGCTGGGATAATACAATGCATCTATGAAGGAGGAGATCCATTGATCAGCAACCATTTTGGTAAATGGATATGGTTTATGCCTGGAAATACCCATCGTGGCAGCCATTTTGTGAAGATAGGCCATTTTGTAAAGAATGAATTGCATTCAGACTTCCTAATGTACTCACTATGCCCAAAATATTAGACAAAGATTGCCTTCACCTAAAGTGTGTTCAATGCACATTAGCTTAATTTATTTAATGTTTGATAAAGGATAAATCTTCATTCCCACATCATAGGCATACTGACATTTAAAATGGCCAGGTTTGGTTTTTTTTTCAGCACACTATATGCACATTCCTCTAGATTATACAAAGTTGTCTGGATTGGATGTTAAGTATATGTGTATATATATATATATTTGTGTGTGTATCCACATACCCACATATACAGTATATACATACATACATGCACACAGGAAAAGAAAGAGAGAAAGAGAGATTAAACATTATAAAGTTATATGTAACATTATAACACATGCACCTATAAAAATGCTCTCCTTCCTTTCTCCACCCCAAGTCAGGAAAGCTATACATGCATTTTGTTCTTAATAACAAGTTTGATCCCTCTGCTGTTGGCAAATGGTCATTGAAAAAAAATATATATCCTGACATAAAGAAGGTATCTGCAAGATAAAGTTGTACAAGGGATGATTAGCAGCACTTAAGTTTCCTTTTTGTTGAAAGGAAGAATCTCTGATTGAACAGTGCATTGAATGAGATGACAAGCAAGTACTTGATCCCTGTCCAGCTGGAAAGGAATTGTATTCATCAGCAGCTTTTTAAGCTAAGGATGTCTTTATATTTTCACTCTTTGTCTGAGTCTCTCCAGATCCTCCCTTTACTTCATGTCAGCACTATATAGTAGGTATGCCAAGTGGTTTTGAAATTTAAATTACAGTCTCTCTTTCAGATGTTATTGGAAAGAACATGTAATTTATAACCACGTGTTAGAAGTACAGGATGTTCATGGTTCGCTGCCAATTCTTCTTTTGTAAAGTTAATAAAACTTTTCATAAAACACTTATATACTTGTATATTTCATGGTAAAGATTCTCTCTCTCTCTCATCTCAGAAGCTAAATGTAAAGATTTATTAAAATCATTTTTGTTAAGGGGAGTGTCAATAGTTTGCAGCTGAGTATAATTTTGCATTCCCACTAGATGACGGTCTGACTGAAAAAATGACAGTAACAGCTTTGTTGATTTAGTGCTAAAAATACCAGAAAGGAAAAAGAGAGAGACTCTCAAATGATAGAATACTTTTAATGTTCAGAGAGAGGGCTGATGAAATATACTTCAGGTTTCTAAGTTCTCTGCATGATGGACTTCATTGCTTATGCATATCTTGCACAGCTACCTATCTTATTGATTTTAATTATTCAATTAGTTTGTTAAGATCAACGTCTATCATTCAGAACCTAGGACAAAGCCCAGACAGGTATGAATAAAGTAACTCTTTAAGTCAATCTCCTTAAATCAATCCCTTCAAGCTAAAAACCACGAGAAATAATAATTGCATCTCATGAAAATGTTCTCAATGAGCCAACCCAACCCAAACAAAAAGAACTTGTTAATATCAAATAAAGCCATCAAACTGTCCAACTTGTAAACAGTTATTTCTAGCATATGCTCAAAGATGAATAGAAAAAAACCAGGAAGCCTAAAACGCATAAATTCACATACACGCAGAGAACAGCAAACTTTTCTTTATCATCATCCTACAACAGTTTTGAAAACTGCCTAATTTCAAATTAGTTTGCCATAGGAATATCAGAAGTTATCTCATACTGAGTCTGTTCTGTTACTCTATTGAGTGCAGTATTTCCGACACCGACTTTTAGCAGTTTCCAGCCATTTCCAGAGTAGTATCTTTCAAGTTCCAAGTTGAGATGCCAAAATGTATAGGATTCTCTTATGTAGGACAAACCCAGAATGGGTGGGTCATATAAATTTTTGGTATTTGGTAATTTTTTGATTCATAACTTTTAAAAAAAAAAAGTTTCATGTGTTTTCTAATCCTTTTAGCAATATCCATGTCAATAAAGAGTGTCCATATTTTGATATTATGTGCTAAATCTTGTGGCTGCATTATATCTGTTAAATAGAGGGTATTGTCATACTTTCTACTCAGTTTTATCTCACTTCCAGTATTGTTTGAACATGGTATTTCTCTCAAGGCAAAGGCTATCTTTATTTTCACTTCTTTTTGCCTATATAACAAACAAAGATCCAATTATATGGAAATGTCATGGATTAACTCATGTGCTTTTGCTAATGATGGCATCCAAGACTCAGATGAAGAGAAAATCAAAGGAAGAATAGGAAGAAGATTTTGATACAATTATGTAAATTAAACAAATTAAAGAAAAAAATTAGTTGAGGCATATGTGGACCCCCAGAAGATCACAAGATAAAAAATGGACAATTGTTAATGATCCATCCATAAACTTTAGCAGGCAAGAAAATCTATGCATAACTAAGCATATATTCTACCATTATATTTTGTCATGTAGATTGAATGCAGCAGCACTGAAGCTACACAGCGTTAATTTGATGAGGATACGTTCTCTTAATGAAATGAAAATGCTATTTTCTGTAGGCCTGCACTAAAGTGGTATATATGTGAATTTCTAGTACAACCATGTATTATTGTAGTTGCCATGAATTCTGGCAACACTTTCTGGAAGTAGTTTCCATCATTCCTTTGAAAGATTGAAAATGAATGTTTGTCTGAGAAACAGACAAAGGAAAAAAACTTTTGAGCAAATCAGTGATTTTGGAATTGCTCATTGTGTAACGTAATTTCTGAGCCTCCCCATCTCCAACAGTTTTTTTACAGTTTTTATTTTTTATCAAAATGCTTATCAATTAGGAGGCTATACCTCTATGGTGATGAACCTATGGCACGCATGCCAGAAGTGGCATGCAGTGCCCTCTCTGATGGCACGTGAGCTGTCACCCCAGTTCAGCTACACCGCGCATGTGTGGTCTTCAGATCTCTGCCATGCATGCACAAGGCCCACAAATGCATGCGCAGGGGGTGGGGTGTGTGCGGTGGGCCCACTCAGGCATGCATAGGGTTTGGGCATGTGAGGAAGGGCATGGGCATGGGCATGTGCATATGCGGGGGCAGGGTATTTATAGGGAGCTGTGCATGCATGCACAGGGGCGTGGGGTGCATGCATGGGGCTCACACACGCATTGTATTTTGGGGGTTCAGGCACGCATGTGTGCCCTTTGGACACTCGGTCCGGAAAAGGTTAGCCATCACTGCTATACCTGATGGTCCTTTAATGCTGTTGTTTATATTTGCATTTTGCTTTTGTTTAGTTTATCACAATTTAAATAAAACAAAATAAAAATCCATGAGTTGATTTATCATGGAGGCATTGCTACACTTTTAATTCTACTAGACAGTAGTACTGTAGGAGTTATGGTCTTGGTTTCTTCATCTGTAAAATTTTTAAATTCCCAGAAAATATTTTATTTAAATAGGATTGTGGGGTCTAAATGGGGTCCCTTCCATTAACAGAAGGCTCCTGATTCAATGAAGGCTTCCGTCAATTCTACAAGAATGATAATAAGTTTGATAATTTCTTTATGCCATCTGTAGGTAGTGCTGAGCTGAAGATTTCTCCTGCATTTTTCCAATCAGTTCTAACTTAACTGTATGAAAGAGAATTTGATTTTAAACTTCTTTCAGAAAAGAAGAAAATCTCTGGAGGACTCGGGACAGGGGTTGTTCCTCTGTCCTGGTCCTATTAGACCTCTCAGTGGCTTTTGACACCATTGACCATGGTATCATGCTGCACCGGTTGGAAGGGTTGGGGGTGGTTCTACGGTGGTTCTACAGTTTTACGGTGGTTCTCCTCCTTTCTCTCCGACCAGTCACTGTCTGTGTTGACAAGGGGGCAGAGGTCGACCCCGAAGCCCCTTGTTTGTGGGGTGCTGCAAGGATCGGTCCTCTCGCCCCTTCTGTTCAACATTTATGTGAAGCTGCTGGGTGAGATCATCCATGGTTTTGGGATGAAATACCACCAGTATGCTGATGACACCCAGCTGTACATCTCCACCCCAGACCACCCCAATGAAGCCCTCGAAGTGATGTCCCGGTGCCTGGAGGCCATACGGATCTGAATGGGGAGGAACAGACTCAGGCTCAACCCATCCAAGACCGAGTGGCTGTGGTTTCCGACATCCTGATATAGTCAGCTGGTGCCATCACTGACTATTGGGGGCAAGTCATTGGTCCTCAGGGATGGGGTTCGCAACTTGGGCATCCTCCTGGACTCATGGCTGTCTTTAGAAGAGCATATGATGGCTGTGGCCAGGAGGACTTTTTATCAGGTTCGCCTGATTCGCCAGTTGTGTCCCTTTCTGGATCGGGACTCATTACGCACAGTCACTCACACCCTTGTCACCTCACGCCTGACTACTGCAATGCTCTTTACATGGGGCTCCCCTTGAGGAGCACCCAGAGGCTCCAACTGGTCCAGAATGTGGCCGCGCGGGTGGTGATGGGAGTGACATGATGCTCCCATGTAACCCCCCTCCTGCGCAAGCTGCACTGGCTCCCGGTGGTCTTCCAGGTACGCTTCAAGGTTTTGGTTACCACCTTTAGAGCGCTCCATGGCTTAGGACCAGGGTACTTACGAGACCGCCTTCTGCCACCAGTAGCCTCTCACTGACCAGTTTGCTCCCATAGAGAGGGGCTCCTCAGGGTGCCGTTGGCCAAATAGTGTCAACTGGTGATCCCCAAGGGGAGAGCCTTCTCTGTGGGGGCACTTGCCATCTGGAACGAGCTCCCCCCGGAGATAAGGAGGATTCAGGACTTATGCACTTTCTGCCATGCCCTAAAAACATTTTTATTCCAACAGGCGGGTCTGGCCTAACTCTCCCTTTTAAATTGGGTTTTAAATGTTTTTATAGAAATTGGATGTTTTAAATTCTGTTTTTTGAGCCTAAAATATTTAATTTATTTTTAATAGCTTTTAACTTGTGTATTTCTATTTTATTTTGGCTGTTCACCACCCTAAGTCCCTCTGTGAGTAGGGCGGTATATAAATTCGAAAAATAAATAAATAAATAAATGAAGAAAATATTGAAGAAGTCCTCTTTGATGATATGCAGAATACTTGCACTTATTTATTACCTAGTGAACATAAATTTGATGCACATTTCCCATCTTCTACTGTAAAAGGGATTGCAGTATCTCTGGCTTCCCACGATTATATTAAATCTTGAAGGAAAACATCATGGGGCACTTTCCTATTAGGTTTCTTTAGCAATAGCCTGCCATTGTGATGGAATGCTTAATAGATTCTGAGATCATGGGAGGAAGCCAAACCATTGTATGAAGGAATTGGGTCATTAGAGAAAAGAATCTTGAGTCCAGAGAAGGAAGAAAACATGAGAACAAAGACCCAACTCTGCCTTCAATCAATCCAATCAATCAATTGAATCAGTTTGTTACACTATACTGTATATAAAATAATCTGGAGAATTATTTTGACAGCTTTTCAAGATTCTGTTATATTATCCTAGTAGCCATAAAGTTTATCTCAAAAATCTAAAACTTCCTTCTCTCCTGAGTTTGCAACCTTGAAGAACTGGGTTCCTATATAGTCTCCTTCCTATCTCTATGTTTCAGTAGAGGAAAAAAATGTGGGTAAGCTGCAGTAATGAGGGGGAAAGGCTTGACATTACTTTCTGCCTTATTCCAGAGGGATGATAAGAGTTAAAAATAGAAAATACGTGGTTGGAGAAGGCTTATCTACAAGCCCTTTAAAGCATACTGGTAGCATTTTTCCCCACTAAATAAATAAATAAACTTTATTGTCATTGTATATGTATACACAGTATACACATACAATGAAATTTACTTGATACCCAAAGACCAGGTCTCAGACACATAATCCCCAGCACACTCCCACCCACCACAATTCCCCACCCCTAAAGCCACCCAAACATCTACACAACAGACCAAGTAATACTGTCCAACAATTCACTGATGGTGGCCCTTTAGTTCATTGTTGAGTGCAATTATAGCTCTGGGATAAAAACTATTCAGAAAATGTGTGGTCCGAGTTTTAATTGTTCTGTGTCTTCTGCCAGAAGGCAACAGTCCAAAAAGATTGTAAGCAGGATGGGAAGAGTCTCTGAGAATGTTATGCAACTTCCTCAAACAGCGAGATTCGAAGATGTTGTCCAGGACTGGTAGCTGGAGTCCGATAATTTTCTGGGCAGTTTTAATGATTTTCTGTAGAGCTTTTTTGTCTGCTACAGAGCTACTCCCATACCATGCAAGAATTCCATATGTCAGGACACTCTCATTGGTGCTATGATAGTAGGACAGAAGTAGATGCTGAGATAGACTTAAAAATGTTAAGTACACAACCTGCATGTCTTTTTCCTGGAGTGTAAAGGTTCCAAGACCATTATATGGGTGGGTGCAACCAGATGATCAAATCCCAGAAGCATCTGTTATGTTAGTGTTATTGATCCCACAATGTTAACACTTCTACTTTCTTTCATATTCGATTCCTCTGTCTATTAAGAGACATGGTGGCACTGTATTACAGACTAATTATGTTGACTGCCAGGGATTCAATCCTTACCGGCTCAAGGTTGACTCAGCCTTCCATCCTTCCAAGGTCGGTAAAATGAGGACCCAGATTGTTGGGGGCAATATGCTGACTCTGTAAACCACTTAGAGAGGGCTATAAAAGCACTATGAAGCGCAGTGGTGAAATGTAAAATTTGTTACTACTGGTTCTGTGGGCGTGGCTTGGTGGGAGGTAATGTGACTGGGTGGGTGTGGCCAACATTTTTTTTACTTTTAAAAGCATTTTTTCTACAACCTCTTCAGCTTTTAAAAGTAAAAAAAAAAAAAGCCTCTGATGATCATGCGGCTCAGCTGGGCATGGAGGGGGGGCAGGGATTTTTGCTACCGGTTCTCCAAACCACCCGCCACCATTGTTACCAGATCGGATGATCCTGTCCAAACCGGGAGCATTTCACCCCTGATGAAGCAATATATAAGTCTAAGTGCTATTGCTATTGCTATTAAATAGGATTGGATGAGTTTCCAGAATGGTGGAGTTTACCTAATTTGGGAAAGATTAAAATCTTATCCCCTCTTTCATCTTTTGGGGAAGATGCAGTACTTACTGGCAGCCATCCTGCCATGATAATAGCCATATTCTTCTCCAAAATAAAATTAAACATTGATATATCAGCACTACTTGTGGTCCTTTTCCTATGAGATTTGCTTAAATAGAAATGGTAGCCAAAAGACAACAAAACTACTTAGGATGGGGAGCTGGGAGTCTTCACTTAAACACACCAAATTCTTTTTCAAGGAAAAAACCCACCATAACTGTGTCTCCACTTTAGCCCTTGTCAACTTTAAAGGAGCATCCTGGAAGAAAGATGCAGTATAGACAGAGGAGGGGCTATTTCACATAAGCACATTAACAACAACCAACTAAGGATGGTGTTTATGTTTCCAGCACTTGATATCTTACTGAATGGGATGCGAATTTGTCAGCTCTGTTGATACATTTAAAGCAACATTTCATGTTGCGGTGGAACATGAGTGTATGAGCCAGCCCAAGGTCTATTTGGATGGTATCCTGTTTAAACTGAAAGCAATAAAGTGTGATGGGACAATCTGATTGGTATAAAGAGGTTTTTTTTTTCTTTTCGGGAAATAATAAAAGACTTTGAGAACAGTTACGCATCCAACTTGATTGTGTTACTCCTCATTCATCCTTCCTGCATGAATAAATAAGAACCCAGAGCCTTAGAGAATCAATTAGTGGGCATAAATATAATGAGGAGGTAAGTGGAGGCAAAGGGACTTTAAAAAAATAGATGAAAATAGAATGTTTTTATGATACAGAGCTGCATTACTGCTGCTGTCTGACCTAAATTGGTCACAAATTACTAGTTTTAAATGGAAATGCAATGCATCTTGAAATAGAATTGTGTAATTCAGCTTCTGACACACTTTGATAATCATTCATTTTTCTTTTTACTGCTTTTAGCCCTTGTTTAAAAAAAAAATAAAAAGCCCTGAAGTCCTGGATCCAGAGGAGAGCAGCATTTCTTCATACAATGAGGAAAATGCAAAATGAATCCTTTGGAGAGCAATGTAAAGTTGATCTGATGGTCAAAAAGGAAAAATGCACGGGGTTGGGGGTGGGTGGGGCACATGCTGGGGTCCATGCGTACATGCACGGTGGGTGGGGCACATGTCGGAGGCCACACACACATTGCATTTTGGGGGTTTGGGTGCGTGCACTTTAGGCACTCGGTTCGGAAAAGGTTAGCCATCCCTGGCCTATCATATTGATAGAATGGGTTAATTTGAGCCTGTTATTTCTATGAGAAAGTTTGGGATTTCATTGCTAAAAACCACCATGATAACAATAAGTTTACAGTTGTCATGGTAGTTTTCAGCAATGAAATCACAAAGACACAATACCCGAGAAGGTATGGGTAGCACATTAGACTTGGTTTGTATACTGGAGTAATTGCAACATGGTCTGACGGTGGGCTATGAACTATTTCACTGCCATGGATAGATTACTTTCTAGTGATCATGGGGTTGTTCAACCCCACCAATATTTATTGTGGATGGGGACTAGTAAAATAGGACTACCCCAAGCATTTCATGAACCAATTGATTTCCAAATTGGTGGGAGTTCCTCAGCAGTCTCTCTGCCCGCTTTTGGCATGTGATGGCATGGTGGGCCCAGTAGGCTTGTTTTTCTTTCTGGGAGAGTGGGGAAAACTGCCTTCCCCACTGTCCCAGAGGCCCCCCAGAGGACAGAAAAAGCCCATTTCCTGACTTCCAGTGGGACCTTTTTTTGCCCTCTCCAGGCTCTAGAGGCTTTCTAGGAGCCTGAGGAGGGAGAAAACGGCATTCCCCCCACCTCCAGAGGCCCTCTGAAGGCTGAAAACAGCCTGTTTCTTGACTTCTGGTGGGCTGGAAGGCCTGAAAATCAGCTGGCCAGCAGAGCTGAGCTAGGGCAACGCTCACATGCCCACAGATATGGCTCTGTGTGCCATCTAGGTTCTCCATCACGATGATAGGATGTTGGTTACAAAAATCTCTGGAATAGATGGCTATTTGGATATTTTTCAATCACAGACCCAAATTTGGGATCAAAACTTATGTTGGGAGTTAGAAGGGAGGTAGTAGTTAGTCCTGCTGTATTTGTGTGTGTGTGTGTGTGTGTGTGTGTGTGTGTGTGTGAGAGAGAGAGAGAGAGAGAGAGAGAGAGAGATGGTATCCTGAACATGATATCTAGACTGTCTGGAATGACAAATTGATGAAGGAGCTGTTCCAAGGTGGCAACTACTTCCTTAGTGGGCAGGGTATGGGAACAAAGATCAAACCCTTGGGTTTTTTGTTATGGGATGCCACAGGACTCGACCCTTTCCCTTATTTGATTTAACATCTGGATCAGGCTGTTGGGGAAGGTTATCTGGTAGCTTTGTTTCAGTATCAGCAATAGGTAGATGTCATTTAGGTGTACATCTCTTTTCCATATCATCCAGTAGAAGCAGAATCTTGAGGTAGTGTTTGGAAGCTGCAAGAACCTGGATGAAGAAAAACAGGTTGAAACTTAAATTTAGCATGATGGTATGGCTGTGGATTCAACAGTTGACTGATTCCGGCATATTACCAAGAACTAATGTACAATTTGTTTCTATACAGATACGTAGCGATAAGCAACATTTATACATTCAAAGACCCATAGTCTACAACAACCAGCATACAGATAACTAGGGATTGGCATCAGACAAACAGTCAACCAGAAAACAATACCCTAAACATGGGTCTGGTGGCTCAGCAGACTAAAGCATTGTGATTAACACCAGATGTCTGCAATTACTGTAAGTTTGAATCTCACCAGGCTCAAGGTTGACTCAGCCTTCCATCCTTTCTAAGGTGGGTAAAATGAAGAGCCAGTTTGTGGGGGCAATAAGCTGACTTTGTATAAATATACAAAAGTATGAAGGCTATTGCTTAACGTATTGTAAGCCTCCCTGAGTCTCCGGAGAAGGGCGGCATATAAATCAAGTTAAAAATAATAATAAAAAAATAAACAAGAAACTGGATGAAAAAGCCATATCTCCACCAATACAGGTAGGGCAGCCTACTGTTTATAAATAGACAGCATACCCCATATGCATTTACACTGATGATGTTACCTAGTTGGGTAATGAAACATCTGCAACCAAACAGCTAAGCTCAGAGGACACCAAGGATGCCACAGTAATTATAATCTCATGTGTAAATGATGAAACTTGAGTGATGAGCAAAATATACTATTAGTTACTAAACTATCATATGTAAATAAGATGAAATGATAGGTGACACAATTCATTTGAATAGATTTTTTTTTTTTTAGAAAATAGCAAGTTGAAAAAATATTTAAAAGGCCAAGCATTTGCTGAAAACAGGAAATGGAATATTTGCTGCTAATAGGATGCAACTGGTTACTGAACGATTAATCTCACCGTGACATATTGGCAGGATTCCTCCTCTCCCTGTTGGCTTAGGCCTTTTACAGATCTCTTAATTTGCTTTCTGTTTCAAATCTGTTTATTTTATTTTAAAGCTGCTTATGCATGACATAAAACAGTAGTGGAGAAAAAAACACATTGCCATCCTTTTCGCTCAGTAAATGTTTCATGCAGTCTTACTGAGGGAAACTTAGCCTTTTACCTTCCCTTGCTCTCATCTGAAAGTTGTTAGAAGAGCAAATGCTTTGACCTCTAACAGAGAAGTCATTAAATATGTTATTTCTACAACTAAGTCAATCTACTGAGCCCTCAACACACCCCTCCACCCAGACCCAGCTTTTAAACATATTTCTACATTTTGTAGCCAGAGTGAAAAAAACTTAGATGTGCTATGAGAACTGACCTGTGACTTCTGGCTCACGAAGTTAGACATTTGACTAGTGTTTGATTACTTATTGTTTTATGCTGCTTAATTTATGTCATTACCTGTAATATGTTGATTGTTGTAAATCACCAGGGGGCAGTTTGTTCTTTTGAGTACATGTGTCAAAATCAGCATGATGGTGATGACGACAGTGGTGATCATGATGTATTTAAATTTATTGGCAGTTCAACTCCAGTGAACTCTGAAAGTGGTGATGGTGGAAGGTGGAAGGAGCATCACAATGTAAGCCTGATCTCTTTTGTGTGAACTTGACATCGCATAAACTTTTCAAAAGGGGTACAGCCAGTGGTGGGATTCAAGTAATTTAACAACTGGTTCTCTGCCCTAATGATTTCTTCCAACAACCAGTTTGCCAAACTGCTCAGAAAATTAACAACTGGTTCTCCCGAAGTGGTGCAAACTGACTGAATCTCATCACTGGGTACAGCCTGCATCATAACACTCTTCCACTGTCTTAGAAATTTAGGTATACCTATTTCAGATGCCACCGACACAACCAGTTAGGTGATAATCATGCAGAATATAAATGTGTTAAAGTTTGCTCCAAAGTAGCAAGAGTGACCATGGTTTAAATAAATTGCAAAATAAATGAATTTATATGCAAAGTAAGGGACCATAAAAGGAATACATGCATGCCCAGGTCCAAATATATTTGCCTCAAACTTTAACTGACTTCTCTAGACCAGTCCAAAGTGCATAGCAAAGATCAGGATCAATAATAAGGGACTTCTTGAACTACCCATGCTCTGCACAGAAAGGTAACTTGTAACAATTACAAGGGGAATCAGTACCATTTATATGGGATTTATCTGTTATGTTTTTCAAGCATGTCAAAAATTGTGGCTTTATAATAATGATTATTCCTAATTAATCACTTAGATCAGAGGTGTCCAAACTTGGCAACTTTAAGACTTGTGGACTTCAACTCCCGGAATTCCCCACATGGCTGTCAGGGAATTCTTTCATCAGAAATCCAATTTTCAAACATATTGTTGCTGATTGCAATTAATTTGCAATTATGGTTGTAAATCGAGGACTAACTCTATCTGACTAGAATGAAAGAGGGAGGGAGGGAGCAAGAGAGAGATAGGGAGGGAGAGAGGGAGGGAGGGAGAGGGAGGGAGGGAGGGAGAGGGATCGAGAGAGAGGGAAGAGGAGGGAGAGGGAGGGAGGGCGGGACAGAGGGGGACAGAGAGGGAGGCAGAGAAAGAAGGAGAGAGAGGGAGGGGGAGGGAGAGAAATTTTGAAAACTGCATTCACTTTGACCATTCTTTAATGTAATGCGGTCCTCCAAAATAGCACATTTATTTATTTTTAAATATTTCCATATTGACATTTCCATATTGACAAGAAACCTTTATTTCTCCTCACTGTTCTTCTTCCAGCTGCTGTTTTCCTTTCTCTATACTCCAGCCTGATCAATCATGATGTCATCTCAGAAGATGTAGTACTGTGATGTCACTGGCAGAAATCATGTTGCATGAAATGGAAACTGGGATGGCTAAGAAGAAAGAAGAATGGTGCTTACAAAATACTGTGTAAGTAAATTGCCAAGAACAAGAGATAATCTTAAAGGCTGTCTTGCAAAATAAGACAAATGTTATTTTAGCTGAGCTGTAGTTTTCCTGTGTATAAATCAAGGAAGAAGAAATCCTGTGTGACTTACTTTGGACTCTATTCAGTTGCCCATGCCAACTTATTCAGAGATGGTCTCTCACTGGTTGATTCCTAATAGCATTCTGATCAAATGAATGCATTCCCTTTCTAATTTAAGAGAACTATACTTATCCTTCCCCCCCCCCACTCCTTTTTCAAAGAAAATAAATGTTTAGCTCACACTGATTCTTGGCATCAACACTTACTTAATGAAGTGTTAATTAATGAATAAGAATGAATGGTGTAATCATTTTTGGCACAGTATGCCGAGGGGCTTTCTAGGAAAGTCGCCTGGCATGTGCATGCAAATGTGTTGTTTTGTTTTTGATATAAGGAGAGGCAAGTTTCAAATTTCAATTTTTCTATTGACCAGTGCAATTGGATAACCAATTTACCCCTTGCAAAATGCGCAATCATGTTGGAGGATGCTATTTCTGGTTTATTATGTGTGTATTAAATTTGCCCAACACATAATACAGCAAAAGCATTCACTTCATCACGTCTGAAAGCCAAGCCATTGTGATGCACTTATACATAGATGGAATTGCCAGGACATTTCCAAATGTCCTGGCAAGGTTGACTCAGCCTTCCATCCTTTCTAAGGTAGGTAAATTGAGGACCCAGTTTGTGGGGGCAATAAGCTGACTTTGTATACATATACAAAAGTATGAAGGCTATTGCTTAACACATTGTAAGCCACCCTGAGTCTCCGGAGAAGGGCGGCATATAAATCTTTTTTTTAAAAAATGCTATTTAAGGTGCTGATTACTACTTTTCAAACCCTATAGCTATAGGGCACAGGGCCTGGGTATCTAAGAGTCCTCCTGCCCAGAGGTGGTATTCAGCAGGTACTGACCTGTTCTGGAGAACCAGTAGCAGAAATTTTGAGTAGTTCGTAGAACTGGTAAATACCACCTCTGATTGGCCCTGCCCCCATCTATTCTCTGCCTCTCAAGTCCCAGCTGATTGGGAGGAAATGGGAATCTTGCAGTATCCTTCCCCTGGAGTGGGGAGGGAATGGAGATTTTACAGTATCCTTCCCCTGCCACCCCCTCCAAGCCATGCCCACCAAGCCATGCCCACAGAACCAGTAGTAAAAAAAATTGATTCCCACCACTGCTCCTGTCTTACATACTTTCTGGCCACTCAACCCAGACAGGTCATGGAGGAGTCCTGTCTACCAGGAGCGGCCTGGTAAAAGAAGACTTGTCTCTGTGTTCAAAGTAGCAGCTTCTTCCTAGTTGATGCCTTGAGGCAAAGATGTCCTCATCCTTATGGCCCTTCCAGAAGTTGTTAAATACATCACTTGACTTTTCTAAAGATTTTCAGAGATGATTTTAAAAACACAGGCATTTATAAACATGTGGGTGGGTATGTGTGTATGTAAAAAAATAAAATGTTACTGAATTTTTAACATGTAATTTGATGTTAACATGTAATTTGATTGATTGCTATTTTAATATCTGTAGACCACCTATAATCTCTGAGGATTGAGGCAGTAGATAAATTGCATAAATAAATAATTTCTTGATCTGAGATGGTATATTCAGCAACGTCCAAAGGAAACTGTAATGATGCTTTCTCTTTGATTTCTTTCTTTTTCTTTTTTCGTTCTTACTTTATATTAGCTTATATTAGTTTTTATTTTCCTTTTCAAAACTTTTACATATGGGTGTGTGTACATGTACACACACTTGTGTCTCAAAGATTCAGGATTTTTAAGGCAAGTATCAGATTTTTTGACAGAAGAAGCAAAATATAGTTCAAGCACTAGTAATTAAATCCTTCCATTCCCCATTATCCTGTCAGTGCTGAAGAAACTTCTTGGATAAGAAGCGAAACGTCTTCAAAACAAAAACAAGAAAGTCCAGTTGACTCCTGAAAAAGCACCTTTGGGACAACCATGACTTGAATGACTAAGAATCTCTACAGACTTTTAGCTAAACTGTTTGGGATGAGCACCCTTTGAATGGTGTGGGGGTAGGAATGGATTTCCAGAGAAAAAAATTGCAGACTACAGGAACCAGGAGCACAACTCAGCTGACCCTGAGGACGCAGATAAATCTCCAAGTGCTTCAACAACCCTCTAAAAGGAGGCAAATGACCAACTGTCTGCAAGGAATATAAATCCTTCAATTCCCCACTATCCTGTCAGAACTGAAGAAGCTTCTTGGATGAGAAGCGAAACATCTTTAAAGAAAAAAACAAGAAAGTCCAATTGACTCCTGAAAAAAAGTACTTTTGGGACAACCATGACCTGAATGACTGACAATCTCTACAGACCACTCTTAATTAACACTTAAGATATATTAGAATATCACATGGAATTCAATATTAAACGGAATAACAGAAAAAGCCAACATGGATCATCTCTCAGGTGTGGACATTATTTGTATTATTTTATTTCTTGTTAAATAAAAAGGACAGGAATGGTTTATATTTAATCTATATCTAATACAAATATATTTGTATTTATATCTAATTTGTATTTATATCTAATACAAATTTTCCAGTCAAACCAACCTACAGAAAAAGAGCACAATCCCAACTGCTAAACTGACATAGATAAATGGTGGATGACCCCATTTTGCAGATGATTTAACTGGCTTTTGCACTGCATGACTGGCTTCCAAAATAGTTCTCTTCCAAACAAAATTCTAAAAAAGACATTTGAATAAGAAAGGAACCTAATCTTAAAAATGCAGTATTAAAATCTAACAGAAACTTTAGGTAGCTCACATGTTAAAAACGAAGGCCCAATACACTTAACTAGAAAAAGATTTCTTTATAAAAAAAACAACAAAGAGCATCAAAGATACAGCATAATTCAATCCAGTTGTATAGCCAACCTATTACAGGAGAAATGGATGTTGAGCAACTCTCCCAAATGCTTCTTCATACCATGGCTGATTTCTGCATCATTTTTTCCAGATAGGTGACAGAGATAAGGCAGCTGGGCCTTCTATGATGATGGTGGTGGTTCATCACACAGCCTTCCAGATGTTCAGACTGGATTTGGAATTTTTGTCTACCTATCGAGTCCTTTCCAAAGTCCGGCGACTGGACTTGGAAGTACCTGTACAGGATAATAGTGCCTCACTGGGGGATGATCATGATGATGATGGTTTTATACATTGAATTTATTAGCTGTTTAACTACAATGGACTTTAGGTATGAGAGAAAAGCTCATACAGGAGCCATAGGTTGAATTGAATTGAATTGAATTGTGCAGCTCCAGTCATCTATAGTTATGTTTTTCTTCCTCAGCCTCCTTCTCTTCTTCCCCTATCATTGGATCATCTTTCCTCCCCCCCCTTCCCCATTCCTTGATTACTTGTGGATTCCCATTAAATTTCCTCATTAAGGTATATACACAGATCTAAGTCCTAAAAATCATAGGCCTTAGAGAAGAGTTCAGCCTGACAAATATTTCTGTGAGAGTAGAGTAGGATGGTGAATTGGATCTTTGATTTTAAAATGGCTTTTGACAAAACACAGATCACTCACACATTTCTCTGTTATTTTAACAAAGTAAAGGAAGCAAAATAAGTGAAATTGTAGCATATGGTCTCACAGCACTATGCTAGGTTGATATGTCATTATTTTCCTTTCTGTTATAGCTGTCAGGTATTTTTTCATAATAAGACAAGTGTCACAAGGACAAAGGATAAAAATTGAGGTCACCAGGCCATCCTTGTGATATTGCAAATAACTGAAGAAACGGCCCATCCAAATGATGGCATAAGCCTGATCTATGTTCATATTCATCTTCACTCATGACTATTCTGAAAGAAATTTATACTCATTGAAGGATTAAAGATGTCCTTCCAAAGATTCACCAGTTAAGAGCAGTACTCCAGGTGTTTCTGTTTGTGTGTGTCCCTTTAGCTTGCCTGTGTAAACCCAGTAGACACTTCCATCAGGCGGTCTGATAGGATGACTGAGATACGAACTAACATTGCTTCAAGCAAAGCATTCCCTGAAATAATTTGTACAGCTACAATGCACATACAGAAACATATACACATCCTGTTAGATCGGCGCTGGAAAGAAACATGACTCAGCTGCTGTCCGTTCAGAACCTTTATTACAGTGCAAATTGAACTGCCGGCTGTGGCTGCCGAGCCTCCTTATATCCTGCTCGGGCATGCCCGCCGGCCAATGACATCGATTTAAACTTCCGGCCAGTGGAATCAACCAATCCCCTGGTGGATGTCCTTATAAGGACATAACACCCCTCCCCTCCTAGTTCTTAGTCCGTCAATCAAGCTACATAGTCACGTAATCGTGCAGGTAGGTGGAACGCCTGACAGTTCTACCTGACCTGCGCAGTTCAGTCTGTGTAGTGATGTTGCTCCGGATGGGTCTGGCTCCTGCTTGCTTTGGCCCTCTCGCCCAGGGTTCTCCAGGCTTCGCCGTCAAGTGCGCGGGGCCTTGCCTAGCACCTCCGGCTGGGGTTGAAGATTCACCCAGCCACTGGTCCGGTGCTGCATCGCGGTTGGGAAGATGGTTGCTCAGGTCTCTCCGGTCGCTGCTGCCTCGAGACAGTTGCCTGAACCTCGGTAAGGTTCCCGGGTCCTCGTCTAGTGTCTAGGGCTCCCCCTGGTTGGGGGAGGTGGTCTGCTCCCTAGTTTGGGTGCCCCAGGGTGATGGTTGTTGTTGTGGCCCCCACCCAGCCTGGGCTGGTTGGCCTGCCCCGTTGGGGTGGGGTAGGACTCCTCTGCTGGGGCGTTGTAGTCCTACCCTGCCGGGTCGGCGTGTACTGTCCTGGATGCAGATGGGTTGGTTGACCTCATCAGGATGGGGTAGGACTCCTCTGTTGGGGTGTTGTAGTCCTTGTCCTGCCGGGTTGGCGTTCGCTTCTCCGGCCATGGACGGTTTGGTCGATCTTGTTGGAGTGGTGTTGGGGTGCTGGACTGGGGCAACTCTCAGCTTCCTCCTCATTGTAGCATCAGTCTCCCTCCCTGGGGTATTGGAGGTCAACCTCACCTGGCTGGTGCACCGTTGCCTTCTCGGACGGTCCCTGGTCTACCATCTTGGTGTGTTGTCAGTCCTGTGGGTTATGTTGCCAGGTGCCATTTGTGTTGGCAGGCTGGCAGTCCATCCAGTGGGGGCAGGTCCCGGTCTACTGTGCCCTCTTCACTGCAGCTACGGTGGTCCCTCGTCCCTGGCTGGGGTGGTCCTGCCTTGCCGGGTTGCGTAAGTCCTCCCTCAACGGGGTGGTGTAGGCCTACCTCTTCAGGGTAGGGTAGGTCTCCTCCAATGGGGAGTGGCAAGCCTATCTCATTGGGGTGGTTCACCTCGACTCCCCTCCACCTTTTGCGGAGTCATCCAACTCCACCTCGTACGATCTTGGCCCGGTCACTCTTCCGATTCGGCCCTTTAGCCACTTGGGCGGACCCTGGACGTTAAGTGCGAACACCAGGTCTCCACAAGCGAAACTTCGCGTCGGTGGTGGATCGGTTTGTCTTTTGGGCTGTATAGTGGATGCAGTCTGTCTAGCGGTGAGCGGAGTTTCCTTCCCATTAATATCTCGGCTGGGCTTTTCCTCATTGTGGCATGGGGGGTGATGTGTTGTGCTAGCAGGAACTTGTCAATTTGTTCCTGCAGTCCCCCCGGGCCCATCCTGGTGAGGGTGTCCTTCATGAGCTGTACCATCTTTTCAGCTTGCCCAGTTCCAGCCGGCTTGTATGGGGCGATGAGGGCATGCCTGATGTCCTGGCCACCAGGAAGTCCTCCATGGCTTTCACGGTGAGTTGCAGGCCGTTGTCAGAAACTAAGATGTCTGGCAGTCCATGGGTGGTGAACAGGTGGCAGAGGGCTTTGCCGGTGGCTTCTGTCATGGTGGATGGCATTGCGATGACCTCCAGCCACTTTGAGAAGGCATCCATGACTATGAGGAGGGATTTCCCATTCATGGGCCCCACGAAGTCGATATGGATTCTCGACCAGGGTCCACTGGGTTGCTCCCACTCTGTCGGCTGGGCTTGTGGTGGTGCTGGTCTCATCTCTTGGCATGGGTCACATCTGGCAATCCACGCCTCTATGTCTTTGTCTAGGGCGGGCCACCAGACGTAACTCCGTGCCAGTGCCTTCATGCGGACTATGCCCGGATGGCCACTGTGGAGGGTTTCTAGAGTCCTTTTCTGTAGGATGGGAGGAATTACCACCCTGTCTCCCCAGAGGAGGCAGCCTTTCATGGTGGCCAGTTCTTGCTGTCTCCGGATGAATGGGATTAATTCTTCACCCACCCTTTCCGCCAGCCAGCCCCGCAAGGTCCAAGATAGTACCTGTTTGAGGGTCTTATCTCTCAATGTGTGGGCTGCTACTGTGGCAGACAACACCGGGCATGTCTATGTGGTACAGACCGAGGGTGGGAGCAGGATCCTCTACTGGTTCTTGCAGCGGGCATCTGCTGAGGCCGTCGGCGTTGCTGATGTTCCTGCTGGGGCAGTGGATGAGGTTGTAGGCATATCCCGAGAGAAAAATGGCCCAGCGTGTCATCCTGGGTGATATGTATGGCGGCATTGGCTTGTCCCTGGCAAGTAGATATGCGCTCTGCGGAAGTGCCCAGTTGATGGTACACTTATAATCAGCGCAGATGCACACAGATCCATCATGCTTCATGGGAGTCAAAATAGGGGTCTCCCATGCAGCATGATCAACCAGTTCCAAGATGCCCTGGGCGATTAACTCGTCCAATTGTGCATCTACCTTAGGCCTGAGGGCAAACAGAACCCTGCGGGGCTTAAGCCTAATGGGTGCAATTGTAGGGTCTAAATTGAAAGAGATGGGTTTCCCCATAAATTTACCTAGACTCCCGTCGAAGATGTCCTTGAAGTCCTCTAGGAGTTGGTTGAGTGCGCTAGCCTGAATTTGATTAATTCCGCCAATTGTGAGCCCTAGAGGCTTGAACCACTCAACACCTAACAAGGTTGGATGGGCTTCTTGGGAGGTTTCCTTCAAAGTCTTTGAACTTCACCAGATGTTGGTCCATCCCAGGATACTGATGGGATGCCCCCCAAAATCCACCAGCCTTGCCTGGAGAGGTTCTAGCTGCTTTTGGGATAGCTGTGGCTGGAGTCTTTTTAGGTGGTCCCATGCGATGATGGAGTAAGGTGAGCCAGAGTCTATCTCTATGGGGTATGGTGCCCCTTCCACATGGACCATTATGTGGAATTTGTCGGATCCTTTCCCTGCTGCATGCGCGATTGTGGTCTGGTGGATCCCTCTGCTTTTGTAGTCACCATTGCTGTCTCACCGCGGGTACTGGGACCGTTTGGATGATCTCTGGTACTCGTGGTCTGTTGCTCTGGATGGCTCGAAACTTGGCTCTGCTTCCCTGTAAGCTTCGGCAATGTTGCTCTTCCTCCTGCAGTGCCTGCAAGTTGCATCCCGCCAGCGACATCTGGCGCATGGATGGTTCCCGTTGCAGCTGGCGCAGCGCTCATCCCGTCCGCCATCTTGGGGCTTTTCCCGCCGTTGGGGTCTCATGACCTTGTGGACGGCCATTTCAGGATCTGAATCTGACCCCGTGGAGATGGCGGGGAATCCCTGTGGATCTTATGGATCCCCTTGGATCTCTTCATTGTGGCTACTGCCCTGTCCGATGATTCGGCGGCAGTAGCTTCTTCAATGATGTCCTTTAGGGACACTTTCTTGCGGCTCAGGAACTTCTTTTGGACTGTGCAGTCCCTCATGCCAAAGACGATGCAGTCCCGAAGCTGAACGTCCATGTTTTCAAATTCGCAGCTGGCTGCGATTTTCCGGAGTGCCGAGACGAACTCCTTGAATGACTCCCCTTCTAGTTTTCTCAACTAGAAAATCAAAACGGTTGGCCAGGGGAGTGCTTGAAGGCGCATAGTGCTCCTGGAGGACATCTTGCAGTTCAGACCATGGCATCTGCTCAATGTCCCGTGGTGCCACGAGGTCCATGGCCATCTCAAGCACTTCCGAGCCACAGTGTGCCAGGAAGAGAGCCCTCTTCCTGCTGTCGTGTTGTTCGGTGAAGCCGCTTCCCGCCAGGAAATGCCTGAAGCGAACCATGAAGGACTTCCATTTCTCCTGGTTTGGGTTGAATGGACCCAGCAAGATCTGGGGTCCGGACATGGTTCTAGTGACTAGCTCAGTGACTCAGTTCGGTGACTTGCTCTTGGGAGTGAGGTGGCGATCATGCCTGTTGCTCTTCGTCAGTTCTTCTCTAGTCCTTCGTCACCAGTGTTAGATTGGCGCTGGAAAGAAACGTGACTCAGCTGCTGTCTGTTCAGAACCTTTATTATAGTGCAAACTGAACTGCCGGCTGTGGCTGCCGAGCCTCCTTATATCCTGCTCGGGCATGCCTGCCGGCCAATGACATCGATTTAAACTTCCCGCCGGTGGAATCAACCAATCCCCCGGCGGATGTCCTTATAAGGACATAACACATCCAATAATCATTGTGGAATCAGGTGGGATAATAGGTAGCCTAAGACTTACTTCTCTAGAACCCCATGGAAACAGATAAAGTGGCTGCATAAAACAGTCCCAGAATTTCAGCAACTTGCAAGAAAATCATAAATAAAACCTACTTGCGCACTTGAAATTCAACTTCTAGAGAATGTAATATCCCTGTCTAAATATTTGAAAAGTAATTCATTTAAAAATAATTATGTGGGAGATGAAATATTTCCATGAAAAGTGAGCCTTAATCTTGTTACAAATAATTATAAATCACTCTGTCCTACATTTTTAGCTTTTCATATCCAATAGCTATCAGAGAAATAACTGACTTTTTTTCCTCCTAGAATGCTTGTCAATGCCTTATTTATATGTGTACATCTTATGTTGAACTTATTTTGAGCAGAACGTCAACAGGGATCTCAAAAGAAAGTTCTCCCAATGGGTTTTGCCTTCAAAAAATGAAATGTCCAAGCCAACAGGTCTGAGCATGATACCAATACAGTCTCTATCAAGCATGGCATTAAAAGTATGTAAGGTTTTCTAGTTACTTACTATAAAATACAGTAACATCTTCTTTACAGATGTTACCATAAAGATGTTACTGTTCTATTTACAGAACATCTTCTTCCTCGAGGAAAAAACAGTCCAGTTGCCTTTGGAAAAAGCGTCTTTGAGATGATTATAGACACAGACTCTATTATTTTTTTTTAAATCAAGAATGGACAGACAGAGACAAAAAAGAGACATTGCAATATTGATAGTTTTATTGCCAGAATATTGATTTGTATGCAGAAATTCAAAGAACTCGGTTCAGAGAAATTCAGGAAAAATAACCTAATGAAAACTCAAATGAAAAAAAAAAATCCCCAAAAGGACAAAGCTTATTGTGAAAAAGTTCAATTATTTTTCAAGAATAAGGTACTCTTAGCCATACTGCATCTTTTCAGATCTTGGTATACAGCAATCTTTCCAGGTTTATTATTGTATATCGTGAATTTTAATTACTTTGAAACTTTCATTGTTAAACAGTTTTCAGAGCTGAATGCTCCTTAAACCCTCAAGCTAGATCACATATAAATAAAAACAAGGAAGAAACAAAACATCAGTTGGGTTCAAGCTTAGCACTGATGAGGTCAGAAACCTGTGTAGGCTGCATAAGCTTGTAAAATAGGTAAGTTTTGGTCAAAAGGAAATTGCCTATGATAAAACTAGGGTGCATGTGTCAAACCTAATTTTATCTTATACCTATAAAAACATAATTGATTCTAAATCAAGTAAACAGTTCAGTGTCTAAACTTTCCAAAGGGTATCTTCATGGAAGTTGAATGTGTTTATATGTTATGGATAGATGAATTTATAAATAGACATATTCAGTTGAAAGCTACAATGGAAAACCTACATACACAAGATTCTGTACTTTTAAGTTAAAACACATTGAAATAAAAGCAAGGCATAAGAACAACTATCAATCACCTCTAAACTTCTGTTCAGTCAACTGCTTATCTCTCAAGTATTATATTTTTGTTTAAAAGATCAAAGTTAACATCAATTTATTTTACTACTTTCCCTTTATGTAGTAATGGGGATCTGGAAAACAACACACCATTCACAAGTATTACCTAATTATAATGTATTTATAGGAAAAAAAATGGAGGGCAAAACTTTAGGGCATGGCAATCGTGAAATTGTTTTCCTTTCATGCAGCAAACCAAAGGAAAAAGAAAGAAAAAGAGAAGGAGGGAGGGAGGGAGGGAGGGAGGGAGGAAGGAAGGAAGGAAGGAAGGAAGGAAGGAAGGAAGGAAGGAAGGAAGGAAGGAAGGAAGGAAGGAAGGAAATCTTGTCAAATTATTTAATGTAGAATCTGCTTCATACTAGCATCAATTGCTGAATTAATTTACTGCTAATTATTTAATGGAGAAATATAATCTAAAAATAAACATATAAGGTGTGAAGTCAAGTTACTGAAGCCTGCAGAATATAGTTTGACAAGTTATTCAGTTACCTATTAGCAGCAACTGTGCAGAATTACAGTCTTAGTTTCTTGCTTGCTTGCGTTGAAACTCAGTATAAATGCTGATCGTTTCCAATGTCTTAGTTTTGGTTCAAGTAGCATTCAGATGAAATGATCATTTTTGAAAATCAATTAACTAAAGTGTCTTCTGGAGATAATCTCTGCAATGCTGGCATATATTTCTGAAGGCAGCGTTCTTTTCCTTGGTGCCCTATAAATTATGAAATGGCTTTAAAAGTCTGAATATAAGTGGAGCTTTCTAACTCACTGTCAGTGATGTCATGCCTATGTCAATAACGCCCTGTAAGTGCAGGGGGTTGACATCCTCCCCGCCATTCCATATTTTGATTTATAAATTCCATTTCATAATAGCAAAAAGACATTTAAAGGAAAGCCTACCGCTTAGACACCACCCAAGGATACAATAATCCTCTAGAAATGGACAGCCTGTCATGTCTTATTGCTTAAATATAGGCTTCAAAAAAAAAAAAAAACCCAAACCCACTGACTTCTGAGACAGGATGAAATAAGTGTGACATAGGGAAAGTGAGAGTAGGAAGAATCACTGCAGCAACTATTCCCAGAACACCAGAGCATCTAGGCATAGATCCAATGGAAGCTTTGAAACAGAAGATTCTGCCTTTTAAAAATAAGCTTTCCACTCGATCTGTCATAATGCAGATTCTGCCCTATGACTAACTTTCATAATCTTCAGCAATGTAGTTGGTCTTTTATATGCGGTATTTAGAATGAATCTTTTCTTCCTCTTTTTCTGATGTCAGATGTATTATGTTTTTCTTTTGTCGTGGGATTATTCCTGGCTCCACCAAAAGAAAAAAGAAAGAAAGAAAGAAAAAGGACACTGAAAGACCTTTGGAATTGTCCCAAATTTATAAGGGTTTTTGAAAATTGCAAAATAGTAGATATATCTCAATGTCATAACTGGGTTTGATCCATTCTAGAATATCAAAGTCATATACTTTGAATCCATACAAAATACAATTCAAACTTATTGCCTTTGTTTAAAAAGTTTTTGAATTTGCCTACAATCCTTAACAGAACTTACCGTATTTTTCAGACTATAAAATGGTCTGCCGTATAAGGCACACCTAGATTTTGAAGAGGAAAACAAGAAAAAATTAGCTTTTGGCCTCCACATATCCAGTTTTTGCCCTCCCTGGTCCCCAGGAACACTCTGCAGGCCTCCTAAACTCTTCACGCATCCCAGATGTGCGAGGGGGATTTTGGGAGGCCAAAAATGCCCATATTTGGTCTATAAGATGCACCAAAATTTTCACCCACTTTTAGGAGGGGGGGAGCGTGTCTTATACTCCGAAAAATACAGTAGATAGGCAGTGGTGGGATTCAAGTAATTTAACAACCGGTTCTCTGCCCAAATAATTTCTTCCAACAACCAGTTTGCCAAACTGCTCAGAAAATTAACAACCAGTTCTCCCAAAGTGGTGCGAACTGGCTGAATCCCACCACTGTAGATAGGAATTGAAAACATGGTATTTCTGCTACACATATTGTCAGCATTTTTTTAGTTGCTTCTCTGCTATTCTTGCAGAAAGAGTTAGGTAAATTAATTCATTATTTCCAGTATTGTCCAGGAAAATAAAAAGGCCAAAATACATTTCCTGCAGTAACCAACACTCAGATACACACACACATACACAAACCAGGCAGCAAATACTAAATTTACTCACACTGATGATATTACCTAGTTGGTTAATGAAACATCTTCAAGCAAATAACCAAGCTCAGAGAGCACCAAGAACTCCATTCTTCCAGTATTGTTATGATTAGAAAACAAGAGATTTCAAGCTGTTATTTTAGGCAGCATTGGAAATGTTCGTAATCATTTAGTAGTGGCATTTATTTTTAATAGTGAATAAGTTAAATGGATGTAACACACAATCTCCGAACAGTACTGCAGGATTTTTAAGATGACAGTTTCACACTGATGATTAAGCATATGATTCCAGATGTTGTTGAAATAAAGCTGAGTTATTTAGTTTTCCCTTCTCAACTACCTGTTCTCTTCTCAGGATTCTAAGCCTGTCCTAAGATATTGTTAGCTTCTTTAATATACTCTGACACCTTTCTTCTACAGTTTTCATCTTCTGTCTTTGCCGAACTCTGCATTATTCATTGGCAGCCTTTTCTTGTAATGTATTTGTTAAAGTTTATAGATGTGAAAAATGAAAGATGTTAACTAACCAAATGAGAGATTGTAGAGAGCAAATAATGAGTGATATTTAGAGTGCCTTTTCTTAGGTTTTATTTGAGTACATTTGATAATCACTTGACTGAAACACAGTGGTAGACAATGTTTATAAGCCAAGCATGCATCTTGGGAACATTATTAATCCATTTGTTCATCTGCCAGCAGTATTTTCAGCAAGCTGGTAATTAGGCCTCAGTGCAAATTTCAAACAATAAAGGAAGAGTAAAACAGCCATGTCTGACTTCTTTTAAGAATATGATATCCCTTTTTAGCAAAGCTGGTGACATTCCAACTTTTTTTTTTTGTTTTTTGATAAGACGATTAACTGAGACCAAAGACCATGGGAACACAAAGAGCATGGCAGTGTGAACCAAGGATTTTGTTTTCATTCCTGTTTAAAGATGAGTGGTGCTGCACGATGATATAGACCAGAACGCATTGTTAATGCATTTTTTCATCAGATGTTCTCAGAATAAAAAGGGTTTCTGGAAATTCAGCTTACAGACAAGGTCAAAGGCAATGCAGCGCTTCTGCTGAGTAGACTAACCCCCTATTTTTTTTTTATATATGCTGCCTGGAATGTGGGGGAAATTACTTAGCATCAGCATCCATGTTCATTTTCAGTTTGAAAAAGTGGCTTCCTTCAAGGCTATCTGATGTTGAATCTTCAACTTTAAATATTGCTCAATTAAGGGAAAGCATAAAACACCATGTCAGCATATTAAAAAAAAACACTTCCCTTAACATGATTTACCTTTCTTCCCTGTAACCAGTCTCGGTTCTGTTGCACAAGTTGCCAATTCTAATCAGCTTCATTAGTTTGCATTATTTAACTGCACATTGCCATTTTGAAGAGGTTACAACGGGAACAGTATTGCTCTCCACATTTTTATTTAACAATCACACCTCGCCACTAAAAAGAAAACCTTAAATTCACTGCACACAACAAAGTTTGAGTACTTTGTGGGGGCTCCTGCCCCATGGAACGAATTGCCCCTGGAGATACGTAGGATCCCCGACCTTCGTGTCTTTCACCGTACCCTTAAGACTTTCCTATTCCAACAAGCTGGTCTGACGGAATGATGAATTTTAAATGGGCATTTTAGTCTTGCGGTTTTTAATAATAAGGCCAAAACATTGAATATGTTTTAAATTGTTTTTAATTTTTGTGTTTATGTTGTTTTTATTATTGGCTGTATACTGTCCTGAGTCCCTTGGAAGAAGGGCGGTATAAAAGTTTAATTAATTAATTAATTAATTAATTAAATAAACTTTCATCCTGAACTTGGCAGAAAAATTGAATCAAGATCAATGAAGTACTAATGCCACTTTATAACACCTTAGTAAGACCACACTTAGACTGCTGCATCCAGTTTTGGTCACCATATTATAAAAAAGATGTAGAAACCTCTGGAAAAAGTGCAGAAAAGAGGAACAAAGATGATTAGGGGGCTGAAGGCTAAAACATATGAAGAACCGTTACAGGTCTAGTGAAAAGAAGGATTAGGGGTGACATGATAGCAGTGTTCCAAATTCCAATGTTTGAGAGGCTTCCACAAAGAAGAGGGAGTCAACCTATTTTCCAAAGCACTAGAAGGCAAGACAAGAAACAATGGATGGAAATTTATCAAGGAGAGAAGCAAACCTGGAATTAAGGAGAAACTTCCTAACAGTGAGAACGATTAACCAGTTTAGATCAGTTTATCTCTAGAAGCTATGGGTGCTTCATCACTGGAGATTTTTAAGAGACTCAATAGCCACTTGTCTGAAATGGAATAGGATCTCCTGCTTGAGCAAAGGTTTGTACTAGTGGCTCCTTCCAACTCTGTTATTCTGTTATTGCTTCCCATGTACACTTTCTCCGGAGAGGCTGATTTAATCAGTGCTAATTACAGAGTAATCCTATAAGGAGAGGTGGCAGAATTGGAGGAAAGGAATAGTCACAATCAGCGGAAGCTTTTACACTGGAGGAAGATGTGTAGTCTATGCTTTACCTCTCTCTCTTTACTTCATTTTAATTTCTCATCCAACAGGTTTCAATCAAAAGGAAAACAAGGCACAGCATTTCAGTGCTGAATTGTTGTATTTTTCCCTGGGAACTGGAGAAGAACAATTGTGCCTGGGGGAAAAAATAGGGTTGAGATATGGTAGGTTTACTGTATGTGTTTTATTAAAGGTGGGGGGGGGATCCAAAGTGATTTATCTTGGTCTGGGTTTTTTACTTTACAAAAACTGGCATTTTAACAGGGGTGTGCAGACTTTTTATATCCACTGTAATTCTCCCTTTCAAAGCCCCATTTCCATGCCATTTAAAAGTGCTAGAACTCAGCTATTCAACTGCAGTTTTTATTGCAGTGATCATACTATGTGCAATACAGGGATCATACTAGGAGCCTTGGTGGTGCAGCGGACTAAAGTGCTGTTAATAGCACTTAGCTGCCAGCTGCCTGCAATTAATGTGAGTTCAAATCTCACCAGGCTCAAGGTTGACTCAGCCTTCCATCCTTTTGAAGTAGGTAAAATGAGGACCTGGATTGTGGGGGCAATAACTTTGACTTTGTATAAAAAAGAACACTGCTTGGGGGGGGGAGGCAAAAGCCCTACTAAGGAGGTGTATACAAAAGTATGAAGGCTACTGCTTATCGCATTGTAAGCAGCCCTGAGTCTCCAGAGAAGGGCGGCATATAAATCGAACGAATAAATAAATAAATAAAATGATCATACTATGTGCATACACACATAGATAAGATTATTCCATTCTTCAGAACTACATATCTAGGACTTCGAATTTGACAACCAGACAGTGCAAATGTAATCTCCATGCCCTTATGGACTAATATTGCAACATTGGAAGGATAAATGTATGGTTAGAAGCTTAAATGCATAAAGATGAATCCTTTCACCCAATGGATTAAAGATCTGACTGCACTTGCTACCCATGTGGAAATTGCCTATAGAGAGAGGCTTGATGAGACTCATTTATACAAAATACACTAAGTTAAAAAATATGATAGTTATATAAATGAATCAAAAATATATGTGTACTTGAATAACATTTGCATTAGGTAATTATTTATAGAATTGTAACTATGTACAGGTAAAATGTGTATATTGTCTTTTTTTCTTCTATTTTTTCATTTTTTGAAATAAGAACATGTTCTGTTTCTTCTTTGACAATGCATGTATTTTTATTGTTGTGTTTTTTACCACTTATTGCTCATTATTTTAAAGGCAGTAAGATAATACAATATGTGTTAAAATTTTAAATAAACATTAATTATGAAAGTAGAAAGTAACTTATGATAAGGCAGCAAAGAGCTGAATTTTCTCCTAAAAGTTAGGATTTTGAGAAGTAATAGGATCAAAGAAATCACAGTTAGTTTACAACATTGTTTGAAATAATGCCTGGGACATATAGTTGTTTATTTTTATCTTTAAAATGTATCAGCTGCTAGTGAGAGTAAAAACTCTTTCCATAATTTATTTGCAAGAAAACACATCCGGAAAAATATTTTTTATAAACAGACAGAGAAAAATAAGAAAAAGGAAGAATGCAGAATTATGATTACAAATTTCATGGAACTATTTCCCCATGAATACAACCGTTCAAGATCCAGCAAGCTTTTCAGTTTTGTAAAATTTGACCTTGAGATTTCAAAATCTTTAGACTTACATCAAGGGATACCTTTAACTACTACTTATATCAATGGATACCTTTAAAAACAAATGTCAGGTGGTGAAATATGTTTTTCCAATACAAAAAAAGAGGATCAGATGAAATTGCAAAAGTTTATAGTGAATCCTGAATGATTCTGCCCCCATTTACATTATAAAATATATCCAATATTCTTCTCTTTATATATTTAAAATATTTATGTAGTCGCCCATCTTAAAAACTCCATTATTATATAAGGAATTATGAGATGTATTTCCTCAAAGCAAATACCTCCAAACTACAATATGTCCAATTTAGATAGTCAGAAGTAGATGAGAATTCAACATAGAAGTACTGCAGTCTAACCTGTCCTACCAACTCACTCAAAAAAATGTCAGTTTTCATCAGGATATTCTCAATGCTGGGAGAAAGTCTTCATGTGGATGTGGGGTTCCACATTAGCAAAGTCACTCATACTGCAGGCTTCATGCTTACATCAGATGTGCTTACAATCATAGCTGAATATATATATATTTTTCTTTTGTAGATTTCTATGCTGCATCCAGCGATGTTGGCTAACGTATTTTATTGATGTTGAGAGAAATATCTTTTACTGGGAATTCCCCTTAAATTTTCTCTCAAGGGATTCACTCTCTTTGGAAGCAAATATGGGGGTATGGAGAACAGCAAGGAGCAGAGACACGAGGCAGTCTAATAATGTAAGGTTTGATGTCGCTCATGAAGTTTCAAATACACTTGATCAAAGAAGTTGTGATAAACCATTGCAATGTTCTATTGCACTGTTCCACACGAAAGTGTTCAAAGGATGGAGAATAATTTTTGGAAATAAATTATTTTCTTTTTTTAAAAAATAGTAATTGTCCTTTAAAGAAATGCCCTCTACTTAAAAACGTTCTTCAAGTGTTCTATCCAAATTGAAAGGTAATCTTTGTGTGTTTGTGCACGTGTGTGTGTGTGTGTGTGTGCTATTTCTGATCTTGGTTTTGATGTCTTTGTGATCTCTCTCTCTCTCTGTGTGTCTGTGTAACAAGCTTTGTATTCTCCAACTTTACGGTACTTTTGGCAGGGTGTGCTGGTATAAATTAGCTGCTCAATCCCACCTTTGAGGTGACAGCGCTTGGGAGATTGTCAAGTGTTCCTGGCATGCTGCTCTTGTAAGGCTGCGTGATCTTGTGTAGTTGAAAGGTGTCACATAATTGTAAAATTCCATTTCTTTTCAATTAGTAGCTGATTACATTTGATGAGCTGCAACATTGTTTTCTCCATGCAGATTGCGAGTCAGCACAGTCAATGAGCTGTGAAATCCTCTCACATGTTGAAACAATAGACAATGATTAAAGAACAGCTAATCTGATCATTATAAACAAACCCTGTTGATCATTAGAAACTAACAGAATCAAACAGAATAGAAGCACTTATTGGTGAGCTGAGGGCGATTGATGATTACAGGTATACAATAAAAGCTGGCAATGGTCATTAGGACAGATGCTATCAAAATACTAATGGTAGAGTAAAAACTATGGTTCAAACTACCATGATTCATTTCTCTAGATTACAGCTGTTCTTTGGTAACAAAGAGTGTTCTTTTTGTTCAGACTTTGTTTGAACAATAACCTATTTCAAGAGCCTTTCCAGAAAAAAAATCCAGCAAATACCTGGCACCTAAAATTAATGAATAAAAAAAAATAATAGAAACCAGGCTGAATATTTCAGTTGATTGCTGCTATAGAAGAGAAGAATTTGCTTAAATGAAAGTGTTTCTGCAAGTTGTTTTAGGACTAATTTCAGTTGCACTCATGAAAACATGAACTGAAGGCAATAGTTTTGTTTTCCTTATTTTCTTTTTCAATTGACAAGAACAGAATTTAGCCAAAAAATGTTTTTGGGTATTTATTAGCCATAAAGAATTGGAACGTCAGTATTAGTTCTCAGGTTTACTAATAATATATTCACTGCAACATAACTTGTATAAAGTCTTTTTTCCAAAAATGGGAGATGTCAGAATTCAGTAGTGTGGTTGCATTCAGGAGAATGGTTCAGGATAGTAAGTTGGTGATTGAAAGTAAATTTATAAAACTTTCCTGTTGAGAAAGGAAGATAATCTTACTTCTGATATTACAATAACCTATTGTATGCTTTATTGCTTTTTATCAGTGTATCCTCTAATGTGTCAAGTTCTGGGGAAATCAGAAGATTCAGGCTGTTCAAATGAGTATAAAGATTTATTGCAAGTTAAGCTCTCTACAAGAATCTGAACTACTAATGGTCAAGGGAAATTAGTGGCAGTTAAGAATAGAAAGGAATTCAAGGTGGGCTGGACTTAGATCTGTTATGGGCATGCAGGAATTCATGACTGATAATGCATTTGACCCTTCTGTCGGGCTCAGCCTGATCATCTCTTACATCTTCTATTTTTAGATACTTGAACTGAAATTCCGTGGTTTAATTGTAACTGTATTATTTTCACAGGCACAGACTGGCCCCCAATTGCATCCTCTTCCCTGGCTAGAAAGGTAAAAGTCTATCTGTCTCTATCCCACTGCAAGGCCTGGCTGAATAGGATTCAGATGGGATAGGTAAAGGTAAAGGGTCCCCTTGCACATATGTGCTAGCCATTCCCAACTCTAGGAGGCGGTGCTCATCTCTGTTTCAAAGCTGAAGAGCTAGCACTGTCTGAAGACATCTCCATGGTCTCCATGACTAAATGCCAAAGGCACATGGAATGCTGTTACCTTCCCACCAAAGGTGGTCCCTATTTTTCTACTTGCATTTTTTATGTGCTTTCGAACTGCTAGGTTGGCAGAAGCTGGGATAAATAACGGGAGCTCACCCCAATATGTGGTACTAGGGATTTGAACCGCTGAACTGCCGACCTTTCAAACGACAAGCTCAGCATCTTAGCCACTGAACCACTGCATCCCTTATTCAGATGGGATAGAGGGTCACCTAATTAACATTGGAGGAAGATGTAGAAACAGTTGCAACAGCTGAGTATAAGACTATGAATGCACTGTACCAGTTAAATGAACAGTAAATGCAATAAGTACATTTTCTTAGTTAAAACAAGTCCATTGTCCAGTTTTCTACCCACTTTGGCAATTTTTGCCTATTTTTGGGGAGGGTTAGAGATTGGAAGCATTTTTGTGATGATTTTTCTAGTTATATTAAAGGAAATTGCCAACTAACAAGGAAAATGCGTTCAAATTCATAATCTTTCTGTGAACTATACAGTAGTTCAATACAGAAATTTTAGGTGATATTTTTATTTATATATACAGTATATATGAATGATCTTCTCTTCATATCAGTTAGGAACTGCCATTAATCAACCTATCAGCAAAGGCTATTAAAAAAATATTGACAGTTAAAGGCTGTATCACAACATTAGAATGTGCTGTTGCTTACATTTTTAAGGGGAGGACCTAAATTCCCAGTTTTCCTAACTTTCATGCTTGTGTCTTGCTGGATCTATCCTTGTGGAAACTTAAAGGCAGCTTTCTGGAATAAGACCCTTTGGAAAGCCGTCGCTGCTCATGCTAGATTTTTGCTAACACTGTATTTCCAGTGAATATGTTGATTAATTGATTCTATGAGATCATTCCATGCCAAGTTGTTAGAAGGGGATCAAAGCAAACAACCCAAAATGAATCAAACAAAACATTGAAGGAAACCAAAGAAATGTCAGTTTCAGCCTCATGGATTGTCTATTAGATTGTTCATTCTTCCAGACTATTATTTGCTAAAATACAGTTGCATGGCAATGCAAATAAAAGACATCTTGTAAAAAAAAAAAAGCATGACACTGATACTTTTGAGGCTTGATCACTCATAAATCATATACTTCTTAAAAGAAAAAGTAAAAAGAATAGTAACTCCTCACTGTCCAAATGAGTTATGTTGTTGCTATGGTTATTCTCTATTTTTAAATTAAGACATTTTTAAAATGACCTAGTTTTCCAATTAACCAGCCAAGTAAGAGGGATAGACGAGATGTGGTTTCATGGCTCAGATCATACTGAATCACTGTCTTGAGAGCATTAAAAAAGAGGAAATAAAAACCTGCAAAAAAATTTAAGCTACTTCTAAACATCAGAAATGACAATAGTGGAAAACACCCCATAATAATTGAAATATCTCACAGGGACAAAGCTAGACACAACCCTAAAATATGAAATGTTGAACATTTTGTCAGAGTTTTTTTTTTTTTAATTTGATTTATATGCCGCCCTTCTCCGGAGACTCAGGGCGTCTTACAATGCATTAAGCAATAGATAGATGGAATGATGGTAAGCTTGCTGTTATCTAAGGCATAACGTCCAAATAAAAAGGACTATGTGCTAAAAATGCATCTGAATGCTAAGCCAACTGGTTTGCTTACCAAAACTGTGTTCTTCTTCATAGAAAAGCTTTATAGTCAGATATAAATGTAGCTAACAATCTTAAACTATGGATTGTTGAGTAAGTTTCAATAATATGGATAAACAGACATATGGACACTTTAGCGACCTGGAACAACGATCACTTACAGGACTCAAAGCAGACATATGCAATCATGGCATGTTCTATAAGTTGTAACTTTGAAATATTCAATATAGGTAACAGTTTCAGACATTCTTTACAAAAATCTGAGAAGCTGTTATACACTAAAGCCAAGAGGGTCATATAAATACAGAGGTGGCAAAGAAATAAACGCAGGGAACCTTGCTTTAATTTTGTTTGTCAGTCATGATGAGCTATTTCTTAAATGTAAATATATAAGCTGTTCTCAAAACTGCTTTCAAATCTTCCACTTATCTAAAACTTTATGGAAGCCATCTGGCATGAAGAATGTTCTTTTCATATGAAGATATGGCCTACTTTTGGATCAACCTGATTACTGTAAAATAAGGAAGCTCAATCTTTCCCAGTGACTTACCGGTAAGTTCTCATTCCTATAGGCTCCCCTGCTTCTGACATCTCAGAGGTACTTGAAGACCAGACTCTTCACTCAAGCCTTTGACTAAGATGGGTGTGTAGCCCCTTTGGAGGAGTATGCATTTGTTGATTCCCAGTTGCTACGTTGCTTTTATGGTTTTAGAGATTTTATGGGGTGGTTGTTGTTTGATGTTGTTTTGGTGAACTTGGAATCATTGGGAGTCAGGTGGTACAGGACATGGGTGGTTTCTACTTACATTTACTACCAGTTTGCAGCAGGGCTGTGCGCATGCATACTCTTCTGCGCAAGCGTTTTGATGACTTTGGAGTCAGTGGGAGGAGCCTCCTGCTGGTTTTACTATCAGTTCTATAGAACTGGTGCAAACCGAGGGCAACCCACCACTGGTACAGGTAGTTCTTGACTCACAACCATTCATTTAGCGACCATTCAATATTACAATGGCACTGAAGATGAATTTTGACAAATATCCACACGACTGCTGCACCATGGTCACATGATCAACAACTGCAGGGATTCGCTTAAGAACTGTAGCAAAAAAGGTCATAAAATGGGGCAAAACTCAGGTAACAACTGTCCTCCAAGCAACAAAAATTTTGGGTTCACTTGTGGTCATAAGTCCAGAACTACCTATATATAAATTTAATTAATCAATATTTTTTTAAAAAAGAACTCTTGCAGTACAGTACTGTTCTCTAAACTTCATCTACATTTAATGGTAATAGTTTTTCTTCTTATTACCATGGGTCTCAATCAGTAGTGGGTTCCACTTACCTTCACTACTGGCTTGGAACTGTGAGAGCACATGTGTGTGCAAATGCTCAGAGCATCCATGATGATGTCCAGGTGGGTGGGCGGAGCCTCCTGCCTCCACCACTACTGGTTTGCCCGAACCAGAGTGAACCGGTAGAAACCCACCACTGATCTCAATGCTCAGATGGGGAAGAGGAGTCTCTTTTCCAAACTGGGAGACTTCACTGTTTGCATATGGAGACTATTTGTTCTGCACAGACCTGTGTAGCTTTCCTTTATACTCTCTTTCTCTCCTGTTCTTATTTTAACAATATCTGCATCTGATTCAGGGGTGAAATGCTCCCAGTTCGGACCAGATCACCCGATCCAGCAGCAATGGCGGCGGGTGGTTCGCAGAACCGGTAGCAAAAAGCCCTGCCCCTCCCCATGCCCAGCTGAGTTGCCTGATCATCAGAGGCTTTATTTTTTTTACTTTTAAAAACATTTTTTCTACAACCTCTTTGGCCAAAGAGGTTGTAAAAAAAAAAAAGCTTTTTAAAGGTAAAAAAAAGCCTCCGACGATCACAGCTGAGCCATGCGATCGTCAGAGGCTTTTTTTTTTACTTTTAAAAGTAATACTTTTAAAAATAAAAAAAGAGATTGCACCCCACAGCTGATCACCCCCACCCTGTGTGCTGTTCAACTTACCACATGCCTCCTTTTGGCATGTATTGTGCGCATGCACCTTACATTTGATGCGTGGTGCGCACTGTGCATGTACAGCCAGCAAACCATAGTAAACCTGTTCAGATCTCACCACTGATCTGATTGCATATTAAACAAATGTCCTACCTGTTCATGATTAACAGATCCATTTGATATGAAGCATTTTTGAGTCCCAGAAATTTCAGTAGCTGAGAATCGGACCTAAGCTATCTCTCCCATCAAGAATGATGATTCTGAAAATACCTTCTTTTTTCTACCTTTCTTTCAGCAAGACTTTTAGTGCTTAGCATGTCTCCAGACTTTGAGATGTATTGGTTTCAAGCAAGTGCCAGGTACACAGACATTTCTTTGGTTTGTAGATTCTGGGGGAGAAGGCAGTTGCAAATAGTTTATGGAAGTAAACAGGGCCTTTTTTTCTTGCACAAAGAGCTTCATTAAGGCAAATTGCAACCACCTACCAAGGCCTACATTTTATTCCTTTAAAACAAAAATATAAGGGAAAGTAAACAGAACCCTCCCTTTTTCCTATCCATTCCTCCTAAATTCGGGAGAAGGGCGGTATAGAAATTCAATAAATAAGTAAATAAATAAATAAATAAATCACCACTGGTTCTCCTGCTTTCTCTCCACCTCTCACTTCCACTTCTCCACCCTCCCCCTTCCTTCTCATAGTAATGGCTCTGGTCAAAACAGGGCCAATGTTTTTCCTCAAAAAAAAGATAATAAATGACTGGATGGCAGAAAGGAAAACAAACTGCATTTTTCTTTACTGCTTCATATTGTTACTACAGATCTTCTAAACAAAGTTCATGGGTAACATTTTATATGATATTTATTTATGCTGAATCTTTTCTCCTTGAGTTCCAGGAGGTTAACGGGGAAATACGGTATTACTTCATTGTATTTCCACATTGTATTTCCATTGTATTTCCAAATCTTGTGGGTGAGGTTGGGCTGAGAGACAGTGACAAGCCCTGAAATATTACTTGCTGTGAGTGAGTTTGAACACGAGTCGTCTACAACATACAATGTAAGAACTGCAACAACCACTATGTAGGACAAACAGGCAGAAGACTGGCAGAATGCATCCATGAACACCAATTGGCACCCAGAAAATGTAGGAAGTTAGCACCCACCCCTTTCCTAGAAGAATGAAATATTTTAGGAAATATTAAAAAGGCAGAATATTATATTTCGCTGGTTGAGAAATGGAGAAGCATATTTTAAAGACAAAGCAACTCCCACCTTCCTGCCCCCCACTCTTTGTCAATGGACCATCATCTGCAACACAATAGGACCCTTCTAGCAACAGAAACTCACCACATGGCACCTGGGAAGATTATATCAGCCAGCAAGGCTAGCTAAAACCCCCACCCTCTGGGAGTCTGACAACCAATCAGGATACTCTTTTGGGGCCCCAGGAAGTTCAAAGCCAAAGAGGACATAAAACCCGGGGACTCACTGCATCTTGCCCCCTTTTCATGGCTTGAGTTCAGGAACTCAAGCCATGTGATCCTGTCCACCATTAAACCATCTTTCCAAGCAGTCTCTGTATTTCCAGTGTCTTTTTCCCCACTTGGAGCTGAATCCAGAAGGATATTTCTTCCAACAGAAAACATGACAAAAATTCTTTAATTTCACAACATATAGACAGTTTTAAGTTTCAATTGGGAAAATATGACAATCCTAGATCAGGCCAAATCCAAAAATTCTAGGGAATTTCTAGAAACCTGGAACTCTGACAAATCAGCCATCAATAGACCAACAGGCATTAACAAACATCTAAGAGACAATCAACGAGCCCAAAAGAGAACAAAAAGACTTCAGCACCCTCTCTACCAGCAATCAGCAGCCAGATCAGCATAGATTAACTCCAGTGTTAACTGCAGACCAACAATTAAAGAAACAATACCCCAATCAAGAAACTGCCAAAGAGCCATCAGTAAACAGCTCAACCAAAGTATCTCTAAGACCATCTCCACCCACACAGACAGGCAAGACACCAGAATATAAACTGACAGCAAACAGCACTCCTTACTATCACTGATGATGTTACCTAGGGTACTTAGGGTAATGAAACATCTGCAAGAAAACAAGCAAGCTCAGAGACCACCAAGGATCCCCGTAATATGAGTCTCACTGTTGAAGTGAAGAGGCAATGCCATTCAACTCAGTGAAGCAATCTTCATTGCCTTGAATCCCAATAGGCCAGGATGATGTGGAGAAGTTTGTACTTAGCTTTTTTCTCATTTGTTGACTGAAGGGTTTCTAACTCTGGGAGTTTGAGAACATATCACAAAAATTCCCACAGGATTTGTTAGTACTGTCCAACACTGACACCAATGTGGTGGGAGAAGCTTATCTCAGCGAGGTATCCGCTCAGTGGGTAGGCTGGTAGACCTTAGAAAACAACATAACATAAAGCCATGACATTTTGCTCTGCTCCATTCTTAGAAAAAAAGACAGCCTTGAGAGTCTCAAGGGATGCTTGATAAACCTTGATCCCTCTGAAGATTTGCACAGTCTGAGGTTCTCCTGCGTTTGCATGGGTTAATTTCCAATTATTCTGCTTTATATTAGAATACATTAAAAGGTAACATGATATACTACCTCTGAGAAATTCTAATGAAATATTGAGTTGCATAATGAAGTGCTGATAGTGTTGAATGGCATAATTATAGGTATGTTTGGGTCTATGTGCATGCTGGGAGGGGGCATAGCTAAAAAAGCTCTTAGATAAGGGTGGTTTATTGCAGTAAATGAAAACAGAGATCTAAAAGGATGCTTGTATATTTTCGTATTTTAATTCTAAATTGTGATTTATTGGTGATATACCTATTTTTGTGCTCTTTGATAAGCAATATGGTTGGAATAATTCTTTGGTACTTGTGCTCTATTTTGTATTAATGGGATGGTAATGGGTCACACATGAGTGATTCTACAGAATAAAGAACAAGATAAGATAACTCACTCTTTTTAATAAAGTGAACTTATTTCCAAAGGGTTGTGCAGATTGTTTATTAATCAGAGTTATGCATCTGGGGATAGCAAAGTTTCTTCTCTGTTTCAAACAGATCTAATTCAAGTTCTTAGAAGTCGAGTTAAACAAAGATTTCTGAGCAAGCAGTCTACAAGATAGATTGTTTTAGTTTTTCCCAATTATAAGACACAAATTAACAGAAATTCACAAAGGAACAAAATGTATTCCACGAAATAATGATTTTTCTGGAGCTATGCTATTTGAATTGCCTTTAAAAGGCAGAAACACAGTGAACGTTCATCCATGAATAGCGTATTTATACAAAGTAAGAAATAAGACTTTGGATTTTTCTCTGAAAAATAGCAGTGTTTTGGATCTCCTAAGAAGAGAATGAGATAAAAACCTGTCAGTACAATTGTCATTCCTGCGACATATTTCCTGGTGTAGTATCTAAGAGCAGAACTACCCCAAACTGAACTGAAAGTTGTGAGAAGGATCAAATATCAAGCAATTTAAGTATAATTAAGAATAGATTCTGGCAATTAAATATGGTCAGTGCAATACCTATCACTGAATGGTTTCCCTCTATGGTCACGTTAAAAATTAAAGCTTAGTAAACTTTTTGGAAAGGGTTTGTGGAGTACAGCAGCATGTATCCCACAGAGTTGTTACTATCTGTTATTTCTTTCGATTGACCCAATTCCAAATAATAATTAAATGTTACATTTTCCAATATTTTTAAAAAGCTGTTATTATCAAACTTAAACCCTGATAGGTTTCTTTCTATTCTGAGAGCAATACAAATGAATACAGGTAGTCCTCAATTTATGCTCACAATTGAGCCCAAAAGTTCTGTTGCTAAATGAAACAGTTGTTAAGTGAGTTTTGTTGCATTTTATGACTTTTCTTGCCACAGTTGTTAAATGAATCACAGTTGTTAAATTAGTAACTAATTGGTTACTAAGTGAATCTGACTTCCCCATTGACTTTGCTTGTTAGAAGGTCAAAAAAGGTGATCACGTGAGACAGGTCATAAATACGAGTCATGTGATTTTGATCATGTGATCCTGGAAAGCCTTCAATGATTGTAAGTGTGAAAAATGGTCCTAAGTCACTTTTTTCAACACCGTTATAACTTTGAACAGTCATGAAATAAACTGTTGTAAATCAAGGACAACCTGTACAATGTTCTTTCTTTCCCCAACTGGTCCAGAATACAATATAATGAGTAATTATGACGCACCTATGTAAATCTAGTTAATACTACTACATCATGAGCTGTACCGGCTCGCAATATGCTACCACATGCAATTCAAAGTGTATATATTTTTTGAAACCTGAGCACATTTTTAGGCATTTATTTTTCCTTACACTTTTTTTAAAAAATGCAGAATGACTCAGTTGCATAGTAAATGCTACAAATTTTGTACTTTCACATGTACGTAGAAATCCAAAGGCCAAAGCAGCTGCTTTGTTAAATATATACCTTGCTTTGGTTGCTGTTTGCCAGAGGGAGAAGTTAGTATGGGCGAAGTGTGAAAAATGTATGGAGGAAAAGTGTGAGAGATACATATGGAGAGCTGTGCATAAAAAGGCATATGTACACTTTAAATGTATCACAGGTTATTGTTGGCTTCATGGGGAAAATGTATGAGTGGTGTGCAAGAAAAAGGCAACATCATAGAGAAACAGAAAAAGAAGTTTGTATTATGATTACATACAAACTAAAACGTACCCTAAATAAAGATGGATAAGAAGCTATGGTTCCTTTAAGGGAAGTTAAGGGAAGTGTTTCTCTAAATCAGGGCTGTCAAACTCCTGGCCTGCAAACTGGATGCCTCACATGCTGACCACACCCACATCCAGTTTAGCGAAGGGGAAAAAAAGTCCCAATACATCACATGATGCCGCAAGGGTGAGTTTGATACCCCTGCTCTAAACAAATATAAAGTAGGAATTTCTCTTTGGGAAGAGTGTAATTGATTAATTTTTTTCATTATACTTATTTAAGATGTTCTAACATCTGTCTAAAATGAAAAGAAAGGAGTCCATGTATTTGATCTATCAACAAAAGATATTTTTGTTAAGATATATTTCATTTTGATATTTTTTTCTTCATGCCACATATAATCTCTGATGATTAATCAGATCATGATCAGCTGTCTGTCAAAATGACCCAGATTACTGAAATATCTTACAAGTTTAATAAAACAAAATACAATTAAGATTATATTCTGGGCCAGGGTAGAAATAGATGAAGGATGAATGAAGTCAAGTAAAGCTTTCATATTTGTTTCATTAGGGAATGTAGTCCAAGAAAGATACATTATGTAATGTGTATTTTAAATGACAAAATCCACAATTTAGGTTAAGTCTGTTTTAAAAGCCAAGAAATGTCAGATGTATCTCATTTTATTTCAAGTGTGGTATTACCAACTTGAAGAAAATACAACAGCAAAAGTTTTTGACTAATATCCTGAGAATGGAAGAGTAAAGACATTCCCACAGCGAGATAGATAAGATGGATCATTTGTGTCTGGAAGATATAGCTAGGAAACTATTATTACAGATTAACCATTTCATATGGAATGTTTAAGCAATTGTTACTTGTGTAAGATCCGAATCCATAAAAATTATGTAAGAAAATGAAACTTCACTGATAAACTTGGAGAGAACTGAAGACTCAATTAAAGCAAATCACATTGTAGCACAAGAGTGCTATTGTTAAAATTATTCAAGGAGCAATTAGCTCATGGAAGAGATCAGTTAATGTCAGGGTTATTGCTGCATATTCATCCTTTGAGCTTGTGTATGTATCACTGCATCATCTGACTTGTTTATTTCATTAGAATTCAGTCACTAATAAGTAACTAGAACTCCATCATCCTTAGGAGCCCAACAACATTTGGTGGACCACAATGTCCCCATTTACACTTTCTTTAAGGGGCATTTGTAGACTGACTGAAATGATATATTGAATTCAATGGGATTTATATTAAAGTGTGAATATGTGTATGTGTATGTGTATGTGTATGTGTATGTGTATGTGTATGTGTATGTGTATGTGTATGTGTATGTGTATGTGTATGTGTATATGCAGTGATGGGATTCAGCCAGTTTGCACCACTTTGGGAGAACTGATTGTTAACTTTCTGAGCAGTTTGGCAAACTGGTTGTTGGAAGAAATCATTAGGGCAGAGAACCGGTTGGTAAATTACTTGAATCCCACCACTGTATATATGTATATGTATATGTTTGTGTGTGGTTTCTTTTTTCTGTAAATCATGAAATTATCTCTGAAAGTAGATTATGACATAAGAATGGACCCTGTCTTCTGTCTTTTTCCCTTTATCTTCTAGAAAGAGTCTATAGAGAAATTGCAAAGGATCTTTAATATTTACTATTGATATGTTCTACCACCCACAGATTGTCTCTTTTTCAACCCATTATGCCATTGAGAAGGCAATGAGTGAGCTAGTAATTTATTATCCTGTTGAGTAATTTAAATCTGATCTTGCATTATATCTCAAATTCAAATCTTACTCCAGCTTTCCATTTTGAAAACTCTATAATATCTTGTGAAATGCAATCCCACAGACCCACAGGAGAAAACTCCATGCCAAAATGTACCATAGTCATTTTTCCACTCCAATATTCAGGAACAATGGTCATATACAACTGATTTTCACAGAGAATAAACTTCATAAAGTTTTCAGAGCTGTAATTCTAAGTGGATTCTATACTGCAGACTGAAATCTTCTTTTACTAGTGACATTGCATAGTCAATTACCAATCTCAGAAGTAATTTTAGCTGACATATTATTTAATGTAGAGATCCCATGCTGTAAGAATTATTGCTCCCGGTTGGAATGTTTTTTCCCCCAAAATCCACCAAGATAATATTAGTTTTCATTTCACTTTGAGTCTCTCGAGTCTAATCATAAGAACTGAGCAGTATGTCATGTACAAAACATTGACTAGACAGTGAAGTTGTGACATAAAATCACAACAGGAAGCATATGCCTACTTAGTTAGGAAATGTACCAAACTGGATATTTTCCAATACAATGCCACAATAAATAGATTCTTTTACCCGACTCCGTTATAATCATGCAATTTTTTTAAAAAAAAAATATTCCATAGAATGGCATTATTTGAATAAAATCAGAAATATCTTCTGGAGCTTATTTATAGCTTATGGGGAAGTAACTGGTTTATTAATGGAGTCTGAGTATGCACACAGCAGCTCCTTCTCACTGCAGAAACCATGGGCTGGCTCCAGAGTTGCACATAGCAGAACACTCTAGTCTAGACAACCCTATAAATGTCAGTAGCAGGAGGTGTTTACTACCAGTTCCCACTTCCCCTTTGACTATGGGACTCCAAAGATATTGCAAAATTAGCCCAAGTTGATTTGTGCACTTCTGTCTGGAGTGGGATAACATCTGGATCTGGCTACCTTCCACAAAATAAAAGAGCCCTTCCATTTATGGATTTTCAATTCTGGATGATGAGTATGTGAAAGAAAGGCACACTGGTGTCTTCTTTCTTCATCCTCATTTGATTATAGATTTTCTGGAGACAAACAGCGGCAAGAAATTGAGTCCATATAAGTTCTTCAATTATAATCTAAGGCATCTTGAGAAACCGTGGGTTTTGACTGCATGAAGAAAGTGTCTGCACATCAAATAAACCTGTGGAAATGGGGCTGGGGCAAACGTCAGAGAATGCTAAGGATATAATAATAAAATCAAATTAAATTGATAGCAAACAATTAATTTGTCCTCGTGTAATCTTAAAAGCAATAGGAGCCCCTAATTTGAGTCCCTAGCCTGTTCTTCTACTCCCAAGCACTTTGACTTTAGGCACATATTGATTCCAAGGGGACATTTTTACAATCTTGGGAATCATCATACTGAGCCCTAGAGCCTATCTCATGGATATTCTCCCTTTCAATTTGATTCAGTTGCTTTACTTATTTAAGAGGGTTCTAAAAATAAAAACAAGTTGAGATTTTGAGATTTTTCTATGCTAGTACCTGTAATAGAATAAGTGATTATGAAAGCAAGCCATAAATAACTCTTAAAATAGTATAGTAGAAAAAGAATCAGAAGTCATCTTTTTCACGTTTACTTCTTTAGTCTATTCCATTTCTTATTAGAAGCCATCTGATTTCAGTGGAATCCAATCAGGTCAACAGTCATTCTCAGCTTGTGAATGTTCTTGCCCCTCCTGAAATATAGCTTAAATTGTAAATATATTTTCTTAATGTTAATAGCTGCCCCCGCCCACCACATATATGTTTCCGGGGCTGCCCAGGAAACAGCAAAGGCACTGGCCTGCAGTGCCTCTGCCAGTGAAAACAGAGCTTGGGAGGGCCATGCATGGCCCACCCAAGCTCCATTTTTGGCTGTGATGGCCTCCTGCAGCCTTCTGCCAGTGAAAATGCACTTCCCTCCCAAGCTCCATTTTCACTGGCAGAGTGCTTGGGCCACCACAGATGCCCCTGACATGAGTGACATCAAGCTAGCCATACCCACCCTCGCCACGCCCACCCTGGTCATGCTCTCCCATGCCCTACCTGGAGGTCAAACACAACCCCTCAATGAAATCTGAGCCTGAGTAGTGTAGGGGAGTAATGCCTCCTACAAAGGCAGCATTTAAGCTCCAGCTGCTGCAATTACTTGCGAGTTCAATCCCAGGCAGGCTCAAGGTTGACTCAGCCTTCCATCCTTTATAAGGTGGGTAAATTGAGGACCCAGTTTGTTGAGGGCAATAAGCTGACTTTGTATAAAATATAAATATACAAAAGTATGAAGGCTATTGCTTAACGCATTGTAAGCCGCCCTGAGTCTCTGGAGAAGGGCGGCATATAAATCAATTTTTTTTTTTAAAAAAAATCGAGTTTGACACTCCTGACCACTCACTTTCTCTATCTTCAGAATTAGCTGGAGAATTGGCTAGCAAAATGAGGTCAATTGCATCTGTTCACTGGACAGGTTTCTGTCTAGTGCATGTCTTAGTAGCATTCACCACACTTGTAGCTCAGATTATGGCTGGGTGTTACAAGAAGTCATGTCAATTTGCACACAGAAGGCGGGATGACAATGGCATATTTACTAGCTATTGATGAATACCACTTCACGCTCTCAGGCTAGGACACTCTGATAATGGAAGTTTCTGCACTGAAGCTATTTGGGCATGTGAAAGTATGTAATAACTAGTATAAAGAAAGCAGATTTTCCCCTTTTCTAATTCACATTCTAGTACATTTCTAGCACGTCTTTGTTTTGAGTAATGTTTATTATCCTGTGAGCAAAATATATTTTGTTAATCTTCTCCATTGCATTGATAAAGACATTTATCAATGCAATGGAGAAGGGCTGGTTTTCTTCCTTCTCTTCTCTACTGCCCTGTGCTTCTCTTAGTAGTAAACTTTCTGGAGAAGGGTAAGAATTACAGTGGAAAGGAGAAGTTGCCTTCCTCTCTGTCCACAATAGGACTTCTATTGGCAAAATGGGATCAACTTGAATACTATCCAATATAATAATTTGAGCATAATAAATTTAGCAAATTCATTTGATTTATATTTTCCTCTTCCAGTAATGCCCAGGGCTCCACAAAGAAGTCTATTTTTTCCCTCAACTATCCTTAAGGGTAGGTTGGACTGAAAAGTAAGTAATTGGCCCCAAATCAGCCAGTGAGTTTCCAAGTCTGAGGGTGGCCTTGTTTTCAATGTTTCCTACTAAAAACAATTTACTGCATAAGGATTATAAAAGTCACAGAAAATCTATTTTAAAAAATACTGAATTTGGAATATAAGAACCTTCAATTCTTATTGAGACATAGAATCTGATTGAATTTGGCTTTAGAGTAAAGTGTTATCATAGGGGCAAATATTCTTAGTCCCAACAATCTCACTCACTCTTTCTTTATTTGTTTATTTATTTGTTTATAGAATTTAAATGGCTGCCCATCTTAAACATATAACCCTGTTAATATCTCTTAACAATTCACACAAAATATAGACTAAAATGTCAAAATGCAAATACATACTAAGTGAAAAAATAATCATAATGCAATAGATTGGCACCATAACAAACCACAACACAGATACTCCTACACTGGGACTCAAACATGGCCAGGGGACAAAATGAACACATCCTGCAATTTCCTCATGCAATAGAACTGATTTGATAGTGTCTGTGATGACCCAGAGCACAGCACAAAGATAATTCAAACAGCTGGCAGTTCAAACTGCCCCTTTATTGCTCCAAATCTCCCCAAACATTCCCACGTTTCTGGCAAGTCCCAGAGCAGAGTGATAACAAACCCCCACACAAACCTCAAGCAACCTCTGGCTGCAATTAGTCCAGCCCAACGCTGTCTGCACCAAGGCTACACGGCAATAAATCCCAAATGTATTTGGCAAAACAAGAGCAAATCAAGCAGTTCAGGGAGCAAAAGATCCAGGTAATTATCCCGGAACGCCAAAAGGAATGTAAGAACTCTAGGCAAGTTCAAATGTCAGCACGCAACACTTCAGGAACTCAGCCTTTGTTCCTGACAAATGCCCTTCCCCATGGTGTCTTCTTAAGTCTCATTCCCCAGGTGTACCTGGTGAAGCATTGTCCTCATGACTACCCTGCTCCATCTGCACTGATCATGCCTTCTCTGCACTCTCTGAGCCCTTGCATCAGGAGGGGTTGATTCTTGCTCCTTGTCTGAGCTCTGTCTCTCCAGTTCATCCTGCCTCTGTTCCTCCCTGCCTGCAGGTCTTACTAATTCTGAAAAGCCTTGCCTGGACTGACTCTGCCCTTTCCCAGTTCTCTCCAAGGCCAACGGAGCTGCCCTCTCACTCACTGTCAGTTCTTGTGCCAGCTCATCTTCCGCCACAGATTCAGACTCCGAAGGGAGCATGATAGTGTCTTCTTTTCAGCCGTCCCAGTCTATTCTACAATCCTGCAGTTGCCAGGTGAATTATATCCAAGTAGCAGTCAGAATCAATCATACAAAATCAAACAGATGCTGTGACTTATAGAGATTTGAGCATGTATGTATGCACATATCTGTGTACACATGTGAGAATAAGAGGGGGGGAGAAAGGGAGAGTGAACATAGATCTGTACCTTCAGAATTAGAAATAGAGATACAGATATCACTCCAAAGTATACACTTCTTGGAAAGTTCAAAAGTTTTGGTAATTCTAGTCATTCTGTCCAGGTCTCATGAGAATATACTCAATCCCTTGCTTTAATAGTGTGCTAAACACATTCTGCACTGGTTTTCTGGAAAGATTATGACTTCAGTATTGGGCAAGTGGGAAAATGATAGCATTTGGATAAAACAATGTCTGTATATTTCAATCACAATGGAGCTCTGACAACTACAGGAGGGGAAAAAGTGGCCCAGAAAGGAATTACTTGAAAAGAAGCCATTTTTCACTTCTATATAGTCCCTATATTACAGGAGTTAAATAAGGTTGACATTCCAGATATATTCACTGTATTCTGAAATTTAACTTCATCAAAATCAATAGGAGTTACAATAGGAGAAAATATGCTTAGGATGAGAGAGGAAATCAGAAATATGATTTGTTTCTTTGCTTGAAATACTGTATGTATATGATGCTTCATGTGACGTATTTCCAGAAGCCAGACATTACAATTTATTCCATATTCTGTAAAAGTCAATAAGGTAGATAAAATAATAAAGCATATAAAAATAAAATGAGGCACATGTTATTTTTGGTTCATCTAACATGTTTGGACCAATCCTGCCCTATTCCTCCCTTCCTATCCCAGAAATGCAATTTGCCCAAATGTGGCTCCACCCATTTTCTCCCTAGGCCATCTCCTTCACACAATGGCTTCTGGAATAATTGCAGTGGGGCACAAACCCCAATCCAAAGTTTCACCATCTCCTAATTTCAGCCACATTCACTCCACTCCTGCAAAAATGTTTTTCCCCTCATTTCCACCATCTGTAAATCAGTGACAAAACTGGGAGATAGACATTACCATTCAGACTTAATTTTAAGTTTCCCCTGGAACATTATATGAAAAATGTATTGGGAATTTTTAAGACATGTCATGCCTCCACTGGCTCCTGCCTTCTACATCTGTGTTCAAGGTTTAATTAAATAATACAGTTGTGGGTTGAGAAATTTGCCACAGGGGTGTGATTCCTGTTAGAAGTGGAATATCTTGACCAGCAACATTTTCTCACTTACAGCAGTTGCTTTTCCTGCAACTTCTTATGACTCTTTGGCATTGCATTAACCACCGACACACTATCAGGTTACTTTATAATGATGTATCTTCAAGATATCACCAGTACAGAACTAAACAAGATGAAATATATTTTGCATTAACTTACTTAAAGACTTAAAAATACCTCTAAATTTATTTCTTCTGACTTGTATTTTCTTCTCCATTTTAACTCTAATATTAGACTATATTTGGAGAAAAATAACTGTAAGAGCATCTTTAATAATATGTATGTTTGATTAAATCAAACTTGGTCTCTACCCAGAGTAAAAGATCAAGTAATAAATTAAAAGCATTATATCCTTGCTAATGAAATCAGTTGTTTTTACAGTCTCTTTGGTCATCTCTCTGTGTATCAGCTGTCAGAAATTCCTAATGCAATCCATTTATTTCAATAAGTTGCAAGTTTACATCCATTTTATCAATATTATAGATTTCAGTTGTCAGGCTACATTAATTTCAATGTCAGTCCCATCCACCATGTTCCTCAGCTTTGAATGGAATAGCTCAATGTACCAATAAATAAATATTATTCTTATTCTAGGATGAGTGACTATGCAAGGAGTTAGTGTCGGTTTTCAATTTCTTTCATCTTAGGAGGACATTTTCTTCCTTTCAATATCCCCCAGGTCCTTTCAATGTCCCACATGTATGACTTTAAATACACTGCATGCTGTCTATTTAAAAGACAGTTTTTAAAAAATATCAGGTTTTAATGTCTCTTATTGCACCTCAAAATCTTCTTATTCTAGGGATTGTTACTTTTCAGCAAAATGCAATAAATAGCTAAATCTTTGGCCTCAAACCTCTTAAAACTAAGACTATCAGCTACTTAATAACATCAAAAACCATAAACATATTACATCAAGCTTGGAAATCAATACAGAGATACATCCAGACAGGTAACAGATTGTAGAAAATTATGAAGCTAACTTTGATGAGAAAATGTAAAAACAGCTTATCTATTTAACAAATTTGTATAGCCATCCACCTCACAAAACAAGTCTCTGGGCAGCACCAAACAATCAAACAACAACAACAACAATATAAAATCCAGATTAAAATATAAATATTATAAAAACAAATATACAAATCCTAGGCAAAGGAAAGATAAGAATGGGTACCTAACAATGGAGCCATTTAAGTATATCTCCGATTCCTTGGGAGACACAGGCCTGGTTAAATGCTAGGTCTTAGGGAAATTTCAGGATGTCAAAAAAGGTAGAACTAATCTAATTTGGGGAGAAGTATGTTCCATCAGGTTATGTAAAGGCTGCATTAACAGAGGGATAGAATCAAGATCATGTGAAGTGTTAATACTACTTAATAATGGCTTGGGAAGGCCACACTTGGAATATTGCATCCAGTTTTAGTCGCCATGATGTAAAAAAGATGTTGAGACTCTAGAAAGAGTAACAGAGAAGAGCAACAAAGATGATTAGGGGACTCGAGGATAAAACATATAAAGAACAGTTGCTGGAACTGGATAAGTCTTGTTATGTTGTTACTGTTTAGAGCGGGAATTTCAAACTAGGGGTTATTTCTGATTGGTTACTGGCCAGCAGCCAAACTGTATATAAAGAGGGCTGCTGCCTGCATGCTTTTGCTGAAGTCTCACCATACAATAAAGAGCTCTTGTCACTATCCTGTCTGTGCTGCTTCATTATTGCCCAGCCACTTCATTGGCGACGAAGATGGGATTGCACACAGAAGGATCAAAGAGAGCTAACGATTAGACATGGTGCCCACCGGGACCGTAAACTTCAGCCATGGCAGCGTACGTTCCGCCAATGCCATTTGATCCAGCTCAAGAAAAATGGGGGTCCTACATGACCCGATTCGAGTGCTCGCTTGAAGCTAGCGACATGCACGGGCTATCTGCAAATTGCAAACGAGCCCTATTCCTGTGCCATTGTGGACCGGACATCTTCGAAATGGCCGAGTCATTGTGTGAGCCGACCCCAGTGCAAACGGTTCCTTGGGACACACTCCAAGCAACCCTCAGGGCACACTACGCCCCTGCACCCTCCAAGTTTATCCAGCGCTACCAGCTGAGGCAGAGAATCCAGAAAGAGGGGGAACCGGTAACCGCATATGTAGCAGCACTCCGGAGAGCTGCGACCCACTGTGACTACCGTGACCTAGACGACGCACTGCTGGAACAATTAATCTGCGGCGTTCGAGACACCAGGCTTCAGAGACTGCTGCTCGCGAAGCCTGGTTTGACTCTTGCCAGTGCCTTGGACGAGACCAGGGCACACGAAGCATTGACAAAGGCGTCAGAGGCTTTACAGTGTCCTCAGCCTGAGAAAACCAGGTCTAAAGTGATTCCAGTTCACCGCGAGGAGACGAGAAGAAGTTCGGAGGAAGAATCGGACGAAGACGTCTTCCGAACTGGAAAAAGAAAAGGCGAACCCAGCAGCTGTCAAGAGAGCTGCCTGAGTTGTGGCAGTCAGCATGAAAGACAAGCCTGAAAATATCGCGAGGCCATTTGCAGGCATTGCGAGAAGAGAGGTCACTTAGCCCGAGTATGCCGAGCGCAGCTTCCGCGTTTCTCCAAACCACGTGACCAGGGCAGCCAATCACAGCTGCTGCCAGCTTCAAAACAGCCAATCCAGAACAAGGGTGCCTAAAAGCGGCGCGAGATTCAAACTTACAGCACGAGAGTCGGCCAAGCCAGCACGGCGATTGAGGAAAAGGTCTTCACTACCATCAAGATCAACGGACAACCCTGCAAGATGGAGATCGACACTGGATCTGCACTCTCCATCATGTTGTGGACTACACTACAGTCCCTGCTTCCAAGCTACAGAAAGAGCCAGCTATCGAGACAACGAATCCGCCTGCTAGACTACCAGGGGAACCGCATCCCAGTCGAAGGCGTCGACACCTTCACCATCTCCTATGGTGACTTCAAGGAGAGACTACTGCTGACCATTGTGAGAAACCCGCTACCGAGCCTCCTTGGTCTACGCTGGTTCCGAGCCCTGGGCATGGGGTTCACCAGAGTACACAACCTCAGTGGAGCTTTGCTCAAAGAACAATTCCTGCACGAGTTCTGGGATGTTTTCGAGGACAGCTTGGGCAAGTACGTGGGGACCCCAATTTCATTTAATTTGGACCCAGGGGTAGCCCCAATTACGCTTAAGGCGAGGAGAGTCCCTTTTGCTTTGAAGCCCAAGATTGACACAGAACTAGATAAACTGATTAGCCAGGGTATCTTAGTGCCAGTAGACCATGCGAAATGGGAAACCCCAATAGTGATCCCAATCAAGGCTGATGGGTCTATCAGAATTTGCACCGATTACAAATGTTCCGTCAACAAGGTGTTGCAGCAAAGCACTTATCCTGTCCCTGTAGTCCACCACTTACTGCATTCCCTAGGTCCAGGGAAAATATTCGCAACATTAGATCTTGCGCAAGCTTACCAGCAGCTGCCGGTAGACGAAGCTATGGCAGAAGTGCAAATGACAGTGACACACAGAGGGGCTTTTAAATGCACTGGGTTGCAGTTCGGAGTCAGCATAGCCCCGGGACTATTTCAAAGCATGATGGAGCACCTTCTACAAGGCCTCCCTGGAGTCATCCCGTATTTCGACGACGTGCTAATTAGTGGCCACAACGAAAAGCAACTGGCAGATAGAATCAGGTTAACCCTGACGAGATTCCGTGAAGCCGACCTAAAACTTAAAAAGTCGAAATGCAAAATTGGGGTTCCCTCAGTTGAGTTCTTAGGATATAGGATTGATGGATCAGGGATCCACCCCACAGAAAGCAAGGTGAGAGCTATTAAGAATGCTCCCATGCCCAAAACCAAGACCGAGCTGCAGGCCTTCCTAGGCCTTCTTAACTTCTACACCATGTTTTTAAAAGACAAAGCAATGGTAGCTGAACCGCTTCATAGACTCTTAGGCAAGAGCACTCCATGGGTTGGGGGCAAAAGAGAAGCGGCAGCATTTAACGCTGTCAAGAAGCTCCTCTCCGAGGACAGTTTCCTAATGCAATATAGCTCTGAACTGCCGTTAGTCTTGGTTTGTGACGCCTCTCCATTTGGCATTGGCGCCGTACTCAGCCATAGACTACCTAACGGCCTAGAGGCGCGAATTGCCTATTACTCCCGGACTCTGTCATGCGCAGAGCGCAACTATAGCCAACTTGACAGGGAAGCCTTAGCCACCATTGTCGGTGTTAAAAAATTCCATGAGTACCTGTTCGGCTGAACATTTGAACTAATTACAGACCACCAACCATTGCTGGGCCTCCTTGCCGGCGAGAGGGCCACCCCTGCCGCACTTTCACCTCAAATGACTAGGTGGTCAATTTTTTTGGCCGCATACTCTTACTAACTGATCCATCGACCAGGAAAAGCCATGGGCCATGCAGATGCCCTTAGCAGGTGCCCCCTGCCAGACATTTTAGACAATCCGACTCCCGAGGCCCCAATTCTTTTACTGGATGCTGTGCTGCCAGGACCCCTATCTTCAGCCGAGGTGGCCAAAGCTTCTAAGAGAGACTCTGTTATCAGAACTGTGATAGGTTGAGTCCTGCGAGGCTGGCCTACGCAAACTGACTCTACTGTATTTAAACCATTTTGTACAAAGCGAAACAAACTTTCAATGTTGGGGGGGGGGTGTTTGCTTTGGGGTGATTGTGTCATTGTACCTGAAAGTTTAAGGCATAGAGTGCTAGATATGCTGCATGTGGGTAACCCGGGCATGGTTAGAATGAAGGGCCTTGCCCGAAGCTACGTGTGGTGGCTGCATTTAGACCAGGACATTGCTGAGTGGGTGGGGAAGTGCAGGCCCTGCCAGGAGTCCCGTCCAGATCCCCTGGTCACTCTGGCTAGGGAATAGGAGAAACCCAAGGGCCCATGGGGGCGTGTCCATATAGATTTCGCTGGGCCGTTCCATGGCCAGTCCTTCCTAATAGTAGTGGACACATTTTCTAAATGGTTGGAGGTCTTCTTAATGCCCTCAACCACTTCGGAGGCTGTGATTGGGGTCCTCCGCCGCATTTTCGCCACACACAGCCTGCCCGACACATTGGTCTCAGACAATGGACCACAATTCACTTCGGTCCAATTTGAGAGTTACCTTGCAGAACTGGGCATTCGGCATGCCCTTTCAGCTCCTTTCCATCCGACTTCGAATGGTCAGGCTGAACGATTCGTTTGGACCACCAAGGAAGCCTTGTCCCGACTAGAATCGGGTGATTGGCAGGCCAAGATCAATCAATTCTTGGTGGTGCAACATGCCATTCCCTGCACAGCCACTGGCCACAGTCTGGCCGAACTTTTGATGGGCCGTAAGCTCAGATGTGTCCTGGACCGCCTGCATCCAAATTATTCGGCCAATAAATTTAAGGGGGAAGAGGGAGGCCTCAGGCATTTCCCAATTGGCACAATGGTCTATTCAAGAAACTATGCCACTGGTCCCTTGTGGGTGGAAGGTATTGTGACAGGAGTAACCGGTCCCAAATCCTATACTGTGGATATCAGCCAAGGGAGAATTTGGAGGCATCACATCGACCAGTTAAGAAAGAGATTAGTTAGCGAGTACCCAGACCTCGAATACAAGCCAGTCCCTAACTACCAAGGTCCTTCCAATACAGCTACCTCAACCCCGAGTGAGCCGGAATACTTATCTGGCAAGCCGGAGTTCCAGCGCTGCCCCAGCGAGCCACTCCTCCCAGCCGGGGAAAGTCACACCTCCGAAAGAATCCCGGAGGTTCCATTGGCGGAGCCAGGAGAGACGGGAGGTCCCTCTGACCGGCTCAACGCCCCGCCTGCAACTGAACTGCGCAGGTCAACTAAGACTAAGACACGCCGAGGTCACCTGCACGACTACGTCTGTAAATATGTTAATACTTGTGCTAATGTGCATTCTGGGAGGGGAGGGGCGTTATGTTGTTACTGTTTAGAGCGGGAATTTCAAACTAGGGGTTGTTTCTGATTGGTTACTGGCCAGCAGCCAAACTGTATATAAAGAGGGCTGCTGCCTGCATGCTTTTGTTGAAGTCTCACCATACAATAAAGAGCTGTTGTCACTATCCTGTCTGTGCTGCTTCGTTATTGCCCAGCCACTTCAAGTCTAGTCTTATGAAAAGAAGGACTGGGGTGACATGATAGCAGTGTTCCAATATCTCAGGGGTTGCCACAAAGAAGAGGGAGTAAAACTTATCAGAGTTTGTTGTAAAAAATAAATCCAGAAGGACACACAGATAAACTGATGCAGCAGGATTCATTAACTTCTTTATATACACAATAATACATGAAGTAAGTTTACAATGCCAGCAGCAGATTCACAGTTTCATTTCAACTCAGATCAGCAGAGAAGTTCACACACACTGGTTTCAATTTCTCTTTACAGACTCAGAAGCTGCAAACTACGACACGCCGTGGCTCCAGTCTGTCTCAGCTCTCAATTGGCTGACTTAATCGCTATGCCTATTCATTGGCTAACCTTGTTACCATGGCTCCCCAGTCATGAATATTCTGACAGAACTATTCTCAAAAGCACCTGAGGGTAGAACAAGAAGCAATAGGTGGAAACTAAACAAGGAGAGAAGCAACTTAGAACTCAGGAGAAATTTCCTGACAGTTAGAACTATTAATCAGTGGAACAACTTGCCTCCAGAAGTTGTGAATGCTCCAACACTGGAAGTTTTTAAGAAGAGATTAGATAACCATTTGTCTGAAGTGGTGTAGGGTTTCCTGCCTAAGCAGGGGATTGGACTAGAAGATCTCCAAGCAGTGGTGGGTTGTTCCCGGTTCTGTCCGGTTCTTTAGAGCTGGTAGTAAAAGCTGTGGGAGGGCCTGCCCCCGCCCATCCACCCGGATGTCATAATTGACAATCTGCGCATGCGCAGAAGCATGTGTGCTGCCATTGCGAACCAGTAGTAAAGGTAAGTAGAACCCATCCCTGGGTTCTACTTAGGCAGAGATATAACATGCGTTCTTCTAGGCGAGCACATAACTCCTTTAGTTGCTGCATTCTGCATCAGCTGAAATTTCTGGATATCCTTCAATGAAACCTCTATGTAGAGCTCATTGCAGCAGTCCAGTATGAGTGACTATAAGCAGAGCCTGCCAATCCAGGAACAGGCACAACTGACAGGAATCAGGAGTCTATGAGGACCCCTTGATTGAGCACAAAGTCTGTCTGGAGTAGTGCAGCACCATCCAGCACCAAAGATGGCAGAGTCCTGGAACTAATGGGCCTATAATCCAAAGCCACTCAGTATTGAGGAGAGGAGAGGAGAGGAGAGGGCACAAACTCTGTGGCACCCTACATAGTAGTGGCCAGGGACAGGACTTATTCATCAATCATCACCAATTGCAATTAACCCCAAAGGAAGGAGGCAAGCCAGCACAACACCATGCTGTCCAGCTCCAATTCCCTGAGTTGATGAAATTGAAAGCCATGATGGATGCACTATCCAAAATGGGCTGGGAAAGGGTGAAGACAATAATACTTTATATGCAATATGTTCATGGAGACTAACTAACATTTCTTAAACATTTTCAGAGCTTAAATGCCAAATTAATGTAAAAGCCTAATTGAAAATTTTAAACACTGAATAAAACATATGACTGGTAAAATTTAAGCATCAGATTATATAAAGTGTGGACTATATTCTATCAAAATGCACCAGGGGTTTTTTGGGGTTTTTTTTTTTTTTTTTTTGAGAATAAACAATGTCCTTTGGTGTTTTTTTAATGACTCATTTCTCTTAAGCATCTTTATCAATGTAATGTAATGTTTACTTGCTACTTGAGGAAACATTAGCTAGATAAACTGATGCTTGGCAATTGGAAATGCATTGTTTCAGTATCACCATTGAGTCATTGACAAACATTTCTATATATGAGGTATATAAGAAAGAAGAGCCAAGTCAGATTCCTAGAAGAAATAATAAAACATGCATATACACATATGCTCCACACATGTAGCCTTTATTGTCCCTTAAGTCAGTTTAACTACCGCTGGATAGAGAAATTCTCCGGCCCCATTAAAAGCCAAATTCTCTTCATTTTGATGAAAGAGAATTTATATGAGAAATTTTTTCAAGGAGATAGAGAATTCAGATAAATCTGGTCACAGATTTAGTAGCAATATACTGTAGTAAAGCCTGTGTATTTCATGGTATATAGGTAGTCCTTGATTTTCAACAGTTTGTTTAGTGACTGTTCAAAGTTACAATGGCACTGAAAAAAGTGACATGACCATTTTTCACACTTATGACCATTGTAGCATTCCCCTGGTCACAAGATTTATATTCGGATGCTTGGCAACTGACTCACAGATGGTTGCAGCTTCCTGGGCTCATGTGATTCCCTTTTGCAACCTTCTGACAAGCAAAGTCAATGGGGAAGCCAGATTCACTTAACAACCATGTTACCAGGGGTATAATGCTCCTTGTTCGGACCCGATTGCCCGATCCGGTAGCAATGGCGGCGGATAGTTCAGAGAACTGGTAGCAAAAATCCCTGTGCACCCCCCCTACCATGCCCAGCTGAGCCGCATGATCATCAGAGGCTTTTTTTTTTACTTTCTACAACCTCTTCCGACAAAAAATTGCTTTTAAAAGTTTTTTTTAAAAGCCTCTGATGATTGCATGGCTCAGCTGGGATCGTCAGAGGCTTTTCAAAGCATTTTTTCCTGCAACCTCTTGGCTGAAGAGGTGGTAAAAAAAATGCATTGAAAAGTCTCTGACGATCCCAGCTGAGTTGCCTGATCGGCAGAGAGGCTTTTCAAAGCATTAGAAAAAATGCTTTGAAAAGTTAAAAAAAAAAGTTGGCCATGCCCACCCAGTCACATTACCCCCCACCACCAAGCCACGCCCACAGAACCGGTTGTAACAAATTTTACATTTCACCCCTGCATGTTACTAACTTTACCGGATGCAGTGATTCACTTAAGAAATGGGACAAGAAAAGTTATAAAACGAGGCAAAATTCACTTACCAAGTTTCTCACTTAACGACATGAATTTTGGGCTCTATTGTGGCCGTAAATTGAGGACTACCTGTAGTCCTTTCCAAGTCTTCCACGTCCTCCCTGGCTACTTACATCTTAATTAAACTTCGAGGGGAAAATACCATCTGAAGAACGTTGGAGAAATTGTCCACTTTGCCCACAAATGTGGGAGAGAATTTCTTTTTTTTTTTATTGAAAAAGTTTTACAATACAGGAATTTTTTCATTTTCACCCCCCTCCCCAATCCCCCCTCCCCAACCCCTCCCATCCTCCCTCAACCCCAACCCTTTCCCTCCCCATCCCCCCCTGATTTCCGCTACAGGATTAAAAAAAACAAAGTTTAGAACAAGGGGAAAAGAAAAAGATTATTAAATACTCAAATTCTAAATTAAACAAATTTTGAAAGAGGAAGAGAAAAAGAAAGAAGGAAAGGAAGAAAAAAAAAGGTAAAAAAAGAAAAAAACAAACATTAATATATTTCTAAAATAAACAATATTATAGTAAAAAAAAACCATTAATAGCCATTATAATTCTATCCTAACTACACCCCTTAACTAAAGAAAAAACCCCCAAAAACATAAAACATAAGAAATATATATGCATATATAGTTATAATCATACAATTATGTCATTAAAAAATTATCTTTTGTTTAATTCATTTCTCAGTCTCTATAATCCAAATTTCAATCTTCTCTTTAACTTGATTGAAGTCAAACATATTTCCTCACATAAATCCTGCTTCAATAATCTTCATCTTGCCGCTGCCCCCATCAGCAAAGTAAAACATTTCTCCACACAACCCCCCGAGTGACTTTATATAAATAATATCCAACCACGAAGGTATTCACACCTCTAGGAAAATTCATTCAAACTAACTTATGCTGTACCTAAAAATAGGCTTTCGCAGCCTTAACCAAACCTTGAAGAAAAAAAAAAGAGAAGAAAAAACCAACTAGGAACTGCATTCCCAGATGTTCCCTTAAAATTCTTTCCAATCCTGCCACCCTTTGCAATTCAATCCTTCGGGTTATAAAGTATTTTCAATTACATAGTCTTCTCCTAGAAGATGAGTTCCACAAAGAATATATAATTGGGTAACCAGTGATCGCTGCTAATTTTGCAACAATCTATCAACACTCAGGATATCATGTCCAATCCAGGATAAACTTCATAGTAAAAATTTTTGTAATCCATTTTAATATCTTAAAAGATTTTTTATAATCCATTTTTTCCAAATCTTTCAATGCTTTCTGATTCAGTATCAAACGATTCACGATGCTCCTTAAATTTATCATCTGTGGTTTCCAGTCGGATTTCCTCATTAACTTCTAGTTCCTGTCAATTAGCATCACCCCCCATTTCTTGAAGAGTACTGGACCTCTGCTGCTGGTCATTTCGAAGTAAAACTTTGTTTTTTGAATCTTCCTCCAGCAGTTCAAGGTCCTGTGATCCCCCTCCAAGGTCACTGAGGTGTTCAATCTTTTCATCAGCAAAATCCATAGTAAAATCCTCTGGACAACCACCAAATTCTCCTTTTACTTTTAACACACTTTGATTTTCTTCTTTCTGTTCATATTTTGTAGACTCTGTTTTGGATTTTTTATTCTTAAGATATTCCGGTGCTCCCTTAAAAATATTTTGGTAAAAATATTCTGCTTTTTCAATAGTATTCAGACAATGTCTCACACCATGATATCTAAAAATTATGCCAACTGGAAAATCCCATCTAAATGGGATATTACTTCTCTTCAGTTCCTTGACCAAAAAATCAAAATCTTTCCTGTCCTTTAAAACCTTCGATGGTAGCTCTTTAAAAATCCTGATTTGTGTACCTGCTACCTGCACTCTATCAGAATAAGACTTTTGTAAAATATCATCTCTCAGTCTTTTATCAGTGAACTAAACAACGACATCTCTAGGCAGATTCCTTTGTTTAGCCAAATGTGAGTTAACTCTGTAAACTTTCTCTATAGAACCCAAAATTAGTTCATCTTGTAGCTTTAATAATTCTGCAAAGGCCTTTGCACAAGTTGTTCTTAAGTTTTCTCTGTTATTTTCTTTTATCCCTCTTAGTCTAATTGCAGATTCCATAGCCTTAATTTGAAGCATAATAACATCATTCTGAATGTTGTGGTTTTTGGCCTCTGCTTCCAGAAGTTTCCCTTGTAATTCTTGTATCTGAGATTCAAATTTACTACTAATCTCAGTCACTTTCTTCCCCATTGCAGCCACCGCAGTTGAAAGATCTGAAGCTACTTGAGCAATAATTTGACTTAGTTGGTTATATTTCCCAAAAACCAGTTCCTCAAGATCCTTCTGTGATCCTTTTACCTTATCTACCACACTCTCTAAGGAACTTGTAATTAACTCTTTTAAATCCAGTTCTGTAAGTCTCTGCAAATGAGACATTTCAACTTTATTCATCTGACTCAAGGGGGAGCCCCCCCTTCCTTTAAGTTTAGGCATCTTTACTTTTAAAAAGGACCAAAAAAAAATCCTTCTTATTTCAATAGAGAGAAAAAAAGGGGGGGAAAAAAACAGAAGAAATCTATTTAAATCAGCCTTTGTTCCTTTAAATTCTTTTTCTGTGACAAAATATTTCTTTCAAAGTCTTTCAGGACTGAACTCATTCCATTTCCGCTCTCACTTTTCTTTCAAGCCGAGCCAGTCGCCATCTTAAAAAACTTTCACTTTTCTTCCTCTCCTTCCCCCTTCCCCCCCTTCCTCCTCCAGAAAATCAGTAGAAAAAAATCCATACTTGCTTTAATTTATCTTTTCTCTTTTCCAGCTTGCTCCAATTATCATTTCAATTGTAGTGTTGCTCCCAGTGTCTGGCTCCGCTAATTAAGTAATTAGCGGAGGACCCTCTCGGCGCGGAGCATACCCTGAGGGTATGGAGGGAGCCATCCCTCTGAGCCTTCCCCAGGACAAAGAAAAAATTCCTGGGGCGACTCAGGGGGCTCAACCTCACCCCCAGAAGCTCTCCCTGCTCCTCCCGTTAAGGAGCAGGTTTTTCGAGCCGCCTGTCTGCTGTGAGGCGGCTCTAACGCGCCGAGAAGCCGGCGGGCATGAAAAGCCCGCCGCCAACGAGGAAGGCGCCACCGGAAGTCCAAATGTGGGAGAGAATTTCAAGGAATCATTTGTGACCAGCTGAAAACTACATTTAAATTTAGTTATAAGAAGAAAAATGAGAAAAGGGAAACAATAAAGAAGAACAGGAAAAAAATGTGATTTAGGATACAACAATATTTTAAAGAAATCAATAGAATATATATTTGCAAAGTGCAAATGAAAAAGTTTTCTGAAAATCAGAACAGAGATGCTTATACCCTGCACGGCATGCTATTAGCATCCCCGGTACCAGTGAGATCATTGATGGTAACCCAGTCTGCCCTTCTTGATTGCTATGCTATGAAAATCCATCCTGGTAATCACAGTGGGTTTAACAGATTAACAGAGTTGGAAGGGACCTTGCAGGTCATCGAGTCTAACCCCCTGCCCATGCATGAGACCCTACATCCACCTCTACCTAGGATTGAACTCACAGCCTCCTGATTGTGAGACAAGAGTTCCACCTCTAGGCCATCGGGTTCTCCCATGTCACTCCACTGATATCAATTGCTGTCTCCTTCCCTCCCCTCTTTAAATAATGGGGCCCAGCCACATTCAGTGATAGTAAAAAACACAGGTTCTCTCTCTCCCCCCCACCTTCTCTCCCTCTTTCTTCCTCCCTCCCTCCACATCTATGCTATCATCTGTCTGAACATGAAATATTGCATTCAGTTCTGATTAAAGAGAAACATAACAGATATATATTTAGAAGGTACCAAAGTGAATACCTTAGGGCAATGACAGTATGGGTTTTTGGACCCAGATTGAGGATCCAGATTGTTGGGGGAAATATGCTGACTCTGCAAACCACTTAGAGAGGGCTGTAAAAGCACTATGAAGCAGTATATAAGTCTAAGCGCTATTATTTATTTATTTATTTATTTATTTTATTGGTTAGATTTATATGCTGCCCTTCTCCAGAGACTCAGGGCGGCTTACAATGCGTTAAGCAATAGCCTTCATACTTTTGTATATACCTGCTTAGTAGGGCTTTTGGCCCCCCTTAAGCAGTGTTCTTTTTTATACAAAGTCAGCTTATTGCCTCCACAATCCGGGTCCTCATTTTACCTACCTCGGAAGGATGGAAGGCTGAGTCAACCTTGAGCCTGGTGATATTGCTATTGCTATTTTCAGCAAAAGGGTTAGTGTATTTAGTAATGTCTAAAGATGATATCAAATAAGTAAGGAAGTGTTTAGAAGAAAATGGCAACCTCTTTGAACCTTACATGCAATTTATATAATACACTATCAATGGGTCAAGGCTTTTGGTACACCCTGTATAAACCATATGGTGTAAAGCAGGGCTGTCAAATTCGCAGCCTACTGGCCGGATGCATCCCACACTGGCCGCGCCCACGTCCGGTTTAGCGAAGGGGAAAAAGTCACGAGGTGCCTCCCTGATGATGTGAGTTTGACACCCCTGGTGTAAAGAAACTCACTAGGAAAATATTTTCTCCTTCTTAAATAACCTTAAGGTCACCCTGTGAAATAGATTACCTGAAGGTAAAAGAAGATGCTTCTTCAAATAGCATCTAATCTGAATGTGTTTGCATCCCCAATTCTAAACTTGTTCCACAAAGTCAACAAACTGACATGAACAAATTTCAGAATGAGTGCAAGTAAGAAAAAGAGGAAGGCAAAATTTTATGGCACAGCTGTTTTGATGATGCCACCCCTGATTTGAACAGCTTTAAAAGAGAGCTCATGGAAACTGTCTTAAATAGGTTTAGTTATTAAATGGTGTCATTAAATTATTTGCTACTAAGATAAGGCAAATTGAGGAGTGGTCAATGCATGTATGTTCTGTTTGAAGTTCTCAGTGAATTAGTCTGGAAAAAGGGAAAGTATTTCTACATAGACTGAATTCAGTCAATTCAGAAATTGACTGAATTATTCATGGATTGAATTATTGAATTGAATAATTGAATTGAAAATCGTTTCTATAATTATAGCATATGTGTGGTGAGAAAGGAATATTCATTTATACAGAAATAAATTTAGTTTATTATTTGTATTATTTATGCGGATAAAATACTGTTTTGTAAATGCAGTCATCATAGAGTGATACTATTTTTTCACCGCTATCAGGATCCAAAGTAAATCTGAAAAGTGTTTTTTTTCCTTGTGTTTCATCATGTTCATTGGAGGTTATCTTTCATCTCTAACTTCTAAGTCCTTAGCAAGCCAGCTAATTGACATGGCATGGAAATTGGGCTAAGAGATTTCACTGTTAGATTTTATTTATTTTATTTCAAATTTATATACTGCACCTTCTCTCGAGGGACTCAGGGCGGTGTACAGCCAGATAAAAAACATACAATACAAACATTAAAAACAATTAAAAAGATATATATTAATTTGGCCCCAATTTAAAATAACAAACCAATTAAAAATATTTAAAATATATTAAGCCACCCCGGCTTGCTGAAAAAAGAAAGTTTTGAGGGCACGGTGGAAGGCACCAAGATCTTGGACTCTTCTTATCTCAAGGGGCAGCTGATTCCAGAGGGTAGGTAGATCAGATCACCCTTTTGTTAAAATCTGTGATAAAATCATCATCTAAAACTTATATACCAAAATATATTGTAAACTAAAGTTGGGTGCGGTAGTGAAAAAGTTAACAGTGGGGGGGGGGAGAAGAACTGTGGTACAGTTCCATCTGCTTCCATTATTAAAGCGTTTATCATGTAAATATTTACATGTAAATCTTTCCCAAAGATATAGAATCTTTGCTTAGAATACATCCTAGTTCTTTATCTTTGTGAAAATTGTTCTGCTATCAGAGGCTATATCTGATCCCACAGAACTATTTCCCTCTAACTATTAAATACACATTTTATTTTGTCATGGGGTAACGAAACTCTACCAAATATATAATTATTATATTGTAGACGTTCATTATTTGTACTTCTAAAATAAATTTTAGTTTTAAAGTCTACTTTCTTTACTGTATGAATTATATATATTATAATATAACATCTATTTGGAAAATAATAATAATAGCTAATTACTATTATTACATGCCAAGTCTGGGTGATTTACAAATTGTTAAAACCATTTAAAAACAAATAACAACTCAATCCTACATATACACACACACACACACACAAAGTAGCACAAAACAAAAGAAGAGAGAAAGAGAAAAAATGTAAATCTTTATACTCCTAATTGCTTGTGATTTTTTATATAAATTAAAATATAATAGTGGCATATTGGAATCCTTTGGTGTGTTTTTAAAAAAACTAATAATTGAATTATTCTGCATATATGTTTTAAAACAGTAGTATTAATTTTATCTTTGAATGTTTGTCAAGGAAAGGAGATTAATGAAATAGATAAGATACCAGTAAACCCTATTATCTATTATATTTTATAACCTACAATTATCCTGATTATCACACAACTGAGTGATAGCTACAGTCTTTTGCAGAGTTGTTATTAATGCAAGTTCAGACATTTATTTCACTTGAATCTAAATTAAATTAATTTGTAACCAGGCTATTCTTTTACTTCTTTATTTGAAAGATTGAAGTTTAACAGATATTCTTATGTTTACATGCTAGTTTTACGTTTTCTTGTACTCTTTGGTGATAAATAGAGGTGTTTATTATATTAGAGCTAAGTCCTTGAAACAGCTCCATTTTTTACCAAAAAAAAAAAAAAAATCTCTTTTAGGAGATGAAAAACTACTACTAGTACTGCTGCCATATGCCTTCTTCTTTTAGTCTATATATAGATAATTCATTCTTTAAGGAAGACTGTGATCACTGCTGTAACCTGAAGATTCTTTCCATATTTTTACTATGTCTTCTGTAATCCAGGTATGAGGGATTCAATTTAGGATCTTTTCTTCTACTGATGTCTCCAGAATTCCTGTTCTATTGAATGCTTCTCCATAACTGTTTTCAATGTTTCATTTTACTAATCCTCCTGATCAATCCATGCATGCTTACAACCTTTGCTTACAACTGATAGGGAATATTTTTCCTGTTTCTCATCTATCTTTCAGCCAAATCTATCTATTTGGTAGATTTTCATCTCAGTAGTGGCCATTAAAAAATTGGTGGTAAGCAAATACCACAAATTCAAAGAATTATCATTTCCCCCTATTTTATTAGACCTCTCCCTCTCTTTCTCTTTCTCTCTCTCTCCCCCCTCCCCCCTCACTTTCTTTCTCATTTTGAACTTGGAACTAGCCATAGGAACACAATTCTGAAGTTAGAGTGACTTTGAATTAGTTTGATCCTCTATATTTTGGCAATTTAATTTCTCATCCTTATAATTTGATAGTAAATAATCATGATAAGGCATCTACATTTCTCATTCTTTCAACTTTTCAGCAAAGCCAGGACTCGGGGATATCAAGCCAAACCTAACGTATATTCAGGAACAACATCTCTTTTTTCTGTAACTGATCAGTTATCTACATTTACCTTGTGACTTATATTCACACTTGATGTTGAATCCCCATGTTCTAAATAGATACTGACATTGCCAAATGTCTCATTATCCACACATTTTGGATGTTCTCCAAATAACTTGGATAAATGAGGCGATATTTTATAGCACTGTTTATTTACAGTGGTTTTTAAATTATTCAAAATCATAAATAACCCTTGGGAAGTTCTCCACAAGCCTTTTCATCATTGGGATAGTTATGGAGTCCGTGGCAGTATTTATTTAAAAGAAACAACGACACAATAAAATGATGATGATATTATATATTAAATTTTCTCTGCTTTTAAGTACAAAGTAGACTACAAAAATCTAGATCCTAGTGCCAATAGAAGCATGCGTGTACTTTGTTATCTGCTTGCTAAATGTATTTTAATAAATAGATGGTTATTCCATTTTTTGCTTAAAACAGTAATATAATTGCCAAAGCATTTATATTAGCAATTTGAATAAAGTTGAATAAAGAGTATAGCTCAGGGATGGCTAACCTTTTCTGGACCATCTGCCCAAAGTACACGTGAGCATGTGCAAATGCGTGTGCGTGACCCCAAGCCTCCAAAATGCAATGTGTGCATGGTCCCTGCACACACGCCCTACCGCCGTGCCTGCACATGCATGCCTAGTGTATGCGTACATGCCCCCCGCATACGTACATGCATAGCAGAGACATGATGAACAGCTGGCCAGCGGGAGGTGTTTGTGCATGAATGGTGGAGCTGAACTGGGCAACAGCTCACGTGCCTACAGAGAGGGCACTGTATGCCACCTGTGGCATGCATGCCATAGGTTTGCCATCATGGGTATAGCTAGTTGGACAGAACATAGAATATAGAATTATATGGCTGGAAGGCACCTCAGAGGTCTTCTAGTCCAATAAAGAACTTGTACTATCCTAGTCAAATGGTTGTCCAATCTATTCTTGAAAACCTCCAGTGACAGAGCATCCATAACTTCGGGAGGCAAGCAATTCCATTGATTAATTGTTCTCACTGCCAGAAAATGTCTCCTTACTTCTAGCTTGGATCGCTCTTTAACAAGCTTTCACCCATTTGTTTTTGTTTTTTCCTCTTGTCCCGTCCCTTGGAGAATAAGTCAATCACCTCTTCTCTGTGACAGCCACACGAGTATTGGAAAACAGTTATCATGTGCCCCCTAATCCTTCTCTTCTACAGGCTGTGATGGTTATAGATTATCTCAAAGCATCCTGAAAACTGAGGTATAAGGGGAGAGAAAGAGAGGGAGGGAGGGAGGGAGGGAGGGAGGGAGAGAGAGGGGGGGAGACACTTTGGTCTCTATTCCAAGTACCTCATGGAGTTAAACATTCTACTTTTTTCAGCTGAGAAACACAATGATTAATTTAGAATTATGTTTCTAATATAGACAGACAATTTGGTGCAGTGGTTATAGCATCATGCTAGAAACTGGCAGACTGAGCTTTCTAGTCTGTACTTAAGCATGAATCCAGCTTGGTTGCCAAGAAAACTGCAAGGAATTTTCTAGGTAGTCGTTAGAAAAACTGTCTTAAAAGGTATTCATCCCCACCCCAACCCAAACACTTTTATCTAATATTATAAATCAGACGTAACCTGAATAATCTTTTCTCTTCCTAAGTATGTATGTTTTGCCTTGAAAGTAGTTTTAAACTATGTACAAAATTTAACCGATATTAGAGAGGGACATTACCAATATAATTTAGAAGTGCTTTCCACTAGCAAGATAATTAATTTGCAGGTAGGAAACCATTTGTGTACATATTGCATACTGATTAAGTTCAGATGACATCCTTTTAATATACTGGAATTTGATGAAAGTTCGTAGAGATGAATCGGAGACTCACAAATATACAACCATTTTCTGATGATGTTTTGTTTAGCCAAAAATCACAGTGGTAAAAAAAAAATGAGTTAGTTCTTTTCTTGAATTAAGGGAAGTTTAGGCGTTGTCAAGTGCAAACTCTTACACACCGTCAATAAAGATAGCTGGATAAACATATAGAAATGCATACAAACCAACTCTAGCTGGAAACCAAATTCTCTCTCATCTAAATTTACACTTTCTCAGAATAATGATTCGTAATTGTAATACTCCAGAAAAGAAGAATGTGCCCATTAAACACAAACATAACCCTTTCAGAATTTATCTAGATCAGAGGGGAGGAGGGCGGGGAGAGGACCTTTGGCAACATTATGATCTGTGGACTTCAACAACTTCCAAAATTCCTGAGCCAGCATGCTGGTTTAGGAATTCTGGGAATTGAAGTCCAGATCATAAAGTTGCCATAAAACAGAACAGAACAGGGCAGATGGAACAGAACAGAACAGAACAGAACAGAACAGAACAGAACAGAACAGAACAGTTTATTTGGCCAAATGTGATTAGTCACAAAAAGAATTTTCCCAACTCTGATCTAGACTGACCTTTCATTATCACTCTGTTGAGCAAGGAAATTAAAAAATGCCTGAAAGGAAGACACAAACATATTTATAAACCAGAACTTACACATAAAATGTAATTATCATGACAAGTTTCATGAAGTAGACTGTACCCCAAAAATATCTCTACAGTAAGAGTAGAACTTTATTTTATTGTAATAACAGAATCTTGCAAATCTAATTGTGTTTTTCCTATCAGCTTCTTAAACCCCAACTTCTTAATACTATCCCAGTTTTCAGGTTTTAAGGGGTTTCTGAAAACTTGCTTTAAGGCCACCTCCCTGCTCTCTATGCCTGACTAGAAATCATTCATAAACTTCTATGAATTGGCCCATCTTCTTTTAAAGCTGTCCCACATAGTGCTACAATTATGTGTCATATAAAGAACCTCTATTAATTTATGTTGGGTCTCCCACCGTTCAATTTATTGCAATTACTCCAGGCTTCAGCATTGTGAGAAAGAACTATATACATGTGTGCATGCATTTATACTTTAAATTTAGGTCCTGCCATCTACTTTCTTCACACTTGATTTACAGAATAACTTTTTAATCAAGATCACCTCCTCAGACATTTTTACTCTTCATAATTTCATTCGTAAAATCAAATTGTTACCAAATGACTAAAACCTATGTATCACTGATTAGGAGTAATCCGATTAATTGATTAACATTATATTTGGTGGTGATATCACATTACAATGTGATGAACTTTCCTTTCCTTTTCCTTTTCCTTTCCTGCTAGTCCCCCAAATGTGATAGCAGAAAAAAAAAGACATTCCTTCAACAAATAGATTTTTGCCTTTGATGACAGATCATTTCCATTGGATGTGGCACATTTTTTTCACATTTAATGTATATTCTAGCTGTTTATAAATACATTATGCTAAAATTAAAATATATTGGGCTGTTAATAAAAGGAAATAAGGGAAAAGGAAAATAAACAAAAATCTGTAAATGCTACCTATTTGGAACTAACTATCCTATTTTAATAATGAGCTTTAGATCTACATTTTCAGCAGCTCTTGGATGATTATTTACAAATCAGGAGTATGCTGTAGATCATATGGAAAGAGAAGAAAAATATAAATGCATAAATACAAGAGAAACATGTTTTTGATTTCTCCAAACTGAGGTCTGACCTGAGACTTTAGAATGTATTTGCATTGATTATAAACATGGGAAGAAATAATTTAAGTCGACTACACGCCACACCTGGTCTCCCTCCCAAAGATGTTTTCACATTTTATAGATCAAATGAATTAAAACTCTAGAGTAAAGCTGGGAGGGTGACCACATCAAACAGATTTTTAATTGGAAAAAAAGCCAAGAAGAAAAAACAATAATATATACAAATGTTTTCAACCTTAAGTATCTGATTATGTATTAGAAAAACAGGCACTTATTAATAGAAATAATTTAACTTTTTACACACATGCTTCCTGTTGCTTAACAATTGGCTTTCTCTTGATATGTCTCGGTACTTTGAGGTTGTGTGTATGTGTGCGCGGGCTCCTGTGTAGCTAATCCACTGAGACACTTTTCTATGTTGCTACTTGACAGAATTTTTTGAAGTAGGTCTATCTACACTTATTTCAATCTGGCAGTAGGTGGCAGTAGACAGTGAAGAATCTGAAGCTGCAATCTTATTAGCTATGAAATTGAAGCTGAAACAAAATGCATCCAAGACTTTTGCCGCCCTGGAGTTATGAATTTATCAGATGGAAAAAAGAACTGTCAGAGAGAATTTGTAAACCTTCTTTTGCAAAATACTGGGGGAAAGCTAAATGAATAATAAAATTGAGATTCCTGTGGTAGTATGCATTTTTAGACATCACTATCTGTGTATAGAATGTACAGCAAATAATTAAATTCTAGACAGAAGTTCAGAAGAAACTTCTAAAAACACAGTGTGTCTTAAGCTAGGCCAGGCTATTGGATCTCAACTGCAAAATTCCAGATAACCAGTAAGTGCCAGCAAAGAGATATGGAAATTTCAGTGCCATCTAAAGGTCAACTGGATTTCTGAAGCCAAGATATCTAGCCCTATGCCAGCATTACATGTCTCGTGGGCCACATATATTTATTCTCCATAATCTAGATATTCACATTTCTGTTATATGCAATGCGTAATAAACTGGATTGGATAATCCTGTGGTGCTCAGTCTTGTGGAGTAACAGTTAGCATGTTTCCTGGTTTGTCAGAACTGAATAGTAATAATTTATTATTTATAAATAACAATTATAATTATTCTTTATTATAACCAAACCATCAAGATTCATCAGGATGAAGCCTACAAGTACCTGGATATTTTACAGTTGGATAACATCAAGGATGGACAAGTCAAAAATATGATTAGGAAAAAAATACATCCAAAGAGTGATTGCTAACTTGCTAAAGATGAAATTGAATAGTGGAAACACCATAAAAATAATCAGTACCTAGGCCAAACCTGTGATACAATACATTTCTGGAATTATTAACTGGACACAAACTGAACTGCACAGTTTGCACTAAAAAATAAGAAAACTGACGACTATTTGCTATGCATTATACTACTGTATATTACAGTAATACTGATAGTTTATACTTGGCCCATAGAAATGGAGGCAGAGATTTATTTCAGTCAAACAAACTGTGGAAGAAGAAAAGAGTGCATTAACTGATAATGTAAAAGACAGTCAAAAACAATGACATAAATTAAAAATTGGAACTTACCAACTTCATGGTAAACAAAACATGAATATCAAAATAATATACTGTAATAAAAACATAAACAGCAATCTGCAAAGGAAAAACATTACATAGTCGATTCCTACAAACAATTGAGGGGAACATGGATAAAGATAAAATTTTGCAATGACTTACAATTAGAACATTAAAAAAAGAAACTGAAGGCTTGATTTTGGCTGCTAAAAAACAAATTATTAAAATTAATGCAGTCAAGACCAGAACTGAAACTGCAGTACAACTGCTTTCTTTGTACAAAGAAGCAGAAGTAACAGTAGATTATATACTCAGTTTAAACAAGGAGATCACACAAACTGATTATAAACACTGACATAACACAGTCATCAAAATGATTCATTGACCCATCTGTAAAAATTATCATGTACCAGTAATGAAAAATTGATGGGAGCATACAGTTGAAAAAGTAAAGTAATCAAAAATTGGCAGATTAAAATATTGTGGCATTTCTAAAAGAAACTAATAAAGTCTTGGCACATAACACATCAGATTTAACTGTGGTTGAAAACAAGAAAGTGTAGATAATTGATGTGACAATACCAAGAGATGGTAAAATAAAGACAGTGATCACAAAGTATCAAGATCTGAAAATCAAAACCAGTCATGGTGGTCCTAGTGGTTATTGGCACACAAGGTGACATACCCAAAAATCTTGGACAGTACTTAGAAAATATGCAGTTTGACAAAATTTCCATCTGTCAGGTATAACCATTGCTTGGATCTACACATATACTACACCAATACATTATGATATCCTAGGTTTCTAAGGCCAACATCAGCAAAAGAACTCATAGCTGTGATTTCACATTGTTGGTTCCATCTGTGGTACTTGCATTTGGTCACAGTTGCCAGTAGTTTGGGGTACCTTAACTTAGTTTATTTGAAAATACCATGAAAGACCTGAACATGAGGGTTGGCAATGCATCTCTGGACTCAAGGTAGCCTGAGGCAATGTGGCAGAAGCCATCTTTGAATAATCTTCTGTGTTGTGAGTACTGACAAGCAGAAAGTGTTGAAGCCAAAAGAGGAACACCTCATATACCTGCAAACTATAAAGTGTTCACAATGATTTAAAGGAACCATTAAGAATTCAGAACATCTGTGAGATGAGAGATAGGGGCAGGGGCCAACAAGAGTGGTTTTAAATGGTTTTTTTAAAAAGAATTGTTTAAAACATAAGATTGTGTTCCTGTCATCTACCAATTTAGTGTGTGAGAAAGAAGAGGAAGAGGAAGGGGGAGAGAGGGAGGGAGGGAGGGAGGAAGAAAGGAAAGAATTTAAGTTCACCTTGTGCCAGTCACTCTGTCTCAGCTCTAGATAGGAGGCAATGTGAAACCACTTCTAAAATCTTGCCAGAAAAACGGCAGGGATTGTTTGGGCAATCGGAGTGTAGACTGACACAAATAGGCATATTGACACACATCTGAAGTATTAATAATACCTAATATGTATAATGAAGTATGAAAACCACAGATTTTTATGAGAAGACTTTCATGATGATGTATAAAATAAAGTAGTGCTGTGTTTTAAAAATGTATGATGAAGAAGAGTAAAACCTCAGAAAACAGAAATGTTTATAAGTACAGTAAAATGAAGCTGAAGAAGTTACTTATATAAATGCTATTAAAAGAAAATGGGAAAAATTTGGGTAATCCAACAAATCATAAGCAAGTTTGTTTTCCTAAGAAAAAAGATAAGTCAGCATTAAGAAGATAAAATTTGACTTTATAATAAAGGCAACATTAATAATATTATAAAACAGTATTTAAAATGAACATTGAAAACAATAAAACTGAAAATGGAGAAGGGATAAAGAATGAAAAAATCTGATTCTGAAGTGTCATGCAAATATTAACAGATGACTACTATTTTTATCTTTATTATTATTGTTACTATTACTGTAATGTTAATACTAAGATTAATAATCCATTGGATACCATCAAAAATATTATATGACTGAAATCTTAGAGGGCAAAAAATAAAGAAAGCAATACGTTGCATATACCACCCTGAATTTAAAAAATAAGCAAATATATTTTTAAAAATTGAAAGTAAAAATAGGTCAGATATTTTCATTAAAATGATGCTCAGGCATTAAAATCATAATCAGTCATTTAACAAACTTTTTAAAATAGCAAGCTCCATAGTTTATATAAAGTATAGCATATAAAGTATAAATTTAAACCTGGGCCTTCAATTGCTAAACCTAAATCAGTTTATCATTAAAAAAAAAAAGATTCTTTTTTAAAAGAATCAGGGTCTAGGACTAATCCTTGTGACACACAGTACCTCATTACAATCTTTGACAAGTGACCGTCACTAAATATTCTTTCATTCTTCCTTAATTCTACAATCTTAAAAAAAAAAAAAAAATCAGTGAATTTAGATGGCCTTTCTACAAAGAAAAGTGTGTGCAAGCCAGAAGAACAGGGGATGGGAAAAACTAGTTTACAGTATTCACACATTTGCAGTCTACAATGACTGTTTCACTGTAGCAGTCATAGATGGTTTCAGAGAGAAGGCGAAGGCACTGAATAATCACTACCATCAGTACCAGATCTTCATTCATGGGATTTCTGGATCCTAGCTGTTTCTTCAAGAATAAAATCTGAAAGAAAATATAAAGAATGATCATCTGCAACAAATCTAAGATGGGTTAGCCAGAATCAAAATTAAGGAAGATAAATTAGAGAAGAGGCTCTAGTTCAGATATTTAGTTTCTCAGGGCAATTTCAGATATTACAAATAATCTACAACAAAGGAAGTATGTTAAGTATTACACACACACATACACATACCTCATATTGAACTACTTCTTTGCCTATTCACATTTTCTGGAAAATGCACAGCATGTACTTATTTTTCTTTCTTTCTTTCTTTCTTTCTTTCTTTCTTTCTTTCTTTCTTTCTTTCTTTCTTTCTTTCTTTCTTTCTTTCTTTCAGCTAGGACAGTCCTTGTAGACTGCTTTTGTAATGTGCCTGAGCTGCAATCCCAGTAGGGCTAAAATATGATCTCCTAGAAGCCTTTGTACTTTGGGAAAAAAGATCTATATCAATCCTTTGTCATCTGTGCACTGCAAAAGTCAAATCATCCATGATTTAAGGCTTCCTTCTTGTCTGCAATGAAGAGTCTAATTTAGCTAAATCCAATCCAAAAATCTTCTGCCTAGTTAAGCCTATTACTGAATTCAGAGAGTCCTTGCTTAGTAACCATAATTGCTACCCAGGAACTCTATCACTAAGTGACCTGGTTGCTAAAAAAACAACACATGAACAGGACAGATTTATATCATTTTCCACTGTCATTAAGCAAATTACTATAGGTTGTTGAGTGAGATATCATGGGACTGCAACTTGAGATTTTATCGCCAGCTTTTCTCTGCTTATGAAGGCTGTGAGATGCTCATATGATGATAGGCTGCTACTACATCCACTGCTTGTGAAGAACCAAAATACTGATGATGCTATGATGGTTGTAAATGCAAATGGTGACCATAAAGTTATTTTTTCAGCTCCATCATAACGTAGAATGATTGCTCAACAGGCCAGTCATCAAGCAAGGTCAACCTGCAGGGGTTTGGCAAGGCAGCTATAATTTATTAACCAGCCCTAATGTGAAACCTAACACAACCAAAGTCTTGAATGTATCCTCAGTTTTCCAGAACCATACTCTGAAAACACCTGCCTTGATTTTTAATGGTGAGAGAGTAAGAAACAGAATGATTGCAATAGGAAGTGATAACAATGATATTTAAGACATTCTGTTAAATATAGCACTTGACCTCCATAGTCAACTTAAGGGCCAAGTACCGGTACTTTAACCTAAAAATAGATCTTCCTTTCCTTCTTTACACCATTAACCAGTGTAGCTTGTGATATTAAACTAAAATGTTCAATTAATGAGAATAATCATGACCACAAATTGGTATGGTAGCAGTTTTGTCAAACAGACCAATATTCTCTCTTGTGGAAAGTTATTACATAGTTTTATGATAGCCAAGACTAATATAGCAGAATTACCTCAGTGTTCTGGCACCACTTTGCAATTATGCAATGATTTTTTAAAAATCCCATTCCTTCCTTTTTCCTTGGCTCATTGTTTAACTGTGTGAACAAAGGCTTTGTTTTGTTTTAAAATCTTTTTGCGAAATATACAGTCAGCAACTATTTAAGCAATATTGTAGTACCTAAATATTATTTTTCCAGGTTCTGAAGACCATGCCTCACCATTTGACAATGTGTCAGAATTAATGGGGAATGCTTTAATTTAATCAAGTTCAGTTCATTAGGCAAACATTTACATTATTAATTTAAATAATAGGGTAGTTCAATAACATTTATGTCAGTAACAAATACAGAAACACCTTTTTCTCCAAGCCTGATTTCGCATACATTTGCAACTTAGTTGATCGTTTTAATAATTATTAACATGCTAAAAAAGAGGGGAGGGCTGCTTTCTTTTATAGTGTTAACAACTGCTTTTCCAGAACATGGTTATAATAAGAAGGTTGTTATTATAAGAATTGGAGATTGTTTGACTGCTTGCATATGGAACCCAGGCAGCCAAGTGATGAGCTGGAAAGAATCTAGTCCCCAAATATGAGAGAAAAGTAGCTTTTTCACCCCCTCTAATAGAAACCACAAGTATTTCAGGGAAAGTGGCAAGTGTGTATTACAGGCAAGGTCAAGTCTTTATACAGAATTATATACATTTGTGGAAAATGCATCATGAAGCAACAAATCAACAAAAGAAGAAACTGATCCTAGATGTAATATTCAACAAGTGGAAAATTTACGGGTTGCATCCCTTTCTTTCTTACCCAATTTGTTTCTTAACACTTGCAAGTATATTCAGTGACTTCAGAATACACTCCTATTGTTTTGTTTCTGAAAAGGCTAGTTATTTTTTTTTCCATTTCAAAGAAAATGGCCTTTGGCTGAAAGGAGAAAAAAATGTTTTCTAAAATTAAAAAAATTGCCTTACTAAAAATGGTAATATTATTCAAAAAATAATAAAACCTAAAGTTCCAGGTAACAGCTTCACTCATTGTCAGGGAAATATTTTAAGAGCTGACCAGCTGCTACAATGATATAAGGCAGGGAATGTGTCTGTAAGGTTTTTGGGCTGGTATGACTTTAAGAGGGTCTCTATATAGGAGAGGCCCTGTGAAGGCATGCCTCTCTTCATGTGTGCTATCATGCTGTAGTTGATGATTGATTGCCTGACTTTACCTAATACATGTATGTATATATTCCTTGTAGATAAACCACTATTTGAAAGACAAACCTCTGTTTACTATATTTTGTTGCTAGGTTGTCTCAGAATAGTCACAGTGTGTACATTCTGACACTCATTAATTTATTCATATCTATATTTGTTATTTGCAGTGCCTGAACTGAGGAAAAAACTCAGTTACTTCAAATAACAGATCTCTCTTATTTTCTTATTTTTCACTTACAAAAGTATAGATTTCTCAGCAAATCTCTGTTTTCCTTTTCTAGACAATTGAGCATAGAAACTTTCAGCCAGTCAGCAATTTCCATCCTATAAAGCTAATCAATCAAGAAAATATTCCTGTCTTCTCAGATTCCACCAAGTCAATGTCTAAGTAAATATTCCTTCCCTTCTTTACACATAACAAAGTAAAACAAATTGCTGTATCCTGCCACTGCTATTTCTGTTCATGTATCTATGAATGTTTCTTCATTCTGGGGGTGATGCTGTCAGAGGCAGTAAGCTGGAAAGCTCTGCAATAAAGAAGTTGATTCTTAGGATTAAAAACGTAACATTATAATAATAATAACTTTATTGTCATTGTATGTGTATACACAGTATATCAATACAACAAAATTCACTTAACACCCAAAGACCAGGTCTAACACACATAACAATCCCCAAACACACTCCCACCCACCACAATTCCCCACCCCTAAACCACCCAAACATCCACATAAAAGACCAAGTAATACTATCCAACAGCTCACTGATGGGGGAGGGCCTTCTCTGTGGCTGCGTCAGCTCTCTGGAACCAATTACCTCCTGAGGTCCAGACCGCCTCCACCCTATTGGCCTTCTGGAAAGCAGTGAAGACCTGGCTTTTCCGGCAGGCCTGGGGCCTATGGCGATCTTGCGAGACCCAGCCATGGAATGGAGTGTATGGGTTTTTAATGTTCTTTTAAAAAAAAATTTATGGGATATTGTTTGCATTGTTTTTTTTCTTGTAAGCCGCCCAGAGTCCCTAGGGAGTTGGGCGGCATAGAAATGTGACAAATAAATAGATAGATAGATAGATAGATAGATAGATAGATAGATAGATAGATAGATAGATAGATAGGAAATAAGACTGTTTCCCATTAACTTTGTAGAACTGCAGAAAGATATATAAGGGAAAATATTCTCCATGCCTGTTAAAAAAATAATATGTACCAAAAGAAAAGAAAAAAAGTTTTATTATGATCTTTAGTAATTGTTTGTGGCTTCCTTTCTTTCTCAAGAACCATGCATTCCTTTGAGTATTAGCATTATTCTGAAATTAATTTTTGACATAGCTCTTAATTTACAAAATAACCAAAGAGAGACAGAGAGAAAGCATTATGGGTTTTATTGCACATATGTGTCAAATATACTATAATTATTTCCTCCCGATGTTTCTATGACTGAAAGCAAAATGCTTTTTTTTTTTTAACCTGGGGTTAATAGATGTGTATGAGGTTAAACAATATTTGGGCACTGATCCATAGAAATCTCTATTCCTTTTTCTCCACTTTTAAAATAAATGCTCGCAAGAACCCCCTATGACACATTGAGGAATAGCGTGTTACTATATACGTTTTCATCCAACCTTTCTCTCTGCTAAATTAAGTGAGCTTTTAACTTCACAAATCAGCCTAGATTTGTGTTGTGAATGTTGTTTCCTTGCTGGTCAGAAACTCAATCCATATCTAGGAGGAAGAGATGATCTCTATCACATACAACACTGTCATATTATCCCAACTTCTTTCTCTTCAGGAGATAGTGATACATGTTTCAAATCTTGAGAGTCTGTCTGGATTCCAGCAGGATATAAATAGAATAAATAAACCTTGGAAAGGAGTTAACTGAGGCTGGGGAAAGCACATGTGAAAACTTCCCCATCAAATTTCCAGGAAAAGAAAATTGACATAAATGTGGTCTTTACTGCTTAATAAAAATACAGAAGTAGGTAAATATAGCTAGGGGTTGTACTAGGTTATGCTAATTTGTTTTTAGAGTTTGTATTGAAATGTCATATTCTAATGTTTTTATTTCTCTGTGTCATTTGTAAAGCTTTTAATTATACTTTTATTAATATTTCAGACTGTACATGAATATATAACATTTTATTTGCAATTTTCCTAGAATCTGTATATTAATATGGAATCTCAGTCAAATCTATGCTGACATTCCTGAAAAGAAATTCCTATCTGCAACAGGCCATCATATCTTCTGAAGATCTGCCCAGAAGATCTTTATTTTACTTTTTAATCAAGAAGTATCCATCATTTCCAATGCTGAATATTTGTACTTTTTTTTTAAAGATAAAGTTTTAATTTATTTAACTCCTGTGAGATTGAGTGATTCCTGTGTTTGGGAGGGGAGGATTGAAATCTTTAGCCATGCAACTACATGCTACATGGCCAAAAGTTTATATTGTGGACATTCTTTACCTTTTATTTACCTGAAAGACTCAAAAGGTTTTGAGAATCCTCTTTCTTTTTTAAAAAAAACAGGGTTAGAGGTAGTATGTTTGGTGCAGAGGTGGTATTCAGTAGGTTCTGACCAGTTCTGGAGAACTCTTAGCGGGAAATTTGAGTAGTTCGGCAAATACCACTTCCGGCTGGCCCCACTCCATCTATTCTCTGCCTCTAGACTCTCAGCTGATCAGGAGGAAATGGGGATTTTGCAGTAACCATCCCCTGGAGTGGGGTGGGAATGGAGATTTTACAGTATCCCTCCCCTACCATGCCCACCAAGCCAAGCCACGTTCACCAAGCCATGCCACACCCACCAAGCCACGCTCACAGAACCGGTAGTAAAAAAATTTGAATCCCACCACTGGTTAGGTGAGTCGCCCCAGAAGACAACTAATGGCAGCAGAAAATATTAAGCTAGTACTCCAAAGTAGGATATAATACGAAGACATCATGAGTTTCTGGGAAAGGAGGTTTGAGATCTTCAGTTATCGTGTGTGTGTGTGTGTGTGTGTGTGTGTGTGTGTGTGTGTGTGTGAATTCATTCTGCTACAATTTTAATCAAGTTCAGGGTTTGTGATTTGATGTGGGCCTGATTTGACTGGAGTTTGCAATTTGAGATTCAAAAGTAAACTGATTTAATTCCAGCCACTTAGAGACTTGATTTTAAAAATAAAGGTATGTCCAGAGGCTACAATGAGGGAGCATCAAAATGTCAGCAACTGTTTAATTCTTAATGCAATGAAAATAGCAGATGGTAAAACCTTCAGAGGATATTAATTCTGCAAGTTTCAACTGGATACCATCAAGGTTTCACCTCTATAAATTTTTGAAATGTTCCCCCTGCATTTCTTTAAGGCAGCGATAGCAGCGTGAAGAGTTGTAGGAATAGAGTCATGCTAGTTTATAGGCATATAACAGAATCATTATGCTGCCCCCTCACACATGTCTTTTAATAATTTTGTTAAGTGGAAAATCTGACTTCTTCAGATTCAGTAACAAAACAAGGCAGCCGAAATAAAAGATGCATTGGACTGATGCAGAAAGCATTGTATTTTAACATTTTAAAAAAACCAGTAAAATAAACTCTTTTCTCATATGATAGACATCACATAACCCTGAATCATGCTTGTTTTCCTGTCCTTCTGAAGGTGTGGAACTTTACTGTGTCTAATCATTGGGTTTGGGGCAGGGGTGGGTTCTACTTACCTTAACTATCAGTTCTCAGTGGGGCCACGTACCCTTGCTTGCTTTGCACACTCACACTCTTCTGCGCAAGCACAGAAGCTTCTGCGCATGTGCAGAAGCGTTTTGATGACGTCAGGGTCAGTGGGTGGAGCCTCCCGCTGTTTTTACTACCGGTTCTATAGAACCAGTGCGAACCAGGGGCAACTCACCACTGATTTGGGGACAACTAGCTGTAACAAGGTGACAAACTAGATGTTTCTTGGGCACCTGACTAGTTTCAATGGAATACCAGAGTGGGCAGGACATCTTTGTCACACTTAGCTTCTTGTTAACACAGCCCAAACCAATCAATACCATTAACAATCAATGTTATTAGCCTAATGACAATGTTCTTTGCTAGTTAATTAGGAGATCTAGCAGAAGGAGTTGGAAGGCCAGAGCGGTTAGATACGCTCCAGAAAACAAAGGCTAGTGTAGAAAAAAATGTCATTTGTAGCCTTGCTAGCACCACTTCATTTTTACAAGCTATAACTATTTAGACAACTACATGTAAGTATTGAGCTGCTCCCCATTTATTTATTGTCAAGAGATTTAAGCTGGACTGAATACAGGAATGGTCAGCTTCATCAGTGGTGAGCTGGTGCCAGTTCAGACCAGTTCAGGCGAACTGGTAGTTCTGACCAGTGGCTGGGCCCACCCACCCACCCTGTCATTATCACATCCTATATAATCACCGGTTTTTCAATGCCGCACGCATGCATGGAAGGCATTTTCAATTCCGTGCTCACATTTTCGATTCCGGGAGAACCGGTTGTTACAGATTATATAGGACTCCCACCTCTAGCTTCAGTCCACATTCAGGGTGCTGACAGCTGCATGGAACTGTCAGTTTTATCAGCAGGGCTGATAGTTTGACATTACATTAGCACAAGAGAGAGAAGCTAAGGCTTCTGTTCAGGCTGGATGAAAGAAGCAAGAGTTTAAAGAAAAACTAAAGAAGCCCAATGTTCTTTTTGACATCCTAAAAGACCACTTGGTAGAGTTTGGGGAGTTTAATGAGGGTGATAAAACTGGTTGGTGGTTACTCATATCAATACAATGTCAGACAACCTACTTCCCCTCAGTGTCCACTATCTATATAAATGATATTGCAACAATGTATATTGTTCTAACATGGTAGCAATCCCAAAATAGCAGAAAAACCCCATTGAACTACATTATGCTTTGGTTAGGAAATTTACCTTGATTTCTTTCCAGCTACACATATGTTTTGCATGAGCATAGTCATGTTTTATGTTGGATTAATCAAAGTGAACAAATAGGATTGTAAAATGATAAGCCAATAATTTCAGTGGAAGCAAAATATGCAAAATTTGCAAAAAGAGTTGTGCAGCAAAAATAAGAATCCACGTAGTATAGGTAGTCCTCAATTTGAAACCATGCATTTAGTAGTCATTCAAAGTTACAATGGCACTGAAAAAAATGACTTATGACCAGTCCACAAACTTATGACACTGAAACCTCCCCAAGGTCATGTGGTCAAAATTTGGCTGCTTGGCAACTGGCATTTTTTACTATGGTTGCAGCATCCTAGGGTCATGTGACTGTTATTTATGACTTTCCCATCCCGCTTCAAACAGGCAAAGTTAATGCAGGGAACCAGATTTGCTTAACAACTGCATGATTCATTTAACAATAGCAGTAATTCTCTTAGCATCCATGGTAGGAAAAAAATGTAAAATTGGCTTAAGCAATGAAAATTCCAACCCCAATTATGGTAGTAAGTCAAGGACTACTTGTAATAGTTGTTCTTTACTTGAAAATCCACACAAATATGATAGATTGGCAGGCAAGGTGTACCCAGAGGCAGAAAAGTATGTGCAAAAGTTGGGAACATACAAAGTTAGTGGTATTATTTTTAAAAAAATAATAATAGCTGCATCTTTAAATAGAGAAAGAGTGACTCTATTAGGAACATTAGTTTATACAATTAACATACTAAGGAAAGTAGGTAAAAGATACATCAAAATAATTCTATAAAATTGTCAGAATCTGTGAAAACCCATAACAATAACATGTACTGGCAACACTGATCCATGCAAACCTAGGAGCAATTAAAGAATGAGGCCATCCAAAACTGATTTTCAGCAGATTCATTACAGGTATGCTTATCAAAGAAAGAGAAAGAAGAAGGTGACTTCTGGACAGGTTTCAGGTGGCTGCCTTCAGGTGGAAACAATCCATCCCAAGAACATTTTTTTCCAACTTCTGAATAGGAAAATTTATTGAATAGGTTAATGTAACAACATAGGAACTCCAGTGAGTATTTTAAAATTAGAAAACTTTCGTACAGTATAGACAGATCAAGACAGAAAGTTTTGCTTCTTCTTTTGCTGTCCTTTCTATGTATTGAAGAGGAGGCTTTTTTCACTGGTAAATGAAGGCCATACAAGGCCTTATGATTATTTTGGAAATGCCTCCTTGATTTGCTAATTCACTTTATATATCCTATATACTTCCATGCAGAGGTAAAGATTCAAAGAATCATATTGCCAACATGTTACTGAGCAACATAGTCAGCACTCTGGCCCTATCAAAAAAAAATTTTTTTTAACAATATGGAAGATCTTCTGATTTTCCCACGCATTGATCTGGGACATGCAGATCAGAAGAGATGTATCTCAGCTGGTGGTTACCGATTCATTTAGTCTTTATGAGACAACATGCAATGAGATAGGCAAAGAGAAAAAGTAATAACATGTTTTAAGAATGTAGAAAAGATAGGACAGAAGATTTTTACGATACAAAGGAAAGATTAGTGGGAATTATAAGAGACTGCTGCACATTGATCTCAAATATTTGAATAGCTACATCTGTGTTAGCTCCAATTTCCAAGTTCCCCCCTTTTTTGACAGAATTGCACACCATGAAACTCCCTTTAAACTTGTATTAATTAGAACCACAAAGAATAATAAATGGTTCAGATTTGAAGGCAACCAACTGAGATTTGTGCGAAGAAATGGAAGTAAGCATCACTGAATTTGGTAAGATTTACTTCTAAGTAAACACTTTCTGCATTCATAAGATGTGCTTCTAAAGAGGATGAGAAGGTAGTTGATCCCAGATTCTTTTAGTCATCATTTAACTTCATTTACTTTTCAGGAGTTTGCCAATCTTAGTTGCCTATCTTGTTTTCTCCACTAATCATGAGACAGGCTGACCACCTGGGGGAGTAAAACTTGGCATGAAAACCATATCAATTTAAAGTCTTGTCTTGTTACATTTATTTTTTAGAGGAGAAATGCATTTTGAAAGAGCTGAAAAACTACTCCAGGGCTTCAGTAAAGATATTGGATAAATTTGTTTAGTCTGCATATAGAAGCAAACCAACCTAATTTACACTTCCAGCATAAAGACACAGATGGAATACATATTATTCTCATCCCAAAATTTTGCAATATAATGTTTTCAACTCCAAAAACAGTGGATATAATGGAAATATTGTACGAAAATGTTTTGTTTTCTTGAAATGTGAATATTTGTGCATTTTTCTGCTGCACATTGCAATAAAAATGGAAGGGCAAACTATCATCTCATTAGTGTTTATGGAGATTCTCAGTCATCCAAGTCATGGTTGTCCCAAAGGTGCTTTTTCAAGAGGCAACTGGATTTTCTTTGCTTTTCCTGGAACACATTTCACTTCTCATCCAAGAAACTTCTTCAGTTCTTCAGAAATGAAACATCTTCCAGGAAAAGCAAAGGAAGTCCAGTTGCCTCTTGAAAAAGCAACTTTGGTACTATTATCTTATTATGTTGGCAAGAGCTTGCATATGGTTGGAGAAAACCTGAAAGTGTATATTTTTGGTCTTGACAGGGCACATCTTTCAACTTAATGCTCTGACTTCTTGTCTTGTACCCATCCAATATTTGGAGTGTGGTACCAAGCTTGCCACCTATAGCTTAGGGAATGAAATAGGTGCCTGCCCACCCTCTGTAACATTCTACTCACACTTAGTTATTGCTGGGCCCAGCTGCTTAATACAATGTGTCCTGAATGACACTGCATAACATGGACCTCTGCTGGGGAGGTCAAAAAAATTGAGATGGTGTCCTCATTCATCCCTTGTAATTGAAGTTTTGATGTAAACCATCCAATTTCATGGAATTCATAAATAGACTTTCTTTTTACCTGGAGGCTAATAAAATAGAGAGCTCAGAACAGTAACGTTATTTTGATAGTTGATGGATAAAAATCACCTTGCCCATTTTCATACTATACCGAATACCTTGCTGAATTCAGACAGCTTGGAAACCTTCTAAAGGCCTGCTTTGCGATCATCTTAGATATGGAATTAAAGATGAAGAGACTCGATGCTACCTCTATGCTAAATCACAGCATAGGAGAAGCAACAAAAAGCCAACCACAAAATTAAAATCAATTTATTCCGAAAGTTTTTGCAATGTGCTTGACTTTCAGGGTGAACGGAAATCAGAGTATCTTCAACCAATTCAATGTATCATTGGAAATTGTTCCACCAGTTCAATGTATCATTGGAAATTGTTCCATTCCAATGTCATAGAATGTTAAAGCTATTGGGAGAGGGGGGGTTGATTCAGGAATGTGTAGTGTTGTTCTTTCCAGAAGAAAGCATGACACACTCAGAAATTCTGAATGTTTAAGACTAATGGCAGCTTTTCAATACGGGCTTCCATCTTGGATATACACACAAGGTGGATCCATCTGCTGGGCAGAAGTCTATATTTAGTTATATTTAGTTAAATCTATATTTAGTTAAAAATCTGAGGACCCCATAAAGTTTAGGGTCAGAGTTGTTGGCATCTGTGAGTATAATGGAGTTTGGCTGAAGTTCTGGTATATATCCCATTGACCAAAAAATAAAATCCTTCTCATTTATTATGAAATTATAAATGACAGATGAAATTAGAAATGACAGATGAAATTAGAAAATTCATCTGTCAACTTCATGATTACAATAAACAGATTGTTGTACTTAGTGGAAGGTACCCAGTAAATGTGCACTTTACTCAATTTGGCAGAGTCTATCTTTCATTATAACCAAGGGAACAAACCCATTTATTCCCTGAGGTTTTTGTGATCCTTTCATTGTAAACCAAGAAGGATCACAAAAGCCTTCTGGAAATTAATGGGTTTTCTCCTTTGGAAATACTGTAGAGTATTCAAATGCAGAAAAGTTGGATAGATTTATTTCTGAATTCCCATTGATTTTCAAGGAAGAATTGAAGGAATATGAGGCAATTCTCGTATCCTTCAAGAATGGACATATCTAGCTTATCATGAATGTGATTCCTAAGAGAAAATGTGACCTAACCAGGCATATCTGTCAAATCCTGAAACCAATCTCAGAACCAGTAACAACTTCAGCTTGTTCAGGTTCAGATTGTATAATGGTATATAGCAGTGATGTAAAACATGCATTATCACATTGTCATCACATGACGCATCATGACTTTTTTCCCCTTCGGTAAAATGGAGGTGGGCGTGACCAGCACGTGATGCATCCAGCCCGTGGGCCGTGAGTTTGATACCCCTGGTATATAGGAAAGACCTTGGGAGGCTGGGCCAAAAAATGCTACCAAGGAAATGGTCAAATAAGAGATAGGAGGACTTTCAGCTGGATAATGGACAGGACAAGAAGCTCAGATAAGACCCTTCCTAGTTTCTCAGGCTGTAAAGAAGACGGGAGGTGAATTGAACTTTCTAGCTTATAATATGGATATTAACCTTACTAGGGATAAAAGGTAAAGGTTCCCCTCATGCATATGTGCTAGTTGTTCCCGACCCTAGGGGCTGGTGCTCATCTCCGTTTCAAAGCCAAAGAGCCAGCACTGTCCGAAGACATCTCTGTGGTCACGTGGCCAGCATGACTAAATGCCAAAGGCGCATGAGACAAATAACGAGAGTTCACCCCATTACGCAGCATTAGGGATTCGAACCACTGAATTGCCGACCTTTTAACTGATAAGCTCAGCATCTTAGTCACTGAGCCACCACTACACACTAAGTATACCAGTCAGGAAACATGACCATATAAACTAATTTTACTTTATTATAAAGCTACATTAATGGAATTTTGCAAATTTGAAAGTGCATTTCTGCCCCCATCTCCATTACAGCCTCAGAAATTAGGGAGGGTTCCTTCTGAACCTCTTGCTCCACCAGCTACAGGCTATGCTGTCTCTTATCTGACTGTTCCTGGGCAGGTCTCTCACTGTTCAGATTTTTTTGATGCTTCATCCACAATGCAAGCTTTTAGATGCCTCTTTTATATACCCCCCCCTTTCTTTTTTTAAAGTTAAAAAGAAATTTGTCTCTTAGAACCATTTTGTTCAGGGCATGGTTCCAACTCCTTGATTATCTTTGTTGTTCTTTTCAACCTTTTCTAAGTCAGATTTTCTTTTTTATCTTAATGAGGAGTGAACAGAAGTTTACAGTTATTTCAAGAATGGTTGCTAGGTAGATTTGTATATAGGCATTACAATGTTGGCAGCCTTATTTTCAGTTCCTTTCTTAATGATCCGATAAATACAATTTGTCTTTCTCATTGCACCTCATACTGGGTTGATTTTTTTCCCACTGAATTATCCACTATAATTTGAAGATCACAGCCAGTTCAGACCCCATCAGGTGAAGCAGGTTTTCTCAATGTGATTGTATAAGTACTTTATGCTGTCACAAAGGGCTATGCAAAAGCCTTTGAATGGGTGTTTCAATACATCAACACTTTGACTAAATCACTGTTGAAGCAGATTTGCGAATCCGCATAAAAACTGACTTTGAAACAGCAAATAAAATCAGGTGAACATGTATAAAACTCCCAGCTAATTCATCCAATACTGATCCTACAGGGAGCTTAATCAATGAATAGATGAACAAAAAACCAAAGCAAAAATGTTTAGGGGGAAATTTTCTTTCTCGCAGCTGAAATTCATGCTTGCTGGGATCATTTTGAAGTCTCCAGCTTCCTATACCTTGTTTAACTTTCTCTACTAGAAGTTCACTTTGCCCTGATACTAATTTCCAGAATAAATTGTCTCCCAAGATATTTTACTGAATATTTGCATGCCTGAAATATTACATTAAATTTGTAGATTAAGTTTTCAACTGTCATCCAATATAGTAATGAATTAGCACAGGACAGTGAATGGAAGACCACTTTTATTAAAATGCACCTGCTTTGAAAATATAATTTGGAAAACAGCTCTGAAATCTCAATTCAGGTTCCACCCTTTTCAAGGTCAGACATAGAATAGAGTATTTCTACGAGGGAAAGGTATATCTTTTGCCCATTTTCAATATTATATAAATCTCAAGTTTACTCTATATAATTTTATTTTAAAAAAATACTTCTAAAATTGCACTAGTTGTGTGCCTTTCTAAAAAAGCATATTGGCCCACTGTAATCCATATTTAATCCCTTATGCCAGGGGTGTCAAACACAAGGCAACAATGTGATTGGATTTGGCCCACAGGGCTGTCCTGGAAAATGTAAGGGGTCGGCCCACATCACTTCGGCCTGGTCTACCCAATGCGGTGTCAGCCCAGTCTACCCAATGCGGTATCAGCCCAGTCTACCCAGTGCAAAGAGAAAACATGTCAGCAGTTTGGGGAGTGGTGCCAAGCTAGCCATGCCCACCTGGTTGGCCACATCCACTCAGTCAGCCACACCCATCCGGCCCTCTGATGTGGCCCTCAATGAAATTGAGTTTGACACTCCTGCCTTATGCACTCTGGATGGGTCTGCTCTTGAAGAATATTTGGAAAAGTGCAATAGATTTATTTCTGACATGCTGTGAACTGTATGCAGAATATTGCTGTGATACCAGCTGCGCTTTTGCCAAGGACTTTTAGGTTAGTGCGAAAGTAGAATGGAGTCTGACAGGGATGCGGTGGCTCAATGACTAAAATGCTGAGCTTGTCAATCAAAAGGTCAGCAGTTCAGTAGTTCGAATCCCTAGCGCCACATGGCAATCCCTGCCACCGGGAACAGGCTATAAATGGGACACACGGAGTCTGAAAATGGGGCACATGAAGCCTGAAAATGAGGCGCTCAGAGATGGCAATAGGCGGTGGCAATCCCCGCAGCCTAGAACAGCTGATCAGCAGTATTCCAACCGCCAGTCAGCTGCTCATGCTAAATCAGGCTGTACTGAAGCTGACCAGGATATTTGCTGTTTTCTGCAAGGAGGCAAATTGCTGGGAGGGAGCCAAAGAGTGGGGGCTGGTGGGTAGGCAGGGCTTCAGGAACATTCACTCTATAAGATGCACAGACATTTCTACCCACTTTTGGGGGGAGGGAAATGTGTCTTATAGTCCAAAAATATGATATGTAAATATACCAAAATCAAGATTTGAAATTTTATTTATTATTTCATCAAATTTATTCACTGACCACCCTACTAAATAACTTTAAGCAGCTTACAGTTTAGAACGATTAATTAGAATTAAATCCAGAATAATGATTTGCTTAGATCAAAGTTTAACAGCCCAATAATTCTGCAGCGAGCCCTCCACATTCTATTTTTCACAGTTACGTAAGAAGAAAATGCAGCTTTGAAAATCAATCTGACTCTTTCGCAGTATATCAGGTAGAGGCAACCTATGGGTTAAAAAAATGGAAAGTGTCAAAATTCTCTGAAAAGCTAGGATGAAAGATTAACGGTACTGAACAATACCTGTCCACAGTAAATCTGAGGATCTGTTTTAGGTGATGTTTGTAGGCTTCATGTAGAATGAGGGAAAACATAGTTGATAGCAATCAATGTTGCCCAACAATATGGAGTCTGATGTTTTGTTTCCACTTTTCAATAGCTTCTTCTTCTTCTCCTTTTTTTTAATTTGATAAGGCCCAGGAAATTGTTAGCGACATTCTGGTGGGAACCAGTGGGAAAGAATGCAGACTTTATCAATGGTGCAGCTCTTATCCCCAAGCGTTGTGTTTGGTGGGTGTGGGAATAGCATGTTTTCAATGTCTGCTGCTGCGGTGAGATAGGATTGAGAAACAAGGCCAAAGAACAGTACAAACTCAGTCAAGAGAACAAAGAGCTTTATCCAGCTGTAAAGTGTACCCAGACAATGAAGCACTAGATTCAGTCAAACAACAACAATAAAAAGTATGAAAGGGTTTGAAAGAAAAGGATTGGCAGAGAGGCTGAATCAGTATGCAATATAACAAGGACCTTTTTAAAAAGCAGTTCAGTAAAATACTTATGACCCAAGAACAGAACTATTTGTTATCTTTAATAGTATCATTATTTCTCACTCTGCCCATTTGATACATGATGAACAGTATTTAATAAAGGTTTTAACAGGGTTTGTTACTTACGTTAGAGGAACGGAAAAAGGAATCTATGTGATAGCCAGAGTGGGAAAAATAATCTTACAGTAATGATCAATTTTTATAGACACAAATTCAGTACAAATGGCTAGAGAATCAAATATGATTGCACAATTTTAATGGCATGTAATGTATTGGATTAGTTGCCCTGATAAAGGTAGAGTATGAAAGCATCATTTTGGAAGCCCAGATGAATCAGGAGCAAATTAGTATTATTGGTACTTTAATAGCCACTCCGTTTTGGACATTTTCTTTTTTCCATGAAGAGGATCATTGGCTCAGATATAAATGGAACAATGGAATCCAGGGTACATTTTCTCTATGAAATATTAAACAGAATGAAATATTGGACCCTTTTTGCACAAAGACAATTGGACAAGTTTATGGCAATGAATTTATTTATGGCAATGAATTCAAGCATTTCATCAAAAGTCTGATTGATTTTTTATTGGTTGACTGATTGATTGATTGATTGATCTGTCTGTCTGCTTGCCAACCATTTCTGGCCAATTAACATGCCACATCAGGAACCAGGCATGCAACTCATCATTCCTGCAGTATCTGATACCAGAACTTATAGAAGAACCAGATCTAAAAGGCTGGCAGACTTGGGACCAATCAAATTTTGAGGGAAGAGAGAGGCTTTTCTGTAGGAGCAGGTGTTGGCAACAGAAACTGAAATTGTGCAACTGGTCCAGAGCACTTAGCTATGTTAAGTGCAACCAAGATTTTGCCTCTTAATTAATAATTTGCATATTAATGCTTTTGACTCTTTCCTGCCCCTCTCCCATGCTCCCATAAAAAAAGGCCCCTTCAATTTGCAACTTTGCCATTGGATCCAAGTCACATGATATGCAAATTCATATATATATATATATATATATATATATATATATATATATATATATATATGTATAGCCATATTTGTATTGCAAGCTGAACATCAAGAGGAAATACAAATATTCATGAACCTAACCCATGGGTATCTTAGAGTAGCTATGTAACTCTACAAAAATAAATATTAACGAGGGCAATCATAAAATAAGTAAGTTGTTTTTCAATTTCTCCATGCTCCATGAGCATTCAGTTATGACTATTTCCTTTCTCATTGATTTCACTGCTTGAAAATGGCCTCAGTGCAGAAAAGTTAGCGAGCTTCAGCAAATCCTCGTTTATGACTAACAAGGAATAAGCAATAAAATAAAATAAAATAAAATAAAATAAAATAAAATAAAATAAAATAAAATAAAATAAAATAAAATAAAATAATGATCAATAAAAGGACTTTCAAAACTGTAGGTGTTCATTTGCAGTCTTACATTTGCTGTTTTTAGTTGCGATACTTAAGATTAGCATCCTTGAATTGCCATGTGACATCAACAGACATATAAACATGCAAAAATCCACATTTTTCACAAATGTTTGGATGTGCTTTGCAACTTAAAAAAATGCAAAGAAGCACTGAACATTTTAAGAACAATAAATAATTAAACACGTGTTAAAAATGAAATTTTCACCCAATGGCTTTAAGAGAACAACATGGAATATAATAAGCAGTGAATTAACCAAGCAAAGTTGTCTTACTCGCAATTACACAACAAAACAAAATCATAGGAATATTGACTTATCATGATTTGTGCCATGTTTGCTTTTAAAATATCATATTAAGACTTTGCTTCAACAAGTCAAGGGGCTTGAGAACCTAACTCTTAAAAATCCTATTCACTGCTGTGTATCTTCTGACACTGGAGAGTTAAATAAAAAGTATTATAATTGCATTGAAGAAGGAGGGCAAGAGAAAAGAACATTCTATTTTTCTGTAACATATTTTCATTTATTTCAGTGTGTAATTTTTTAAAGTGAATTCACTTCAAAGATAATGTGCAGTTGGAATTATGAATATCCCTGCTTTGTAGTAAATGCACTGCAAGGTTCTTAAATAATTAAATTATGTGAGTTCTGAAAATGGACTGTAATTAGTCATTAAGGAGCAAATTCTATTGCTGTGCAGAGCTGGTATGCACTGCACAGAATATCTTCAGAGTTTGAGATTATTAATACAGGATAGCTTCAGAGATCAGTGGAGCAAAATCAACTATTTTCTCCCCTGGAATATAAAAGCAAAGCCATGTTTTAACCCATATTTATTAAGCTGTGGTTTAATGAATGATTGTACCTTACAACCTTTGATATTCTTATTTGTCTCACAAATCTGAAATAAGCCCTGAGCCATTCTGTCACATGCTATTTCTGGATTTGTAAGAAGCAATGGCCATAGGGAAAGCTAATCATAAGGAGTGGGATAATACGTTTTACAAAAACACAAACCAACTTTAGACACAATTATCACTGGGGTGAAACATCAATGCATGTTAAAGACTGTGCATCATCAAAACTCTCATTAAAATTTAAGAAACTATCATAAACATCAAAACAATGGTTGCCAATTTGGCTTGCCTAAAATGTCACAAATGATAAGTTGCTTGCCTAAGAAATTGAGCTAAAGGGCAGACATTCACTCTGGAGCTAAATGCCAAAAATCTATTTGCCCTTACAGCAGAACAACATATTAATCTCCTAAGAAAAGTAAGTAATGAGACTTAAAACAATCATAACCACCACAAAAACCTACCACACAGACTTGCAAATGATATTCCTCACTATCCATAAACACACCTCTCTCTCTCTCTCTCTCTCTCTCTCTCTCTCTCTCACACACACACACACACACACACACACACACACACACACACACACACAAATATATGCCCATGCACACAAAACTCTGGGCTCAATCACCTGGGATGAAAAAGCAAATGCTGACCAAAACACACAGAGATCATATTTGACCCCAAACAAAAATCTAAGCACTCAGACCAAAAGGAAGCATAAAACATCCATGTGAGAAACATCAAAAGGATACATACAGGTCTTCTGCACAATCACATAGAAACAACTTCTTTTCCCAGGAAAGACAAAGCAAAGTACAGATAGTGCAAGTAGTCCTCTGCATGTTTGACACCCATGGCCTAAGGCAGGGGTCAGCAACCTGTGGCTCTGGAGCCTCACATGGCTCTTTCACCCTTCTGCTGTGGCTCCCTGTCACTCAAAATATACGTCACAACCTCCAATGTGCGACACCTGCCGGCACGCGATTTATTGAGCTTTTCAACCCCCGGTAGGCCAACCATGGATAAATCCAAGAAAAGAAAATTTTCATAAGAAAACGGAACGTTTAATTCATCTACATATGTTAGTTTTGTGGCTGCTCAAGAAATAGTCAGGCACAGGAAGGTTTTTGTGGTTCCCGGTGTTTTCTTTTCTGTGTGAAACAGGTCCAAACGGCTCTTTAAGTATTTAAGGTTGCAGACCCCTGACCTAAGGGAAGCAAAACATTCCCCTCTTGCCCATCCCACCCATCCCCAAAAGGGCAAAACCAAGGACACTTCACACATTTAACTGAGCAACTCTGGAACAGAATAAAAGAGAGGTATCATCTTAACTTTATCCATACTTAGAGTTACCCTCCTGCCATCCAGTCAAATAAAAATGTGAAACAAGTAAGGGTTCCACTAAATAGGGAAATTGGGTCACTGCAAGGGAAAAGCAATACTTTAAGGATCTAAAGAGAAGAGGTATAGATTACAGAAATGAAGAGCACAAGAAAGCAACAGGAACAATTTAGACAGCAACTGTCCATCTGTTGAATTTGGGCATTCACTGAGGCATTTTAAATATCTTTACCAATGGCTATTAATAGACTTGGGAATGCCAGTTATGTAATCCAGGGTTTAGAAAACCTCCCAGATAAGGATCAATAAATTATATCTTAGGTTTCCATAGCTTAATTAAAGAATTGTTTTATTCCCTAAAATTAGAGTACAATTTTAATTGAATGAAATGATTTCTAATTATTTCACTGAATGATTAAAGAATTAAAAGAATTTTTTTTTTAAAAAAAAGGCTCAAAAGCTTACTTTTCAGTAACTGCAAAAACTAAGCATGTATCGGTCTCTCTTTCTTCCTGAAATGTAAGATTGTAGTGGGGCTCACTTCTCGATAAGAAGTGAGCCCCACCGATAAGAAGGTACAGAATTGTAGCCCTAGATGCAAAAACACCTTTGAATAGAATATTGTCAAAAGCAACAAAAATATGTACATTCAATCTTGATCAGCATTCATGCTGAGTCCAGGCTCAAGCTTCCCGTAATGCACAGAGCTTGTACAGACAAAGACAAGATTTATAGGCAGTGACATGAGGCTATAAAATGGGATATTAAATAATGAAAGGCGTAGAGAATGTCAGTCTAATGTTCTTTATTCCCCTTTGTTTAACAGCTCAAGTTGACCAATGGAACAACCCAGTAACAAATAAAACATAATGGGAAAAGTAATTTTACACAGTGCATAATTATCAATTTGGACTCCTGGATGAGGAGGGATCACGATGGGTGGATAATCTGCCTCTGTGGAACTTTATATGGACTTATCATTGAAACAATATCTGCAGCTACATAAATAATACAAGCATGTGCCACATGCTACAGGGAATGTGGCCTAATGTTAAAATGCTGCCTTGCAAATCAGCTGCTAAAATCTTTGATCCATAATGGGGCTTCTTTTTCCTCTAGACTGTTCTTATAGCTCATCTTTGAACTGTACCAGATGTGGGTGGGAAGAGAAAGGTTTGTTTTATAACAATTTAGTAATAGCAATAGATGGAAAGCTGGCTATAGGGCTTGCTTGCCACCCTAAAAGGCCTACAATGAATCAATCTGGACTTTTATGCAGAATCTGGTATGAAGAAGTATAGTGTATTTTGACACTTAAGATGATTTAGAGCCAGTTTGGTCTAGTGGTTAACACATCAGGCTAGAAAGCAGGAGATTATGAGTTCAAATACTGTCTTAGTTATGATAGCTTAGCTCAGTGACTTTGGATCTCTCTCTCCCCCCCTCTCTTTCTCCTCAACCCATCTCACAGGGTTGTTGTTGTGAGGAAAATAGGAGGAGGAAAGTGTGTTGGATATGTTACCTGCTAGGTAAAAAAATAATAAAGGTAGGATACAAATAAATAAATCTTGGTTTTCATTCGTAGAGGTGCAGAAAGGTGCGGAAGGTCTGATGGGGGGTGGGGGAGGGGATAGCCAACCTATTTTCCAAAGCACCTGAAGGCCAGACAAGGAATAATGGATGGAAACTGACCAAGGAGAGATTCAAGCTAGAAATAAGGAGAATTTTTCTGACAGTGAGAACAATCAACCAATGGAACAGCTTGCCTTCGGAAGTTGTGGGAGCTTCATCATTGGAAGCTTTCAAAAGAAACAGGACTGCCATTTGTCAGAAATGGTGTAGAGTCTCCTGCTTGGGCAGGGGGTTGGACTAGATGACCTACAAGGTCCCATCCAACTGTCTTATTCTGTTCTATTCTAATTCCACTTTTTTGCTACTGCTGTGACATTGTATAATTAGTACTTAGTCAGCAATGTCTTGATCTTGTAACTTTGCCATCTAGGAAGGGATAGAACTAGAGACGTCTGAAAACACGGTCCTATATTTCCTCAACAGTCATTTTTAATATGTTTGTTTTGGCCCCAATTTACCCATAAATTGTACTTATATGAGAGCTAATGTTTAAACCAAGAGACTGAGTTCTACCCAGTTCTAGCCTTATGCATGAAAATGTCTGAATGACTTTGGGCCAATCTCCCTCTCTCTCAGTCCAACTCACCTCACAGGGTGGTTGTTCTTGTTGTGGAGAAAATAGGAGGAGGAAGCAGTATTAGGTAAGTTTGCCATCTTGAATTAATTCATATTCAATTAATTCATTCAATTAATTCATTCATTAATTAATAAAGGCAGGAGAAAAATAAATAAATAAATAAATAAATAAATAAATAAATAAATAAATAAATAAATAAATAAATAAATAAATAAATAAACAAATAAATAAATAAATAAATAAATAAATAAATAAATAAATAAATAATATTGGAATAGGCAAATATCTATGCCACTTTTATTAATATTTATTTTGATAGTCCTAAGATATATTTTTGTATAAATCTTTTTTCAAAGAGACTCAAATGACAACAGACGATTTGCTGCTTGCGCAAGTCGAGCTGCATGTGTGTGTGTGCCAGCCCACTACTCACTCAGCCCAGTTACCGTCTGACCCCCACCTCCTGCCAGGCCGCCAAGCCGCAAAGGTTGGGGACTGCTGTTCTAGATACACATAAGTTTGTTTTATTTTCTTATTCCTTTTTTTACATTTGTAAAATTCCCCAAGTCATTGGGAGTTGGGAATTGTTTACATCCATATAAATAGATGATAGATAAATAGATGATAGATGATAGATAGACAGACAGACAGATAGACAGACAGGCAGACAGACAGATAGATAGGAAAAGGAAGCTGTCTCTTCCTTAAACGGAAGAGACAGCTGCGATCTCACATTGCTCCTGGAAGCACGAAGCCGAGAACACCAGCCTGAAGATGACGAATGAGACTTCGTCAAAACATTGCCAAGACACTTCCAATTTTACGCAGGAGAAGACCCGAATAACCAAAAACCTACATAGATCGATAGATCGATAGATAAATGATAGATACCTCACTTTGTTTTCACAGAAAGAAAACAACAACAACAAAAGTCTGATGCAATGGTGATAAAGTACTATAGTGTCCTAATTTCTATTTAAGCAGTTTAAATAAAGCCCATTGAAATGGCACCGTGATTTCAGCAGGGATGGAGAAATCCAAGAAGCTGAGAGGTACTAAGAGCACATTGCCTGCCCCACTGTTTATAATAGAGTTTTATAACTTTGAAAACTTTAAGAAGTATGGACTTCAACTCCCAGAATTCCCCAGGCAGCCTTTCCCCTGCGGCTGGTGAATTCTTGGAGTTGAAGTCCACACGTCTTAAAGTTATCAAGATTGGGAAACCATGGCTTAGGACCTAACACTTAATAATCATTCTTGCAATTTTTTTTTTCAATTTCAATTTAATTCAATTTATATGCCGCCCCTCTCCGAAGACTCAGGATGGCTCACAATACATTTAAAATCCTAATAAAAAACATTTAAAAATTAAAAACATTAAAACATTAAAACTCATTCATACCATTCATGGCCGGATCTCGCCGGATCGCAAGAGTGAGATCAACGGCCCCAGGCCTGCCGGAAAAGCCAGGTCTTCATGGCTTTTCGGAAGGCCAATAGGGTGGGGATGGTCTGGATTTCGGGAGGTAACTGATTCCAGAGAGCTGGGGCAGCCACAGAGAAGGCCTTCCCCCGCGGGCCTGCCAGCCAGGATTGTTTAGCTGATGGGACCAACTGTAGTCTCCAAACACTTTTCAAGGGTAGCCCCATGTAGAGCGTGTTGCAATAATCTAACCGGGAGGTGAGAAAGGCATGAGTGCCCGTAAGGAGAGCCTCCCGATCCAAGTAGGGTCGCAATTGTGCACCAGGCAAACCTATGCAAAGGTCCCCCTAGCCACAGCTGTCAGATGTTGCTCTAATCTTAGCTGTGAGTCTAGGAGGACACCCAAATTGCGAGCCCATTCTGAGGGGAACAAGGATGGACAGTCAACATAGTCTTTAGTGGGCAATACCCACAGCCATTTGGTCTTGTCTGGGTTAAGTTTGTCTATTAACTCCCATCCAGATCCTCACAGCCCCAGACACTGGCACATCACATCCACCGCATCACTGAATTGATGCAGGGTAGAGATATACAGCTAAATATCATCAGCGTATTGTTGATACCTCATCCCATATCATCACATTGCGGCTTCATGTAGATGTTAAATAGGAGGGGAGAGAGGACCGAGCCCTGAGGCACCCCACAAACAAGGGGCCTAGGGGTCGACTTCTGTCCTTTTACCAACACTGACTGTGACCGACCAGAGAGATAGGAGGAGAACCACCGTAACACGGTGCCTCCCACTCCCAGCTCCCTTAGTCATCCCAGAAGGATACCATGGTCAATGGTATCAAAAGCCACTGAGAGATCAAGTAGCACCAAGATGGAGAAATGACCCCCGTCTCAGGCTCGCCAGCGTGACTGCTTGGTAACACTGCTCAGCGTGACCAAGCAGTTTCCATGCTATAGCGAGGCCTGAAGCCAGACTGAAAAGGGTCTAGATAATCTGTTTCCTCCAATGACCGCAGGAGCTGAAGTGCCACCACTTTCTCTACAACCCTTCCCACAAAGGGTAGGTTGGAGACTAGACGAAAGTTCTTTAGTTCTGTTGAATCCATGGAAGACTTCTTGAGGAGGGGCCTTACAACTGCTTCCTTTAATGGTTGCAGGAAGGCCCCTTCCCTCAAGGATGCGTTAACTAAAGCCTGGAGCCAGCCTCGTGTCACCTCCCTGGCTGAAACCAGCCAGGAGGGATTCGGGTCCAACAAACAAGTGGAGGAACTTATCACTCCTACAGCCTTGTCCACTTTCTCAGAAGTCACAGGGTCAAACTCATCCCACACAATAGGATTAAGACCTATCCCTGTCATCTTGGTCAGAATTGCCCAATCAGAGTCCAGGTCTATCAAAACCTGAGCAACTTTATCTGACAGAAACTGCACAAACTCCTCAGGTCTACCCTGCAAGGGCTCCTCCACTCCCCCTACATTAAGGAAGGAGAGAGTCACCCTAAATAGGGCGGCTGGATGCAAATTCGTGGATGCAATAAGTGTGGAAAAATGCGAACATTTTGCCATCTGTATCGCCACTATATAAGTCCTAGTAAAGGCTCTTAAGAGTGTTTGGTCAGATTCAGAGTTACTAGTTCTCCAGCGTTGCTCTAGGCATCTCTTCTGGCGCTTCATCTCCCAGAGCTCCTCGATAAACCAGGGAGCTTTCCTGGATCCACCACTATGGAGAGGTCGCAAAGGCACAATCTGGTCCAGTGCCCCAGACGCCGCTCTATTCCAGGCAGCCGCCAGGACTCAGCCGGACTGCGGACAAGGGAGTTGTTGTGGCCCCGTCCTCTGAGCCTATCCCTTTGGAGGAAGGCAACTCTGAGCAGGAGGAAGAGGAGCCAGCCAGATCTCCCAGCCCTCCCCCTCTGGCACCGGCTCAGGTGCCAGCTGAAAGAGAGCCAAGTAGTGGGGAAACAGGTGTCTCAGATGAGAGTGAGGGAGAGACGTCATTCCTGGACGCACGCCAAAGAAGGCGAGAGAAAAGGGTACTGCAGCTGTGGCGTATGAGGAAATCCTGAGTCATTGGATTGGAGTCACAGGATCAATGACTCACTGGACCACACCCAGAAACATATCTATATAAGACAGTACGGTGGGTCACGAAGTTCGTGACGAACAAAGCTAAACAAACGGAGCAACCTCGTAGTCTTGGAAGCTGGATGAACGGCAAAGCTACGTAGGTGATTTTCTTGTTTGTGTAAACCAATAAAGTCCTTGGCAGACGGTGTGCATATCGCTGCCAAGGTTGAGATAAGAACTGCGGAGTGTGCCAAGTGATTCTTAACCCTCGGCTGGCTGTGTTTTTGTGGGTCTCTGAAGGGGGGGGACAGATCAGGAGTCAGGTATCTCCCCAAGCTCCTTCTGGAGCCCTTCAGGATCCATTAGGCACCTGGGGCAGAACCACTTAATCGGTTCTGCCTCCCTGTGATGGAGGAGTAGTGTCCTGAAGTCTAACCTCAGCAGGAAAAGATCTGACCACAACAAGGGAGAAGCATCTATACTCCTTAATTCCAGATCATATCTCCACTGCCCTGAGAGAAACACCAGGTCAAGTGTGTGTCCCCCCCTATGAGTCGAACCCTGAACTACTTGGGTCAGGTCCATGGTTGTCATGGAAGCCATGAATTCCTGAGCCACATCTGAGGATTCGCCAAGTGACAGCAAATTGAAGTCCCCCAGTATCACAAGCCTGGGGAACTGCAACATTTCTTCCAGTCACTGCAAGAGACCAGAAATTAATAGCTCAGTTAGAAAAGGCTGTAGAAGCCTCCTGATACCATGCGAATGTAAGGTCAAACACAGACCAGAATGAATATCACCTGTGGACTATCCTGAGGCTTCCCTCTATAGAAATCTCTATAAGGTTGGGCTGAGGTGTAATAAGCATTCTCACCTAGCATTGTATTAAAATTAATTCTGGAGTCTTTCAATGTTCCTGTCAACTGTGATAAGCCAAATACAAGTCACGTATAAGGATATCTTTATTTCATTTGTTGTAATTCTCCATTTCTGGAATTTTGTATCTAAAGGAACTCATCTTAAGGCAATATTGTAAGCCTTAAGACACCAAAGACTTTGATTTTCCCTAACAATGAACATCATACTGGCCAAATCACCATAGAACAACTCACTGCATGACAATTCAACAATTCAATTTAATTATTTAAAATAATTTTTTAAAATATTTTAATTTTTGTCATTCACACTTCAGTTTGTTCCTCCTTTTATATTTTTAATGATTCTATTCCACTATTGTCCTGTGGCAAGGGGAAACTATTGTCCCTTGGCAAGTTATCCCACGGTGGGCCATGGTAATTAATCAGGCATGTTAGGCCTAACACCTTAAACAAATGGCTCAAAGAGCCATTTGGACCCATTTCCCACAGAAAAGAAAACATCAGGAGCCACAAAACCTTTCTTGTGCCTGACTATTTCTTGAGTGGCCACAAAACCAGTATATGTAGTTGAATTAAACGTTCTGTTTTCTTATGAAACTTTTCTTTTCTTGGATTTACCCATGGTTGGCCTACTAGGGGTTGAAAAGTTCAATAAATCGTGTGCTGGCGGTGTCGCACATTGGCGGTTGTGATGCATATTTTGAATGGCAGGGAGCCACAGCAGACGGATCAAAGAGCCACATACGGCTCCAGAGCCACAGGTTGCTGACCCCTGACCTCACACAATGTGCACCCCCAAACATTGTGTGATGAAAATCAGCATAGGCAATAGGAAAATGTATAGAGAAGAGACAATTTAGCCTAGAATTACTAACTATCCATTTTGCTGATTTCTCAGCATTGCTCTAGATGGCCTCTACTTTTGATCAGAGACTACAATTTCTTTCAAGATTATGCTAAATAGCTACAGTACAGACCATAATAAAATGCAGCCAGATATGCATATGATGGGAAGCTTGATTTATTTATATATTTGTTTGTTTTATTCAATTTGGATGCTTCCCGACTTGAACAAACTCTTGAAAGGGAGTGTTTTGTAATATTTGCAAATAATTTTTTCCTGAAGATTTGCAAATTGACTGAAGGGAAGATTTGTTTCCCTTTTGTTACATATTTTGTGTAATGCAAAAATAATTTGTATTGATAACAAGTTGTCCAAAATACATAAATATGTTTAATTTATTAGTACTTGCCAGGATTTTCCGCTGCTTTGAACACAGAAACTATAGCAATACAAAATCACAATTATTAAGTATTTATTAGTGACTGGGAATAAATGGTGTATGTGCGTGTCCATCTAGATATGGAGAAATGTGTTGGTCTTGATATTTGTAAATGATGTAAATTGTAGTTAGACTTTTAAAAAATTATATTAAACCAGAATCAAAAACACATATGGTTATTGCTACTGTTGAAGAGATGCTCTGGGTTGATCTTCCTTTACTGCATTTTGAATGATAGTTGGTCTATAGGGACCAGTGAAGGCCTCCAATTAATTATTACTGGAGAACATGAAATCATAAACAAAGTTCCTTGTAATAAATTTTTAAAATGAGATTGCATGTTTTATTTACAGTGCTGGTCCATTTTGGGCTTTAAATCTATGAACAAAAACAAACATGCTTCTTATCAAGCTGAAATAAAAATATCAATAGTATTTCTTTTCTATCAAAGTAGGACACAAAATATATGAAATAGAATTCTGGCTAAGTGGTTGAAGAAGGGAGCAAGGATATTGAACAGGAAGAATGGATTTAACTCTTTTCAAATTATTTATTTTTAAAAGATTGATATAAAAACAGGAAAAAAATCTAAAGTACTGTGTATATATTTCAGATCATGAGATATATACATATGCATTTGTTTTAGATGGCTCCTCTTTGAAACTGAATCTACTATCAAATTAAACAATATTGGAGACTTCCAGCAAAAAAAAAAAAAAGTTGGTTATAAATGAATTTGCATTTTGGCAAAAGCCTCGGGGGTCCATTCATCTCCCACTTATCATATTTCACAGTTCTCTACAAACTTGGATGGGTGGAGTATTTTTTTTTCCTGAAAAGTAAAAGACAGAAGGTTTTAACTCTAATTTTTATCCCGATCTGCTTTAGACATATCAGGAGGACTTTTACAGGTCTAAATTAATCTTCTGGGGAAAATTAAAATGTTTACTGGGATACCTCACTCAAAGAGCCCTCAGAATCTATCTAAGGTCCTGATAACTCTCAAACTTTATATCAGTCCCACCAAGATCACCTCAAGAATGATGGGCAGACAAGTACCTTAGCTATAGATCCAGGCAGATATGTAATCCCATCTACTAGCAAATTCAATATTCTTTTCTTTAGGAGGAACCATGCTTCGAACTACACTCAGAGATAAAGCTAAAAGCAATAGCAATAGCACAGACTGATATACCACTTCATAATGCTTTACAGCCCTCTCTAAGCAGTTTATAGAGTCAGCATGTTGCCCCCAGTAATCTGAGCTCTCATTTTACCAACCTTGGAAGGATGAAAGGCTGAGTCAATCTTGAGCCAGTGAGGATCAAATTCTTGGCTGATGGCAGAGTTAGCCTACAATACTACATTCTAACCACTGCACCATCAAAAGGAGGTAAGATCCAAAGCTTGCTTATAAAGCAGATACACTGAAGCCAGGACATTTGAAAAAAACATTTTTCCCCCTCTTGCTTTGAAGAGTGCTCTTCTTGATGCAATAAACTACTCAGAGAAAACAGGAATTCAAATTCAGGAGCAAGGTTAGTAGGAATCTGACATGGATGCAATCATCTCCTTTCTTTCCACAAAGGTCTTGTGAAGTTGTTTAACTGAGAAATAGTAGTTTACAAAAAGACTGATCTAATGTACTAATAAAATATGAGGCTGACTAGAGATATGAATGTCAGCAGAGACCTGGTAAGAGATCAAGTTGGGATGGATCAATTGTCAGAGTGTATATCAGCATTGACATAGAAGCTGCCCTGTTGACCAGCAGTTAAATAGGGAAGATCATTTTATTCAAGGTCTCCTAGGATATGAGGATTCTTCCATTCTTCAGTTGGTGACAGAGCTTGGCTTATATAATTTTCCTTGTGGTACAAGCTCTTGCCAGTTTGATGAGAACCATTCAGCATCTTATACAGTGTCCCTAATGTAGTATCCTTCTAGGCAGTGGTGAGATTCTAATTATTTGGACCAATTCAGCCAAACCAGTAGTTCCCACTTCCTGCCAAGAGTAAACTGGTTCTCTGTTGCTGTGAAAATGGGCCTGCCCGCCCACCCCCAGGTTATACTGACCCCCAGGTTATTTCTGCTTCTGAAGCTCAGCTGATCAGGGGCAGCAGATTGAATTGGCCCTCCTCAGCTGTTTTCCTTTCTCCTTTCCTTATTTGCAACACAGAAGTTCAATTTTATGTAAATTGTGCATGCACGCTCATAGAACTGGTTGTTCAACCGGTAGCATCCCACCCCTGCTTCTAGGTAAAATGCTATGCAGTGAAAGGTACACATCAGTGGTGAGTTGCTCTCGGTTTGCACCGGTTTGCAAGAATTTTTTTAAAATTTAATAGTTCAGAGAACCGGTAATAAGATTGGTTGGCCATGCCCCCGAACCGGTTCCTGGCCCAGTCACCAGTCGCTTACCCCACCCACCATCATTGCCCGCATGCAGCCCCAGAACTCATTCCGCCCTATGCCAGCCAGGAGCGCTGCTTCCAGTCACTCCCATGCACCCGGCTGCCTGCCTGCCTCATCACCGCTACCATGAGGAAAGGCCCCAAAGTTCCACTGCCTGGGATCAACATGGGCTGCCACAGGGAGAAGCCAGGTATGGCTGGCTGGATGCTACTTGGAGCTGAGCTTGAGGATGGCAGGAGGAGGAACGTTGCCTCTTAGCCAGCTTGACCAAGAAATAAGCCATCTGCCCCAGACATATGGGAGCAGAGCAGAATGCAAAACTTGCCCCAGAGGCCACCATCCCCATGATGCAACCATGGCACCAAACATGATTCACCTGGATGTGTGGGGCCCAGCATCCCAATGACCTTCCTAGGGCCCTGGGTCTACCTGCAAGGGCCATTGGGCAGAACCTGCGGGGTAAAGGCAGCGAGTTTTCCACGGGGACTTCCCAGGCTCGGAGAGCCAGCAAACGGCGCAAGATGTGTGCTGCATTTCCTCTGTGGGACCGGGCCAAGTTTGAAAAAGTTCCCCGCCGGCTCCGGATGGGCTCCGGTGGCTGCAGCGGCGATGGCGTCCAGGTAGATCCAACAGGTGAGAGCGCAGGAGGCGCCGTGCAGTGCAGGTGCGCCTTTGCAAAGTGGCATCATGGCCGGTGCCTCCTTTCCCTAGCCAGGGCTTCTGTGCCTACACTGCCAGGGGACCGGCGCAGGGAGTGGAGAGGGTAGGCGTGTGTGTGTGTGTGTGTGTGTGTGTGTGTGTGTGTGTGTGTCCTATCCAACTGGGCTTTTGCAAAACCAGGCACGAGTTGGACATTCCAATGCTCCACATTCGTTTTGTGTGGCTTGCAGGGAAAGCGGGGCAGGCAGGAATCCAAGCCTGTGGATTGGCATGTTTGGGGTGGGGAGCCAAACATAATATGTTGGAAAACAGCCAAATAATAGAGGAGGTATGGAAGAAAATATGCTGGAAATTAGATTAAATAAAATATGTTTTTGTGATAAACCTGTGTAACATGAAAAATGTAATAGATGGTAAGTGGGAAATTTAAAGATAAGTTGATAAAGTTTAAGATATTAAGATTCGAGGAAAAGGGTCAAGAGATTAAGAATTAGATAGAACTTTGTTTTATAAAGTGTAATAAAAATGATATTGTATTGAATTTGAAATTAAGATTTGTGGTGATAAAATTGTAAGGTAAATAATTAGAATAAGAGGTTAAAATATTGTTAAAATTATTTTGATGCTGATGGTAAAAGATACAAGGTGAAGAAGAACAAGATATAAACAGGATATATATATATATATAATCAGTATATATATATATATATTACTTTATGCCAGGGATTTTCCTACGTATATCAAGATGTTTCATGGCCTAATTTTCAGTGAAATCTCCATTCACCAGCTTTTAGGCCTTCCTAAACATTCCAGCAGCTATTTTGCTAACTGTTTGAATTTAAGAGGGAGACTGGAATAGATCTATTTCTATCTTGTTAGATTTCATCAGCCAGCCACACCCACTTTTCTTAATTCTTACCTGTAACAGTCAAATATTTATTATTTTATTTTCGTAGGTCTTTATGTGTATATTTCTTTATGCCAGGGATTTTCCTACGTTTATCAAGATGTTTCATGGCCTAATTTTCAGTGAAATCTCCATTCACCAGCTTTTAAGCCTTATATATATATATGTTGGTGATGTTGGTGATTACTACAAGAACGCCAGAAACAAACCCCTCCACCCTCACAGCCACACATGAAACAAACAGTGCATAACATCTCAGATAGGATCCTCACCAAAGCTGAAACCAATGTCCTTTCCAAAGGATTCAACTTTGCAGTCGCTCCCAAACGCATCCCCGCTGAAACCATTATATGCGGAGTTGAAACCAGCCTGACCAAAATCAACCCCGACGATGCAAACAGAATCAGACTCGAAATCACCAACATCCTCTGCACCAGCAAGCCACCCAAAAGCAACTTACCCAAAGAGGAACAGACAGCACTACTTAACCTGAAAGAAGACACCAGCATAATAATCCTACCAGCAGACAAGGGCAACGCCACAGTGGTTATGAACACATCTGACTACCAAACCAAATTAACCAACCTACTCCAAGACTCCACATACAAACCCCTAAACACAGACCCCACCACCTACCTGGAAAAAACCACCAGATCCAAAATAAAAGCCTCCCCCATCAGCGAAGAGATCCAGCAAAGAATCATTCCCAGAGAGAAATCATCCAGATGCCCTAAGCTCTATGGTCTCCCCAAGATACACAAAGAAGGAACCCCACTCAGACCCATAGTCAGCTCCATAGGCTCACCTCCACAAAACCTAGCCAAATTTCTCACCAAACAACTACAGCCCTATGCAGAATCCATCACCTCGCACGTAAAAAACTCATTCCAGTTCATAGACATCATAAAGAAACAAAACTTACAGCCCAGTGACCTACTCGTGAGCTTCGATGTCATATCCCTCTTTACCCAAGTACCAATCAAAGAAGCCTTGACAGTTATCCAAAACAAATATAACCCCCCCAAGCACATCCTTGATCTGACCAACCACTGCCTATCCAACACATATTTCATCTATAACGGACAAAAATACAAACAAATAGAAGGAGCACCCATGGGATCACCCCTCTCACCTGTCATTGCCAACCTCTATATGGAGCACTTCAAAACCCAAGCTCTAGAAAAATCCGATCACAAACCGAAACTCTGGCTCAGATACTTAGACGACACCTTCATAATCTGGCCACATGGGAAAGAAAAACTGGACAACTTCCTCACACACCTCAACAGCCTACACCCCAAAATACAGTTCACCATGGAAATGGAAGCAAACAACCAACTTCCCTTCCTGGATGTCTTAGTCTACAGGAAATCCGATGGCTCCCTAGGACACACTATCTACCAGAAGAAAACACACACAAACCGCTATCTGCATGCACTCTCACACCACCACCCAGCCCAGATCAACTCGGTAGCCAAGACACTCATCTACAGAACAAAACGCTTAGCTGACGAACAACACCTAAAAACCGAACTACACACTCTCACTAATGTATTAACATCCAATGGATTCCAAAGAAATAAGATTACCAACCTAATCCAAAAAGAAACCCCTACTAAAATTCAAGACAGAGAACAAGAAAACGGCAAAGCCCTCCTCCCATACATAAAAGGCACCACAGACAGAATAAGCAAAATCCTCCAGAAACATAACATCAAGACAGCATTCTGCACAAACCGAAAAATATCCACCATCCTGAGGAACCCCAAAGACAAAATTGAGTTAGAAAATCAAGGAGTATATGAAATCCCATGCACCGCCTGCCCCACCACATACATCGGACAAACAAACAGAAGAATAAGTGCACGCATTGAAGAACACAAAAACTCAGTCAAAAAAGAGGAACCAACTTCTTCCCTGGTCCAACACTTCAAAGCCACAGGACATGAAATTGACTTTAAAAAGACCAGAACTATCGCCAAAACTGAACACTTTAATGACAGAATAATCAGAGAAGCCATCGAGATAGAAAAACGCCCACACAGCATGAACAAACGAGACGATACCTCCCGCCTGCCAGCCATTTGGAAACCCGCCCTTATTGACAAACGAGTCCCTAACACGATGAATGACACCAGACCCACACTCACAAGAGCCACACAGGATGTCACACCACACATCCACGCAGAAAGCAGACTCAAACCCACACTGATAATGAGGCACGACCAAGGACCAGAAGCCAGACTGCAGCTGCATCATTAGCCACTTTTAACCCCTCCAATCCATACATGAATCAGACCAACACCCTCCATGAAAAGCCCTCAAGACCACAAACACGAAGCCAAACAACAACGCAGCTCACCAGCTCAAATCCCTCTGCAACTCAGACTAAGCCGAGCACAACCAAGCCCCCACCCAAACAGAACACATCCCCAACCAATCAGAGCACAACCAACCCCCCATCCAATCAGAGCACAGCCAAGCCCCTAACCAATCAGAACACACCTCCACTAAATCAGAACACAGACAAGCTCCCACCCAATCAGCTCCCACCCCCACTAGTAGTTAAAAGGAAGGGTCAGCTGCAATCTCACATTGCTCCTGGAAGAACGAAGCCGAGAACACCAGCCTGAAGATGACGAATGAGACTTCGTCGAAATGTCGCCAAGACACATCCAATTCTACACGGGAGAACACCCGAATAACCAAAGACCTACATATAAACACCCGCGAAAACCTCAGAATATATATATATATATATATATATATATATATATATATATATATATATATATATATGAGTGAAAGTTAATTTGAAATTAAAATTGTATTGATATAATGGATCTGTTAAGATGAAGATGTTAGAATTTATGTTAAAACTTGTTCTTTTATGTTTTGAATTTTTATTTGTAAAAAATGTAATGGGAAATTGTGAATGGAGCTTGTTAAAGGAATGTAAGCATGGTAACCATCTATGATCAGATCGAGACTCTGCTCTTGAAAGTTATATTTTATGTTTAAGTTTGAAAAAAAAAATTACAAAAAAAAAGCAGCTTCTAAAAACATGTTTCCCTGCAACCTCCTCAGCCAAAAAAAAAAAAAACCCTTTAAAAGCTTCTGGCGATCCCAGCTGATTTGCCTGATCGGCAGAAGCTTCTAAAAGCATTGTTTTCTGCAACTTCTAAGGTTGTAGAAAAAAATGCTTTTAAAAGTAAAAGTAAAAAAAAAAAAAGTTGGCCATGCCCACCCAGTCACGTTACCCACCCACCCCAAGCCATGCCCACAAAATAAGCCACAGCCACAGAACCGGTAGTAAAAAATTTTAGAACCCACCCCTGGTACACACACATGTTGCATCAGTGAGCAATGACTGGAAGTGCTGTGCAGCTGTGCAGCGAGATCCCTGCCTCCACAACATCACCAACAGCAGACTGCCTCCATTTCTCCACCGAAGTCTAAGCAATTTGTGACATCACGGGACTTCTGGTTTTGTAACTTAAGAGTCCCACCAAAGAGATATGGAACCGCTCAAGTTAACCCCTTGTCAGTGTGCCGCGTGGTGACAAAAGTTGAAAAACACTGTGCTAAGGTATCATGGAGAAGAAGGAGCAGCTACCTACCTAATCATAATTGCATTTGGGGGGAAAAAACCTGAACAAAAAGTATTCCCCAAAAATCTCAAAACTTTCTTCACAAAAAAAGTCTTGAGATATTCCAGCCTAGCTTTGCTTCTCATGCTCACATCTGTGCAGCCCAGACTTCACCCCTGTACGTTGATTGCCCATTCAGAAAATCATCTAGCAGCATTTAGAAGTATTAACATTCCTTTGTCTTTCCCTAATCACTCTTCGCTGTGATCAAGCCAATGAAATTCATAACAATATTTTCTTCCTAGTGTGCCATTAGAAACCTCTGTAGAGCAGTGTAAATATTTCTTTTTTAAAAAAAGAATCACTTCACCCATGGTGTCTTTACTGCGTAGAAATGATCTTCGCTCAGCAAAAGAAAATGTAAGCTTTTTTTCGTGTGAATTTCAGCACAAAGGTTTACTTTATTGTAAGGAGCTCTATGGATTGGGAAATATGTTCATGATCCTTTCTCTCTCTTTCATATTCGTTATGAGGAGAAAATGTGTGATTTGGAAATCATGTGACTGTCAATTGTGATGTGGCCTTTGCTGCCTATAAGGAATAGAAACCTTTTTTCCTTATCTTCTTAATCCGCAGAGTTGGCAACTCAACAAAATAATGCCTTGTTACAAAGGTGCGTGGCACACTGACAGTGCATCAAAGCTACTTGAGTATAAGTCAAACCAGAGGTGAGAAGCTTGTGATTGGTTGGTCCCTTTATCAAAGGCATCCATCAATACCTTTGGGCATGTCTCAGGATCAAAGGCCCTTGTGTTCATAAATTTAGTTTACTGGCAGTTCTTCTGTTCAGATTATGGATTGTCACTCTTGCTGCTACTGCTTCAGGTCAAAAATGACACAGAATCAGAAGTCAGAAGTTTCTGTGGTGGTAACATCAGAAGGATATCCCTGAAGTTTCAAACAATGTCCCTCAAATCCCCTAGAGCGAAACATGAAAATGTGAATTAGGAATACCCCAGGCAAAAGGAAGAGGTAAGGGAAAGCAACTTTCACTTCTGAATTGCAAGCAATGTGGGTTTTTTTCCTAAAAAAAATAAAATAAAATCACTACTTGTTCTGACAGAATTATTCACCTTATTGCAGCTTCTTTATTCCATTTGTAATGCCTTCTGATAACTGCAAAAAAGAGAAAGTTAGGAACTCCACATACTCTGGTTGAGATTCATCACTAGTTTCTTTCTGTATCATCTTCGGCATCTAATTAAAAATGAAGTAGTTTTTTTTTTAAATGAGGTATTTTTCAAGTAAAAAATGATTATTTGGTGGCCTCATGGACATTTTGGTGTATTTTTCTTAGCAACAATATGAAGGCTATTGCCTTCTTCCTAATTTGGCATCTAGCCTTAGGATTTCTCACTTCCAAATTCTGATATCCATGATTACTTAGATCCAGCTATTTATTTGGGCATTAGTAGAGATGTCCTTGACTTAATCTCTGGTACTAGTGATGTAGGAATTACAAACCAGAGTAGAACAGGATGATCCCAGAGCAAAAAATACTAGTAATGATGGACTGAAGTATCATAAATCAAGAAATAAACTACCAAGGACCACTGCAGAGCACCAAGAAAACACTTTTATTGAGAAAAGTGTTCAATAAGTCATGGGACAGGCAGGAAAAGGAAGTACCAATTTAAATTCACAGGGATTTAATTATATGCTGTGTATATTTTTTATTTATTTATTTATTTATTAAATTTATATACCGCCCTTCTCCTAGTGGACTCAGGGCGGTGCACAGCCAAGAATAAAAAGCACTCTGATACAAAATTTAAAATATTAGTAAAAGAATTAAACAATTTTTGGCCCCAAAATTTAAAAAAAACAATAGGCAATTAAAATTTAAAACCCATAAACACTTTAAACTCAAAGAGCGGTGGGGGTTACGCCAGCCCAGCTTGACAAAATAAAAAAGTTTTTAGGGCATGGCGAAAATCAGGTATCATACGGCTCTCAGGGGGCAAATCGTTCCAGAGGGCTGGAGCTGCCACAGAGAAAGCTCTCCCCCTGGGTGTCGCCAGCCGACATTGCCTGGCTGATGGCACCCTGAGGAGTCCCTCTCTGTGGGAGCGTACTGGCCGGTGGGAGGCTATCGGTGGCAGAAGGCGGTCCCGCAAGTACCCAGGCCCTATGCCATGGAGCGCTTTAAAGGTGGTCACCAACACCTTGAAGCGCACCCGGAAGACCACCGGAAGCCAATGCAGCTCATGCAGGAGAGGTGTCACATGGGAGAGCCCCCTTGCTCCCATAATCCCCCTCGCAGCCCCATTCTGCACCAGTTGGAGCCTCCGGGTGCACCTCAAGGGGAGCCCCATGTAGAGAGCATTGCAGTAGTCCAGGCAGGAAATGACGAGTGCCTGAGTGACTGTGTGTAAGGAGTCCCGATCTAGATAGGGACGCAACTGGCGTATCAGGCGAGCCTGATAAAAAGCCCCCCTGGCCACGGCCGTCACATGCTCATTCAAAGACAGCCATGAAGGACGCCCAAGTTGCGAGCCCTATCCATGGGGGCCAATGACTCGCCCCCAATGATCAGTGATGGAGTCAACTGGCCATATTGGGACGCCGGAAGCCACAGCCACTCAGTCTTGGAAGGGTTGAGTTGGAGCCTGTTGCTCCCCATCCAGATCCTCACGGCTTCCAGGCACCGGGACATCACTTCCACGGCATCGTTGGGGTGGCCCGGGGTGGAGATGTACAGCTGAGTATCATCAGCGTACTGATGGAACTTCACCCCAAAGCCACGGATGATCTCACCCAGCGGCTTCACATAGATGTTGAACAGAAGGGGCAAAAGGACTGACCCTTGCAGCACCCCACAAGCGAGGCACCTTGGGGTCGACCTCTGCCCCCCTGCCAACACCGTCTGCGACCGGTCGGAGAGATAGGAGGAGAAACACCGCAAAACAGTGCCCCCCACTCCCAACCCCTCCAGCCGGCGCAGCATGATACCATGGTCGATGGTATCAAAAGCCGCTGAGAGATCTAACAGGACCAAGATAGAGGAGCAACCCCTATCCCGAGCCCTCCAGAGATCATCCACCAACACGACCAATGCCGTTTCCATACTGTACCCGGGCCTGAAGCTGGACTGGAGCGGATCCAGATAGACAGCTTCATCCAGATACCCAGGAAGCTGACACGCCACCACACTCTCAACAACCTTCGCCAAGAAGGGAAGGTTGGAGACTGGACAATAATTAGCCAAAACAGCTGGGTCCAGAGAAGGCTTCTTGAGGAGAGGCCTCACCACCGCCTCTTTCAAGGCAACTGGCAAGACACCCTCACTCAAAGAAGCGTTAATAATCCTCTGGAGCCAGCCTCGTGTAACCTCCTGGGAGGCCAGCGCCAACCAGGAGGAACACGGGTCCAATAAACATGTGGTCGCGTTCAGCCACCCCAGTATTCTGTCCATGTCCTCGGGAGCAACAGGATTGAACTCCTCCCAAATGACATCCTCAAGACCAGCCTCCGTCATCCCACCCGTATCTACCCAGTCGGAGACCAGACCATCCCGAATCTGAGTGATTTTATCATGCAGATACTGAACAAAATCCTCAGCACGACCCTGCAAGGGGTCCTCCCGCGCTCCCGGATGAAGGAGGGAGTGGGTCACCCTAAACAGGGCAGCTGGGCGGTTATCTGCTGATGCGATAAGAGTGGAAAAATGATTAAAGTTTGCCGCTTTTATCGCCACTAGGTAAGTCTTAATATGAGCTCTTACCAGTGTTCGGTCGGACTCGGAACGGCTGGACCTCCAACTGCTCTCTAGGCGTCTTTTCCGGCGCTTCATCTCCCTTAGCTCCTCAGAGAACCAAGGAGCCAGGTAAGCTCGGCGACGGGTCAGAGGCCACAAAGGCACGACTCGGTCCAAAGCGTCAGCGGCCAATGGTGGGTTTCAAATTTATTTACTACCTGATATGTGGGTGTGGCTTGGTGGGCGTGGCTTGGTGGGCATGACAGGGGAAGGATACTGTAAAATCTCTATTCCTACCCCCACTCCAGGAGGAGGATACTGTAAAATCTCCATTCCCTCCCCAATCCAGGGGAAGGTTACTTCAAAATCCCCTTTCCTCCTGATCAGCTGGGACTTGGGAGGCAGAGAATAGATGGGGGCGGGGCCAGTCAGAATTTTTACTACCGGTTCTCCGAACTACTCAAAATTTCTACCACCGGTTCTCCAGAACTGGTCAGAACCTGCTGAAATCCACCTCTGATATGAACCATACATAGAAATATGGCCTAATGTAACATCTTTATCTTTCTGCTCTGCAAATTTAAGAAAGAAAAAAAGGATATATCATTCTGATAGATTCTATATGTCCCTTCTTGAAACTTCTGAGCTTGGATAGCTTGCAAAGCTAATACACTGTATATATTGTATATAGAGAGTTCAATTCCTGGTAGAGGTTTAACCTCACAGGATAAGATTTATCTACCTATGTCTGACAATTACTGATAAAGATGATACTGATCATAGAGTGGATAACTCTTGTGGTTCATGTAAATGGTGTAAGAAAGAACACCACTCTCATAGTGGAGAATAATCAACTGTTTGAGATGGATTCATCTCCATTTGCAGTAAAGATTCTTACTGAACTGTTCCAGGCGTCCAGAGCAGTGGTGAAATGTAAAATTTGTTACTACCAGTTCTGTGGGCATGGCTTGGTGTTGGGGGGTAATGTGACTGGGTGGGCATCTTCAAAGAGGTTGTAAAAAAAATGCTTTTAAAAGCCTCTGATGATCAGGCAAGTCGGCTGGGATCATCAGAGGTTTTTAAAAGCATTTTTTCTACAGCCACTTAGGCCAAAGAGGTTGTAGAAAAAATGCTTTTAAAAGCCTCTGACGATCCCAACTGAGCCGCACAATCATCAGAGGCATTTTTTTTTTTTGGTGGAAGAGATTACAGAAAAAATGCTTTTAAAAATAAAAAAAGCCTCTGATGATTGTGCAGCTCAGCTGGGCATGGGGGAGGGGCACCTGCCGCCATTGCTACCGGATCAGGCAATCTGGTCCAAACCAGGAGTATTTCACCCCTGGTCCAGAGTAATTCCTGCCAAGTTTGAACCAGGGAGCCTGACATGTCTATGAAATTTTCCTGGTGGTAATATGGAAGTGTTCTCAAGTTTAGTCTACAGTTCTGAAATCCTTGCTGATCTCCAAGCCAAGTGCAAACCAGATCTATGCTTATTATTGGAAAAGAAGATGTTTTACCTGCTTGGGTTTGAATTACAAATCCTGAATTGAACAATGGAAATCTTACAAAGGCCCTTTAATTTTATTTTATTTTATTTTTTGCTTATGGAACTGACTAGAACTCCAAAGAGGTCGTCTGACTAGAACTTGCATTAATTGTGGGGTGAAATGTTGGCAAAATGAATGAGAATGAAAGAGAAATAAATAAATTCTGAAAGTGATATAAGGAAAAAATGCAAACCACTTGAAAATATTGGGATCGTTAGAAATATTGTCCATGTAGTGATTCTGTATCTCCTTTCCATATGCCAGAATCTACCCTTTGCCTAAAATAGAATAAAATGGAAATGGAATCGAGAAATATGAAGTGGTGGACAGTACACTATATAATACCATTTACATGTTACGTTGCATGACAGTTATCTCTCTTGTAAGGAGGAGTCGGTTGGACTTCAAAATTTTTCCTTCATTCCCATTGGCCTCCTTACAGAAAATGTGCATTGCGGGAATCAGTTAAGACTGTCCATGTGAGATTTTCTTTCATCTGAAGAGATGGAGTAATATGTCCATGGAGAACAAAAAACATACTGTTCAGATAGCTGTTTTAACAGCTGAAGCTTGCTTGATGTTTAATTCTAAATAATCAGTTATTCTGTTCTTTTAAACACACTGCTGTACTAACGTGTCAAAATTATGTGCTCCTCAGTAAAGCAGATAAAATGGTATCCCCAATGCAGCATGCAGTAGCACGATCAGTTCCATTATTTCAGGATTAAACCCTCTCCTTCTTGCATATTATGTATTTGTTTATCAAATTTTGAAATCACTTGTCTTCCTAACTGAATAGTATGAAAAAATAAACTATTTACACAAGGAGGTTTGTTTGAATCTCTTATGTTGGACCCAGTGGTGGGTTTCAAAATTTTTTACTACTGGTTTTGTGGGTGTGGCTTGGTGGGTGTGGCATGATTTGGTGGGTGTGGCTTGGTGGGTGTGGCAGGGAAAGGATACTGTAAAATCTCCATTCCCACCCTACTCCAGGGGAAGGATACTATAAAATCTCCATTCCATACCCAATCCAGGGGAAGGTTATTGCAAAATCCCCATTTCCTCCCGATCAGCTGGGACTTAGGAAGCAGAGAATAGATGGGGGCAGGGCCAATCAGAATTTTTACTGCTGGTTCTCCAAACTATTCAAAATTTCTGCTACTGGTTCTCCAGAACTGGTCAGAACCTGCTGAAACCCACCTCTGGTAGGACCACTGTGATTTGTTTGAATCTCTTACATTGGGCCACTGGTCATTATGAGTGATAGGAAATGATACAGTATTTTGCTGTTGATTTAAAAGGAACAGAATATTATTACTAAGAGCTCAGTGTTCCATTTGCACAACTCTTACCTTTTTTTTATTTATTTAAACTATTTATTGAGCTTCCCATCTCACAGCAGTGATTCTGGGTGGCGTACAAAGATTTGAAACATCAAAATTATATAAACTAATGATAGCCTGATTCTACAATACCCATTAAAAAAATGAGATCACCAACAAACTTTCCCTAACTGCCTAAACTAGGGTAAACAGCCAGGTCTTCAGAAAGTTGAAAAAAAGCTAACAATGTTGGGAGCATCTGAAGCATCTGAATTTCTGCCCTTTATATGGCATTCTAAAGGCCAGGCACAGCAACAGAGAACGCTGAAATTTGGAGTCCAACAAAATGGCATTTCTTGAAGGTAGGAACCCAGATCATTCCTTCTTTGCTAGACATGGTAGGAAAGGAAGAGACAATGGGGGCATGTGGTCCCACAAATAGCCTATGCCATGTAAGGCATTATTTGATGGTAACCAATATCATAACTTGGATTTGGAAACCTACTATGAGACAGTGTAGCTTGTGGAGCAGTAGTGTTATTTGAGTGTATCAAGAAATGCCAAAACTGCATTGGGAATTGAAGCTTTTGAATAATCTTCAAGCACAGCCCCAAATAGAGCACAATACAGTAATTCAAGGTGACTAAGCCATCAATCACCATGAACGAGGCCTCCATGAACGGGTTCAGTTGGTGCTTAAGATCAACCTGTGCAAAAGCCATATGTGAATTTAAGAAGGACTGCCAAATTGTTCAACCGTTCTTACTGGAAAAGTGCATCACTAGGCAGAGTCAAAGACGGAAAATCTCCAGAACCAAAGGGCCTTAAAATCCACAGCCTGGTTTGATCCAAAGCCTATTCTCCACTCTCCAGACTCTCTTAGCCTCCAGTTACAAGGAAGGGACCTTGCTAACATTGCTTGATTGATTCAGAGCAGAAATTTAGACTGAGTATCATCAACATACTAATGATACCACACCCTATGCTGAAAGAAGACATCCCCAATGCTTTCATGTAGGTATTAAATAGAAGAGCAGAGGCCTCCAGTTTGACCTTTAAACCCCCTCCCCCCAAACATTGACTGAAACTGGCCATGAAGAGAAAGATGAACCACTTTTTACTTCTAATCCCCTGAGGCTCAGAGGATAGCATGATTGATGATATTAAAAGTCAGTGAGACATTGAAGAGCTGGAGCTATAAGTCAACTACCTTCCCAAAAAGAGAAGATTGAAGACTGGACAAAGATTGTCCAGATCTGTTGAGTCCAATTGAATTCACACACTACACAACTTTGCAACTTCTCTATAGTTGCAAAGTCACATGGGATAATTTGAGAAGTTCCTATGTTTGCTAGCAAGCCTGGAAAATGAGACTTGATATGGAAAGTTGTTTTGTGATCAATATTCCAATTAGAAGTATGCAAAACCCTTTACAGTCATTTGAGTGTTTGAATGCAAATTTGTTCATGATTGTTTCATGTAGTGTTGCTGCTTATGCTCTGAAAGTTTCAAACACTAGAGCTGTGATATTGATACCAGGATTGAAGTTGGTTGCTTTCATCCCAAACTTCTTTCAGTCTAGTCCAGGGGTCTGCAACCTTAAACACTCAAAGAGCCATTTGGACCCATTTCCCAGAGAAAAGAAAGCATTGGGAGCCACAAAACCTAGGTGTGCATGGCCAACTCAGTGTCACTCCCACCCAGTCACATGATCTCTCCAGCCATGCCTACCTGGGTTTTGTGGCTCTCACAGCACCTTGTGCAGCAGCACACTTAAATTTAGCATGCTTCACAATGGTGGAGATGGTCCTCCTCTTCCTCCTGGAGCTCATTATGATGTGGAGCATTAGCCATAGCCAGGCTGGGCCGGTATCTCAGGATGGAGAGAAAGTTGCACATCTCCCCAAGTGACTGAGGTGCATGCAGCACCAAGAAGCATCTGAAGAAGTGCCCACGAGATGAGAGGCAAGTATAGGGACTCTTCTCTCCCACTCTGGAATATGGAATGAGTCTCCATACCTGCGATTGCCTTTACCTTCTCAGGCCACATGAGGAGTGACTGGGATGGGAGGGCGAGGGGGCAGGGGCAGGGCCAGCCAGCTGACAGGGAGCCACAGCAAGGGGACAAAAGAGCCGCATGCGGCTCAGGAGCCGCATGTTGCCAACACCTGATCTAGTCAGTACACAAGCAGGAACAAATTGTGTCACTATTATTGGTTTAGGCTGAAGAGTTGGTGAGGGCATAGTGCATTGAGAGAAAAGCAGCCCTTAAGCAAAATGGCTGGACTAAAAACACTCACAAATGCAAAAATCCCAACCAGCCTGATACATTATTTAGGTTTTAGAAAATATTTTATGTGGGAAAATGAGAATTCATATAGGTTGTAAGAAAAGCACATCCACATTTTGCTATCTGGGTTTCAGCCTCTCCTGAAAAGAAAGCAGATGAATGCATGTAAAAGCAGGCAGGCAAATGCAAAAGATATGTGTATTCCTCTACATCACTACAGAGCCTGTGGTTTTGATTTGGCTTAATAAGATGTTTCACACTGAGAAAGCAACACGAAGCATTTTGTCTAAGTAAAGAGGCCACACAATTTGCCTCAACAAGCTGCTTCATATCAGCTTGCAGCCTCTTCAGCATCTCCTCCAGCACTGTTGAAGTGCTGGAGAATGCAAGCAAGGCTTCATTTTGCTTTGAGAGGTGAGGGGCTGTAATGGCATACTCACAGAGGGATCTAGTAGGGATTCCTGTTGCTCCTTCTCACAAGTCATGGGAGGGTCTGTCAGTCACTATCATCATCCAGAAGAAATTCTCTGCACCAGATTTGGGAGGAAAGGAGTGGGAATCCTCTCCACGTCTTGGCTGCCTTGTGTTTCTCTCAGTAGCAGAGGAGTGGGGATGCATGATAGGATAAATCCCCTGTCAGAAGGACACTGATATGGCTTGAAAAGATGCAAGTTGTTTATTATGGGTAAACAATTAGGTCAAGGTTAAGGAGGAAACAAAGGAAGGAGATGTGGGGAAAGGAAAATGCCGTGAATCCTTCAGGATTTTACTTGCAGGTAATTGTCCAGGAGGGAGGGAGGGAGGGAGGGAGGGAGGGAGAGAAAGAGAGAGAGAGAGAGAGAGAGAGAGAGAGAGAGAGAGACTATATTTACCTTCATTCATAAGAGAGACTATAGGTAGAACAAACTAAGATCAAATACAATACAAAATACAAGCAGCAGTTTGGATTATATAAACATGTATATCTTATTGGAGCTACAAATGCAGGGGTGGGCTGCTGGGGGTTTGTAGGGATTCAGGAAAACCTCTAGCTAAGGTTCTGTGCAGTTCAGAGAACTCCCAAATCCCACTCCTGGCTGGCCTCACCCATCCCACCCCGCCCCCTCCCAGGCGTCCCCACATGGCCAGTTTTGGTTGTAGGTAAGTGCAGGGTGCACATGGAGGCTCTTGGAGGGCAAAAAATGGGCCTAAGAGAAGTTCAGGAAAGCTGGAAACAGGCTTCCGGAGCCTGGGGAGGCCATTTTTGCCCTCCCAGAAGCTCAAGAAAAGCTTCTAGAGCCCGGGGAGGGCAAAAATGCCCCCCCCCCCAGGCCTTGGTGCAAGAGGCTGACTAGGCCACGCCCACCAAGGCCACGCCAACCCAACAACCAGGCAGAGAACCCCTTGCTAAAGTTTTTGAAGCCCACCCCTGTACAAATGTACATCTTTATAAAAATCATAATTCACATCTTGCTCCACATTACCCTAGGCGACTTATCTCCTTCTAATTGTCCAACTTTCCTCTGAGATGCTGTGCTGTTCTTAATCATTAGGAGCCAGCCTGAAAAGAGGTGTCTCTCCTTTGAGGAAGAAGGCAGGCAGGTAGGCAAAACCACAAAGGCAAGATGGAGCTGGCTCCTTTCCCCCTTTTCAAAGCTCATCTTATAATTTCCTGAGCTCAGTGATCTTGGTTCCTTATCTAAAGCAGCATTTCTCAACCTGCTTTAGCAACTTGAAGAGGTGGACTTCAACTCACAAAATCCTTCAGCAAATATGGGGAAATCTGGGAGTTGAAGTCCACACATTGTCAAGTTGCCAAGGCTGAGGAACATTGATTAGAGTGACATGCTATGCTTTGGTTGATTAACTATTTCTACCCCTTAATGGCAGGATGCAACATTGTTCCATGAAGCCACTTTTGAGAAATACTTTGTTCAAGCTGTCAGCAAAGCAAAACTAACTTCAAAGTACTGCACACCTCTTCAGTGTGCAAGTATTGCTACTGTTCTTGCTTTGGTTCACCACCACAGAAAGCATTTCAAACAACAAAGTTCTTTATTGGTTTGGGATGATTCAGAGTTGGTGTTTGTGGCGCTCACTGTTCATATAAGCTTTTAGCTTGTTTAAAATGCAAAGTTTTTTGGGTTTTTTAGGGGTTTTTTTGTTAGTTTGAAATGATTTGGCAGAAGGACGCAATTTCTGTTGTTCAGAGAATCATACCAGACTTTCTATGGCATGTTGAAGGCTGCCCTCCAAAATTAAATGGAATCAGGATCCATTTGGAGATGAGGTTCTAGGGAGTTTAAATGAGTCAAACAAATGTTTTAAGCATCTGCAAGACTAAAGGCATCAATCTGACCTCTTCAAATTCATCACTCAAATCACAAAAAATACCTCCCCCAAAAAAGGAACTTAAATTTTGCTCATATCCACTCTGAAGAGTTCATGGAGTAGGCAGACTTGCACATGGCCTTCTAGCCACATATTTTACAGTGCTGAACTTCAGGATATGTGCACTCTGTGCGTGCTTTTTGTTTGCCTTATGGATATTGTCTTGTAGACATTGAGTTTCCAGATGCATTTAAAAATGCTGTGTTGATGTGGCCTAATTTGCTGAATGATTGGTGTGCCTGTATGATTGCTCCTTTGGCTGTTGATGAGCTTTCAGAATGGTTTTGTTTGCTAATAGGAAAATCTGGAGCAGTAACTATCTGTATAGTGGTTTGCTTCTCTGTTCTGTATCATGCACTCTTTATTTAGCAAGAACTAAGCTGAGCAGCATGCCTTAATTACAATAAAAACCACCTCAAATGTCTTGCTTGATATTCCTTAGGACAGTGAGGATGAACCTTTTATGCACCGAGTGCCCAAAGTGCGCACAGACCACCCAAACTGCAAAGTGCAGGCATGGGCACCCTGCCCAAACTGCATGCGTGCTCCCCTGTGCATGCACAGCAGGGACTAGAAGACCAGCTGGCTGGTGGGAGGCACATGCACATGTGTGGCAGAGACCCAAAAGAGAGCTGGGGCGATGGCGCACAAGCCCACAGAAAGGACTCCGTGTGCCACCTCTGGCACACGTGCCATAGGCTCATCACCATTGCCTTAGGAGGTAATCTGTGCTGTCAGGTTTTTTTTTTTTTAATTTAATTTAATTTATATGCCGCCCTTCTCCGGAGACTCAGGGCAGCTTACAATGCATTAAGCAATAGCCCTCACACTTTTTGTATATACCTGCTTAGTAGGGCTTTCGCCCCACCCCCCAAGTGGTGTTCTTTTTTTATACAAAGTCATCTTATTGCCCCCACAATCTGGGTCCTCATTTTACCTACCTTGAAAGGATGGAAGGCTGAGTCAACCTTGAGCCTGGTGAGATTCGAACTTGCAGTAATTGCAGGCAGCTGCTGTCACTTTAGCACTACTTAAGCTGCTGCGCCATCCAGGCTCATTCCTGACCTACAGGAAAAAAACTGTTTGAAAGAGATTACTTTTAAAATGGAAAGTTTTTTTTTAAAAAAAATCCCATAGGAAGGGAATTTTAGGAAGAATGCTGTCTTAATATATGGTGGCAAAAAGATCAGAATCTGGTAGAACCTTTCCTGATGAATATATTTTATTAGGAGGCATAAGCTTTCATGAGCTGCATCAGATGCAAAGAGAAGGGAAAAAAGATACAACTCAGGACAATTTGTACCCACTTACTTGCCTTGTTTATTCCCAGGCAGGGATGAAATAATTGAAGATAATGTTGATGACAATAGCTCTTTTGTCCTGTTAATGTGTTGCCTGAGTAACTCAAGGTTTATTTTGAAAACTAAAACAAAAAACAACTCTACTCCCTTGATAACCAGTGTGGGGATTAGAAAAGGTAGTGATAATAGACTTGGATTAATGGATTTTTTTCCCATCACAAATTAAATTGTTTTGTGCTTTAAAAGTGTTTAAAGATATTTGAAAGTTAAGATAGGTCGGGTGGCCACTGATGGTTCCCAACCCAGAGATAGCATACAACTGCTCATTTTCAAGTCCAGCAAATCCCAAGCCAAGAATCTGTTAATTCAGTAAATGAGAAAAAACAGGCTTAAGTTTAAATTCCGTGACTGTGAATCTTTTGCCAAGTCAAGTCAAAAAGTCAAATTAAGCAATGAAATATTAGATCTGCCAAGCTCAGGTTGTAAATCATGGCAACCATATCTTTGGTTAAGTTTACCACCATTTACACGTGTGTAACTGGACTACCGCTTACACGTGTGGCCCAAAGGTACAAAACAAGGATACAAGAAGTTTAAATTTTATGGCTAAATGGGAAAAATAAGGCTAAATAGCTAAATAACTTTATTTTCAACCAACTGAAATATAAAACATTTGAACTGTGTTTGAGTTTATCCTACTGGAATGCAGCTAATAATACCCTGAGGGTTATTTCAAAGGGACATATTGTGTCCTAAGTTTGAAACCCTGCTTTTTTTGTTGTGCACAACGGGAAATGGATGGATGAAAAATCATACAGGGTGCAATCATATCTTTTTTGGAATAAGTATAAGGGTTGAATGAAAAATAATGCCTCCAATGTTATAAGTCACCAACATACTGTTTGTATATTTCAGTTGGCAGAATGTTGCTATGAGAAAAGGTTATTCAGGTAGTCCTTTACTTATGATCACAACATTTCTGTTGCTAAGTGAGACATTTGTTAAGTGAGTTTTGCCCCATTTTACGACCTTTCTTGCCACAGTTATTAAGTGAATCGCTGCAGTTGATAAATTAATAATCTGGTTGTTAAGTGAATCAAGCTTCCCCATTGACTTTGCTTGTCAGAAGGTCGCAGAAGGGAATCACATGATCTTAGTACATAGCAACCATCATAAATATGAACCAGTTGTCAAGCATCTGAATTTTGCTCATATGATGATAGGGATGCTGCAAAGGTCATAATTGTGAAAAATGGTCATGAGCGACATTTTTCAGGGCTGTTGTAACTTTGAACGGTCAGTAAATGGACTGTTGTAAATCAAGGACTACCTGTATTACCAATGTTCATGAGTTCTACAGTGGATACTCATCAGTGTGCTTTAAGCAACATGCCACATTTTGATTTTGATCAATGAAAGAATCCCTCTAAGTGAATTTGAGCATCAAATGCAGGTTGTTTTTGGTAATGACAATCTTGATATGAACTCTCTGAATTGTTGGGCCACAAATATAAAGATGGTGAATCATCTTTGTGCAATCAAGAATGAAATGGATGATCCTTTTGACAGCAACTGATACGGTTTGCAAGAAAAAGTTTTGATGAACTGATAAGAACAATTAACAGGTCAATCATAAGCAAATTACTGTCCAGCTTGGTGTTTCCCAGGAATGAATGAAGCTATGTTGTACAGTGGATCCTTTCAGCATAAAAGTAAGATCTTTTTTCATAGTCATGGCAGTATAAGTCCATTGCCCGGGATACAGTAGATACCTGAAACATGTGTTGCTGATGTGGTTTTTTTCTTTTCTTACATAAAATAAAAATTTAAATGTGCCTGCTTTTCAGATAGAGGCACTCAGTTCAGGGGTCTTGCTGCTGTTGGAAGAAATATCCTTCTAGGTTCAGTTCCAACTGGGGAGAAAGACACTGGATTCATGGAGGTTGTTTGGAAAGAAGGTTTATTGATGAACAGGATCACATGGCTTTCATTCCTGAGCAGAAAAAGGGTAGAGATGCTGAGAGTGCCTTGGTTCTATGCTCTCTGTTGGGCTCTGAATTTGAGCTTGTATTCTGATTGGTTGTCAGACTCCCATGGGCCGATACAGGGGCAACTTGTAGTCTGTCCTGAGCCCCAAGCTTGGTTGAGCCTTTCTAGATGATGATGTAATGAAGGGGCTTTGGGCAATTCCTATTTATTATGGCTCTTCTAGAAGGAGGTAGATCTTTGTTATGTAGAATAGACCTCAGGCTTCTCTAAGCTTGCTTGTTTTCTTACAGATGTTTCGTTACCCAGAGTAGTTAACATCATCAGGGCTAGTCACTGTGAACTGACTTGCACTCAGTTCAAGACTATGTGAGTTAGCTTATGACTAATGGGCGAAGGCAAGAAAGTAGAAATGAAACATTGCTGGCAGGATATTGCTGGGTAAACGCCCTTTAAAAGTGCAGAAGACTTCTGTTATTTATCAAAATAACGTCGTATATTGCTCTAGATTTTCTTTCGATGTTGCATTTAAAATAATCAAAGGTATTTTCTTTAACAGGGTAGCCAGCAGTAAATGGCACCAGGGAAATACTAAAAGCTTATCTTTGCAAAGTCATATTCCGAAGAATAGACATTCTTCAAAAGTGAATTCAAAACACTTATTTATAGTGTGGTTGTTGTAAGAAAAAGAAAACAAATAAAGAATTCTTGGAGCAATCTGCTATTTGTGTTTGAAGGTCTGTGGCAGAATGCGAAAGACAAAAAGGGAAATAATTGATTAGTGAGGTCTTTGATCTGTTCAGGGATCAAAGGGACAAATACTGTCTCCTAGGATGAAAGAAAGGGAAATGCTCCCTGTGCTGATACAGTTATCTGCTTAATCATGCGCTCTTTATTGTGCATTACAGAGTTGCTGCTACCTGACCCTCTGTTAAACCTGTTTCAAATATAGTATCTAAGCACATCTTGCTGTAATTCTACAATCATTTGTAAATTGGTGGCTCAAGTATATTGATGGGAAGTAGGTAGAAATTAGTTGCTTATTTTTCAAAATACAGAACAGCCGTGCCTGGCATTAACAGGTTCTTGTTTGAATATGAACTTCAATCTGAAAAAAAAAAAAAGGCTTACATCCCAGTTAAGAAATGATATATGCATTCCAGAACCTGGGGTATTTTCCTAAGAACCAGAAAGCCGTATGGTAAGCAATGCTTGGGGTATTTACAATATCAGAAACATTTGCATAATTTCACAGAGTGTGCACATAATTTAAAATTTCTTTCAATATATTCAATTTTGACTCTATTCAATTTGATCTAAATAATATTTGTTTCCATGAGTGTACTGGAACACAGGTGCATAGAAATATTGAGGGTCTCAAACCTCTTCTGCTCAAAAACCTGGGGTTTTTCACTCCTTGGCCTTTCCTCCTGCTTTAAAATAGGGACTTGGAAGATTTTTGCATCCACTACCTACAGTATCTTCCACTGGACTTCTTTTTCCTAACCCAAGCGTGCGAGAGAGTTAAGGCTCTCACAATCTGTGCACCTTTCTGATGACAAAAAGATTGAAATAATATCAGTAATGCCGATTCCCAGCTATATAACATACAGACCTTAATTGGAAGATTTTGCCATTCTGCATCTCACAAGACATAAACAAAAGCAATGTTTTTTTTTTAAAGAAAGAAAACATAGAATCCATTTTAACTTTAAATTTTAAATGCAAACATTTAAAGTTGAAGATATATATGTTATGAACTGTTTTCAAATGATTCTTTTTTTAAAAAAAGAAGTTTCAAAGGAAGGTATAATCTTCCAAGCACAACACAAGATGGTACTAGTCTGCTACAATGAATACTGGCTATGGCCTTGCAAAAGACTCCTGTGTTCAACAGGTTTCAAGAGGTCCAGATGAGCAATAGACTTACCTTCTCTTCATATTTGTGCTCTCAGCTGCACTTTATAGAGAAAAGTACTTTTTTCTGAGCAAGCAAAGTCCTGAGTTAGCACCTTGATTTCCCACTTGATTTCAGTTGGAGTTCTCAACATTTCCCTCTCTTTGAGGCTATGGCTAGAAATGCAGTAAAACAGAGATTGTAAAATTCAGGCCCTGCCCAACCTTCCCTCTTGCCTCAAAATCTGAAGAAGATAATAAATCTGCACATTTTTAAGACTGTATGTATTTCATCATCCGAGCATAAAAGGTAAAGGTTCTAGTCATAACCGACTCTAGGGGCAGTGCTCATCTCCATTTCAAAGCCAAGAGCTAAAGAGCTAGCGCTGTCTGAAGACATTTCCAAGGTCATGTGGCCGGCATGACTAAATGCCAAAGGCGCACAGAACACTGTTACCTTCCCACCAAAGGTGGTCCCTATTTTTCTACTTGCATTTTTTATGTGTTTTCGAACTGCAAGGTTGGCAGAAGCTAGGACAAGTAACAGGAGCTCACCCCATTATGCGGCACTAGGGATTCGAACCACTGAACTGCCAACCTTTTGATCAACAAGCTCAGCGTCTTAGCCTCTGAGCCACCATGACCCATCCACGCATAGGACAAGGTTATTTGAGGGACAGACTCTCTTTTGACTCAGTTGTTTCTACCCACCCCATCAGATCTGGAAGGAAACACAGGCTACAGTCTCATCAATTAAGAGATGTCAACTTGCAGACCCAGAAAGTGGACCTTTTTCGTCTTAGTGCCTGCTCTTCGGAATGACATACTCCATAAAGTTAGGTTGGCCCCAAATCTGCTGGCCTTTCATAACGCACTAAAGACTTGGATATGCTCCTGAGCATAGGTGGAGACCATAGCGCATCTTAAAGTTATTACACCTGCTTTATCTGTTGCTACCTGCTTAGAAGGGGATGCAGTGGCTCAGTGGCTAAGACACTGAGCTTGACGACCAGAAGGTTGGCAGTTTAGCAGTTCAAATCGCGAGTGCCGTGTAACAGGGTGAGCTCCCATTACTTGTCCCAGCTTCTGCCAATTTAACAGATCAAAAGCAGTAAAAAATGCAAGTAGAAAAATAGGGACCACTTTGGTGAGAAATTAATGGCACTCTGTGCACCTTGGGCATTTAGTCATGCCAGCCACATGACCATGGAGACATCTTCAGACAGTGCTGGCTCAAACAGAGATGAGCACCATCCCTAGAGCCGGAAATGACTAGTACGCATGCACGGGGGAACCTTTATCTTTACCTTACCTGCTTAGAGTTTCTATGGTGAGATGGTCAACCATGAAAATATAAATAAATAAATACTATATATAAGTATGGCACTCTATCATTGGAAGTTTTCAAGAAAATATTGGAGAGCCATTTGTCTGGGGCAGTCTCAGGATTCCTGCTCTAGGTAGGACGTTGTATTAGAAGACTATGACTCTATGATTCTAAGTATTTTAGTAATGCAGCCTTTCTTTTCACTTATTTCTAATATGACCTTCTGAAAGATGTTATCTTACAAATGATTCATTGCCAAAAAGATTCACTACAAATCTATAACCGCATGTTGTAAATGATATATTTTTAGCTAGTAGAGTAATTCATTGGAATTAATTGCTTTAAGCCATTTATTTCGTTATTTGGATTATGCTGTTTAAAGCAGTTATTCCTCTTTCTTTAAATTCAAATGTATACCATATCTATATAACCTATCTGACTAAGCCCAGCTGCCAAAAATGCAAAGAGAGATGTGTTCTATTAGTAGTATCAGAAGTAGCAATAACAGAATATATTATTTCAGCTCTGTTTTAGAACTCCATGTACTTTGCCATTCCATCAAGGAAATCTCTGTGTCACATTCTTTGCTTGTTTCCCAGAATCTGGATAGTTTCATTTTTTGGACACAACGAAGGGTAAGCATTGTTTGGAATTAAGTTGGCCAGACTCATAACAAAGCATCTAATAGTTTCCCCATTTTGTCTGTTTATAATCCAACATCAGCCCATACTATATTTACAAAATAAAAGGTTATGAGATTTATATTGACTAAAAAAAATGGGATATTGGCTGGTGATAGCAAGGTTATTCTGGACTCTGAGAGACTGCAATTACTGATTCTCATAGCCTTCCTAGAGTGCTGAGGGGTAAAATTCCATTTTGGCTGGCTGGGGAACCTCTAGCTTTCCATCTTGTAAGGGGATGAGGCCTTTACAGTCTTCACCTTTTTTTTAGACAGAGCAGGGGTGAAATTCAGCAGGTTCTGGAGAACTGGTAGCGGAAATTTTGAGTAGTTTGGGGAACCGGCAAATACCACTTCTGGCTGGCCCCAGAGTGGAGTGGGAATGGAGATTTTGCAGTATCTTCCCCTGGAGTAGGGTGGAAATGGAGATTTTGCAGTATCCTTCCCCTGGAGTGGAGTGGAAATGGAGATTTTGCAGTATCCTTCCCCTGGAGTGGGGTGGGAATGGAGATTTTGCAGTATTCTTCCCCTGCCACACCCACCAAGCCACGCCCACAGAACCGGTAGTAAAAAAAAAATTGAATTCCACCACTGAGACAGAGGTATGTCAGAAGTTGAATGGACTGTTCAAGGTCCACAGTTCAAAGGTCAGAGCAGCATGATTTCTTGTTTGAAGGGCCCTTATTTTCACAGAACGTCTAGATTCATCTCACAGCACACAGAAATAGCACACAGACTTATATTCCACACCTAGTGCTTTACAGTCCTTTCTAAGTTGTTTACAGAGTCAGCATATTGTCCCCAACAATCTGGGCCCTAATTTTACCGACCTTGGAAGGATGGAAGGCTGAGTCAACCTTGAGCCCCATCAGGATTGAACTCCAGGCCGTGGGCAGCATTTGCCTTCAATACTGCCTTCCAATCACTACACCACCAGGGCTCCTTTTCTCATAGAAGTATTTGCCCATAATGTTTTGAATCGGCAAAAGTGATTAAACTTTAGAAAAACTGAGAGGATATTTGGTAGAAATTGTATCAAGAGCAAATTTCCATCTCACAATTCTGTAATGAGACTATAGTTTCCATTAGAGCACTGTCATGTCAACACTTCACAAGTATTTGGGATTCCCATTGATTTCAGAAATCTTCAGAGATAGCAATAGCACTTAGACTTATATACCACTTCATGGTGCTTTTATAGCCCTCTCTAAGCAGTTAACAGAGTCAGCATATTGCCTGTAACAATCTGGGTCCTCATTTTACCCACTTCGGAAGGATGGAAGGCTGAGTCAACCTTGAGATGGACCAATTTAATTAGTCTGTCGGCTCCGAAATCCATCAGTTTTAACTTTGGCATCAAATGTGCTAACAATGGCAAAGAAGAGTTCAAACCTCTATCACTAACTCGACAGCTTACATTTCTCTCAGCTTGTTCACCTAATTTGCAGGTGCACGCACAGGAACATAAAGACATGTTGGCTCTTTTGTGCACAATTAATATAGGACAATTGTGCACAATTAACTATAGGAAAGAGAAATCTTATTAGAAGTTTACCTAACAGAAATAAGTAACACCTCACATCAAAGATCAGAAGAAATAGCTAACTAAAATGGGGGATAAAAATCAGTATCATCAGCATATTGATGACCCAGCACTTCAAAACATTAGACAAGCTTCACTCCGAGAGAAGACATATTATATATTGATGTATAAATTCATTCCCTTGGGATATAACATTCCAATTGTAACAATTGGCACAAAGCCATAATGTACTGTAGTGCATTATATTTATTTATGTAATATATTAGAGATACAGCAGAATACCATAATCCACATTTCCTTCTGGAATTCTGAGATTCAACATAACTTGTTTGGTTTTTGAAATTGAACTTGTCCTAATGTTTATTTCTAAATATTGTAAAACAAATTAGCTGAGTTCAGTTCACTGAAGTTTACACTATTTCGGTTAATATGTATGGTTTTCCAACTGCAGGCCTTAGTAAATGCTCAAAAGATCCCAAAGCAGTTTTGATGGCTTTGTAGATACAATTTTTCATTAATATTCTTTTTTTTGGTATTGTTTATCAGTGTCTGTCTGTCTGTTTGTCTGTCTGTCTGTCTGTCTGTCTGTCCGTCCTTCCATCCATCCATCCATCCATCCATCCATCCATCCATCCATCCATCCATCCATCCATCCATCTATCTATCTATCTATCTATCATCTATCTAAAGCATTAAAGCATTTATGTAGCCACCCTCTTCTAACAAACTGTGGCTGCCTCCCAACATACTTGTACTTCAGTAAAATAATACAGAAACAAGAATGTTGATGCAATGCCTAAAGTCCAGAGTTGGAATAGAATACCAAGAACTTCACTTATTTATTTATTTATTTATTTATTTATTTATTTATTTATTTATTTATTTATTTATTTATTTATTTGTCAAGCATATATAAGATAACAGGTAAAAGTACAAACATAATTTGAATACATGTAAGAGTAAGAGTAAGAGTAAGAGTAAGAGTAAGAGTAAGAGTAAGAGTAAGAGTAAGAGTAAGAGTAAGAGTAAAAAGGAACATTAGGACAGGGACGGTAGTCACATTGGTGAGCTTATGCACGCCCCTTACATTCTTAGGAATGGGTGAGATCAACAGTAGGCAGTTTAAAGTTAAAGGTTTGGGGGTTTGGGGAAGAAACCACAGAGTCAGGTAGTGCATTCCAGGCATTGCCCACTCTGTTACTGAAGCCATATTTTCTGCAATCGAGTTTGGAGCGATTTACCTTGAGATTGTATCTATTATTTGCTCGTGTATTGTTGTGGTTGAAGCTGAAGTAATCATTGGCAGGAAGGACATTGTGGCAGATAATTTTATGTACTACGCTTAGGTCAGACTGAAGTTGATGTAGTTCTAACTTGTCTAAGCCTAAAATTTCAAGTCCAGTGGCATAAGGTATTTTATTGCGGGTAGAGGGATGGAGGACTCTTCTTGTGAAATATCTCTGGATTCTCTCAATTGTATTAATGTCTGATATGCAGTCCGGGTTCCAGACAGATGTGCTGTATTCGAGAATTGGTCTAGTAAATGTTTTGTATGCTCTAGTTAGTAGTACAGTATTACCAGAGAAGAAGCTATGCAATATTAGGTTAACAGCTCTTAATGCCTTTTTGGCAATGTTGTTACAAACATTACAGTGGGCTCTGGCACTTAGATCTTTAGAAATAAGCACTCCAAGGTCCTTGACAGACAAGGTCAATATGCAGAACAGAGCATTTGTTGGATGAGATTTGATGAGACCATTTTGAGGGCTGATTGTGACAAAGATCCTTGTTAAAAGTGAAATAAAAGAATACAAAAGCTGGTGCTTACTATTACAAAACAAGCAAACCGAGGTGAAATCTAAAAATGTTCGCTACCAGTTCTATGGTCGTGGCTTAATTAGTGGGCGAGCTTGGTGATCAGATGACTGGGTGGGCGTGGCTTGTTGCTCAGGTGGGTGGGGCCAAGTCGACATCACTTCTTTGCCCTTTTTTAATTTACAAAACACAACACAACACAACTGGCTCACCCACAATGTAAAAGCAGCTGTGCTATACCCAAAATCACCCCTGCAACAAGCAGGAACCTCACACAGCCACAAAAAGTCCAAAAAAACCAACTTTCACACTTTACACACACACACAACACAACACAACACAACTGACTCACCCACAATGTAAAAGCAGCTGTGCTAGACCCAAAATGTCTCCTGCAACAAGCAGGAACCTCACACAGCCACAAAAAGTCCAAAAAACCAACTTTCACACTTTACACACACAAAATTTCACATACAGCTTGTGGGATTTTGTGTGTTTGTTTAATTATAGTGAAACACTACTGAAACACACAAAATCTCAGAAAGCTGCACAAATATTTTATTTTATTTAATTTTTATATAAAAGCAGCTAAATTTAAAACTTCCTAAACTTTAAATGGCTAAGTCTAAAAAAAGAACAATTAAAAAAAACCCCAATTAACTATTTTTCTTAAAGCTCCCAAAGTGGAAAAAAACTTACAGGCAGGCAGGCAGGCAGATAGAGCTGCTCACCGATGAGCTTGATTGCAGGCAGGGAGATTCAGTTGCTTGCTGATACAATGGATTGCAGGCATTACAGCAAGCGAAGCAAGGCAGGCGTGCAAAGGTAAGCAAGCTGGAGGCTGGCGGGGAAGGGATTTTTGCTACTGGTTCTCCGAACTGCAGCCGCCATTGCTCTGAACAGGGAGCATTTCACCCCTGAAACAAACCCTCCAAGATAACTTTAATATCAACAGGCTATATTAATGCAATGCAAATTTAATGACAAACTTCATTTTTCAAGATTCAAAAATTGACACAGAACTTAGATTTTTAAAGTTGAGGTTTCAGGATTACACCAAGATCTGTTCTATAGCATGTCATGTGCTTGAAGTATTGATTGAAATATTCATAATAAACATTTTTCTTATTTTCTTATATACAATTAACATGAAGGGGGTGGCTTACAAGGTAAGCATTCATTTACTTTCCATATATTTCAGGGGTGACAAACTGGTGGCTCACAGGCCGGATGTGTCACACACAGGCCATGCCGATCCCAGTTCTGTGAATGGGTAAAACATCTCAAAATGTCAAGTGACAGCAACATGACGCAGTGAGTTTGAAGCCCGTGATATGTTTGTACTCTTCACCACAAGACTGAATAATCTTTTTTTCTATTATTGCTGCATCCGGACTCCACTGCAGTCCGTACACGCTGCCACACTCTGATTAGTTGCTTCAGTTCAGGCGCGAGTATATAAGGAGCTGTCAAAGTGCTGACAGCCGCTGTTCATGCTAGCCAAGCAGCTGCGCTAGCTGCAACGCTAGCGAATCTGTTAAACAAATATGTTAGCGAATAAAGCCTGTTAGCTTTCACTAAACCTGTCTTGCCTCACTCTGTTTGTCCCTACCAGGGACATAATAGCTGGCGATGAAGGTGGGATTGTCATCCAGACCAACCTGAGGCACAGACAAGAGCAAAGGAAAGTCACTACGCTGAAGTCACGAACCAAGAGCTGAAGCACTAACAGCGACGAAAAGTCACCCGATGGTCCTGACAGAACACTGAGTCCCCTGCCTGTGGAGAATGACAGCCTTGTCTGCTTTTGCCACCTCTAACCCAGAAAAACAATCCTGGGATACCTATTTAGAAAAATTTGAGTGCTTCTTACTATCAAATGACTATGAGGGCATTTCAAATGATAGGAAATATTTCCTATCCTACTGTGGGATGAGGTGTTTGAAACTGCAAAAAATCTTTTGGCACCTCAGAAATTACACACAGTACCATGGGATGTCATCCTAGAAAATTTAAGGAATCACTACTCCCCTCCTCTATAGCAAGAAGGCATGCCTTCTATCATAGGGACCAAAAAGAGGGGAAAACAATAAATCAGTATATGGCTGCCCTCAGAGCTGCTGCCCTTTACTGTGATTTCGAACATCTAGAGAATTCATTAAGAGACAACTAGTATGTGGCATCAGAGACCTAACACTATAATGCCACCTACTGACAAAAAGTACTCCCACTCCAATTGGCTCGGGACAAGGCATGAGCTGCTGAACTGTCCAATAAATCTTCCTCTGATATACAGAACTATTACTAAATTTCCCACCAAAATGGAGGCTGTACATTCTGAGACAACTGATATAGAGGAAGAAAAGGAGGAAGATGTAGAAGTGGTCAAAGTTATTTCAAAGGTTGTTAATCAAAGCTATGCAAACCCTCTTTGCAACACATGGCATACCAGACATCTTAGTCTCAGATAATGATCCCCAACTAGTATCAGGCCCTTTTGAACTTTTCCTTGCAGGAATGGGCATAAAATGCATTCTCACTGCCCCGTTCTTCCCAGCTACCAATGGCAGGGATGAAAGAGCAGCATGCTCTGTTAAGGAGGCTCTGACAAGGATGGGGCAAGGAGACTGGAACAGTAAAATTTCCAAATACCTCTTAATGCAACATGCCACTCCTTGTCCAGAGACAAATCAAAGTTCAGCTGAGCTCCTGATGGGAAAATGCATTAAAACAAAATTGGACAAACTACGCCCTATATATGCACTAGACACAGCCAGGGAAAACAATCCTGGCCTCAGAATATTCAAAACAGGGGACTATGTATATGCAAGAAATTATTCAGGGCCTCCTCTATGGCTTCCAGGGATTATAACTCAAATCACAGGCCCCAGGTCATATATTTATTTATTTATTTATTTATTTAATTAAATTTCTGTACCGCCCTTCTCCTGGCGGACCCAGGGCGGTGTACAGCCAATTAAAAACCAGTACATAAACAATTAAAAAATTGTTTATGTACTGGTTTTAATTGGCTGTACACCGCCCTGGATTCTTACAAATCAGCAGAGAAAGCTAGGGTTAGAAGTTGAGGACTGTGATGCAGTTCGAAGCGAGGACAATTTACCAGAACTTGAGGATTTTGTTCCAGTGATGAGTCCTCCACAAGCCAAAGAAGAACCTACTACAGCCACTTCAGGACCTTCTTCAGTGCTTCCACCTAATCCCAATGAGCCAGGAGACATTTGGTGATCCGGACACATCAGGAGAAGGCCAGCCTACTTGAGGACTATGAGTGCGCCCTCTAGTGATGAAGGAATGCTGCATCCGGGCTCCACTTCGGTCCACAGACAACGACGCACTCTGATTGGTTGTTTCAGTTCAGGCATGATTATATAAGGAGCAGTGGCTGTCAAAGTGCTGACAGCCACTGCTCAGGTTAGCCGAGCAGTCGCACTAGCCGCAATGCTAGTCAATCTATTAAACAAACATGTTAACGAATAAAGCCTGTTAGCTTTCACTCAACCCATCTTGCCTCATTCTGTTCATCCCTACCAGATGATCTGTCCCCCCCTTCAGAGACCCACAAAAACACAGCCAGTCGAGGGTTAAGAAGCACTTGGCACACTCCACAGTTCTTATCTCAAACTTGGCAGCGATATGCACACCATCTGCCAAGGGCTTTATTAGTTCACACAAAAAGAAAATCACCTATGTAGCTTTGCCAAAATCCGTTCTTTTAGCTCCCAAGACTACGAGATTGCTTTGTTGTTCGTCACAGAAATCATGACCCACCCTCCTGTCTTATATAGGCTCTGGGTGTGGTCCAGTGACTCATTGATCCTGTGACTCCAGTCCAGTGACTCAGGTCTATTCCCTCATGCGTCGCCGCAGCTGCAGTAAGCGTTTATCTCGCCTTCTTTGGCGTGCGTCCAGGAATGACGTCTCTCCCTCACTCTCATCTGAGACACCTGTTTCCCCACTACTTGGCTCTCTTTCAGCTGGCACCTGAGACGGTGCCAGGGGGGGGGCTGGGAGATCTGGCTGGCTCCTCTTCCTCCTGCTCAGAGCTTCCTTCCTCCAATGGGATAGGCTCAGAGGACGGGGCCACAACACCAGGGATGACTAAGAAGTCAATAGTTGCATGTCAGTGGTTGGTGCCTCTTAATTAGGCAGGACCAAGGCCAATATTATTGGATTGAATACATCATTGCCTCTTTTTCAAAGCATCACCTTTTCTTTTTCTAACATGCTCCCTCTCCTTTTTATTTTCTTTCATTTTTGGCAACCACTTTCCCCTATTTCTGTCTTTGTCTCACTGGAAAGAGGATTGAAATTCATAAAAGTTAATGGATGGATGTAGGCCATTTAACCTTAGGCTAACACTTATGTCATCCATGGTTGGCTAATGACTCAACTGGAAATCTGATACCCAAGCCAGAGTTCATAGCATCCCAAGCATCTAGACCCAAGCAACTAGGGCCAGGTTCTCCCAAAGGAAGTAAGAAATACCTCAGGTTTAAGAAGAAATTTGCCACCCTAACTGAATCTCCCATCTTTTTCCAAAGATGAATCCTCTGGAGACATTCTTATTCCTGATAGCTGGCCTTTCTACTTGTGCATAAAATAAAGGGCAGCTCATCCATTTCCCAAGCATGCTGTACAACTTTAAGAAGTTTGCGATTTCTGTAAGTCCTTCTAAATGAAACTCCCCTTCCTTGGCATTTGATTCTATTGGTTCAGGATTAATCTCCGCAGTAACAGGGAACACACTTGCTCTTCTATATGACAATCTTCAAATATTTCAAGCAAGCTATCATGTTCTCGCTTTATTACATCTTCTCTAGGCGAAACACATTAGTTCTTTAAATAGTATTTCAATAATATCTGCAATGTGAATGAACTGGCTAATGGGCTTGACTAGAGGACAGCAGAGCCAGTCACAGTTTGATTTTTATATTTATATTTTGCAAGTCAACAGTAGGCACATTCTTTACCAGGAAAATCCAGGTCTACTCTGTGAGAAACCATCCACTAGGTTATATTTAGCTTAATTTGTTGGACTATCAAAGAACCTTCCATCTTTGATGCTATGCAAGATGCAAAAAAGATGAGTCAAATATCCAGATTTGCTGCCATTGTTACTAGTAGTAGATATAAAGGATGGAGGGAAGGAGAACAATCCCCTTGGAAAAGAAGGGGATTAATAAATAATTGGAGAAATTCCTTCTCCCAAAAGAGAATTGCAATCCCCAATTTCTCTGACTCAAAATAGATAGACAACTCTGAAGGCTATTTTCCCCAATGTTTATCTATTTATGGGTATCAATGTTCATATTCAGATACATTGCTTTTTAGGATTCTCTGATCCACTCTTATGCACCATGTAGAAAGCTAAGTAAATGACAATTCTTTTGAAACCTTTCTGTTCACTGTCAACATCTTCATCAACAACAACAGAAATTCCATTCCTGATATTTATTCTTTGTAAGAGCTGCTTAAGCAGTTGTTAGATGCTAAATGCCAGATTCCCATATAAAACTTCATGGTAGCAAGAAGCTGGAAGAATTTTGAAACTTTGAAACCCTAACCTCAGCTTATCCTTTCTCTTTTCAAAACAACTGACAGAGCCAAAAGATTTTCACAAAGTCATAAATGAACAAATAATTTGTTGTTTTTTTTTTTATAGCATTCCATTTCCTCACAATGTCTTGTGAGTTTTGGATAAGTCCTATTGATTCAGTGGTCATTGAGTGGTTACGTTGTCTGGACTGACTTAACTGGTTTACCCGATTTTTTGCCTTTAGTAAGTCTTTATGTCACTAGTAACAAAGTGGTTGCATCATGGATTTTTTTTGTTGAGGGTGTCCATTTAATTTCTTCCTTCTTCTGATTTTCATCTTCTTCAATAGTCAATCGGCAACCCAAAGATGTTAAAACCAAGGGTTTCTTTTAATACTCCTTAACTTATCACTTATTTTCAGAGTTTGGCAACTGCCGAGGATTCTCCCTAATCTTCTAACCTTTTGCATGTGGATGCTGCCATTTCATCTACATAATAGTCACCCTGTGAAAATTACACACATTAGTTTATGTGCTTTAATGTACCATTTTGCTATGACAAAAGGGTGGGAAATAAAAGCAACCATGTCTTATTAAATATGAATATGCCACAATGGTCTATTGTTTTATAGATACATCTTAGAATCAGTATGCCACCGTTTTTCAACTTGCTATATTTATATTTCTATCCCAGGAAACAAATCTCCAAATAAGCACAATTTTGCACTTTTTCCAATTACTATAGTAGGCCAGCAAATGCCTACTACTTTCCCAAAGCTTCTATCCCAAAAGACAATTGGGCTTCCTTGCTTTTTTCCTTGAAAGTGTTTTATTTCTCATCCAAGAGGTGTCTTCAGTTCACTTCTTGGAGGAGAAGCGAAATGTTTTCAAGGGAAAGATTAAAGACTGAGGAAGTCCAGCTGCCTTTTGGAAAAGCACCTTTGGGGTAACCATCACCTGGATGACTGAGAATCTCCATGGACGCCTACTGTTTTCACTGAAGTTAGAATTGAAAAAGTATTGATTATATTTTTTTTAGCAATTGTGTTGAAATACTTTGTTTCTTGAAGATTAGAGAATCCATGACAGGTGTCAAAATCTATAAGATGGTGGGTATGGAATTATTATTAAAATCTCACTCCTTTTCTATAGGTAATGCACACATATGCAAAAAAAGGACCAGGGCTTGATTTGTGTTGCTCCATTTATCAACCTGAAGATTTTGACACTCCTGGCTCCTTGTACTGACCTAGGCTTCCTGAGTCATTAAAACACACGGGTAGTCCCAAAAACCATTTTTATTGCAAAAGCTGTGAATTACGTTCATTCACAGCTGAGTCCCAATTAGTTGCAAAAAGAAGTCCTTTGGGATAATCACCAACCTTTATCTCCCTTGACATGCTGCTAAAGACCTACTTGGCAAAGCCACATGGAGTCCAGAATCAAACAGAGGTGCTGTTTGAAAGCAATTAACAATATTGCTTTCCTGCAAAATGTCCACATGCCTTTGCTTCTCTTTTAAGCCTCATGGGAGAGGCCAATCGTCTTCAGGCCTTACTCCCAAGTTGTCCCTTTTGTTTTAACTGTTCATGCCTTCTGGCAGCTCTGCTCATGCGCACACTAGGAACAGGCTCATCCTGTTCCTCTGCCTCTCTGCTGTCCAACTCTAGAGGCTCCAGAGTCCGTGCATCACTCCCAGATGGCCCTGGCCCAGGGGTGAAATGTTCCCAGTTCGGACTGGATCGCCCGATCCAGTAGCGATGGCGGCAGGTGGTTCGGAGAACTGGTAGCAAAAATCCCTGCACCCCCTCACCACCATCATGCTCAGCTGAGATGCACGATCATCAGAGGATTTTTTTTTTACTTTTAAAAGCATTTTTTCTACAACCTCTTCCAACGAAAAAAATGCTTTTAAAAGTAAAAAAAAAAGCCTCTGATGATCGCGCAGCTTAGCTGGGATCCTCAGAGGCTTTTCAAAGCATTTTTTTCTGCAACCTCTTGGCCGAAGAGGTGGTAAAAAAAATGCTTTGAAAAGTCTCTGATGATCCCGACTGAGTTGCCTAATCGGCAGAGAGGCTTTTCAAAGCATTTTTTAAAAGCCTCTCTGACGATCCCAGCTGAGTTGCCTGATCGCCAGAAGCATTAGAAGCATTAGAAAAAATGCTTTGAAAAGTTTTTTTTTTTTAAACTTGGCCATGCCCACCCAGTCACATTGTCACCCCCCTACACCAAACCATGCCCACATAACTGGTAGTAACCCATTTTACATTTCACTCTGCCCTGGCCCCATCTCTGCCTCTGACACAGAGCCCTCGTTCGAGCCTTCTCCAGACTCCAGGTCTGGCCCATGTTCCTCCCCAGCCTCCTCATTGTCCAACTCCGCTGCCAGCTTCACAGGCTACTGGCAGACCACAACACTCTCTGGATACCACTTTATTCCTAAAGAATTTAATACAATTTTATTTTAGAAAGTGTCCTTAGTTTTATTCTGTTTTGCCTTCTGTTTAATATTGACCAATTTGGAATGAATATTTCTGTTGTACAATGGAAAGCAGTGTTTTGTCCAAGTATGTTTGGATTTATTTTGCCAAATTCAGTTAGCTACCTTTAAAATAAGCTTTCAAAAACTCGCTGTTTTCAAGCATTACAAACAGGCCCTTATTTCTCAGCATTCCCATTAGGACAGTGGTCCCCAAGCTTTCTAGCTTGGCAGCACAGCCCAGTGCAAGGGGGGGGGGAGGGACATGCAAATGGCAGGTACATACTCGCTTGCAGCTCCACTTGTATGAGTGGCACATAGATGTGTGTCCCCCACTCACACAAATGGAGCTTCATGCATGAGAAGCTCCACTTGTATGAGCAGAGAGCACTTGTGCTCATGCACAAAGCTCCACTCGCATAAGCAGAGGGCGCTCACACATGTGAATGGAGCTTCGCGGGCAAGCACCTCCATTCGTGTAAGAGGACCTTCACCCATGAGTGCTTGCCCTTTTCTCCCACAGCTCATTTTTCAAACAGGTTGCAGCCTGGTAATGGGCCACAACCTGGGGTTGGGGAATCCTGCATTTAGGATATACAGAAATGTTTTGGGATTTCTGATAGAAATGTCAAAAGAAAGATATGTCTAATCTTAAGCATAACAGAAAATTGGCAATGTGTTTAATTATGCCTTTCTGTTCCTAAAAGTATGTCCTTTTTTATTTCTGAATCCAGATAAAGTAGGCTAAATCATATGTGAAAGAAATGTAGCTCTCTTAATTCTTTATTAAAAGAATTAAACAATCAAATCTGAAACAAATATGTTCTTATCCAATTTTTATCAATTATCAAATTTAATTCTTATAATAATTGAAATTACTTTTTTCATCTAGTCAGTTGGTAGGTTATAAAAATGTGATAATTATATTCATTTTTTTTTCTGTTTCTCCAGCTTTTTTTTTTTTTTTTTTTTTTGGTAAAATGTGAAAAGGACTTCAGGTGATACCCATATAACTCATTCTATGCATTATATTAATAGAGATGAATAATGAAAAATACAAATATCTGATGTTTCTGTGTTCCTTTATTCATTTCTAATTTGGAACTAGCTCCTGGATTGGTGAACTAATCACAGAGAAGATTAGCAGGATGGGATGGTAGATGCTAAATGGGTAGTGTTGTATTATCCATATTTATGTGTACTGTGGATGTTCTCTATTTTTTTTTTTTTATTAATCTGTTGAACATCACTGAGGGACAACTGGATTGCAGCATTTTAGAAATTAGTTAAATAAATATAAATCTTATGTTTTATTTCTATCCCAATTTCACATCTACCAGTAGTTAAAAAGATGATGCGATCCCAGGGGGCATTTTGTCAGGATCCCATGTTACCCATCCCTTTTCATCTACCAGATCTTCTGTTCATGTGGGTGAGGGATGCAGAAGACACGCTTAATAGGGAATCTATTGAAATGAATGGGAGAAATTTAATAGTGAATTTCTGTGGATGGAGTGCTTCCTTCAGTAATGTTGTGGCTCATACACGGCCTGTGCAGCTGGTGGCTGATTTGGACAGCGAGGAGGCTGGTGTGGTGCTGCACCAGCAGCCTGTGCAGCTGGCACTCAAGTCGGACTATGAGGCTGGAGAAGATGTGGTGCCAGAGGTGGGGATTCAGCCAGGACCTTCAGAACCTCCAGAAACTCCCTTAAGTAAAGAGGATGAAGAGGAGGAGAGCTTCAATGCACGAATGCGCAGAGCTGCCAAAAGGCAAGAGTGGCTCCTCAGTTGGAGGTCTCCTTGAGAGTAAGGCTTGGGGCTAATTGGCCACTCCCTTAGCCTATTTAAGGAGGAACACTGACTGAAGCAATTTGCAGGGAACAACTTCATTAACTCTCCTTCATGCCTTGATCTTAGTTCTCTGCAAATTGCTCCTGGGCTTTCTGCCAACCATTGTAAGATTAAGATTATTTATTCTTTGGATTCTTGCAGGCTGTTAAGAAAGTTAATAAACAGCCTTTTTTGAAAAAAAAAACTGTTTAATTTAGTAAACTAAGGTTTGTACAGACTTTGTGTGTGCTGCGTTCTTTGGGGTCCGTAGCTGGGGCAGAACAAGTAAAGGAAAGGATTATACCATGTCTTATTCAGCCTCTATGTATTTGTTGAGCTAGGTTTACAAGGTTGTTCAATTTTCAGGTGAGATTTTGATGACATAACAGTGGAAAATATGAAGGAATAAATATTGTCATTACAAAATGCAAGTACAGGTGGTCCTCAACTTACAATCACAATTGAGCCCAAAATTTATGTTGTTGAGTGAAAAATGTGTTAAGTGAACTTGTCCCATTTTACGACTTTTCTTCCCACATTTGTTAAGTGAATCACTACAGTTGTTAAATTAGTAACACTATTGTTAAGTGAATCTGGATTCTCCGTTGCTTGTCAGAAGGTTGCAAAATGACTCCTGAACCCTGCAACCGTCATAAATATGAGTCAGTTGTTGAGTATCTGAATGCAAATTCATGTGACCATTGGGATGCTGCAATTGTCATAAGTGTGAAAAATGGTCATATGTCACTATTTTCAATGCTATTGTAATTTCGAATGGTCACTAAATTATGTTGTAAGTCAAGGACAACCTGTACTATTATTCAGCACTGAATGTCATTCAATAAAAAAGAAAATTTTGTTGGCCTAAATATACATAAATTTTCACTTTACATTTTTTTTGTTGAAGTATGAGAAGGGGATTCTTACGTAAGCCATTTTTGTAGGGTTATACCCCAAAAGTGTCAGATAATAAACTGTGATGTGCTCTGGGTTTGAAGAGAGGGGAAAAAAAGGCAGAATGCACATATATAAACTTACCCTGTGGTCATTACAAGATGTAATTTCTAGCTGGAATTTCTAACATGTATACACTATTGAAACAGCGACATCTACGTTGGCTGGGGCATGTCATGAGAATGGCTGATGGTTGGATTCCAAAAGATCTCCTGTATGGAGAATTAGTGCAGGGAAAGCCTCAGACTTCAGAGGGAGACCACAGCTGTGATATAAGGATATCTGCAAGAGGGACCTAAAGGCCCTGGGAATGGACATTAACAACTGGGAAACCTTGACCTCTGATCGTTCAGCTTGGAGGCTAAAGATGCAGCATGGCATTCTCCAATTCGAAAAGACACTTGTTTGGCAGGCTGAGGCAAAGAGGCAGTCCCAGAACCAGGAAATCTGGGGGCTGGGCAGGGAACAGAATGTATCTGCCCTCAGTGTGGAAGGGATTGCCACTCTCGATTTGGCTGTTTTAGTCACACTAAATGCTGTTTTAGGACCTCTTTCCAGAGCATGATACCATAGTCTCTTGAGACTGAAGGATGCCAATGAATGAATGAATGAATGAATGGTACAAGATGTTGATCATTATTAAAAAGTATTTACTTTGCAGATCATTTTGTGTTCTACCCTATTGATTAAATTGCTTGGAAAAACATTACGTTTCCTACATAAGTATGGTAACAGAAATATGTTGTCTACAATTTGCCAGTTGTCTCCCGACAAAGAGAAAAAATAAGCTGCTTGGTACTCGTCGTATACAATGAATCTATTTTCCCCCCCTCTCATTGGAAAAAAGGAAGCCATCTAATGAACATTCAAATTTATTGCTCTTCTGAATACAAACATAAGCTTAGCACTCTGCAAACTCTGCAAATAAGCCTATGTGTCAGAGAACAAATGATTTTAGTTTTGCATGCAAATTTTAAGGGGAAAATATTTCAAATAGAAGCAGGTAGTTTCATTTCACATCCATAAACAAACATTTTCCAAATATTTAGACATCTGTATATAATAGACTTTGTAAATTGTTTGTTCTGAGCCATAAATAGATCTCTCTGTGTTTGAGTTACTACCTATGTTTCTCATTTTAAAATGCACAGCAAAACCAAACAAAAACAAAATCTGTGAAAGTAGGAACTCACATGTTGTGTTGTTTTGTCTTTGCATTAAATATGTTCAGATTCTCGTCACAGTGGATATTTATTAGTTAAGTAATCTACTTCTGCATAAGGCTTAATAAATCACATGTGGTGTGTAGGCACTGGACCTCATATAGAAAGTTCACATGGATCTGTAATATGCAAAGTAGCTCCCCCAAGAAAAACCTCGGAATACCAAGCAATTAAAAGTACCGATAAGTCTGGCTTCTCATTGTTTAGTGATCACCACATTTATCGACCATTTGCAGCAGAGGTGGGTTTTAAATGTTTCTACTACCGGTTCTATGGGCATGGCTTATTTTGTGGGCATGGCTTGATGGTCACGTCACAATTTTTTAGGATTTAGCAGAGGTACTGGTCTACCAGGCTTTGAACTGCTTGCAGAGCTGTACTGATCTACCCATTTGTTTTTGGAGACACCAGTCTACTCATTCGTTTTTGGAGGCACTGGTCTACCCATTTGTTTCTGGAGGCACTGGTCTATTCATTTGTTTTTGGAGGCACTGGTCTACCCATTTGTTTTTGGAGGCACCGGTCTACCACCACACTGCCTTTTAACATTGATCAGCTCTAGGGCAGCCCTTTGAAGCCCTGCAGCAAGAGTTTAAACAGTTTTTTTCCTTCTAGCCGATCAGCTGGGACTCAGGAGGCAGCAATAGATTGGGGATAGGGCCAAATAAAAGGTAAGAATAACAGGGGGCTGGGGGACAGGGAGGTGGGGGGGCCCAGCTCCCAAACAAAGAGAACCAGTTTGGTGATGTCATATCATCACCGCTACTGGCTTGGCTGAACCAGGCCGAACTGGGAGGAACCCACCACTGGTTTGCAGGTACAACAACAATGAAGAAGCAACTTTGCAACCAATCTTTACATGTATGATCTTTGCAAGTCTGTAAAGCAAGCCTGTTAAGCGGATGTAGTGGCTCAGTGGCTAAGATGCTGAGCTTGTTGATCAAAAATTTTGGATAGCAAATAAATAAATAAAAATCAATGATGTATTTGTAATTTGTAATGATGTAATAAGACTTTATTATATATTATATTAATAGGATGTGATTATATATTATATTATATAATATATAATTATATTATATTATATAATATAAAATTTTGGATAGCAAATAAATAAATAAAAATCAATGATGTATTTGTAATTTGTGATGATGTAATAAGACTTCATTATATATTATATTAATAGGATGTGATGTCTCAGTGGCTAAGATGCTGAGCTTGTTGATCGAAAAGGTCGGCAGTTCAGCAGTTGGAATCCCTAGTGCCACATAACGGGGTGAGCTCGTCTTACTTGTCCCAGCTTCTGCCAACCTAGCAGTTCGAAAGCACGTAAAAAATGCAAGTAGAAAAATAGGGACCGCCTTTTGTGGGAAGGTAACAGCATTCCATGTGCCTTTGGTGTTTAGTCATGCTGGCCACATGACCATGGAGACATCTTTGGACAGCGCTGGCTCTTTGGCTTTGAAACAGAGGTGAGCACTGCCTCCTAGAGTCAGGAATGACTAGCACATATGTGTGAGGGGAACCTTTACTTTTATCTTTATTCTTTAAAGCAAGGGAAAGCTGAAGTAAAATCATACAGGCAGTGATAGTTTAATTTTGAAATTGCTTTGTTTAATGACCCATTATGGTAGTTAAAAGAGGACTACCTGTATCATTTCATAAGGTTGCAGCCCACTTGTTCTCCTTACAGCATACAAAAAATGGAAGGATCTTTACATCAGAGATGTTTACAAACCATGAGAAAACACTAATTTCCATGCTGTTACATGCCCTATTGCTTCCTCCCAGAAAGGCAGACAGGATAAACTTCAGAAGTTAAAAAGGGGGAAAAACAAGTCATCCTCAAGTGACATGACCAGTCCTCACACTTAAGACCACCACAGTCACATGATCAGTATTCAGGTGTTTGGCAACCGACATATTTACGATAGTTGCAGCATCCTGGGGTCATATGCTAGCCATTTGCAACTTTCCCAAATGGCTTCTGACAAGCAAAGTGAAGAACAATCATGGTTTTAAAAAAGTTCATGAGATCAAGTGCAACTCACTGAACAAATGAGCTGAGCACCTTGTTAGCAAAAGACATTCTGGTTCCAAATATGGTCATAAGTTGAGAGCTACCTATATGCTGTTTTCCTTAATGCTGTTGTGCATATGCTGTAGTTCAAAGCCATTCAGTTTTTAAACAATTGCATCCACTAACAGACACATGCAAACTCCAGGAAACAGGATAAGAACTCTGAACTCTTGTTGAAGGTTGTTTTCCAGTACCTGTCTTTCCAATGGGCCCAGCCAAATTGGGTTCTCTTGTAGGGCTGCCATAACTCACAGAATCTCAGCGACCACCCCATTTGGGGAGGGGGGTTGGCAAAGTGAAATTAGAGGTTTTATCTGCATCCCAAGGCATGGCAACCTTTCTCTCTTTAGAAATGCTTACAAGTAATTCCCATGTACTTTAGGACAGATTCAGTTGCAAATTTATTTTTTATAACTGCAAGCAGCAGAAAGCATAAATAGGTTACTTTTTGGAATTTCAGAATGATAAAAAGAAGTCAATGCGCAGAACAAATACATCTCAACCCCACTGAATCCACAAGGTGCCTTCTTCAGGTTTTACTAAAAGACCGGAATTAGGACTCTTAATAAGTTCTAAGACTTTTTCTTTCCTGCTTAATTTTACTGCTCTTAAAAGAAATATATTTTATTCATTGGCATATCACTGGGATATCAGGCTTCATCCTTTGTGAATCATTAAGATTAAGCCTTTTGTGAAATAATGTAAGATCAACCCTGAGAGAAAAGGACATTAACCGCTTGTGCTTTTGAGCCAAAACTTATCTAAAGAGTCGTTCTGTCAATCTAACTTTTTCCCCCTTATTTTGCTTTGATATGGAGGGTGCAAGCGTTCCATCTGCAGCCTACAGAAGAAGAAGTCATTTTCTTAGCTGCCTGAGAATTAGTTACTTTTTAACAAAGTTCACTACTTAAAGACTTCACATGATACAATCTTGCTGGGAGCAGGAACCTGACACCCCCTTCTCCTCCCTTGCCTTTTCTTTCTTCACATATTTGCTTTTATCATGTCAGTTTTACTCAAGTGACACTGACATATGGAGATTTTTCTGATTCTTTCTTTTTCTAGAAGGAGCTTATCAGTTGTAAAGCCTACATTTTTTAATGTGGCTTTGATGTTAATGGCACCGGTGCTTTTCTTTCTTATTTGGGGCATTAAGTTTAATTACATATTCCAACTATCTTTCAACACTTTTCCTAGATTTTTCAATAATTAAAATGGCTAAGATTCTTTTTTTTATTATTGGTAATTCATATATTTCACAGATCTCAGGTCCAGTCCGTTCTCTTCTATCAGTTTCTCCAGTTTAGCATATTTTCCTGACCAATTATATTTTATTTATTTATTAAATTTATACACCACCCATCTCACCTAGATGACTCTGGGCAATTTACAATATCATAATGAAGCCATATCAACCCCTGAATAAAACACATAGATTAGAAATGGAATTAAGAACAAGTTAAAACTTACAAGTAAAAATAAACATCAAAGTTAAAAATTCAAAAAGCTGAAAGATTAACAAGGCAGTGGAGAGTCCTCAAGTCACCAGCCATGGCTGCAGGGCTGCATAATACCCCCATGCTAATTGGCAATGTCATATCTTAACACTTTTCTGGAAAACCAGAGAGCGGGGGCTCACCTCGCCATTGGGGCTAAGATATTCCAAAGGATGGAGGTATCATCTGAGAAGACCTTCCTCCTAAATCCCACGAGTCACAATTCCTTGACTGACAGGATACACAGCATGTCCCTCCCTGCTTGACTGAGAGGGACTGGTCAGTGTAAGTAGGATGAGATGGTTCCTTAGATATCCTGGCCCATGACTTAAAAGAATACATACATACAGAGTATAAAACAAAACTCCAGAGAGACAATTTAAGTGCCTTCCTCCTCCAAATAATAGAATCTGAACATTGGCTATGTTGTTAATAGAGTTCAATAACTTCCAAAGCAATCCTGAAGAAGTCTATCTGTTTATAGTCTGATGCAGATTAAGAACTCTGCATTTTGCAAGAAGGAGAAGTTATTTATACTTTCTCAAAAAAAATGTTGGTCCCTTATGACTGGTTATCATTTATGCCCATTGTAGCATTCTTAACAACCATGTCACTCATTTCACAACTGCTTCTCTTCACCATGGTGACAAGATAGGACAAAAATGTAAAATGTGAGGACAGTCATAAGTTCGAGGACTGGTCAAAAGTGCGGGACCAGTCAAAAATAACTTTTTCAGCCCTCTGAGTAGTCCATATACATAAAAGGATACAGCAATAGAGAGGGATGAAGGAAGGGAAGGGAAATTAGAGTAGGAGTGAAGGTTAGAGAGGGAGGAAGAGAGGAGGAGAAGGAGAAAGGAAGTGGAAGTAGGGAGGAAAAGAAGGGGGGAAAGAGAAAGTAAGAAGGAAAGAAAAGAGAGAGGTGGTAGGTTTGAGGAGAAAGATTGCTGTACAATAAAAAAGATGAAAGGGAAGAAAGCCAACCCCAAACAAATATAAAGATATTAAGATAAAGAATGAATTGAATGAATGAGTTAAATTTTAAAGAATAAAAGAGAACAAATATGAATAAATAGCAATAATTAGAAACACAAACATACAAACATACAATGTATTTTCTTTGAACAGAATATTTGGCCACTTCACAAATTTAAACAGTGTTTAGTCATTCCAATTAAATTTACAATTTCTATATTTCCTTTTTGCCATATTTATTCCTCATCTATTTTTTTTAAAAACCAATATTACCCTTCATCCTCATCTCTAATCTTAATCAAATTCAATTTTCCCCTTCTATTCTATATTATATCCCTTCCCATTGTCATCTATTTTTATATCCATCCTCTCATTGGTTAATTATGTAAACATGTAATACAGTTGTTTAATACAAATTCAACATTTTAATATAAATCAATTAGTTATATAACTATCTTTTTTGTATATTAATCAATATGAACATGAATATTCCAATTATTTCCATGCAATCCAATTTCTTACAAATCAATTAATTATATTTACCAATAATAAACCAAATAATTTTCCCCATATATTCCTCCAAAGTGCTGCAATTTAATTATTTCTGCTTTCAACACAATATATAATTAATAGTATCTCAATTATTACAATTCCCTAGTTAAATAGAGCTTTTTTTCCTTTTGTGTTTTAAAATCTTGAACTCTCCTCTTTTGTCCTAAATTTCCCATTGTTTGCAGTTTTGCACCTACCTTTTTTGGTGAGGAAAAAGAAATCTCTCTCTGCTCATTTTGTCACATTGCACCCTGCTTTACTTTCAGTTTCGTTTTTTCAGCATAGCTAGGGGGAAAAAAATCTGCTCCAGCACTCTTTGCAACTAGCAACAGAGCCCTGCGCAAAACAGCTGACAGCAAATCAGCTGAGAGTCGGGAGGCCGATCTAATCAACTTGTGCTAATTAACCTATGCTGAAGCTGAAAGGGGCTGTTTTTTCTTGCAAGGAGGTAAGTGCTGCAAGGCACAGGCCAAAGGGTGGGGGCTACCCTCCTTGCCACTTAGCCCCCCCCCCCCGTCACCCCCTTTTGCCCTTGGCGCCGCCCCTGCTGCCCCCCTTGCCTCTTACCACCTAAGGCATCCCACCGGCCCCCAGGGGGTGGTACCGCCCACTTTGGCAACCACTGGCTTAACTACTTAACAACCGGTTCTACCAAAGTAGAATCCCACCACTGGGTCTACCCATTTATTTTTGCAGGCATTGGTCTACTCATTTGTTTTCTTTTAATACTGATTAGTTGTAGGGCTGCCCTTTGAAGCCCCACGATAGCTGCGAGGCAAATCAAATTATAAAAAAACACTGAACCATTTGTTAAATTGCTGGCTCGTCTACCCCTCGCCCACCACTATTTATTGGCAATAAATAGTGGTGAGGAGGCATGGGGCAAGGGGTGGGACAAGCCAGCAATTTAACAAACAGTTCGGCCAAACCACCTAGCACTGGCAGAATCCCACCACTGTTAATAATGCTAGAGATGGTCTCAGCTCTGGCAGTTCGAGTCCAAGCATTGCATGTCAGGGTGAGCTCCTGTCACTTGCCTCAGTTTCTGTCCACCTCAGTTCAAAAGTGTGTTCTATGCAAGTAGATAGGTAGGTACCACTTCAGTGAGGAGGCAAGTTGGTGCTCTGTCCAGGCTCTGAACCTTCCCATTTGTGACACCAATTTGTGAAGCAGCTCCAGGAACAGGGGGCTTGGGTGACGCTGCAGGAAGAGCCTAGAATAGACCAGACCAGACCAGACTAGACTAGACTAGACTAGACTAGACTAGACTAGACTAGACTAGACTAGACTAGACTAGAACAGAACAGAACAGAACAGAACAGAACAGAACAGAACAGAACAGAACAGAACAGAACAGAACAGATTGGACACACAAGGAATTTGTCTTGGTGCCTATGCTCTCAGTGTACGTAAAAGAAAAGATACATTCATCAAGAATCATAAGGCACAACACTTAATGATAGTCATAGGGTACAAATAAGCAATCAGAAAACAATCAATATCATTATAAATTGTAAAGATACAAGCAATAATGTTACAGTCATACAGTCATAAGTGGAAGGAAATGGGTGATGGGAATGATGAAAAGATTAATAATAGTGCAGATTTAGTAAATAGTTTGACAGTGTTGAGCAGAGCGATAGCGTTCAGGATGGTGTTTTTCAAGATGGTGTTCTTGTGTCTAGTTGTTCTGGTGTGCAGTGCTCTGTAACATTGCTTTGAGGGTAGGAGTTTAAACAGTTTATGTCCAGGATGTGAGGGGTCTGTAAATATTTTCACAGCCCTCTTTTTGACTCGTACAGTATACAGATCCTCAATGGAAGGCAGGTTGGTAGCAATTGTTTTTTCTGCAGTTCTAATTATACTCCGAAGTCTGTGTCTGTCTTGTTGGGTTGCAGAACCAAACCAGACAGTTATAGAGGTGCAGATGACAGACTCAATAATTCCTCTGTAAAACTGGATCAGGAGCTCCTTTGGCAGTTTGAGCTTTCTGAGTTGGTGCAGAAAGAACATTCTTTGTTGTGCTTTTTTGATGATGTTTTTGATGTTAGGTGTCCATTTTAGATCTTGTGATATTGTAGAACCTAGAAATTGGAAGATCTCTACTGCTGATACGGTGTTGTCTAGTATTGTAAGAGGTGGTAGTATGGGAGGATTTCTCCTAAAGTCTATCACCATTTCTCCAGTTTTGAGTGTGTTCAGTTCCAAATTGTTCTGGTTGCACCATTTTAATTTTAATTTTAGGCTATTCACTGCCCTGAGTCCCTTCGGGGAGAAGAGCGGTATATAAATTCAATTAAATAAATAAATAAATAAATAAATAAATAAATAAATAAATAAATAAATAAGAAAGACTAGGTGTTCAACCTCCCCTCTGTATGTGGATTCATCATTGTCTGGAATGAGTCCGATCACTCCAAACTTCAGTAGTTTAACAGATGGATCATTTGAGATGCAGTCATTGGTATATAGAGAGAAGAGAAGTGGGGAGAGCACACAGCCTTGGGGGAGGGGGGGCTGTGCTAATTGTACAGGTATCTGATGTAATTTGGCTTAGCTTCAGCTACTGCTTCCTGTCTGTTAGGAAGCTTATGATCCACTATGTTCAGGTACCACTAGATGGTTTAGTTTAGTTAGAAGGATGTCTGGAATAATGATATTGAATGCTGAACTAAAGTCTACAAAGAGGACCCTTGCGTAGGTCTTTGGAGATTCAAGGTGTTGTAGGATGTAGTGCAGAGCCATATTAACAGCATCATCTGTTGATCTATTTGCCTGGTATGCAAATTGCAGGGGGTCTAACAGTTGATCCGTGATGGTTTTCAAGTGGGACAGCACTAGCCTTTCAAAGGTTTTCATAACTACAGATGTTAGAGCAATTGGTCTGTAGTCATTCAGTTCCTTGATGGTGGGCTCCTTCAGCACTGGGATGAAGCAAGAAGGAACATAGCACATCTCTAGTGATTTATTGAAGATTTGGGTGAAGATGGGGGCCAATTGGTCAGCACAGACTTTTAAGCAAGAAGGAGCTATCTTGTCTGGGCCTGGAGCTTTTCCTGGCTTTTGTTTGTGAAATAGGTCTTGCACCTCCTTTTCTGTGATCACCAGGGGTTGTGAACCCAATGGGATGGGGTCAGTTGTAGGACATTTGGCTGTTGTTGGTGTGTCTGAGATGGGGGTTGTGGAGATAGGTGGCTGTACTTTCCTTTCAAATCTGCAGTAAAACATGTTCAGGTCATCTGCCGGTTGCTGATTTCCTTCAGCCTGGGAGGGAGGTTTGCCATAACCGGTGATATTTTTACAGTTTTCCACATATTTGCTGGTTCATTTGTTGAGAACTGATTCTTTAGCTTTTCAGAGTTGCTTTTTTTTTTGCTGCTCTGATCTCCCTTGTTAATACATTTCTGGCCTGATTGTACAGCATTTTATCATCTTTTCTGTAGGCTTCCTCTTTGAAACAACAAACCTGCTTAAGTTTAGCTGTGAACCAAGGTTTATTGTTACTATATATTTGCAAGTTCCTGGTCGGTACACATAGGTCTTCACAGAAGTTGACATATGATGTTACAGTATCTGTGAGTTCATCCAGGTCTGCAGAGGTATCTTCAAAAATATTCCAATCAGTGCAGTCAAAGCAAGCCTGTAGCTTTAGCTTTGCCTCCTCAGTCCAAGTTTTCACTGATTTAATTGTTGGATTTGTGGTTTTAAGTTTTTGCCTGTAAGCAGGTACAAGGTGAATCATGCAATGATCAGAGTGTCCCACAGCTGCTTGTGGTAAAGACCGATAAGCATCTTTTAGTGTTGTGTAGCAATGGTCTAAAGTATTCTTGCCTCTAATGGCAAGGGATAATTGACATGCTGAAAGTATTTTGGTAGCTCTTTCCTTAAGTTTACTTTGTTTAGATCTCTCAAAATAATGGCCAGTGAATCGGGATATTTGGCTTCAGCCTCCATAATCTGGTCAGCTAGAGTTCGTAATGCCTTGTTTACACAGGCTTGTGGAGGGACAAACACAGCAATTAGTAGAAATGAGGAGAACTTGCGTGGAGAGTAAAAAGGTTTACAGTTGATAAGTAAAGGCTACGTTTTCATCACAGAATCTATATATTATAGTAATATCCTGAGACCAGCTGTTGTTGATATATAAGCATAAGCCTCCTCCCTTCTTTTTACCTGATGATTCTGCAATTCTGTCTGCTCTATGTATCCGAACCCTGGAATTTGTATGCTGTTATCATCAATATCCTCATGTAGCCAGGTTTCAATAAAGCATAGGGCAGCTGTGCTGTGAAAATCAGAATTGCATCTGTTTAAAAGGAGTATTTCATCCATCTGATTAACAAGTGAATGTAAATTAATAGAATAGAATAGAATAACAGAGTGGGAAGGGACCTTGGAGATCTTCTCGTCCAACCCCCTGCCCAGGCAGGAAACCCTACACCACTTCAGACAAATAGTTGTCCAACATTTTCTTAAAAATTTTCAGTGTTGGGGCATTCACAACTTCTGCAGGCAAGTTGTTCCACTTATTCATTTTTCTAACTGTCAGGAAATTTCTCCTTAGTTCTAAATTGCTTCTCTCCTTGAGTAGTTTCCACCCATTGCTTCTTGTCCTACACTCAGGTGCTTTGAAGAATAGTTTGACTCCCTCTTCTTTGTGGCAACCCCTAAGATATTGGAACACTGCTATCATGTCTCTTCATTAAACTAGACATACCCAGTTCCTGCAACCATTCTTCATATGTTTTAGCCTCCAGTTCCCTAATCATCTTTGTTGCTTTTTTCTACACTCTCTCTAGAGTCTCAACGTCTTTTTTATATTGTAGCGACCAAAACTGGATGCAATATTCCAAGTGTGGCCTTACCAAGGCCTTATAAAGTAGTATTAACACTTCACGTGATTCTTTTGCAGCTCAGAACTGAGTTGGCTTTTTTGGCAGCTGCTGCACACTGCTGGCTCATATCTAAATGGTTGTCCACTAGGACTCCAAGATCCCTCGCACAGTTACTACTATTGAGTAAGGTACCAAATACAGTATATGGTACCTGTGCATTTTGTTTTTCTTCCCTAAATGTAGAACCTTACTTTTTTCACTATTGAATTTCATTTTGTTAGGTAGCACCCAATGTTCAAGTCTGTCAAGATCCTTCTGTATCTTGAGCCTATCTTCTGGAGTGTTGGCTATTCCTGCCAGCTTGGTGTCATCTGTAAATTTGATGAGTTCCTGATCTATCCCCTCATCCAAGTCATTGATGAAGATATTGAAGAGCACTGGGCCTAAAACAGAGCCCTGGGGTACTCCACTGCATACTTCCCTCCATGTAGATGCAGTTCCATTGAGGACTACATGTTGAATATGGTTTTACGAATCCATCTGGTGGTCAGAAAATTGATCAGGCAGAGAGGTTTTATTTTCCCTATTCCTTAGCCTGTTCAAAATTCCCACCCTTTTACCTCATCTCCATCTCCTCCATTTGTTTGTTTGCTTGCTTGCTTGTTTGTTTGTTTTGTAATCCATAGCTCTCTCTTCTTCCTGTGTTAGAATCTCCTCCGCATTTGTAAAGACGTGGGTAGGTGAGATCACAGAAAGCTGCTCCTTAAAGAAACGTTGCTTAATTATTAGCAGATGGTCTCGTGAGTATGAAACCCATAGTGAATTGCAGAGAATAATAAAAAATAAAGAAACCATTAGAAAGCATTTCACCAAGGCAGCCTTTGGCAGCGCCATCTTGGATCATCTTTGTCTCTGGTGCAAATCCAGCTCACCCTCCTCTGGTGCACTTACTTGCTTAAGTAAGAATGAATTGGTAGGATCTATACTACACATTCAATTGTGTTACATAGAAGGTTTCCATCCCTTCACTGTCTGTTGATTCTTCTTTTTCCCATCCCTTTGGTATATGGAATGGGAATTTTCAATGTATGTTAAGTGTGCCACAGTTTGCATGAATTGTTTTTACATTGAATGAGCTGCCTAAGGAGTTTCTAGAAAGATGACATGTAAAATATTTAAAATTTAAAGCATATGAACGATTCATATGTTTGATATAACAGCAATACAAAAATATTTAATGGTATGCATTTTGGGGTGTACTGGGGAAGAGGTTTAACTTCCATTTCCTTTCTGAAAATTAAAACCAAAAAAGATGTTTCTTTCTTGATGATTTCCTTAATCGAGATACATTTTACTGGGAAGGAATTTTTTCCTTATATTGTACTATATAAGTTGGGATTGTCTTGTGACTACCAGTTCAATGCCTTTTACAAAAGTCTTTTAGTCCAGAACAGCAACTAATACAAGAATCTAATCGCCTAGTTGCATATTTACTTCTAACAAACATGCTATCATGCTACCATTTATTCTGTTGAATGGAAAAAAGCAACTGTAAAACTGACTGTTAATATGAAATATTACATCCTGAAAACTCTCTAAAACTGTAAGTTGCTTTCACATTCCCAATGCCATATTGCTTATTTGTTCGTTGTTCTTCCGTACTAATACGGACTCTTCTCTGGTTTGATAAAAAATGCACATGCATGATAAAAAGGAAGTGGGATTGGTTTGGACAGTATAAAGAATGCTGCTCAAAGTTGTTTTCCATAAATATATGTTCTTGGCAATTCTATCTTCCAACTTCTCACATGTTTTTCAAACTGCCCAGTCTAACCTACTGCTCTGGATTTTTTAGTACTCTCCACTCATATACCAGGTCTAACCCTGCCTTTTTGAAATTACCTAAATGGCCATGCTGCTGCCATGCAGTTGGGCATAGATAACGAAGTCAATGCATGAATCACTAGTTCCGTTCACAAAACCATATTGCTCATTATCCTCAGTCCATTCAACAGGACTCCACTGAAAATGGGTTCTTGATGTGAATCTCTAATTGTACCATTAAGAAGACCAGTTTTACAACCTCTTCTCTTAATGCATAAAAGGGTTACAATTGTTTTGATATCCAGATTTGTTGAACATTTATGTGGCACTGATGCAGAATAAGATTTTTTGTTAAACACAGGAGAACTCAACAGCTATCCAAGGAATACAGGTAGTCCTCGATTTGAGACCACAATTGAGCCTAAGAGTTACGTTGTTAAGTGAGAATTTGTCAAGTGAGTTTTGACATTTCTTGCCACAGTTGTTAAGTGAAACACTGCAGTTGGTAAGTTAGTCACCTGGTTGTTAAGTGAATCTAGCTTCCCCATTGTCTTTGCTTGTCAGAAGGTTGCAAAAAGTGATCACATGACTCCAGGATGTTACAATGGTCATAAGTACAGTATGAACCAGTTGCCAAGCATCTGAATTTTGATCACATGATCACGGGGATGCTGCAAAGGTTGTAACTGTGAAAAATGGTCATAAGTCACTTTTTTCAGTGCCATTGTTACTTTGAATGGTCACTAAATGAACGGTTGTAAGTTGAGGACTACCTGTATATAATTTAGCCAGTATGGGATAAAATGCAGAGCATTCCTATAGGCGATAGATAGAAAATAATAAAAACAAATTCATAGAAAATCTGACTAACATGAACATTGTGACAAGAAGTAAGTGTTATGCTAAAATCAGAATTGTGCACATCTGCTATATTTTTATGTACTAACAATTCACACCTGTTAGTTACTTAATTTTCTGATGAAAAACTTGTGGAAGACTCTAAAGCAAAGCACCTATTTCTTTTAGGGAAAAAATGAGCTTTTTATATTTTTATAGAAATATAATATTTCTTACATTTCTTATTAATGCACTGTGATTTCTTTCTAAAATCCATAAAATCTCATTCAAGCAGTTTGCGTATAGTGACTTGATTGAAAAATGGATTTTTTTCAAAAGTAGCCTTTAGAAGCTAAAAAAGAAACAAAAAAAGCACTACCTTAAAAGAAGAGCAGGATTGTTGTAAGGCATTCCATCTGAATACTGGTCTGGTTTAAGTCCAGGAGAAGTACCAAAAGTTCCTTTGCTCAGATGAATATTCCTTTCACAATTTGTTTGAAAAGTGTAAAAGGGAGATGGGAAGTTAACAGAGAACAACATTGCTGTTAATTATACAACGAAACTATTCATAAAGTACCTGAATGTGGTTCATAATTCAAATGAGAACATAGCAGAGACCTACATAGAAACCTACAGACCAAATCATTACCAAAAGTCCATTTCTGGCTCAAATGAATCATTTGTTCAGTGCAGGGGTTGACATTTCCCTCTCCTTAGTCTGCTGTAAAATTGTTTCTACATCTTGTCTAATTACGTGAAGAATGTTTCAGATGCATGAATATTTCTCCATCCAAAGTTAGGGAATAATGCCTGGTTGACTTTTGCATTACCCGCTTAAAAGGGAAAGAATGTGATCTAGATTTTATACATAGACTGATAATATCAATTTATAAAGGTGAAGGCAACTTTTTTTTACTATCCATTTTGGAGACATCACTTCGACAATAGCATATATTTTTACCATTCTCATTATATTTCCTATTATGGAAAATGAATAAATAGAACAAATATTAAGGAATAATATTTTGCATAGAGAAAGGAAGGAAGGGAGGGAGAGAAGGAGGGAGAGAGGGGGAGGGAAGGAAGGAAGGGAGGGAGGGAAGGAGGAAGGGAAGGAAGGAAGGAAGGAAGGGGAAGGGAAGGGAGGGAGGGAGGAAGGAAGAAGCGTGACAAAGGCTGGGACAGAGAAAACAAAATCACTTGTCAGTGACAAAAAAATAAAAGGATTATAGATTGAAATAATTTTGGCTGTGTTTGGCTTATAATAAATGTTTTCTGCAATATAAAAACTAATACATTTCTAATCACTAAGAGCAGAAACCACAATGGGACAAGGGCTGTTGTCTTTTTTTCTCCTTTCCCAGGGATAGCTGGTCAGTATGGGAAAAGTAGTGGTGATGGGGCAAACATTTCTTTGATCTGATCCAGCAGATGCTTTGTCTCTGTGGACCAAATAACAGCACCCCCAGCACTGAGTTTACCATACATCTTTCACCTGAGTTTGTTAATCTCATACAGGCAATTAGTACTTCTAGTATATTATATCAAATGCCTAAAAATGGTTAAGAATCCCCCCTCTCTCACTCTCACGCACACTTCCTTATACAAGTAATCTTTAAATTACAAATGTAATGGAGCCTACCAATTATATTCTTAACTCGAGGATTCGTAGGAGTGAATCACGTAACTTGAATGTGATCACTCCCTGCGTTCACCCATGCATTCACTAATCAAATGTAACTTTTTAAGTACCCCTTCCCATTGCATTCAATTTATTTAATGTTTCTTTTGATGTATCTTTTATCTCATTGTAACAAAACAGGATCATTTAAACTTGTTTTGACAACCATTCATTCCTCACAACAGACTACATATTACCAACTACTTTTCTACTTTGCATATCTTAAAGTTTACCCATCACTTTTCACATCTTTAGCTACCAAAATACATACACAAATTCATCCACTTGCTCCAGTTTTCCATCGTTTATATATAACTTGCAATCATTTACTCATTTACTCTGTCAAACACAATTGCTTTGATCTTTGATATATTAATATATAAATCCATGCTCCTTATGACCTCATGCAATCTATTTATCATTCATTGCAAAACATTTGGACCTTGGCCAAACACAACAATCTGCATATAAAAGCACATGTATATTCATGTCACCAACAAATACACCTCCAACATCACCACAAATATTCCATAAATACATTAAACAACAAGGGGAATGACACAGCCTTGGCTTACTTCCTGCTCAGTGCTAAAACCAATGGTGCTAACCAGACCATTTATTGTCATTTAAGCTTTATTTCTATATACTGGTCTTATCTCATTCAATAACCAATACTATATTCCGACTCCTTATTTGTGCAAAATATTCTATAATTCAAGACCTATATTTCAGTGTATTATGTTTTTTATAAATTAATTTAGTTATACACATTTTATATACCACTTAAAATACAATGCTGTCATAGCTAAGCTGCCTTTATTGTCAGCCCCCAAGCATTGCATGGAAGGGTCATCAATGCCTATTTAGAAGCTAAGAGGTTGGGATCAGTCTGTGACTCAAATAGGGTGACTCCAAAAACTGGGGTCACCTATTAAGGCTGATTGGTCTTGTTTAGGGGTGAAATCCAGCAGGTTCTGACAGGTTCTGGAGAACCGGTAGTGGAAATTTTGAGTAGTTTGGAGAACCAGCAAATATCACCTCTGGTTGGCTCCAGAGTGGGGTGGGAATGGAGATTTTGCAGTATCCTTCCCCTGGAGTGGGGAGGGAATGGGGATTTTGCAATATCCTTCTCCTGGAGTGGGGAGGGAATGGGGATTTTGCCGTATCCTTCCTCTACCACATCCACCAAGCTATGCCCACCAAGCCACACCATCCCCATCAAGCGGTGCCCACAGAACCAGTAGTAAAAAAATGGATTTCACCACTGGTCTTGTTTCAATCTACTCATTGTGCTCCATATTGTTTATTATGATTGTTTTATCTCTCCAGGGTTAAACCTGATCTCTTAATAACTCAGATATCTGCAGTCTAATAATCCTTGAGTTACAGATGGCATTCGTCATCTGTGTAGGGTATAGATTTCTCCTTTCTGCTCCATCTGGAGGTAGCACAGAATAAGTACTTTACATAAAGCATGTATTAAATTAATAAGCTATAGTTCATCTGCCAGAGTAACAGTTATGTTATCAGCTAATTTCTATTTCCACTTGACAGTTATTATGTCAGCCTTGAAAACTCTTCCTTGTCAAGGATTTGATTGCCTTGTAGGGAGCACATTCCTCCATAGAAATCCATAATTAAGATTCTCCCTGTGCAATATATTTGTTGATCAGAGACTGGTTACTGTGAGAATCAGGGCTTTTCCTTTCATGAGTTCAAAATATATGGAAAAGTTTCTTTCCTTTGTCTTCTGTGACATTTCTTAGTAATTCTTTTGTAGCATTGGAGAAACCAACAGCTTTAACCCCCCCCCCCTCATTTGAGAGCCAGGATACTTATAATGTGTGGATAAACATTTTTGCAAAAGCCACTTCTTGGCACTTGAAAAATATTTCTGGAAATATTTATGCAAAAAAGTGGTTACATCACCCTAATTTATAGAGAGGTTAATTCTAAACTGAAAATAATTACATAATGACATCTTGTCACTATTTTTTTTAAAAAAAATACATGACAAAGGCTTTATTAAGTGTCAGAAACTATTTATTTTCCATCATTTATTCCATAATAAAAAATGCATGCAATTAACACCCAGGCCAATTTCAGTCCGTATGGTATTTTGCACCTTTTCCCAGTCATTCTTAGGAAAGATTCAATGACCCACAAACCTGTTGTATACAATTCTCTTCTGCCTCCTCGCTTGACATCAACAAAAATTACTGTATTTTTCATTGCTCTGGCACCTTTCCAGTTAGGAAAATAGAAGTCTAATGTGATTTCTTTATTGGCCCATAAATGCCGCCAAAATAATTAGACACGAGACCTCTCGTTTCACATGTTAACCCTAATCACATTCTTATATTTTAGTAATTATTATGTGTCAGCAAGAATTGATCAGAGATTGTGGTTTTCTATTGTAATGCCTGTGCATTTGTGACAGACAAAAACATTAGAATGTTTTGATTTGGTTAGCCACTATTATAAACAAATCAACTATTGATATTCTATAAGTGAATTTTACTCTTCTGCAAAGGAAATAAGACCAGAGTTGCAATTTTTGTCCATCATCATTTGCAGGGCAAAACATTCTGTGAGCCTTTCCAAGCTCTGTTGTTCACCTGTTTACAGCTTTTTCCATCCCTCAACTGCAATTTGGGTACCATTAAAAAAATATAAACAAAACTCCAGGCTTCACCCTAAGGTCATTTCAGCCACGTGGACAGAAGACAAGCAGCCAATCCAAGGAATAATTATATTGACAAGATGAGTGATGGGCAAGCTTCACTCAGGAAGTTTTTCCACAGATCACGGCCTTCATTTTACTTGAAGTCTGTTTGATGTTCATATTTAGTCATGCTGAGGGTAAAACCTTAAATTTGTTTTGATTAATGAAGGAGCATACCTTGATCAAATGTATAAATTCCCTGTCTTCCAAAAAGGACAGTCAATAACATGCCACAAAAAAGGTTAAATTATAGATTTTGTGAAATGACATTTTATGCAAATGATGAACAAACAGTGTCTGAACATAAAAGCAGAGTGCAATGTAACCCTGTAGATAAAGATACCATTTATGTCCTTCTCTTTCTTCTCCCTCCCGCTCCAGCTCTCTGTGCATTTTCATTCCCCACTCCCACATAAATGAGGGTGCTGCAAGTGAAAAGGAAAAAAGTAAATAAAAATATAACTTCTGAAGATCATGTGAAATAATACCATTGCCTGTCCTTCACAAGCCTTAGCTGTTGCTTAGAAATCATTATAGATTTGCCCTCTGAAACAAAGGAGCATTGCAGCAAGTTTAATGTGATGATTGATTGGCCATGGTGAGGAATTCATGGATCCTCCACTGCTTCCTGTAAGTGTTGCCAGAAAGCTAGAGAATGTGTCATGTGACCTGGCTTGTATTTGTTGTTTGCAAATGCTGTGAATATACATGAAAGGACTTGCTTCCTATTGACCATTTGGAATTGTTTTGACTGTTTTTAGAATACTGTGCTAAGGGACACAATAATGAAATCTGGAAAGCAAAGTCGATCCCAGCTATTAGAAAGTCATCTGGACACTGCTATAAGAGAATAGCGGGAAACAGTGGGTAGTATCAGCTGTTTTCATGTTAACTAGGGAATACAACAATCTGATAAATAAATTCTCTTAGGACAGGTTTGTTATAATACAGTGCCATGGATCAAGGAATGAAGAAGTAGGTTAAGTTATTATTTTTTTCATTGCAAGGCCAGGGAGAAAGAGCTCCCAGTTCACAGGAGACATCAGACCTTAAATTACACATACCTGAGTCAAGATAAATTTTAACAAAGTCCAATGTTTTGTATTATCTTACATGAATACAAGAAAATTGATGTGACATCAAACTAATGCTTTTTAATAATAGTAATAATTACTATCTATTTTGTCTTTTATCCTTTATTTCATCATACCACCCTTCCACTCATTTTCTCCAACCCAAGAACATCTATGTAATGTGTGTGTGTGTGTGTGTGTGTGTGTGTGTGTGTGTGTGTGTGTTGGGGTAGACATTCTGTGCTTCAACAGAAAAACACTTAATCTCTCCCCTGGCTCAAGCTGAAAAAGGGAGGAGAACTTGTGGCTCAGAGATTAATACAGCTGCCTAATATGCAGGCAGTCCAGGTTCAAATCCAAGTGGCTAGCTGATTTAGAGCTAAATAGTTTGAAATAGATCTATACTAGTCTCCCTTTATTTCTTTATCAGCAAATATAAATATAAATATACAATCATATAAACAGCTCTTGTGTCTATATGCATGTGCATATGTATATCTATATATGTTTCTGTATGTGTGTGTGCATTTGTGTATGTATGTCTATATTACTCCTTTGCTAGCAATATATTCCATACATCTAACAAATTGGATTGTGATCCATGAAAGCTAATGTAATAGATTAATGTAAGCTGCCAAAATATGTTTGTACTTAAAAAATTCAGTCAGTAAAGAGTATAGCATAACAAGCACCACCTTTTCCTATTGTTCACTTTGCTGTTCTGTTATGAAAGTTTTCCTGTGAATGTGAAGTTCTGATGTTAAAAAATTCTTCTGCTGAACATGAAGCCAACAATAGAAAAAAGGGACGAGACCTGATTCAATATGCAATGTGCCCTAAGACCCAACTGAGAAGCAGTTTGATATAGTGGTTAAGGCATTAATTAAAAATCAGGAAATTGTGAGTTCTTAATGAGGTGACCTTGGACCGCTCACTCTCAGTCCTAGGAAGGAGGCATGGGCAAACCACTTCTGAAAAACCCTTGCCAACTGCAGCGACTTGTCCATGCAGCTGCCAAGAGTAAATACTGATTCAAAGGCGCAAAATAAAAACAAAACAAAACCAATAAAGGCCAAGTTAGAGATATCATTGTATCAAACCATTTGGCACAGTACTTGTGATATTATTGGCTTTCATAGTTAAAACATTCATTTTCAAGAGCTTCTGAGTCAAGACTGTGACAGACATGAGTAACCTTATCTTTGCATGCTAGAATACAAAAGAAATGGCATATGTTCAGTATGAAAACACAGTACAAACTGTAAATTTCCTTAAGAAGCTTTAATACTGCAATAGGATTCTCTGTATCCAAATATAAAGAAGGAGAGGAAGAATTATGAAGTTACAGATGAGACAGAAATCGGAAATGGTAAATGAAGATTCTAGAACTTATGTTCTGAGTCGATTCACTATGTCCACTGTATCAATGCTTCCTGTATTACAGCAAAAACGTACAACATCTGGTTGCCTGCAGAATGAGGTAATCATATAGAACAGTTTTAGTGAATGAGTCCAAGAGCAACAGGTTGTGCATGTGTGCCAGAAAATATTTATTTTAAAATATTTTATAAATCTTTTCTACTTTAAAAAGTTGTTATAAATTGGTGAAGGATTAAAGCACCTTTTGAAGAATTCCCCATTAACCTAGGTGAGATCCATTTATACTGGTATAGCCAAGGGAATTAAGACTGACAACTACTTTTTTTTTTTTGCAAAGGCACGAATGAATTCATGATGCTTCTTCTGCAGTTTCACTACTGTCAAGAATCTCTAAAAACATGCTAATTTTTCCTCATTTTATTGCAAAGAGCAAACAATTGAGTGTGGGTATACACTCAGATCTTCATTACACATGGGAAGATGGAGGTAGAACTCCTGTCATCTGATAGAAAATGCCAAAGTTTTCTTTGGTACATAAATAGAATGCACCATCAAGTAACAAAATAAAAGTACACTATATGAATGATGTCAGACTTCATCTGTCAAATTTACCTACAAAAACTTAATGTAATACATCAAAATTGAGGGTATAAAACTGAGGTAATTTTTAAACTTTGTTCAAGTAACCAACAGCTTTTAGCTGTTAATGGATTGCCTGCTACTACTGGTCTTCTCAAGTGAGAAATAGAAGAGAGGGCTTCTTTGAGTCATGTTTGTTTTGCTCTACTTTGTCCCAAACCTCCAACTTGATCACTCTTTTCTCTTCATAACAACTGAAAAACAGCATTTGAAACTCCCCCCCCCCCCCTGTTAGGAACAATCATATTCTGAGTTCCATCTGAAAGAAGTCAACTCCATTTTGGACTCCCAACGAGAACCAACCATCAGGAATATTTTGTCCTGTACAGAAACCATCCTAAATTGGTTGTTCCATCAGTGGAATGATTCCTACACCAAATGTTTAGTACATCTCTTTTTCAGAAAGACTAAAAAGAAGGGAATTATACCTCCTCATTCCATTGATGTGAGTATGTGTTTGTGTGTGCATTATTATGTACATAGTAATAATATATGAAGAAACATAGGTTGACTGAAAGAACTGAAAACTATAGCATGCTGCATATCTAATTTCATAATTTATTGAAAAATTTCTTCTAATTAAAACAGTGATGGAATGAACCCTAGTAAAAAGGAGCTACAATGCTGGGATTGCTTGCACCCCTAAAGAATCATAGGGAAGCAAGTAACAGTGGCATAAATTTTACAATTTCCCCCCCACTCAATCTAGGGTCACAAATATTTTCTGAGAAAATTAAGTGTATGATTTCAGGACTAATCATTTATCTTTCTTTTCTATCTTAGGATAGACATATACATAACAAATGTTTTGAGAAAGCTCACAGCATAATGAGAAAATTCTGGAAATAATTAAGTGAAGGGTAGTATCTATTCTCCAGCAAATGAAATACATCTTTTTATTTCATGCAACGTTTTTTACCACCAACTTGCTGCAATTAGGAGGTTGTTGGAAAGATATCAGTTGAGATTTGAAGCCTTATTTCCAAAGATGTTTTGAATTAACAACTAATTGGTAGCTTTCTTTGATAACTATTTTATTGCAGGGTGCAGCTAAGATGAAAATCAACCACAAAGGGAACTCAGTTTTGTTTGTCATTAATTTAAACAGATGATTTACATAGGCCCATTTCCCCACCCCCATTTTTGTGTGCTTTACAATTCCTCACTGCTAACTAGCAGCAGTTGGATTTGATGTTGTGTCATTTCCTATTTATTTATGTTACAGAAAATATCCTGTCACGGATTAGCAGGGGGGCATGCGGGGGGGGGGGGGGATGAAAAGCAGGAAAAGGATCAAAATGGGAGCTCTTGCATTTTTAAGAGTATTAAACAATGGGCCCTGAAGAAGAGTGCATATGTAATTTCACTTCCTTCTTAGATGTCCACAAGTAGTGAAATCAAAGGTAAGTCAGAAAATATTAAAAGGACATGGCTGTGATTTTAGTTAATGAAGTCTTCCAGCAGTCCAGCAAGAGAATTCTCTCTCCAGGAATGTATGCTCAGCATTCTGCAGGGGGCTTCTCATCTAAAGAAATCCAATATAAAATATACTCCAAAACTTTGCATTATATTTATTTCTTTTTCATTGACAAAACTCTCCCCAAAACAATTAAAAAGGGCAGTTAAGTCTTGCCAAAAGGGCAATGAAGTCTTCCTATTAAAAAACAATCTCCCAAAAGCTCACATTTTTTAAACCCACAAAACAGGAAAGTATAACTAACGAAAGTATAGGAGTGGAAGGAATACAAATTAATCAAAAGGATACTTTTCGGGTTTTGTCAAAGAGCTACAAAGCTCAGCATGTACAGACACGATGAGCTTTAGATATCACTTTTTTATTATAGTAATGAATTGATGTAATACATGCATGGTATAGATAAATACATAGTTTTCTATTTATGATATAATTATTAACACCAATTTATTATCAAAAGAATGCAAAAGGAAAATATTAGGAACAGAAATATATAACATAGTATCTATAAACACTGTTCACAGTGGCTAAAATTAAACACAGATGATCAAATATTATAGTACTATATCTCACCTTTGAAAGAGATGTATAGCTGGTTAGCAAAGCTCTGCTGTTTAGATTGTTAAAGCAACTATGTCATTCACAGCTTCTTCAAGAGCTTTCTCCAGCTGTCTGTCAGCAGTCCCAGAAGAAGGGTTCTGTCTGTATACACATGCTTCCATGAGGATCATAGAAGGCAGCTGACCTAATGAGCTAGAGAGGCTACGATAATTGTATAAAGCATTCAAAAGAGTATTGTAGCAAACTATTCCCCATCTTGAGCAAATTACATCAAGATGTTTAATGAACAACACTTCACTAGAAGTGGGACATTTTAGATCAGTTCCCATTAGCCCAAGCCAATATGCCCAGTGACAAAGAATTATAGGAGTTGTAGATTAAAAAAAGGAGTAAACCAGCTTGCCAACTCCTAACTGAAACAACCAAGTTGAAGGTCTCTTTTTTGCTTTTATATAAGCAAACATACTAGATCAGGGATGTCAAACTGGTGGCCCAAGGGCAAGATGCGTCACATGCAGGCCATGCCCACTCCAGCTCCATGAAGGGAAAAAAGTCACAAAGCATCATGTGATGGCAATGTGACACCGCAAATTTGACACCTGTGTACTAGATCATCCAAGGTTTACTTTCTGTTGTAAGTGTAAGATGTAACACAGGGGTGGGTTTCAAAATTTTTTGTTACCGGTTCTGTGACTGTGGCTTGGTGAGCATGGCAGGGGAAGGATACTGTAAAATCTCCATTCCCACCCCATTCCAGGGGAAGGTTACTGCAAAATCCCCATTTCCTCCCAATCAGCTGGGACTCGGAAGGCAGAGAATAGATGGGGGCAGGGCCAGTCAGAGGTGGTATTTACCGGTTCTTTTTTTTTTAAATTTGATTTATATGCCTCCTGATCTACTCAAAATTTCCTCTACTGGTTCTCCAGAACTCTGATGTAAGGCCTTTGGATTTTTTGGGAATGACTTCTAAATAGGAATAAAGGAATAGATTGCCAGTCTTTGACATATTTTCCAAGTTATTTTTCAAAGTTTCGGAAAACAATTTTGTCTGTTGAGCTCAGGAGCGAATTGAGCCAGAGAGTTTGCCCATTACCATCTGTATGATGTAGATATACCACAGACAATTGAAGTAAAAACACAAATTGGATTGCTGAAAGTTATTTATCTAATAACTACAGTAGCTTTCCTCCAATTATTATATTTTCTTAAGTTAAAAGAAAAAGAAGTATGTGGAATTGCGGACATTTTGATTTTGTCTTTATTTGCCGATTACAGGCCTAACTATAATGAATAGTTGAAAATGAGTGAAGCATTTGGAGCCAACTCTTCATCTTTCAACAGTCACTTGCTCAGATTCATATTAGTAAATTAAAGGAGTATGATAATGGTTTTCTTTAGGCATGTTTGAAAAACTGTTACAAATCTTCTCTATTTCCATTCATAGCTTCATAGGAAGGAACAGTGTTCAGAATTGAAATCAGAGGTGTTATTCAGCTGGTTTGGACTATTCACCCAAACTGGTAGTGGAAATCATCACCTGCCCACCTGCCCACCTGCCCACCTGCCCCAGCTCTATGCTATCCTATTTAGGCATGTTTTTGCGGCCAGGCGCACAGGCATAAGGCACTTGCACAAGCAAAGCACATGCACAGAAGGCCGGGCGCATGCAAATCGGGTGCACACACACATGAAGCAAGCATGCACACATGCGGCGAACTAGTAGTAACATAATGTGAAACCCACCACTAAACTATAATGCATTATGAATGAAGGAAATGTATACTGTAGTAGCTGAGATCCACAGAGAAAGAGAGAAAGTTTGGGGATTTTCGAATTCTATTAGATTGCTTTATTGGACCTTTACACAAGAAAAACAAGTTAATTCCATTTTCCACCATCGTTCAGAACTGAAGAAGCTTCTTGGATGAGAAGAGGGCCCAGTTGGCAAAAGAAAACTCAAAACCATATAGGTTGGAAACATGCGGAAGAGGTCTTCATTCTGCAGTGGATAGACAGTGGCTAAAATGATGATGATGATGAGGAGGAGGAGGAGGAGGATGAGAATGAGGATGACTCAGTAGTTTCTTCCCCAAACCCCCAAAACTTTAACCTTAAACTGTCTACTGTTAATCTCACCCTATTCCATGGGTGAAATGCTCCCGGTTTGGACCGGATCGCCCGATCCAATAGCGATGGTGGTGGGTGGTTCGGAGAACCAGTAGCAAAAATCCCTGCACACACACCCCCACCATGCCCAGTTGAGCCACAGGATCATAAGAGGCTTTTTTTTTTTTACTTTTAAAAGCATTTTTCTACAACTTCTTCCGACGAAAAAATGCTTTTAAAAGTTAAAAAAAAAGCCTCTGATGATTGTGCAGCTCAGCTGGGATAGTCAAAGGCTTTTCAAAGCATTTTTTTCTGCAACCTCTTGGCCGAAGAGGTGATTAAAAAAATGCTGAGTTCCCTGATCAGAGAGGTATTTTTTAAAAAGCCTCTCTGACGATCCCAGCTGAGTTTCCTGAGAGGCAGAGGCTTTTCAAAGCATTAGAAAAAATGTTTTGAAAAGTTAAAAAAAAAAAGTTGGCCACACCCACCCAGTCACATTACCCCCTCCCCCAACCAAGCCATGCCCACAGAACTGGTAGTAACAAATTTTACATTTCACCCCTGCCCTATTCCTAAGAGGTCTGTAAGGGGCATGCATAAGTGCACCAGCATGCCTACCGTTCCTGTCCTAATATTCCTTTTTACTTACTCTTTTCATGTATTCAAATTACGTTTATACTTTTACCTGTTATATATGCTTGACAAATAAACCGATGATGATGATGATGATGATGATGATGATGATGATGATGATATATGCGGTTAGTGATTCTACTCAGGAGACAACTAAGATTTAGATTATTTTTTTAAATGATGAGCTCTGTATTAGGATAGAGCATTGCTTAAGATTGGATTATAAAAATGTGTTTCAGAATATGTGATGCCATGAGATGAGCCTTTGTCTGAAGCCTCTTTTTGGACTTTTGTGGCTGTGCTCAGGTTCTGGAGTTTTTGCCTGAAGCTGTTTCATTGAACAACTTTTTAGAAAATGAGAAAGATATTTCTTATGAAACGTATCAGTACAAAAATTTCCTTTTGTTTTTATCAATATTTTAAATAGCTTCAGTGTGTTTTTGCATCTGTTTCATACTAATTTTGAGCTATCTAAATCAGAATATAAAACTTTTAAATTTAAGATGTAGATGTGTAATAGGGAACAGGGAAATGTTAAGGAGTGGAAATTTCTTAGCAATTGTTTTATATGGAAAATTTTAATTGCTACTTTTCTCCATCTATTGTATTTACCAGAATGACCTCCTAATTGAATCTTCTTGTAAATACTCCACTCCTGCTGAGGATATTTCTTCTAATTATATTAATCACAAATTCACCATGTGCTTAGTGTAACACATCCTTGTTCAGCCTCAGACACTAGGAAAAGACATAAAATTATCATATTTACACAGAATGTTATTCAGTATCTTGATAGCACTGAACAGAGGAGGTTTTCCTGGTAGATTGTTTCTAAATATTCTTGGCAAAAGATAATATAGCTGCTCTATCTTTTCATTTTAAGAGATGACCTCTGTAGGATGGTGGGATCCAATTGGAAAGCCCTTTCCAGATGCCCAATGGATCCAGTTGGTTTCCAAAGAGAGAGTACTTAGAGAGTTTTCCAGCTCTCTGGCAGATAACCAAACGCTCATCTTTTCACATTTTCATGCAAAAATATGAAATCACTCGTGTTAAGGGTGTTTTGTGTTGTCTTTTATTAGGTCGAACATGAAATGCCTGAAATTTTCATCCTTTACTTTTAATCTTGCTCTCTGACATGAGACGACATGACCCTATACTCTGCATTATTCCTTTTTGACACCACAGAGTAATATCTCAACTTTTTCAGTTATCTACAAAGGACTTAGGTTTCTGAACAACTTGTCTTCCTAGTTTCCTTTTTTCTGAGCATATTAAAGTTTGTTTTTTTAAAATGTGGTATGATAATTCTACAGTAGCAATGGGGTATAAGAAGGCAAATTCAAGGGAAATGCTATTGTTTGTGCAGCCCATTATCTCAAGCAGGGAGATACAGAGCAAAAAGATAAAATAAGCCTCCTCAACTTTGTTCAGTTTATATATTTTATGCGTGGTGCATGTAAAAACAAACAGATGGAACTTCAATCTCACTATAGTAGTAGTTGTCACCTTGATTTTTTTGATCACACTCTGTGCACACACCAACCTCAAATTCAATTAGTGTCCAACTTAGGTAAACATTATCAATTGATACTGCTGCCAAGTCTGCTCTTCCTTATTCTATAATTGTGACTATGAAATTTTCTTACTCAAATGGTCATCATAGAATTCCTCACCCTTTTGATATTTAATTGTCATTATTCTATAATTATAAATTTTAAATCCAAATTAATTTACATCTTTAATGTTAATTTTATGTTTTTGTTTATTAGTTATATTTCATTGCATACCATCCAGAGCCCCTCTTTTGAGGGAGATGGGCAGTTTAGAAATACAAAATATTAGATAGATGATTGATGATAGATGATAGATAGATAGATAGATAGATAGATAGATAGATAGATAGATAGATAGATAGATAGACAGACAGACAGACAGACAGACAGACATATAGATAGATAGATGATAGAGAGACAGACAGACAGATAGATGAAAGAGAGGGAGGGAGGGAGGGAGGGAGGGGGAGAGAGAGAGAATGACTATATTTCAGCTTTCATTGTGTCCTGTGTATTAGGCTTCTCCCTGGCTGCTCTTAGAACCAAAAACTTTGTGGGCAGGAATTCAAGGATATGGCTTTTGATAAACTAAGCTTATTGCAGGTGCTAGAATAATCTTAACAACAGCAACAAAAATCCAGCAATAGACTACATTCCTTCTGGCTCTGCAGACCAGAAGCAGCAGTGGGGGGTGGGGGGAAGGATTTTGTGTGCATCCCTGTTACTTACACAAATGAAGCTTCATATGCTTCCCCACTGCTTGTGCAGACCTGTTTCCAATAGGTCACAGACTGGTACCGGTCTGCAGACCAGGGATTGGGAACCCCTGGACTACAAGATGTAAATCAGATGTGGGATAAAGTTGCAGTTATCTGTCTCTTACTACTGTAGCATTGCTGACTAAAAGCTTTTCACATCTGGGTGGGAAAAAAGTTTGGTACTTATATCAAACTTGATGCTGTAACAGATAATTCCACTCTAAATTTTTTTGCTTCTGACTCTGTGAGACTGAGATATATATATGCTGTATATGCTTGCACAAAGATTCACAATATCCTCATCCTCTTATGACCTGCCATCTAGCAGCCCTCAAATCTTCTTGCAGAAAACCCATCAATCTTTCAGAATAGATTTGAGCACTTCAGGAAAAAGGAAAGGAAACGTGGCAGCCCCTGGCAAATACTTAGAAGTTTTTGTTGTTGTTATTGCCATTTTAATGACCTCTTATTCTTCAGTAAACTCTTTTTCAAGCGAAGATCAACTTCTGGAGATTGAATATATATGTTGATGTTTTTTTTTCTTAGTGATACCACAAAAGGATAATTTTGTAAAAAAAAATATTAACATCCTACTTTAACCTATCGTTCATGGATTTCCTGCGTGTCTTTCTCATACTCACCTAATCTGGTAGTAGTCCTATATGACACCTATAAAGTATGAAATATTAACCGTGGGAGGTGGAGAAGATAACCTGTCCTTGGAAAATCCTCTTTTTGAGGCCAAGAAGTATGTAGACAAGATGTGTATTCCCTCCCTCCTTCTTCCCTCTTTTCAGGACCCAGCTATTTTCAAGCAACAATCACAATTGTGGTTCAGCAACATCAGAAAGTGTGTGGATTCACCTATTTCTTTTGTGATTGCAAAATCTCAGTTAACTTAAAATTGTCAAATTCAAAAGCTTGTTTTTCTTCTAAAAATAATACATCAGTTAATCTAAAAGTTAAACCTAAGAAAAAAGAAGTAAATTTATTTTCAGAATTATTTCAGCTTTAAGTGTTAACATTTACGGATGCCATTATCAAAGTCCTAATAAGCAGCAGAACATTAAAAATGAAAAGATCACTATGAACACGTTTTTTTCCCCTAGTATTAAACATATTTTTAACATGCTGTCTTTTAAGAAAATCTGAGTCCTACATTCTTTTCACATCCTTTTACAAAAATGTCCAGATGTTTTCTTAAACATTTTAAACTTTACTTGAAAAACACTTTCTTTTCAAATGAGGATATATGCAATATGCAATTAAGCATGTTTTTATAACTAAGCATACCAGTTTATATCTTGTGGAAAAAGATAAAATAAATAAGCAGAAATAAAAAGTGATCATAATGTAACATCTTCTGGTTTACAGCAATTCTTTAATCCATTTCTGGGAGCTATAACAGCAAAAGACAATTTCTCTGAATGTTAGTGATGTGTATTCTTGCTCACATAAAAAGGTATGTAATTGTCAGAAATTATTTAGATACTTATTCTTTGTTAGTCAAAAGATGTTTTATTTTCAAAATGTTACTGTACTGCTGTGTTAAAATAGAAGTCCAACCAAAAATATTGTGAAATTGTGTTCAGTTCTTTGTGTTCTGCAAAGAGCAGGGGCTTTATAAAGCCATCTGGAGAAAAGGAATATAGTCTTTGGTGGAACTTTCAGTACATCATGATCAGAGTCATGATGAAAATATCTAACATTAAATACCATCAAGCATAGGACAAATATGGAAAGTCACACATGATAAGCTCCTGTTCCAGTCCATACAGTATGCTAATTGATGGAGTGGTGAACATAGGAATGTTTCTTAATGTATATCTGTTTTTTGTTGCAACACAAATTGCAGTTAGTGGTTATTATCCAAAAGCAGTAATCATAAAGGTCTGTTGATTAAAAAGGACACTAGTTTTCATTGAGTACAGATGACAAATCAGATAAGAACGGCTGGTTCCTCCCAGAACTTGTTACTTTAATACTGTCAAGATTAAATTAGGACTTACTTTCTGGGCAGGAAACTGAAAAGCTTACAAAAGTCACTGAAAAATATCTGTCTGATTCAGGATCTAGTCAAGAACAGGAATGAATAAGTCAAATCTTTCCCTTGCAACCTTTAGAACAGAGATGTCAAACACACAACCCGTGGGCCGGATGCGTCACGCACTGGCCATGCCCATCCCTGGTTTAGTGAAGGGGAAAAAGTTGGGATACATCATTTGACAATATTGTGACGGCATGAGTTTGACACCCCAGCTCTAGAGTGATCTCTGATCAGAGTGGCTGAAAACTGATGACATGGTTTCTAGATATTTTGAGGCTGGAAAAATTAAAAATTTGAATTCATGCCTTAAAATAGGCATGAATTCTTTTTTTAAATGAAATTTAAAGTTTCCTCCAAGAAAAAAAATATCCTCAGAATATTTTACTTCTCTCCACCTTGAATTGAACTGAATTCCTGAAACAATGTACAGCCTAACAAATCAGGCTCAGCCCCTAAGCAAAAAAATTGTGTAGTTTTTGTCTCAGAAAATACCTCTGAGTATGCTATGGTCCTAACAGTTCATCCGAAATCTGGATAGGGTTGATTAATCAATTAAAACTACAGAGTCTGTACTGGAAGAAAAAGGCTTCTAGTGGAATACCTTGAAGTATGGGTCCTCTGTTGAAAAAACCATGCTTGGTGGCTCCTTAGATAATCCTAAAGAGGAGTAGATAATCCTCCTCTCATTTTTCCCCCCTCCATCTGCATTCTAATGGCTTTCTCGGTCCATATCAGTCAGCATTTGGAAGCATGTCTTTCAAATGAAATGGAATTTTCTCAAATTTTGAATGGGATTTTAATGCCCAAATCCCAATGCCTTACATCAAACTTGGTCCTTTTGATCTTGAGGGTAACATTCAAAACTCTTAACTCTTGGTTACAATTCCTGAACATTATTGACTGTTCAAACCTGGTTGTTTGAAATGGTTTGGGTTTTTTGTTCCTTATTCTTTTACAATATCACATGGCAAATTACTTTCTCCTATACTGCAGTGAGCATTCATGAGGGGTTAAGCCTTGGTGCTATTTTGTTTGCTCTTTATACTTTTACCTTTACCCTAACCAAAATATTATATTAGTTGAAAGGAGAATAGTGGATAGGTTCAGACTATATAGCCAGCTGCTGTATTTGTGTATATCTGTTTTTGACTTCTTGAATATTAACATACAAAATAGCAATAGCACTTAGACTTATATACCACTCCATAGAACTTTACAGCACTCTCTGAGTGGTCTACAGAATCAGCATATTGCCCCCAACAATCTGGTCCTCATTTTACCAACCTCAGAAGGATAGAAGGCTGAGTCAACCTTGAGCTGGCCAGGATTGAACTCCTGGCTAGTAGGCAGAGTAAGAATAGTAATAGATTACTAAAATTCATCTTGATGTTAACTTGATTCATCTGTTACAAAGAAAAGCTCTGTATATGTGTCCTGGGAAGAACACAAAGCAACAAACAGATATGTTGCTTTACTGTTGTCAAGAAGACAGCTTTGTTTTAGCTTGCCTCACATTGTTTTTCTTTCCTGACCAGCATTCTTTGTGGAATGTTCTTTTATTATATTGTATTGTGCTGTCAGTTCTAGCTTGCCTTACAGTCTAATCATAATACTATGACTGTATATGGCATGTAAGTGTTCAGAAGTGCCTTAAACATGGGCAGATACCAAATTAGCTACTGATCTCAACAATCTGCATTTGGAGTAAATATTCTTCTTTTGGGAATGAGAAAGATGCTTTACAATCGGGAGTTGTTATGGAAGCACTATGTCATGTTAATGAAGCTCTGTGTCACTTTTACAGCATGATATGTCATGATAAGTTATCCAAAGTGCCTGTCAGCTTTGCTCACAAGATAAGCTTTCATTTTAAGACAAGACTAAGAAAACATTTTTTTTCATCCATTCAGAAAACATTTGAAACTTAAAAGAAAAAGCCCTTTTATATATATATAGTAGAGTTCTAATTAGGGATACGTTTTAAATATCAAAATGTTTTATAGCGTAAGGTTGTAATCATGCCTTTCTTTCAAACTATTTAGACCTATATGCTTGCAAATTGAGCCAGATACTGACTATATTATCTCAGTCAGGTGTAGACAGCATTTTGACTTCATTGGTTTTGAGTAGAGTTCAACCATTTGGAAATGGGATTGCTGAGTTTAGAAGTTGGAATTGCTCTGGGCCATTCCATTTTTACTTGCCTAAGGATGATTGTTGTTGTGTCTCATTGCTGGTGCGTTACTGGAAACTAATTAAGGAAAGAACCAACCTAGAACTAAGGAGAATTTCCTGACAGTTAAGACAATTAATCAGTGAGAACAACTTGCCTCCAGAAGTTGTGAGTGCTCCAACACTGGAAATTTTAAAGAAGAGATTGGGCAACCATTTGTCTGAAATGGTATAGGGTTTTCTGCTTGAGCTGGGGTTGGACTAGAAAACCTCCAAGGTTCCTTCCAACTCTGTTATTGTTTTCACAGTTGATTCAAACTTAAAAGCAAAATCTCAAGAAATTAAAAAGGGATAAGGCTGCAGGAAATTCAGCAAATGAATTATTATTCATATAGCTCTAATTTATCCTCTGAAATGTCTTTTTTTTTTTAAAAAAAAAATTGATTTATATGCCGCCCTTCTCCGGAGACTCAGGGCGGCTTACAATGCGTTAAGCAACAGCCTTCATACTTTTGTATATTTATACAAAGTCAGCTTATTGCCCCCACAAACTGGGTCCTCAATTTACCCACCTTAGAAAGGATGGAAGGCTGAGTCGACCTTGAGCCTGGCTAGGATTGAACTCAGAGAAATTACAGGCAGCTGGTGTAAATTGCTGCCTTTAGTAGGAGGTATTAGCCCCGAACGCTACACAGGCTCCTTACGGTGGACCCTGATTCTGTTTCCTAGCAAGCAAGCCAACCTCTTCAGATAAAGGAAAATCTTGCATCTGTTCATCAAACCAATCTTTTGCATCTATTCCTTAGACAGTGAATTTAGTCATTTCTCAGACCCAGGTCCTTTTCATACAAATGGAGAGTATTCATGGTAGTGATTGGCTTAATTCACTGCTGTTGATACTGTCCAGATTTGTAGAGTTCAAATTATTTGCATTTTTAGCAATCATGGCCATTGCTGGAAGTTGAACTCCATACATTCAGAAGACGGCATGGATGGAAGATGCTGTAGCTTTGAGAGTGGAAGTGAATTCAAGTTGAATTGATTAAATAGAACTCAGAGGGTTTTGCATTCCTGATGGATAATGCAATTTAGAAATGTCCTGAAATACCTTTTGAAAAGAATGTTACAAGGACAATTAATTTAAAATTGTTTTCCAATTCATTTTCTGAGGAACAAATATCACCAGGCAAATAGTTAGAGCATGACTGAATAATTATTTATACTGTGCTTCTAGGTTCAGAGGAACCCATTACTACCCTCAGTGTTCCTTATTTACATGCACCTGTCGCACTATTAACACCTCATTAAAGTATGCACCTGCTGTGTTTCATATTTAAGTCCACTGTACCACAACCATTAACCTGCTGTATTTCATTAGGAGGTACTCAGCACAATGGTGGCACCGAGCACAGCTCATTAATGGGTCACATTGCCACTGAAAATTGGTTTTCTGTAGGAATCTCCTTTGGGTTCAGATTTCCTTTTATTAGCCATTGATTTTGTATTAAATATTTTTCCAGAAAGAAAAAGAATATATAACTAGAACATGAACAACTTTAAATTCAGCTGAAACAGCATAGTTTTTAAGCACTGCAGAATAATAATAGGAAAAATGTAATGCCTTAAAATCAGCTAGTAAAGTCAGCTTAAAATACCACAGCTAAAGATTCTGAATATGCTAAGAGTTTTTGCCTAAATAACAGATCTCCTTTGGGTCTCTGTCTATTGCACTAAAAAATGGACAATGAAAAAAATTAAAGTGGACAACTCTGCAATGTATACTTTGAGCATCAATGAACTAATTTTTATGAGTACAAAGACTGCAGGAAGACAAATTCAAGTGTCCCATGTCACAAGTTTGTTGGCTGACCGTGGACCAGTCACACAAACACAAATTGTATGTCACAGCATTGTTATAAGAATGCAGAATGAAAAAGGACACTGTATGCTAGCCTAAGATTTTTGGAGAATTAAATATACAGATAGTCATTGTCTTACAATCATTTGTTTAGTTCAAAGTTGAAAAACGTGGTTTATGACTGTTTTTCACATTTATGATTGTTGCAGCATCTTCATGGTCATGTGATCAAAATGCACTATCGTGGGCTCACGTGATCACCATTCCCAGCCAGTTTCCAACAAGCAAAATTAAATGGCGGAAGTCAAATTTACGTAACAATGTCTGCATTGTCTGCAGACATTGTTACGTAACTGCAGTGCAATGTCTGCAGTGCAATGATTCGCTTAACAAGCGTGGCCAAAAAAAAAAAGATTGTAAAATGGGGCAAAATTCACTTAACAACTGAATTATTGGATTCAGTTATGATCGTAGGTCAAGGACTACCCGTAATACATAGTTTGGTTTTGGAGGCCAAGTTTAATACTTTTTAGCACAAAAATTGCGAGCAATATCTTTAGGTGGTATTCTTTATCCAGGAAGAGAGCCACTAGAGTCTATAAGAACTTCCCAGTACATTCCTGGATTTATAATGAAAATATGGATTAAATATAAGACAAAGAAAAATGATGACCCTTGTAATTTGATTTTGATTATTTTCTATACAGAGCATTGTAATGCTCCATGTGGCTTAGGGACAAGAAGTGGGCATATTTAGAAGCTCTCTGGTTGTGAAAGTTGCTGCATAGTAATCATCAAAGCTTCATGCCAGGTACAGCAGTCGAACTCCATCCCCATTCTGCATTCCCCAATAAAAACAACAAAGTTAAATAGCTAGGAAGCTATGGGCATGAGGTTCTTTCTAACTGCATTCTAGAGTTCTGTCATTTACACATTTAGTCTTCAGGTTTAAATACTAGGACTCTTTCTTGCCTTTTCCCATCAGTGGCCATGTAGCTTCTTATTTCCCAGCCTTGAAGAATGTGAAAATGGTGCTATGTTAATAAAATGGCTTTCTCTGTTTGAGAAACAGAGATTTCCACCTCATCAGCTTCAGTCCACACACTTCAGTCAAGTTTTTGGCTAGGCTGCACTTGAAGAACAAGCCTTTATCTGTGTCAAAGATTAGCACATCATAAAATACGATCATATAAAAGTGGTTTCATATAAAAAGAACAAATTCTAAAACTACCTGCACATATCAGTCAATTGGCTGCATATTTGCATATTTTATTTATTTATTTATCAAATTTACATATCCACCCATCTCACCAAAATCTACTTGGCGGGAGGGGAGGTGCACCAATATAAAAACAACAGATACATAAAAATGTACGAATCCATGTTAAAAATAAATATTGTAAAAAAATAACAACACGGTGTAACAGAATTTAGTACGCTTAGCATAACAAGGTCATTATATCCCATAATATCCAAAAGTAAAAAATGAAAGTAAAATTGATCAGAATGACTGGAAAAATTGCTTCAATGTGGTGTTATTAACTCTACTAGATGACATAAAACTATATCCTGTCATCTCTGGGGAAATAGTTCAGCTTTTATTTGATAAGAGCTGTGGTGGTGTAATGGTTAGAGTGCAGTACTGCAGACTACTTTTGCTGACTGCTGACTGCCAGCAGTTTGGCAGTTCAAGTCCCACTAGCTCAAGGTTGACTCATCCTTCCATCCTTCCAAGGTTGGTAAAATGAGGACCCAGATTGCTGGGTGCAATATGCTAATTCTGTAAACTGCTTAGAGAGGGCTGTAAAAGCACTATGAAGCAGTATATAAGTCTAAGTGCTATTGCTATTGCTATTACATGAACAACTTGTTGGATTCATTTTTCATTGGAGATTTTTAAGATGAGATTGGACAACTGTCTATGGAGATTCTCATTCATCCAGGTCATAGTTGAAAAAGCACTTTTGGGACAGATTGGGCAGCTGTTTGTCTGAAATGGTATAGGGTTTCCTGCTTGAACAGCAAAGGGGTTGGACTGGAAGATCTCCAAGATACCTTCCAACTCTGTAATTCTATTGTTCATATTGTACCAGCCAAATGAAAGCATTTAGCCAATCTGAAGTGTAATTGGACTTCATAAAACTTGGATGACAGATCAACAGGAAATTCCAGAGTTATGGCTCAATTGAAACTTGCCCCAGGCAGTGACATTCGACCTCCATTATGTGCCAAGAAAACTACATATTGGTGATCATGTGGTTATCAGGAGTTTTTCTTGACTTGAGGGACTCTTTACCTTTTCAAATTGCTCTAAACTGTAGGGAGATCCTTTTGCATAAATACATGGTTATAATCCTACAAGCACAGTGAAATAACTAATGCACATCTTATTTTATGGACTGAGTGTTAGTCCGTTGCCATCCATATCTCAAACACATTCTTAATCTTTCAGGTACTATACAGGGCTCAGGGAGGAAATCATATTACAATGCATAGAAACAGTTAACATTATACAAATAATTACCTTTTACATAGAGTTTCAAATGAAAAGGCTAATAAACCAATGGCAAAGAGGACACTTAACATATGCAAATGTGTTCCAGTGAAAGAGTTAAAGTGCTGTATAATATAATTTTGCTTCCAGTGCCAATATAATTAGATTGTAACAAGCAAATCCCTGCAACTAACACAGTGAAAATTTGAAAATTTGATTCTTCCTGGCAAACAACCAAGTCCCTGTGTGTACGCAAACCTGACATTAATAAGCTACAAGAGATTACATGATTTAGAAAAGAAGCACTTGGTGTTACAAAATCAAATAATAGATCTCTAGGCTATAATTAGGAGAATTGGGATTCAACAATAAAGTCATAATAATGTAATTTAGCTGTAAGTAACAGAGCCATGGAGTCACATTAGGAGGTGTGATCACATCTTTCTGTGAAGTTCTCCTACGTAGATTCATTGCTGCTCTAGTTAGTTAGGGTTCCAGCAACCTGTTGGTCCAACTCATAAACACTTCCCCTGGTTTTCTCAAGGGACAATGGGGAAAAGCACCAACCATATATATTTTACTGTGGCCCCATGACATTTAAATGAACACAATACATTGCCCCTATTGAATGCAATTAAGCCAATAGGCATTTGTATGGACAGAATGTGAAAATGAAGCACACAGATCAGATCACAGGTTAGAGATCTTCTTGCCTTATGGATATGCAAAATCTAGTTATTCCTTAGCTTCTAAATCCTCAGTCTTTTATTAATTAATTGGACTAATATCGTGAAATAACAATTTCCATAACCTGGCTGTATCTTCTTCTTTCTGCTGTGCTCTATGTAAAGAAACAGATCATCACAAGAACAAGGAATGTCTATGGAGTTTCTCAATCATTCAGGTCATAATTGGCCCAAAGATGCTTTTCCCAAAAGGCAACTAAACTGAAGAAATTTCTGGGATGAAAAGTGAAATGTTTTCAAAGAAAGAGGGGAGGAAAAAACAACAAGAAAGTTCAATTGCCTTTCGGAAAAAGCATCTTTTGAAGAACAAGGAATCTATTCAACACTTAGCCTACATTGTCCTATGTAGATTGTTTCTAACCCCCAAACCTTTCCCAATAACTTATATAAACCTTTATCACATACAGACGCTGAAATCCTTGTTACTAACTTCATGTTGGTTCAATGCACAATGCCAATATTTCACCAGTCCACGGAAGACATTTTGTCTTCTGTGCTTGTGCTCTTTTGTTACCCTGAAAGGCTTGTGGTTTTTCTATCATTTTCATGTGTTGAGGTTTCAGAAGGGAGAAAATGCTGTTAAACTTTAGACGCCTGTTTCTAATTTGAATTTATTTGGTATGTGTTAGCCAGGATTCTCTTGTTGGCTCAGATAATCTACTCATTGTAACTTAATAAAATAAATAAGCCAGTTCAGTTTTATGAGTTGTGACTTATGCAGCAGCTGGCACCTCATTGTAACAAAATAGAAGCTAGACCTGCAGCAGTGGAAATATTTGGGTATATATACCATTTTCATTATGCGCGGTAACTTGAGCCGCTTAGTGTCTCCATTCTCCCCCAAATAGTTTGGTCATTACCCTCGCTGTCTTGAGAAGATGAGAGACTTAATCCAATACATCTGGAAGGCACCGAGTTGCAACACATCAGTTCATCAGTTTCTCTGAACCAGAGGGAACATCTCTAGGGAATTATGCTTTGACTCAGATTGTAAAGCCATACTACGCTGCTACATCTATGTAGTTGTAAACAACACTGGGATTTAGTTCTAGTTGAACCTTTTTCTTTCAATTGCCAAAATGATGGCAGCACATTTCTTAGCTTAACTATGAACTACTTTTTATCTTTCTCCCCTGCTTCACAATAAATACAAGTGGATCAGGAGATCCTTTGGTAATTCAGGTCAGATATCATAAATATATTGTAAAATGCACCCATTTATGTTCTGCATTAAATTACAATGAGCTATAGTTCATAATGGGTACTTTCTTTTTTACTGTCCCAAGTCTCTAATGGTAATCATTTAAAATGTGAGAGAACACGAACTTCTGTGAAATTGGATTAAACAAATCTAATTGGAGGAGGTAGATGAAAAGTCATAAAATTAGACTTTGTTTATCTTTATTGGACACCACGCTGAGACCTTCCAAGTCACAAATGGCAGATAGTTGCTTCTCTTCTTTGACTGTGAATGGTTGTAAGCACCCTAGCAGTAATTTGTGCCTTGACTAATTGTTTCCCCTAGTCCCTACATGATCCTAAACATTTATATCCAGGATATCAAGTGGGAGTTGAAACAATTCAGAAGTGCTAATGAAGCATCACTTGCCAGGATTTGCTGGACATTCTCCCACTTCGGCTTCATAATGTAGAAAAATGCTTCTCTGCAAGTTTTTTTATTCTACTTGGAATGTTGCACCTTTCTAATCTGCTCGTTAGAAAATGGTGATTGCTGGGACTTACTGTTACTGAATAACTGATACGCCTTTTGTTGTTTTGCACCTTTGTTTATAAAACGTGGTTTTGCAATTCAGAATTTCAGAAAAAGACAGTCTAAGTGGCAGGTGGTGGAGACATTGTCTGACAAAAAAGAACCAGCTATTTGGATCATGCACCTGTGCTGCTGGCTGGATTTAGAAGAAGGACGCCTATTCTCTTCTGAATTAATTTGCAAACTTTCTGAGAAAAAAAGCAGAATTTTATATCACTTTCTCTAATTATGAGGTCACATCCTGATCACAAACACATAGGATAAATATTTTTATCAAATGTTTTTATCAGAATTCTGGCCAGAGGAATAACGTAAGTATTATCACCCTCCTAGAAATTAAATAGCATCATTGTATCAGAAAGATAAATCTACTACACCAGAATAACAGAGTTGGAAGGGGCCTGGGAGGTTTTCTAGCCCAACCTCAAGCAGGAAAAACTATGTCAGAACTGCCATCTTACACTTGAAGTTTACATGTGCTAGCTGCCAGTCTGCCATGAACTATGCAGGGAGGGAGCTGTTGTGGGGAGGAGTAACTACTCACCGTACCTTCCAGAGACACCAACTGAAGGTTAAAAAGCTGAGAATGGAATGCAATGGCTGCCCAACCAGCCTACCATTGAAGAGACAGTTCCCAAAACAATTTATTCAAATGCAATTGGACAATAAGAGACCAGCAAAGGTGGTGGTGGGGGACCAAGGAAGAACTGGATAGGGAAGGTTAACCAGGAAAGTTTGGTGCATGAACTTCGGTTCTAGCTTTGCTACACTGTAATCCACTTGGCTTTTAGTAAAGTAAATCTTTTACATCAAATAGTATCAAGGGTCATTCTTGCTTAAGGGACCAAGTTAGGGCAGGGCTGACATCCTATAGCATTTCAGACAAATGGCTGTCCAATCTCTTCTTAAAAGCCTCCAGTGTTAGAGCCCCCACCAAAGGGAGGGAGGAAGAATAGACAATAGCCTAGTCTTCTGGAAGCAACTGAGTGCCAGAAGTGGTAGGAAATTAATCATGGAAGGATATGAACTTACCCGTAGACTAATCATAGAAAAAAATCACAAGAGTCAGTCACCGATAGGCGTGAGCAACGTCCTTTTTGGTAAGCAAGAAGCACAAAGGAGTTATTGACCCAACCTTGCACTCTTGCTCTTTCCCTGCTAATTTAAAGGGGCTCATCTTAAAAGAGTTTTATCATAGGTCTAGTTCCACCAACTAATGCAGTACCTCCAGAGGAGCCATGATGCTCACTCTACTCCAGGCTGTAACACCCAAAACATCACACTTGACCACTGGAAGTCATCAACGTGAAAAACAAGGGCACCTCACTCACTGTGTTGGAACATAAAATAATCTACAGCTAATATTTCTTATTTCTAGTATTCTGTCTTTATCAAAGCATTGTTGCCTTTGTGCCGGTCTTGGGAATTGATTTCTAAATAAAAAATGCATGCACATAGAACCAGTTTAAAGGGGCATGCATTTCTATATCACATTAATATGAATCTCATTTTCAAAATATCTCCTTGCAGTCCCTGATAGCCTTACAGCTGTTCCATATATCTGTGCAATTTATTTTAGTTGCATTTTATTGTGTTACATTTTAAAAAGAATTTGGGCATTTCTGTAATAAACCATTCATAGAAAGACTTGAGTAAACAATGTTAGACTTTTTTAAAAAAAATTCTTGCTTGTTTAACTCTCACAAACTCTGATCAGCCAAATTTAAAAAAAACTAAAGCGTTAGGACTGGTGATGAATTTTTGGAGAAATATTAAGTATTTTACCTTCCACTGTATTTCTGACACAACCTTAACATTTCAGACACTATGACTTCTGAATAATGAAACTGACATGAGTGTGTGTGTCTCTCTCATTAAAGAATAATCAATTATAAATTATTTAGAGCAAGAAATTGGAAAGGATTCTATGAATGGATTCTTACTGTCTAAGGGACTTGTTTTACTCTCCCTAGGAATCTTTTGGGTTGATAAGCAAGGGGAAAAAAACTAGCTTTTAAAAACAGGGGCAACAGCAGCTATAAAAACAAAGAGGACATTTAAAGTCAGTGTGAGAGAATGCCAAATATAAAAATGTAATAATTGGAACATAGAAAGAGGAATAGGTTGTATGTACACATTCCTGAACAATAATAATAAAAAGTAAAAACTCTGAAAAATATTTTAAAGAAGAGCTATTAAAACTATTCAGTGGCTAGAGGAAAATGCATATGAAGCTTGACAAGCAAAGGCGAAGAAGGGAAAATTGCCTTTATTTTGCAAATAGTGAAAACGTTAAAATCCATTTTAAAAAAAAATTTTTTTTAATTAGATTTATATGCCACCCTTCTCCGGAGACTCAGGGCAGCTTACAATGCATTAAGCAATAGCCTTCATGCTTTTGTATATTTTTTATACAATGTCAGCTTATTGCCCCCACAAACTGGGTCCTCAATTTACCTACCTTAGAAAGGATGGAAGGCTGAGTCAACCTTGAGCCTCGAACTTGCAATAATTGCAGACAGCTGAATGTTAATAACAGGCTACGTAGCCTGCTGAGCTATCTGAGGCTCTTGAAGTGAATCTGAGGCTCATGAGGCTCCATGAAGTGAATTTTGCATTAAAATTACATAGAAAAATTAAGTAGCCAAGAATCCCCCTATACCAGGAATAGCCAATCTTGGCAACTTAAGACTTGTGCACTTCAACTCTCAGAATTCTCCAGCTAACATGGCTGGCTTGGAAATTCTGGAAGTTTAAGTCCAAAATCTTACAGTTGCCAAGATTGGAAATCCCTGCCCCACATTGTTGTTTCTGTTGAAGAGAGCATCTCCATCCATCAGATATTTTTCTTAAGGATGCAGAAAAGGAGAGGGTCACTTGTTATTCTACATTCCATTTCTGTTTTGCTAACAATATATACATAAAGGGTTAAACCTAAAAAAACCTTAAAGGTCCTGCCCTTTGAAACAGCCCACGCTAATAACCCACAATATTGTTTCCAATGGCTCTGGAAAGTGTGAGAAAGTGAATTGTTGCCTGTTGTTCGTGTTTTTCTTTTTTCCCTTTTGTCTCAATTTTGCCAGTTAACTAAGTTTTTTTATGTTTGCTAATATTTAATAAATGAACTTCAAGTTATATTTTTGCTAACTAAACTGCCTGCTTGCTCTGATCTGGATATTGGAGTTGATGACTGGGTGAGTACAGGGTGCTGGAAAATGGCCACAGTAATTTGCCAACACAAGGCTTAAGAGCTTAGCCCAGAATTAAACCCTGAGACCCAGCACACCCCAAATCACTCTAGTGAATTCAATTCAATTCAATTCAAATCTATTTCCAGACACTTGGTCATGCGTACAACACCATGTTTTTGAAAAGTCCATCAGAAGTAGAAAAGTCAGACATATGAAAATAGTAAACAATGCAACATCTAGAACAGGGATGGGCAATTAATTTTCCCAAGGAGCCACATGAGTAACTGGGATTGTTGAGCAGGGCTGAACCAATAGACTGAACTTAATTATGCTAAATATTAATTTTAATCACTTTATAAAAGCAGTTAATTATATAGTTTTGTTTACTGTGGAGTTATCAAAACACACATGCATGCACAATGCAGTTCTTCTGTATGCCACTTGGCTTCGGGCTCCAATGGAAGGGCTTCACATTAGGGTGGTTGATAGATTAACCACAGATCCCCTCCACATTTTTTAAAGCTAGGTTGATTTTTTATAGTATTGCATTCATATCATTAGGTTTTATACAGTTTTATCTTTAATATTGTAAGCCCCGCCCCGAGTTACATGTGATAAAATGAATGGCTAATAAATTTTACAAATAAATAAATCAATGTACAGTGTACACTTATTTATATTTGATTTCTGATTTCCAATTAACCTCACATGGTCTGGATACAGCCAAAGGCCCAGAGATGGCCCATGTGCCATAAAATACCAGATCTGCTCAAGAACATGAAGGTGAAGACACTGGTTGAAAAACTGGACTTCTCCAAAGATTTGGCAACACCATGCCCTGAGGAAAGTCAAGCCAGGATAGCTTGCATGAAAAAGATAAGTTGCTTAGAACTGAAATAATGTGAGGTTAGCTCAAAATTGTGCTTTAGGAAAAGAGATCAGGAAGATATATGCACACTCAGGAATGAACAGCAATGCTTCAATGCTCAGGAAACTAGTAAATAGAAATTATCAGAGAAGGGAAAGTTTATGTGTCAGATTATCTCTCTTTTCAGAACACATTAAAACAAAATGATGTGAACCTTTCTGATAATTTAATCAAGAAATTGTGATTAAGTTTGTTACCAGAACACTATAAATACATAATTCAATAAATCAAACTTAATGATGAAATTTGCTTTGAGAATGCAATTACTAACTCAGAAGCATACCAGCATTATTTGAGTGATGCAACAGAAGGTAATTCCCTAAACAAGGAAAAGGGGAGATATCTGATCTGGAACAAAAATGAACATATTAAAGAGAGAATGTAAATTTTACATTCTAAAACTAAAATCCATACAACAGAGAGAGATAATGGAATCAAATGTCCTACAGGTAAAGCCAAGAATATAAAATATTTTTAAAAACAACCTTAAGGTTATAGACAAAGAAACAGTATTTATGTTGGTAAATACCCTGTTTCCCCCAAAATAAGACATTCCCTGATAATAAGTCCAATCAAGCTTTTGAGTGCATGGCAATAAGGCCAAGCGCTTATTTCAGGGCTCAAAAAAATATAAGACAGGGTCTTATTTTTGGGGAAACACGATAAATGTTTATTAGAAATTGGACGATTCTGAATTTGAAAAGAAAATTAGATTTTTTTTGGTAGGTAGCAGTGCAACAAGTCAATATATATGCAACAAAGATGTCATTATAAGCCTTGATGTATCTTTTACAAAAAAAGTTAATTTAGCAAATGGAATGTTGATAGATGTACTTGGAAATAGCAGTATTAGATTGAAATGTTGGTGAATCATAATGAAAAGAGGAATATTTCAACAAGCATATTATGTACCTGAACTGGATGCAAATTACATAAGTCTGTATTACCTTGTGGTTTTAAAAGTGTGCTTAATAATGGTCTCTGTGCAATGATGTCATGTTAATGGAAACGCAATGTAACTAAATTGTTGGAACTTAGGCAACAGAAGCAAATACAGGATGCATTATAATAATGGCATAGAAGATTTGGTTATAGAGATGAGTCTGCTATTTAGAAAATAAAGAATAACGACTTAGCCATTGGACCGAAAGTTTGTCCTTCAAGGAGCAAAGGCACTCAAACTATTGTTTAAAGGAAAAAGGAGAAAGACTGTTCCTAGCCTTAAATTCAAAGAAGTCAGCCAGTCAGTTATTTTTTTTCCAAACATTTCTTATTTTATTTATTTAGCATATGGCAAATACATGGACTTATAGTAGTTCAAATGTTAAAGCTCTTCAAACATTTATACTCCCATGCTAACCAAAATGATGGATCAGGGAAAAAAGACTTTATTGCATTCGTAGACTGTCACACAATCTTTGAACCAATAAGAGTGGAGTATTTGAGAAACTTAAATAGTACTATGTTTTTACAGAAAATAAGTTATAAAGAAAAATAAAGAATATGCTGGTGTAGGCTTTCCTGGCTGGCATTGAATGGTAATAAGTTTAAGGATTTAGATAAGACATTTCCTAATGATTGGTGGTGATGGTACCTCATTAAGAAGAATGACCAATCATGATTGAGCACAAAGAAAGGACCAATGAGGGCCAGATCTCACCAATCTTTTTTTTTTTAAAAAAATGTGATTTATATGCCGCCCTACTCCAGAGACTCAGGGCAGCTTACAATGCATTAAGCAATAGTCTTCATACTTTTATGTATTTATACAAAGTCAGCTTATTGCCTCCACAAACTGGGTCCTCAATTTAGCTACCTTAGAAAGGATGGAAGGCTGAGTCAACCTTGAGCCTGGGGAGATTCGAATTTACAGTAATTGCAGACAGCTGGTGTTAATCACAATGCTTTTAGTCTGCTGAGCTATCCAGCCTCTTCTGCACCAAGGACAAAGCAGCTCAGCTAAAGTCCAATCAGAATATACACCTGGCTACAAAGACGGGTCCAGGCAGTCTCTGTTCAGTTGTCTTAAGTCTGTGTAGCAGCCCATCCTGTCTCTGAACATGCCAGCCAAGGCTACTGGCGAAATGTCAGGTAATCTGCGGTCTAGGAGTGCAGCATTGCCCAGCAGATTAAAGAAAGTTAAGAAGATCTCAAAGATGTAATAAAAGGAATCCAACCTGAGACTGTGTGTCATATTTAGCTATAGCAAGTAGTATGAAGAGACTGCCACTTAGCTGAAGCACAGAAACAGAGAGAAGCTGCATGGGAAGGAATGGGATTGTTGCACAAAACAAAACTGATCTGATTGATTATGTGTCATCAAGTTGATGTCAATTCTTAGCAACCACATACATATATTTTGTCCCTAACCTGGTTTTTCAGATCTTCCAATGGTATATCCATCTCCACTCTGAGTCCATCCTCCTTCATGCTGATCCTCCTTTTCTTATCTATGAGGGGTCCTTGGTGTCCTCTGGGCTTGCGTGTTTTTTTGCAAATATTTCATTACCCAAACTAGGTAACATCATCAGTGCTAGGTAACATCATCAAACTAGCACTGATGATGTTACCTAGTTTGGGTAATGAAACATTGTAGGAGTCTGCATATGTGCAGGAATTTTCCTATCTTGGATGGCAAACCTCAGATAAGGAAGTAGGTGCACGTAAGTGCCAGGAAATGGCATTAGAAAATAAGACCCTAACGCTGTAAGCAAGAGGAGAGGAAGTGGGATGTGTGTTAGACTTTAACTATAGCTAAACATTATAAGTGCTTAAGCAAGCAATGGTTAGCCAAAGATTCTAGTTACCTGGAAGATTCTGTGAGCCAATGATATGCTGCCAAATGCGCTTTAACTTGAAAGTAACAAACTATATAAGGTCACTATGTAAGACAATAAAGATACACGTATATCCTCATCCTTTCTGTGTGTGGTCATTCAACAAAACATATGCAAGAGAACAATCAAGCTCAGAGAACAGCAAGGATCCCTCATGTCAATCCTGAGCTACAAATATTCTCCTTTATTATTTTCTTATCTGTCCTTGCATCTTTTCCAACATTACAGCCTTCTCCAGAGAGCTACTATGGGTATTTATACAATACATTTGAAGTATGATCATACTAACAGAAATGCCAAAACAGGAAAAAAAGCTATAGGATATAAGTAGATTTTTAAAACAAAGTCTGATGTTCATGAAAGTGTGCCAACCATAAAGCTATGTTAAGGCCCAAAACTATGCCAAGGATTATAACAAGGTTTTTGCGCAGTAATATAAGATGCAAGCTTCAGAATTCTATTATGTGTAGCAGCATTTAGAAAATTGTATATGGAATCCTTAGATCTTAAATAGCATTTCTGCATGATGATCTGAAGAAAGGAGATTTACGTTCCACCAGGTTTTAAGGAGTCACAGAAAGAAAAGCTGCTTTGGAAATTTCAGAAATCCACATATAGGCTAAAACAGGCAGCCAAAGCATGGTCTGATCTATTAAATCCAATATTGCAAAACATTGCTTGGACCAGGGAAAGGCTGATCCATGCAGACAAAAAACGATAGCTTAGAGGCAGTGAACAATTTAAATAAAGAAGTGAAATAAACACCAGAAGATATTAGCCACTATATTACACTGAAATTTAAAAAGAACAAAAGTGGAGGTTACTTGCTCAGTCAAAACTAGTTTTCAGGTCTCATTGATCCACAGGAATCAAGTACATCCACGGAAGTTGCCTAAGCAAAAAAGGATATAAAAATCCAATGCAAGCACGTAGATTGAAGAAAAGGGGCAGGTAAAATTAATATGCTTTTAAGCTCATAATATGATGGCATACACAAACCAAGGACCAGTCTTAAAGACTTGGTGCCCGATGCAATGTACATCACACTAAGGTGAACCATTCAGGTTCAGGAACCTGATGACAATGGGAAGTTGGATATATGTCTGCCAGTTTTCTTTATAGTGTGAAAGAGAGGAAGTGCAAACACATGACCACAGGGGCCCCCAGCCATTAAAACTGCATCTGGATCAGAAGTACTTTTGGGTGGGGTCTGTTGTAACTTTGAGGGTTACCTGTATTTACATTAATATTAACACTACAATGACACAAGAATTTGGACAGAGTGCACACATAGACCAAGCTCAACAAACCAGCTCAGAACAACAAAGCCCTTGCATTTTAAAATTCACCTTGAAGCTCATTTTTAATAGAATGCCAAAGCAATGTAATAAGAAGGTTTTCAAAGAAAAAGATAAAGAACAATCACAAAAAATGATTTCAAAACACAGAGTTTTTAAAGTTCCCATTACTTTGCTGATTTTTAACAGCATACTTGCCAAAAATTGTCAAGGCAGTTTATATGATTTTTTTAAAGTAAAAACCTTTTACTTTAAAGTAAAAATTATATGGCAGTTCTGTTGAATCCACTAAAACCAAGAAAGATTTTAAGTCCTGCTCCATAAAAATTAAGAACTCCCAGCTGCCCTGCCCACTTAGCTACTTGCTCTCCAAATGCTACTAAGTGCATTTTTTTGGACATTAAAATATTACCTTTGTTGCTTTTTTCATTTATTTTAGATCTTTGCAATTGTTTGAAAAAACAGATTTTTATTGGTGCTAAACTTAGAATGTGAATTGATAGATTCTCGCCCCTGGAGCATATTATCTTTTTGTCGTTTGAGAATCATTATGTCTCCCCTTAAGACCACAAGTTTCTCTGAGGATATCTTTATTTCAGGCTTTTAATTCTGTTTCTGCTTCCTCTTTCTACTTCCTGCCTCCTAAAGGCTTAAGGAAAGAACAATTTTGTACCAGTTAATGTTGGGTTATGACCAACTTTCCAAACCGTATATGAAGACACAATGTATAAAGGAAATCTGCTTGATCTTTAAGATCCCCGAGGAGCTCATTGTTTGCATCACAATAGCAATAGCAATAGCATTTAGACTTATATATCGCTTCATAGTGCTTTACAGCACTCCTTAAGTGGTTTACAGACTCAGTATATTGCCCCCAACAATCTGGGTTTTCATTTTATCAACCTTGGAAGGATAGAAGACTGAGTCAACCTTGAGTTGGTCAGGATTGAACTCCTGGCAATGAACAATGAGTTAGCCTGCAATACTGCATTCTAACCATTGCATCACCAGGGTTCCTTCCTTGTTTCAGCCTTAGCATTGTGTGATGTGCGAACTTAGTTTTTGTGATTTATAAACCATATTGATGCTTGATGTCCTTCTTTCTGTCTTGTAAAAGGTAAAGGTTCCCCTCGCACATATGTGCTAGTTGTTCCCAACTCTAGGGGGCAGTGCTCATCTCCGTTTCAAAGCCAAAGATCCAGCACTGTCCAAAGACATCTCCATGGTCAGGTGGCCAGCATGACTAAATGCCAAAGGTGCATGGAATACTGTTACCTTCCCACCAAAGATGGTCCCTATTTTTCTATTTGCATTTTTTATGTGCTTTCGAACTGCTAGGTTGGCAGAAGCTGGGACAAGTAACAGGAGCTCACCCCGTTATGTAGCACTAGGGATTCGAACTGCTGAACTGCCGACCTTTCCATCGAGAAGCTCAGCATGTTAGCCACTGGGCCACCACATCTGTCATGTAAGTACAGTAAATAAGACCTGTTGAATTTTATGGGTTGTTACAAGGCCTTACAGTATTTCGGCAATAGGTTAACTTCAAAACATTGTCTTCAGAAAATAGTGGGATCCCAACATTTCTGGATTTTTAAAATTCTGATTTAAAAAATAAATATTTTACTGTACTTTATCATTAGCCATTGAGCTTGATCATTTTATGAATTTCTATGGGTATTTCTTTTTTTGTTGTTGTTGTTGTTAGAAAAAAATCATAAATAATGACAGATGAGTGCAAATTTCTATAAGTTACTATACCTTTCATTTGTACTGTTTTTTAAATTTAGTCAGTTAACAGGTGTGTGTGTGCATGTGTTTGTATGCGGGGATACAAATGTATAAATATGCATTTCTGAAAATATGGCTATTATTCAAATAAAGTACTATAAATGAACTTTAAATCACTTGTCAGTGAATGACTTGACTGTCTCCTAAGATCCTACGTCCTATGTTGGAAAAAAACTTTCAAAGAACAGGTTGTGCCTGTTAGGTGAATGCTTGATTTTAAAGTACATTGGAACATACATTTAGACAAGTGCCTCCGAAATGGAGTTTGACAAATAAGTCCTTTTTTAGTTGCTTCTGTAATTCAACACAACCAAACACCGCCCTGAGTCCGCAAGGAGAAGGGCGGTATACAAATCTAAACAAATAAATAAATAAATGGTTGTATGAACTGACTCTTTTCTCTCCCAACAAGTTCAGTTGCTTGCCTTCCAAAAGCAAAATTGCGTGCATTTGCCGCTCCAGAAGAAAACTGCACAATCAGCCAAACATGTAACACTTTCCATTAGATCGTGTTTTTGAAATATGCATATCCTGCAGAACAAAACTTGAATGTTGTACAAAAAGTGAAGTGCTGAAAAGAGCCTGAGGGCAACTGTAATTTGCATGCCAGCAAGTTACATGGTATTACATAACTCTCTTTCGTGAGGCCAAAAAAAGGCCATGATGCACGTTAAAACTACTGTTGTGACCCTGGGAAGTACTCATTCTCTTGTACTTCCTCTTGTTATAATACCTGAATTTTTTAGCAGGGGTTTAATAGTGAAAGGAAAGTACATGGGCTAATTTGAAAAATGAACTGTGCGAGGGCACAAGATTGCCTGGGGGCTATGAGCATCGATCTAAACATCAAAGATGCATACCGGAAACCTTTTGCAACTTTTGAACAAGTATTTACTAGGTTTTCTTTCTTGGGTCTGATGTTAATACACCCCATGAAAGTTTGATTTTAAAAATCAATCATGACAATAAAAAGAGAACAATTAAGAAGTTCTTTAAAAATAAGTAGTGAAGACAAAAAGCTGAGACAATTTACTATATCAGAGGGAAACTAAATGATGATGCTGTCAACATCCAGCTTGAGTATCCAAATAAAAGTCTAGGATCATTTCAATTCTGAAATGCTTACTGTTCATTGAATACATAGTGTGGTAATGGCAAGATAAAAATAACTGAATTTCTAAGGCACCAGTTCACAGTATTAAGCAATGAATTCCTCAGCCTAACCCACAGGCTTCAACATAGACCATGTAAACAAGTTCTCTTTGTTATGGGAACCATCTGCCTTCTTCACACCTGTTGATACGACCTTGAAAAGTGTCCAGACTCTCACAAGTTTCCGTGGAACTGCAGAAGTTTCATATCTTCAAACTAAGCCATTCGTAGTCAACACCTCTCCCCTTATTCTAATGACAAGTTGAAACAAAGAGGCACGTAGCTGCCGATATTTCACTCTTGACAGCTGCTTTCTTGCTGAATTTAAGCAGGGCTGAGTTTGGTGAATCTGTGAATAGGACACCACCATAGGTTCCACATGTGACACCTTGAGTTCCAAAGAAGACAATTGCAACAATTAAATAATAACCAAGTCATTTTGAATAAAGAGAGTTGTCTGATCCTGGAATGGTTATATTACATTTTCATCATTTATCTCAAGTGATTTCTGGGCATTCAATGTCAAACTTTCTTAGACAAAGCAATAGTCAGTAGTATTTGACCCTTAATCAGATTTCCAGTGGTTCTGTGTGAGGATCCATGAATGTCCTGGGTCATCTCAAGGCCACTCTATTAACATACCTTGAGCCTTGGTGGTGCAGTGGACTAAAGTGCTGTTAAAGTAGCACTTAGCTGCCAGCTGCCTGCAATTACTGCAAGTTCAAATCTCACCAGGCTCCAGGTTGACTCAGCCTTCCATCCTTCTGAGGTAGGTAAAATGAGGACCCGGATTGTGGGGGCAATAAGCTGACTTTGTATAAAAAAGAACACCGCTTAGGGGGGCCAAAAAGCCCTACTAAGCAGGTATATACAAAAGTATGAAAGCTATTGCTTAACATATTGTAAGCAGCCCTGAGTCTCCAGAGAAGGCCGGCATATAAATTGAACCAATAAATAAACAAATAAATAAATACCATAATATGCTGTCTTCAGAGTTCCCCAGTCAACAAATTAGGGTGCAGTTATGCTTGCACTCTAAATCTGTAAGATTTGGTCTTCTTTTGTGTTGCCTAAATATATGTTTATGAGGTTCTGTTTCACCAGACCGGCAACTCTTAGAGACTCAATATATTTTTTTCTAAGAGTTAAGTAAGAACAATAATGAAAGCTCGCTACCCAATCTGATTTGAAAGTATTAGTTCAACAACATATGCCCTAAACCTGTTATTCTGAATTGCCCTTACTCAACTCAGAAATGAAATTAAAATTGTTAGGATGCATTGACAATGAGAAGTAATATTTTAGCTCCCGGTTTTTAATCCCCTTATTGTTTATTAAAGTTACCTAACACCACATAAAATTTCTGTATTGGCTATTTTCCAAATAAAATCTGTAATAGAAAATCTTTTTACCTCTAGTAAAAATGGAAATTTGCAAGTGCCATGCATGCACTGTGCTAATAAATATGATTGCCTGCATGGCTAAGGAAGCCTTGCATAGTGGCATCCAAAAGCGTTTGTGGTGGATTATCATTTTATTCTCAGTGGGTTATATCCGCTAGATTTCATTTCACATCAAAATGTATGAGGAAGATCTTAATAGCATTATCCAGAACTCTCACAGGTACTGCTTTTGTCAAATGCCCCCCCAAAATTTTTTTAATTAATTTTTTTGTTTCTGTAGCTCTTTGAAAAGTAAAAAGGGGAAATAATGTGTTTATTTACATGCTGAATTTTATCTTTCAAACAGAAGAGCTTTGAAAAATTAGCTGCTGCCAATAGTTTTCTCCACTCCTCATTGTACTGAATAGAAACAGTAGTGCTTAAAACATATCTTGTCACATGACTGAGCGATCTAGACAGCAAAAGCAATTTTATTCAAATATTTAAATGGAATTTGTGATTATCATTGGAGCAGTGTTTTTGCATAGAATAAGTCTTTTCTTTTTAGGGAATTCAGTGTGATAAATAAATGAATAAAGACTGGAAGTCTTGGATATTGCTGCATAGAAAGCACTTCTGTTCTGAAAGCATAGTACAAAAATTAGAAATCAAAATATCCTCTATAGGCCCAATGTTTTGGATTTTAAAACAAAAATAAGCAAAGACTCCAGAGCACGTTTCCCCCAAAAAGCATAAAATTTATTTTATGCAATAAAATTTTAGATGACAAATCCATTTGGTAAAAAGTACTATTATTTCTTTTCATAGGATGTCTGCTGTAGCAGCTGACTTTTAAAGAAATGGTTGGCATTCAGGTAGTTTGTCTGGATTAAATTCATGTCAATTGTTGTTTACATAAAGAAATCAAAGAGCAACATCTGATTTGTTGAAGAAAGAATAAATCAAAATAATGTTTATACACCTACACATTGCAACTGAGATTGTATTAAAATGTGATATTGCAAAATTGCAAATGTGCTTCATTTTTAATGTGTTAGACTTATATATGTCTATTAATTTATAGCCTTTTGATGAATATGTATGTACCCCTATGTTCATTGTCTCCCACAGAGTCAGATAAAAGATGATGGCTCTTGGAGGCAGCATCTGGAATAGTCCACAGTTAATTTTACCACTGAATTCTACCCAACATTTGTGCATTCACCCATGCTTAGTGTTCAAATAGAGCTATGGTATGTACAACAAAAATACAAACATTGTTCATTACTCCATTTTTGGATGAAAATCAACTTCCTTGCTTCGCTGAAAGTTAATAAATACCTGGCCCATGTTGAAGAATGTAAACACAAACCACAAGCTTCTGTTTATTACTTCCTCTTTGACAGCACAGATGCAGGACTATAAACATAGAAAGTCTGCAATAATTACACATTCTGTCTTTCAAGCATACAGCACAATGTGGACCCCTGTCTCTTCCAGGCAAGACAAACAGGAGAAAAACAGATTTGTACAGAGAGAAAAGTCTCATTTTTCTGCCTGAAAAGAGTAGCAGCTGCCCTTTTTCATTCATCGCAATGTGATCTTTAGACAGTCTTTACTTCCCAACCTAATATTTTTCTGAATTTTTTGTCACCCAAAAAAAAAAAAATGTGATTTACAATATGGATTTTTTCATGTGACAACTATTTCCAATATTAGATGAACCTACAATTTTTACAGTTATCCATAGACACCTTACAGCCTTGCAAAAAATAAGAGTTTTCTCCAACAAAATTTTGGATAGTAAATAAATAAATAAAAATCAAAGGTATATAGATGCTATTTGTAATGATGTAATAAGACATCATTATATATTATATTAATAGGACGTGATGGCTCAGTAGCTAAGACGCTGAGCTTGTCGATTGAAAAGGTCAGCAGTTCAGCGGTTTGAATCCCTAGTGCCACATAACGGGGTGAGCTCCTGCCAACCTAGCAGTTCGAAAGCATGTAAAAAATGCAAGTAGAAAAATAGGGACCACCTTTGGTGGGAAGGTAACAGCATTCCGTGTGCCTTTGGCATTTAGTCATGGCAGCCACATGACCATGGAGATGTCTTCGGACAGTACTGGCTCTTCGGCTTTGAAACAGAGATGAGCACTACCCCCTAGAGTCGGGAATGACTAGTACATATGTGTGAGGGGAACTTTTACCTTTTAAAAAAACACAATGTATCATTATCATCTAATAGTAGGTTGGGTACAGTTTATGCCCAGAATGGATTTTGATTGCTTGATAAAAAAGGGCAATAATTCAAATCTAATATTAAATATAATGTGACAAAAAGAACTGCTTTTTATTAAATATTAAATCTAATATTAAATATAATGTGACAAAAAGAACTATTTTATTTTTTTATAAAAAGTTTTTTATTTTAAGCATAATTTAAAAAAAGACGTACATAGACATACAACATATAACATATACAAAAATCTTAGTTCCTTTTCAGCTTCTTAACAGTGATCCATTTCTTACTAAATATTAAATATTTACATATTATAATGTTAACTTATTCAGCCTTTTTCTCCTATTATATTTCAATTCTACTAACACATTAAATGATCTATCACATTATCTTCCTTCCCTTCTTCATTCCTCTAATTTATTTCCTTATTCTTCAACCATTCATACCAATTATTCCACACCCTGTAATATTTGGTTTCCTCTTTCCCCTGAATTTCTTTAGTTAGTTTATCTAGTTCTGCGCATTCCAAAATCTTTTTAATTATATCCTTATCTGGTGATACTTCTTCTTTCTTCCAGTATTGCGTGTATATAATACGTGCTGCAGTCAATATATGTAGTATGAGATACTGTGTTTCTTTGGTATAATTTTTTAATGACATCCCTAATAAAAACTGTTCAGGTTTCCCCTCTATTGAATTCTTAATTATTTCTTCAATCCAGTTTTTAATTTTCTTCCAGAAGTTTTTCACCATCGGGCATGTCCACCATTGATGATAAAAAGTTCCATAACCAGTCTTACACTTCCAGCATTTCGGCGAGTTGCTGGGAAACATTTTCACTATTCTTGCTGATGGAAGGTGCCATCTGTGAAGCATTTTCATCTGGTTTTCCTTGTATGCAGCTGAAATTGTTAATTTCAAATTTGTTTTCCACATCTTCTCCCACTTCTCCACCACTCTCTCTATTTTAATAGATAAGAAAATAAACCCATATATAGTAAATCTGGATAAAGAATTATAGTAACACATTTTTATCCAATTAATGAAAGCAAAATCCATATTTGGTCAAAACTTATTCCAAAAATTTGAACTGCATAATATCAAAGATCTTTTCCACATCTTATAAGGTCAACATCAATGGTTCCAATTTTTCTGAATGTATACGTAAAATGTCAATCAGTAGTTTAATATTATCAGAGAATTTTTGTCCTTTGATGAAACTGCATGTGCAGGATAAACAAAGATAATATCTATAATTAATGTACCTGAGTTGCTGTGAATATTTTGGCGTAACATGGAAGGAACTTGATGATGGCTTACAGAATAAAGTAGAATGTTTACCATCCTTCAAAATCCCTGTTTTCTAAACCTCATTAAAGGAAGTTTGGGAAGACTTCATTCTAAAAAGCATAATTGTAAACCTCCAATGATATAGGAGCAAAAAGTTAATATATTTTTTTACCACTCAGTAGGATAGCCATCAGAACTATGAGAATTACCTGTTTTCATAATTTTAATATTACCCATTATAAAATAAATAAATAAATAAAACTACTTTAAAAAACTTAATAATTTTTCTTAGTAACCTTAGTATCTAAAAAACACAAATAATTTACTAGGTCTTTTCCTCCTTACTCCCATACAGCTTTGCTTATGCAGTTTAAGAAATACTATGTATATCAAGTAAATAAAGGCAATTAAATTCCAATTTAGCAGATATGAAAATTTTATATTATACTAGTATAGATTGTCTGACCTATTTACTCAAATGTTCTTTATCTTAATTTTTCACATTGTCTTGTACAGACATTGGACTCTTTTCCCACAAAACACAAGCAATAATACTCATTGATGGGATTCAAATACTTTAAAAACCGGTTCTCTGCCCTAATGACCAGCTGGGTGGTCATGTGACTGGATGGGAGTAGCCAACTTGACATTACTCATGTTGAGGGGTACTTGTCCTCACCTGACCTCTCATGACTGTGAGGATGCTGCAACAATCGTAAGTGTGAAAAATGGTCATAAGCAGTGGTGGGTTCCTCCCGGTTCGGCCTGGTTCCATCAAGGTGGTAGCAGTGATGATATGACATCACCGAACCAGTTGTGCCCCCCGCCCTCCCACCCACCCCCGTATTATTCTTATCTTTTATTTGGCCCCACCCCCAATCTATTGCTGCCTCCTGAGTCCCAGCTGATGGGCTCTAAGAAAAAACTGTTTAAACTCTTGCCACAGGGCTTCAAAGGGCCGCCCTACACCTGATCAGTGGTAAAAAGCAGTTTGGTGGTAGACCAGTGTCTCCAAAAACAAATGAATAGACCAGTGCCTGCAAAAATAAATGGATAGACCGGTACAGCTCTGCAAGCAGTTAAAAGCCTGGTAGACCAGTACCTCTGCTAAATCCTAAAGAATTGTCACATGACCATCAAGCCGCACCCACAAAGTAAGCTACACACACAGAACCGGTAGTAAAAAATTTTAGAACCTATCCCTGGTCATAAGTCACTTTTTGCAGTGCGACAGTAAGTCTAGGCGTACTGCCAAGAATGTAATACAGGTTAATGGAGAGGCAGTTTCTGTAAGCAGAGCAATAAAGATTAGACTAGAAACAATACCAGAATGTTTCCTTCCTGCCTTCTTTACAGGATTAGCCGTGTAAAGTGGGGGGGGGGGAGGAATGGGATTTCTTCCAACAACCGAACTGCTTAGAAAATTAACAACAGGTTCTAGCAAATAGGTGCAAACCGGTAAAATCCCACCCGTGATAATACTACCATAAATCCATGCCATAATAGCATCTCAACTATTATTTTTACACATCTGTATTTAAAAGTATTATTTTTAAATCTTCAAACTTTATTTCCTTTGTTTGACAAAATATAACCCTTTCAGTAACTACAGTATGTCTTTAAGTAGCATCTGGCAAAAGTAGAACAACTTCAAGATATTAAGGTTCAAGATATTAAGAAATAACCAATATAAATACAAATCTCACTGATTAAGTGTAGGTCAAGATAGCAAGAAGTAATCAGTCTGATGTAGAATTGAAAAAAAGTATATTCTTGCCTTGAAAGGTTGAAGAATCACCATTTATTTATTTATTTATTTATTTATTTATTTATTTATTTATTTATTTATTTATTTATTTATTTATTTTATTTATTTATTTATTTATTTATTTATTTATTTGCATCTCTTTTGTCATGAATGCGACTGCTTGAGGGCTCCTGGATTGGAGCTGAAAGGCGAAAGGAAAGAAGTATGCTCCCTCCCACATCACATGCTGGGGTAGACCAGGTGTCTCGATAGAAAAACACTTAATCTCTCCCCTGGCTCAAGCTAATGAAGGGAGGAGAACTTGTGGCTCAAAGGTTAATACAACATACAATGGATGGATTGTACAATATACAATCCATTATTTCCTAAGACTTGACACTACTAAAAATAGTCTATCCTACATTCATAGTTTCATTTAATCCTTCTATTCTTCATTAATTCATCACCAATAAAACCAGTCATGCTTTGATTATATATATATATGTATACACACACACACACACACACACACACTTGTGTGTGTGTGTGTGTGTGTGTGTGTAGGTCTTTAGTTATTTGGGTCTTCTCCTGCGTAAAATTGGAAGTATCTTGGCGACGTTTCGACGAAGTCTCATTCGTCAGCTTCAGGCTGGTGTTCTCGGCTTCGTGCTTCCAGGACTAATGTGAGATTGCAGCTGTCTCTTCCTTTTAATTGTTCCTTCCTTGTTGCTAGTGGGGGTGGGAGCTGATTGGGTGGGAGCTTGGCTGTGTTCTGATTGGGTGGAGGTGTGTTCTGATTGGTTAGGGACTTGGCTGTGGTCTGATTGGATGGGGGGTTGGTTGTGCTCTGATTTGCTGGGGGTGTGTTCTGTTTGAATGGGGGCTCGGCTGTGCTCGGCTTAGTCTGAGTTGCAGGGGAATTTGAGCTGGTGAGTTGCATTGTTGTTTGGCTTCGTGTTTGTGGCCGTGAGAGCTCTTCATGGTGGGTGTCAGCCTGCTTCATGTATGGATTGGAGGGGTTTAAAGTGGCTAATGATGCAGCTGCAGTCTGGCTTCTGGTTCTTGGTCGTGCCTCATTATCATTCCAGCATTGCTCCTGGAAGCATGAAGCCGAGAACACCAACCTGAAGATGATGAATGAGACTTTGTCAAAACGTCACCAGGACACTTTCAATTTTACGCGGGAGAAGACCCGAATAACCAAAGACCTACATACATACATACATACATACATACATACATACATACATACATACCATATTTTTCAGAGTATAAGATGCTTCGGATTATAAGACGCACCTACCTTTTTTGGGGAGGAAAACAGGAAAAAAATCTGCCTCTGCCTCCCAGCAATTTGCCTCCTTGCAGCTGACTGTCGGTTGGATTGGCCTCTGACGATCAGCTGTTTCAGGCTGCAGGGATTGCCATAGCTTATTGCCACCTCCACAGACCCCATTTTCAGCCTCAATATCCTGTTTTCAGCCTCTGCATGTCCTGTTTTCTGCCTCCGCTTGCCCCATTTTTCACCCATTCTGAGCAGCAGAGATCAGAATGGGCGGAAAATGGGACAGAGGCCAAAAATGGGGTGCGCAGAGGTGTCAATAGGCAATGGCAATAGGCAACGGCAACCCCTGCAGCCTGAAACAGCTGATGGTTGGGAGGCCAATCCAACCAACAATCAGCTGCTTGTGCTAATCAGGCTGTGCTGAAGTGGAAACTGAAACAGGCTGTTTGCTGTTTGCTATTTGCTGCGAGGAGGCAAATTGCTGGGAGGCAAAAGCCAAAGGATGGGGGCCGTCGGGTGGACGGGGCAACATTCGGCTACATTCCCTCTTTTAGGGGGAAAAAGTGCATCTTATACTTCAAAAAATATGGGGGGGGGTGCATGTATGTATGTATGTATGTATGTATGTATGTATGTATGTATGCAATGCTTGGCGTATTTGGGTCTTTTCCCATGTAAGATTGAGAGTATCTTGGTGATGTTTCAACAAGGTCCCACTTGTCATCTTCAGGCTGGTGTCTTTGGCTTCGTGCTTGTGCAAGCAAAGCATGATCGGGGATGCTGTCTCTCCACTGGTGGGAAGGTGTGGAGTGCTGGCTTTGTTATTGTAAGCAGGTTGGTTGGCTGTGTTGTTACATCTTGATTAGTAGATGGAGTTGATGTTTGCAGGCTGTGGGACCTTATTGAAATGTCACCAAGATACTCTCAATCTTACACGGGAAAAGACCTGAATACGCCAAGACTTGCATACCTGTACCTGTGAAAATCTATGAAAATAGGCTCTTCTTTTTTCCGGCAAGCAGCAGACCCTCTGCTGCCCATTGGCAGACTAAGATAGATCTATTTTGTGCTTATAAACCCTCATCAGTTAGCCACACCCTCATCCATGTATCCTCCCTGTAAAGGTACAGTATTTGTTTTCTTTTCTTTTCATAGGCTTTATGTGTATTTCTCTTTAGCCAGGTTCTTCCTACATAAACCAAGATTTTTATGCAGCCCTAGTTTAGTGAAATCACAATCCACTAGTTTCTAGACTTTTTTTTCTGGCAACCAGCAGACCCTCTGCTGCTCATTGGGAAACTAAGATAGATCTATTTCGGGCTTATAAGCCCTCATCAGTTAGCCACACCCTCATCAATGTATCCTCCCTGTAAAGATACAGTATTTGTTTTCTTTCCTTTTCATAGGCTTTATGTGCATTTCTCTTTAGCCAGGTTCTTCCTACATAAACCAATATTTTTATGCAGCCCCAGTGAAATCACAATCCGTTAGTTTCTAGAAAACAAATGCTGTACCTTTACAGGGAGGATACTTGGATGAGGGTGTGGCTAACTGATGAGGGCTTATAAACCCAAAATAGATCTATCTTAGTCTCCCTATGGGCAGCAGAGGGTCTGCTGAACCTGGCTAAAGAGAAATAATGTGTGTGTGTGTGTGTGTGTGTGTGTGTGTGTGTGCGCGCGCGCCACATGTACTATATGTATATATCAAACTCACTCACTAGGGAGATACTCACTACTTACTATTTTGATTCTTTCTTGGATCTCCAAATGGACTAATAATTTTTAATAATAGTAACATGCTGTAGGTTCCTGTTTCAGATGCACCCATACCTGCTGATCCAGGGGTGTCAAACTCACAGCTCACGGGCCAGATGTGTCACACGTTGGTTTAGCAAAGGGTGGGGGGGGGGGAGTCGTGATACATCACATCATGACGCAGGTTTGACAGCCCTGTTCTAACCTAACATGTACTCATCTGAAAATGCATTTCTTATTTATCCATACTTTTCTAGGATGTGTGTTTTAAAAAATAAATGTAAAAAGCAACTTTCAGTGATAGGTTTGGGAAACTATTTTTTTGCAAGACACCTAAATCAAACAAACAGGTTTTTAATAAAAGGTTTTTTTCCCTCTTAAATCCAGTTTAAGGCAGGGCTACAGTTTAATGCAGCCCAATTATTCTGGCAGGTGGGGTCCAGGAGAAGGACTCTCTCCTCTGTTGCAGCTGCCCTGTGCAACATCTTGCCCCCCCCCATGTGAAGTTGACCCCAACCTTCCTGACCTTTCATAGGAACTAAAGACCTGGCTCTGATAGTTAGTTTGGGGTCCCAATAGTGGAACATCATAGTGGATCCCACTTTCCCCCCACCCTGTTCCCACCTTCCCCATCTGCTTTTGCTGCTATTAACATATTTATGTTTTTAGTGTACAAATATATACTTATTTTTTAAGATTGTAAGCTGCCCAGAGCTACCCTGTGTTAAGATGGGCAGCTGATAAATGTTATAACTAAACAAACAAATGAATAAATGTAATTCTTGCAAAAGCAGTTATATGAGTGGTCCTCAAGTTACGACCACAATTGAGCCCAAAATTTATGTTGCTAAGTGAAACTTTTGTAAAATGGGTTTGCCCCATTTTACGACTTTTCTTGCTATGGTTGTTAAGTGACTTTGTTAAGTTAGCAACATGGTTGTTAAGTGAATCTGGCTTCCCCATTGACTTTGATTGTTCAGAAGATTGAAAAAAAGTGATTGCATGACCCCAGGAGATTGCAGCCATCATAAATATGATCCACTTGCCAAGCATCTAAATTTTGATCACGTGACCATGGGGATGCTGCAAAGGTCGTAAGTATGAAAAATGGTCATAAGTCACTTTTTCTAGTGCCGTGCCAATGTAACTTTGGACGGTCACTAAATGAACTGCTGTAAATCAAGGATTACCTGTACTCAGGATTGCCACAATATTGCAATCCACATACTGTAAGAAAATACATTCTTCATGTACAATTGGAGGCGTTTCTTAATTCTTTCCCTAAACAGTATTTTATAGGAGTTGTGGAAGTACAGTATGCCTTTGAGTAAATCTTTTAACCTCTCTGAACACTTCATCAGAAAGCTGAAAGTAAATACCCAGAAGAAGATCAAATTTGGTAGACATATGGAGCAGGAGGGGGTTGAACTGAAATTAATTTTAAAAACAGTCAGTCATGAGCTAACTAGGGAGAATTTTATTTTGCATTGTTAATATCTAAAATATGCTCCAATATCACATAATATACCCCATAGCTTAATTAAATGTATTTTTAAAGCATGAGGAAGCCAGTTCAGAACTTAAAATTTTTAAAGCTGTAACCTGAGCTTTTATTTTGTGATCTAATGAAATCTAGAAAAGTCTAAGTTCTTACAACAATCTTTGCTAGTTTTAAAGATGTGAGTTGCATGGATACATGAGAAATTTGGCACATCAGAGTTTTCCAATTACTGTGTCTATAATATATTAGAGTAATGCACATTTATGCTGAAATCTTCACTTTTCTGTTTATTATGTTATGGTACATGACTCAAGCTGCACAGAAATGTATACACCGAGAAATATCCCTCCAAAGATCTATATTAAGAAAGATGCATACAAAAATATATTTTTCTATGGAAACCTGTTTGCAAAAGGTGCACATATAAGGATAGTACATAAAAATGGATATATAGGCAAAATATGCATGAAGATTCATATGAATACTACCAACTTCATAAACAGGATACACTGAATGGAGAAATTCAGCTATTCAGCAGAATTTAGTCTGAATTATCTTTTATTCTCCTTTTTCTCCCGACCTTACCTTTTGTTTTGTTTTCCCATTAATTCTTTTAAAATCAATAATTTTATATTTGAGGGCTGAATTCCTATAAAGGAAAAAATATTTGTATGGGTATATAAGCACAGTTATTTATTTATTTATTTATTTGTTTCAATTTATAAACTGCCCTTTTCCTTGCGGACTCAGGGCGGTGAACAGCCAGAATAAAATATAATATATAAAAATTAAAAAGAATTAAAAATATTAAATATTTTCGGCCGACAATTAAAACAGTCCAATTTAAAATCAATTTCAATTTAAAACAGAGGATGGGATCAAGCCAGCCCAGCTAGATGAAACAAATGGGTTTTAAGGGCCCGACGAAAAGTCCAGAGGTCTGATATCCTGCGTATCTCCGGGGATAGGTCATTCCAGAGGGCGGGTGCTGCCACAGAGAAGGCTCTCCCCCTGGGGGTCGCCAGCCGACATTGTCTGGCCGACGGCACCCGGACGAGGCCCTCTCTGTGTGAGCGTACTGGCCAGTGGGAGGCTATTGGTGGTAGAAGGCAGTCTCACAAATACCCACGCCTTAAGCCATGGAGCGCTTTAAAGGTGGTCACCAACACCTTGAAGCGCACCTGGAAGACCACCCAGAGCAAGTGCAGCTCACGCAGGAGATGTGTCACATGGGAGCGCCCCGTCGCTCCCATAATTCCCCGTGCGGCCACATTCTGGACCAGTTGGAGCCTCCGGGTGCACCCCAAGGGGAGCCCCATGTAGAGAGCATTGCAGTAGTCCAGGCGGGAAGTCACGAGAGCATGAGTGACCTTGCGTAGGTAGTCCCGATCCAGAAAGGGACGCAACTGGCGTATCAGGCGAACCTGATAAAAAGCCCCCCTGGCCACGGCCGTCACATGCTCTTCTAAAGACAGCCGTGTGTCCAGGAGGACGCCCAAGTTGCGAGCCCTCTCTGTGGGGGCCAATGTCTCGCCCCCAATAGTCAGCGATGGCACCAGCTGGCTATATCGGGACGCCAGCAGCCACAGCCACTCGGTCTTGGAGGGGTTAAGTCGGAGCCTGTTTCTCCCCATCCAGAACTGCACAGCTTCCAGGTACCGGGACATCACTTCAAGGGCATCGTTGGGTGGCCTGGGGTGGAGATGTACAGCTGGGTGTTGTCAGCATACTGATGGAACTCCACCCCAAAGCCATGGATGATCTCACCCAGCAGCTTTACATAAATGTTGAACAGAAGGGGCGAGAGGACCGACCCCTGTGACACCCCACAAACAAGGCGCTTCGGAGTCAACCGCTGACCCCCTGTCAACACAGATTGTGACCGGTCAGAGAAATAGGAGGAGAACCACCATAGAACGGTGCCCCCCACACCCAACCCCTCCAACCAGCGCAACATGATACCATGGTCAATGGTATCAAAAGCCGCTGAGAGATCTAATAGGACCAGGATAGAGGAGCACTACCTATCCTGCACCCTCCAGAGATCATCCACCAACGTGACCAATGCCGTTTCCGTGCTGTGCCCAGGCCGGAAGCTGGACTGGAGCGGATCTAGATAGACAGCTTCATCCAGGAACTGGGGAAGCTGTCATGCAACCACACTCTCAACAACCTTCGCAACGAAGGTAAGGTTGGAGACTGGACGGTAATTAGCCAAAACAGCCGGGTCCAGAGAGGGCTTCTTGAGGAGGGGTCTCACCACCGCTTCCTTCAAAGCGGCCGGCAGGACACCCTCACTCAAAGAAGCACTAACAATCTTCTGGAGCCAGCATCATGTAACCTCCCGGGAAGCCAGCACCAACCAGGAGGGACATGGGTCCAATAAACATGTGGTCACATTCAGCCGTCCCAGAATCCTGTCCACGTCCTCGGGAGCCACAGAATCAAACTCCTCCCAAACCACACTCCCAAGACCTGCCTCATTCATCCCGTCCAGATCTACCCAGTCAGAGGCCAGACCTTCCCGGATCTGAGCGATTTTGTCATACAGATACTGCACAAAATCCTCAGCTCGACCCTGCAAGGGTCATCCCGTGCTCCTAATTGGAGGAGGGAGCGGGTCATCCTAAACAGGGCGGCTGGGCGATTATCTGATGATGCGATAAGAGCAGAAAAGTAACTAGACTTTGCCGCTTTTATCGCCACTAGGTAGGTAGTTATATGACTATATAAGCACAAGAGAGCTGTGGTTGCGCAGTGGTTAGAATTTAGTATTGAAGGCTAATTCACTGCTCATTGCTAGCAGTTTGATCCTGACTGACTCAAGATTGACACAGCTCTCCATCTTTCCAAAGTTGGTAAAATGAAGACACAGATTGTTGGGGGCAATATGCTGACTCTGTGGGCTGTAAAGCACTATGGGGCAGTATATATAATAAGTCTAATTGCTATTGCTATTATGTAAGCAAAATTACTACTAGTAGGTTGCAGCTAACATAGGCACACACAATAGATCAGTGGCTTGCACTAACTGTAATCCATGGTTTGGGATCCACTTAATGATCTACATTATAAGAAAAGTTTTTCTGACTTCCAGCTGGTAGCTGCAATTCCCCCATTTTATTAGAAACTGGATCTAGGTAAATGTGGTAAAGAAACAGAAAACCAATTCATAGTTTGGATGTTTGCTTATTGATTGATTGCTAAGATTTCTTTCCTATATTTCCTGTGACAGGAGCTCACAGCACACAATACCTGTGTTTCTCTGAAAATAAGTCTTATTTTCTTTTGGGTCCCCAAATAAGCACTAGGGTGGCATGTGGCACCAGTGCCACCACCGCACACACCCTGCACCCGTTTACCTTAGGGCCCTCGCAGCCAGGCCACCCATGCCCTGATGCCTGCCTCGCCTCACAGCAACCTCATCCAGCAGGACCCCACGTGGCTGCCATTCCACTGCTTCTGCTTGTTCATGGCCACAATGGATCAGGAGGCTGAGTGACACACTGGTGCTGCAGCCATGAGGTGAGGTGGTGGGTGGAGGGGCCCCATGTAGCCCACACCAGATTACCTCAGGGTTCCAGAATCAGGTCACCCATGCACTGGCACCTGCTTCACAGCTGCGGCACCAATACACCACTCAGCTTCTGCTCCATTGTGTTCATGAGAACGCAGAAGTGGACCGGTGGCCACATGGGCTCCTGCTGCACATGGCTGCCAGTGTTGTCACCATGAGGTAGGTATCCAGGCTTGGATAGCCTGCTATGCAGACCCTATGGTAAGCTGGTGTGGGGTGCGGGGTGCAGCTCCACGGTCCCCCTGCTTTACCTCGTGACCTCAGCAAGAGCAGCCAAATAGAATGATCAGGCAACCAGCTGTGCAGGCTGTTAAGTCGGTTTATTTGGGGGTAGGGCTTATATTAGGCAGACGTGTAAAACATTCTAGGGATTATTTTCAGGGTAGGTTTTATTTTTGGGGAAACAAGATAATTCTTCCTCTGATTTTCATGTCCACAGCAATTTTTGCTGTAAAGCAATCAGGCTGAGAATGAGTGAGGGGTTCAAAGTAGCCCATAATATAACTGAATCCCCCTAAGCCACCTATCTTGCATCTGGTTCTAAATAGTGGACTTTGAGTCTAACAACAGGTGAAGTAGGTCCATTTATACTACAATCAATTCTGTTTATATATAGCTATAGTTATAATTCCTCTAAACCAAGCATTATTCGTAAGTCAGGTTTTGGCAGAATTTATCTTTATTAGACTTACATAAGATGTGAATAACGTACATTGGTCTTCTGTAATAGGTAGCAGAGGTGGGTTTCAGCAAGTTCTAACCAGTTCTAGAGAACCGGGAGTGGAAATTTTGAGCAGTTCGGAGAACCAGTAGTAAAAATTCTGACTGGCCCCGCCCCCATCTATTCTCTGCCTCCCAAGTCCCAGCTAATTGGGAGGAAATGGGGATTTTGCAGTAACTTTCCCCTGGAGTGGGGTGAGAATGGAGTTTTTACAGTATCCTTCCCCTGCCATGCCCACCAAGCCACGCCCACCAAGCTATGCCACACCCACCAAGCCACACTCACAAAACCAGTAGTAATAAATTTTGAAACCCACCACTGATAAGTAGATAATCAGACTGTGTTTAAATCCTTGACATGTTCCCTTGAAAAAGATGATGGAGAAGTTTAAGCCTTCAGGCAGTCGTTGTTAATCAAAGCAGATTGTATTGGGACAGATGGACCAAAAATGAAGTTTATCTATACAGAAATTACAATGTTTTGATCCCTTAGGGAGTTGATAGCTGTAAAACATAATTGAGCCAAGAAAAATGTAAATGTTAAAGGTATCAAAATTATAATTCAGCTAAAACCCTGAAAGAGCTGACAAAAGGAGGCATTGATTGTGTAAAAATCATACAAAGAGGCAAGTTCCTGTGTTTGTAATAACCCGTGATAAAAATTGAAACAATTCCTGTTAAGCTCAGCTGTGTACAGATTTCAGTTAGTTGTACAAAGCCTCAGAGCTTTTAAAGTATTTCCAGATCCAGAGAATTTCAGTGTAGGACATTAAGGCAAATATAGGCAGAGGAAAGGAAGCCAAATAATCTACTGGAAAAGTAGGCATGCAATAAGTTTTGTAATGTCACGATGAAATCCAGATTCTGAAATGCAGAAGGAAGTGGGGTGGGGTGGAATACCCAGGCAGGATTCGATAATAGGCTTACATTAAACCGAATAAAATCATTTTGAAATGACTGAAGAGGCATAGTGAACATTGAAAAAAATGCCCTTGGGTTTGCCGTCTGTTTATGCACTGCATATTATACCTTTTCATCACAATTACCTAAAGTGGTACATTTGTATTTCTGTAATGTATGGAATTCATTACATAGTTTTGCAATGAAATTATCACACTGTGGCTGGGACATCTGCACCCTGTCATGTATCATTCTATTCATTTCTAGTTAATTTAATCCTAATATCTGCCTACATGACAAGACAGATGTTCAGCTTCTATAGTTTCTGCCTGGAAGAAACTTTCAGACATTGCAAGAAATGACATATTCCAGGGAAACACCTTATGGGCTTCAAAATATGTTTTTTGTTCAGCATTTTCTGTTCAATTAACAGTCTTAGTCAGAAAAATCAATGCATACCAATGCACTTTAAATAATGTTGACCTGAATGTCCTCTTCTCTCATTTATATTAAATTGCTTTTAGTAAAAAATAAACTTTTAATAACATGCTGCATGTGGGAAAATATCAAGTATTGTAACTCAGAGAAATTAACCTAGAGCTTTCTTATGCTGTCATTAATTTTGATCTCTTCTTTTATATCAGATCATTAGCAGGTAAAATGACTGGCAGTTGACTATAATGATGTATATCAAGGAGCTAAACTGACAAAGTGCTAAATGCATGATTTTGACCTACTGAAGATATTAAATATATGTGCTTAGCATTAGCAGAAGAGTAATTCATTTTCAGGTATATATATAAAAAAGGTAGGAGCGTGGGTGCCATTTATTTCATCAAGCTGGCTACTAGTTAATAGAATAATACATTTCAGTGGGGTAGTAATAAAACAGAGTGAATAAAACGAAAGTATTTTCAAGATAAATCAAAGCATTTATGACTATCAGCTTGTTTTTCATCAAACATCTTATACAAATATCTACATTCTGGAAAACGCTTGAGCTCACTCAAAGTAAAAATAGCACAAAATTGATTTGCAGTTAACAACTGCAACTGGAGGACTTATGAGAAAGAGATCTCCTGCTACTTCTTTTGTATATTTGGGTTGGCCTTCAGGATCCATATTTTTTATTTTATTTTATTTCATCAAGCATATATTTAATGACAGATAAAAGTGTAAACATAATTATAAATACATGAAAATGATACGAATAAAAAAAACCCCATTAGGACAGGGACGATAGGCACATTGCTGCACTTATGCATGCCCCTTACAGACCTCTTAGAAATGGGGTGAGGTCTACAGTAGACAGTCTAAAGTTAAAATTTTGGGGATTTGGGAATCTACAAAGTCAGGGAGTGCATTCCAGGTAATGACAACTCTGTTACTGAAGTCATATTTTCTGCAATCTAGTTTGGATTGGTTTACCATGAGTTTGTATCTATTGTGTGTTCTTGCATTGTTTTGGTTGAAGCTGAAGTATTCATTGGCTGGTAGGACATTGTAGCAGATGGTTTTATGTACTATGCTTAGGTCAGACTGAAGACAGCGAAGTTCTAAATTGTCTAAGCCCAAAACTTCGAGTCTGGTGGCATAAGATATTTTGTTGCCAGCAGAGGAGTGTAGGACTCTTCTTGTGAAATATCTCTGGACTCGTTCAATTGTATTATGATTCCCGGTATATCTCCTTCTATTTAATACATTCCCTCCCTGAGAAAAAATGCTAAAAAAGCATTAAGAGTTGTTAACCTAATCTTGTGTAGCTTCTTTTCTGGTAATATTGAACTTCAAATTAGGGCATTCAAAACTTTTGCCAGACCAATTCTTGAATACAGCTCATCTGTCTGGAACCCGCACTGCATATCAGACATTAATATAATCGAACGAGTCCAGAGATATTTCACAAGAAGAGTGGTAGTGGCCACAGTACTGGCCAAAATTGTGGAAACCTTTTGGGGAAAGTGTATTTTCTAAAACTAGCTAATAACACACCTCCCCTTTTTTTTTCCGGAGTAGTACCATAAAATAATATATCAATGGAAAGATAATTTAATCAAGAATGTAATGCAATAACTTTTATGAATGATTTGCTCTTAGAATAGCAGTTACAATATAAAGAAGAAAAGTGAAACACATAGAAAAAAATGAGATATACAAAAATTAACACGTCAGTTAATACTTAGTTGGGTAACCTTTAGCATGAATTATAGCCTTACAACATCTTCCCATGGAGTGAACCAAGTCTTTTAGGTCTGCAGCTGTTATAATGTGAAACCAAGATTAAATGATTGCTTCTATTAATTGGATTTTATTGCTGGGTCGCTTCTGATTAACAAGTTTCTTTAGTCGGCTCCATAGATTTTCAATTGGGTTAAGGTCTGGGCTATTCCCAGGTCACTCCAGCAATGGAATATGATTATCTTGAAACTCCAAAAAAAGTGGTGTTATTAGCCATCAAACCTCAAAAATACACTTTTCCCTAAAGGTTTCCACAATTTTGGCCACTACTGTAGTAAGATTCACTCAGAGACTAAAAGCAGAAAAAGGATCCACCTCATATAATCTTCTCTTGTACTGCTTCCCTATGAACAACAAGTAAAGTAGTTCTTTAGGTGTCAAGTTCCTTCCTCGCTAATAGCTGTTCCCCATTCATCAGCTGAACAGGAGGTTTTTTCTAGAGATTCCAAACTCCCTGCAAGAAGAACTAACTGAAAACATGTAACCTCTTCAGGCTCCAAGCCTCCACAAAATATGCAATTAGTTAGGCAGTCATAATATCAGCCTTAGGCATTGAAGAATTATTATGATAGTTATTGTGCAAGATTATGGGAAAGCTGGAGGTGAGTCGATTAAATGTTCCTCTCAGAAAAGACAATTCAGTCCAGGTGCTAAAAGAGGTGGGGGAAAGTCACTTCAAAGAGACTATAACTGAAGCTTTTCAAGAACCTGTATTTATCTCATTAAATAGTCCTTTGGAAATCCAAATTGTTTTTGCTTCCTTGGTCCTGCCTGCTATGCAGGCCTTGGTAATGATATATTTGGGGCATTTGAAGTTTTCCTCTAGCCCATATTTCATAGTCAGCCAAAGCTCATCACGCCTCTCAGATATCCTTCAGAGTTTGCTGTAATCTGTGCTTTTGTATCACAAAATACAGTGTCATTTTGTTTGGTGTTAGGAGAGGGGAAAGTATCAAAAGATAAGACTTCAAGAACAATCCTTCACCTGCCTTGAAGATGGAATTTCAGTTCCTGCTTGGCATGTACTCCTTAGTCCTGTCTTGCATTGCCATCCCTTTCTTTCATAGTGAGCCACGAGCTACTTCACTCATTAGGCTCTGGGCTGTGTCAACCCTAATTAAGGCAGATGTTGTAAGCAGGCAACCCCTCCCTCTCCCTTCCTCTCCATCTCTCTCTCTCCCTCCCTCCCTCCCGCAGAAAGCCCTCTCTCTGATTTTTATTTTGATGTCCCACTGGAAAGAGTTTGATGGGTATAGCATGATTAAGACATCCCAGAACCAAATGGCTGACATTGGTATTATGCTTAATACAATTGGTAGTAGGCTTAATATGGAATAGATTTACTGTATGCTGGCAACATGCCTAACTGTCTTGAGAGACATAAAACAGTAGCCTAGGCACTGGGACCTTTTGTGGGCTCCATAGGATTACTTGTTTACTTAAATCTGTTTGCCTTGACTGTTCTTTAAAACAAAAACAAAAAACAGTCAAAGAAAGGTTGCTGCTTAGAATTCCCAGAAAACAGCCAGGAGGGGGAGACTGGGTTGTTTCTTGACAACATATAACAAAATGAATTAGAAACATGTGTTGAAGGAAAAGGGAGATATATTTGGATAATCGAGATTTCATTAAACTGAGACCCTTAAGGGGAGGTTTAATACCCTAAACAGACAAATTCAAAAGAGGAAGGCTGTTGGAATGGAAATAAAGGAATTTCTTTAAGTGAATGGTCCAGAGGAGTGTTTCTCAACCTTGGCAACTTTAAGATTTGTGGACTTCAAAGTCAGCCAGCCTGCTGGCTGAGGAATTCTGGGAGTTGAAGTCCAAAGTTGCCAAGGTTGAGAAACACTGGTCCAGAGAATACCAGGGTATTCCCTCATCTCTATATTCCAGGTTTAAATTCAAAAAATGGAATCCAGTGGTGTCTACTCACAGAACGATCTCTGCTACTGAATTGGGTTCTCTGCTCTTCAGCTGCTGGAGACTCTCCAGAGCATATTCTGAAGCATTGTGAGAAACCAAGGTAAAGAAAGGATGTTGCATGTGTGACATTGAAAGTACCACAAGCAATAGATCTGGTAAGATGGCTTGTCCCGGTATGTTTTTGTATGAACAGACAACTACAGTCCATTCTTATTTCCTCTTTGGAAAAAAAATGGACTCTATTATTTCATATGTAAGATAGTGATCTATTTCGGTAGTTAGGAAAAAAAAGAATAGACAGTCTGGCAGCTCTTAATGCTTCTACAGTGCAATTTGCAAAGATTTGCTGGCTGAATAAATAGCTAATTAGCAATGGCAGTGATGGAGCTTTGTACATTTGTCACATTGCAGCAGTTGGATCCTTATTTAATGGACCTTCAGACAGACTTCTCATATATTGTGCTTTGCTATTCAGTCAGATCATTGTTTTCTCTTCTTTCGGACTTGGTACCAGGTGATAATTATGACTGGTGGTAGAATCTGGTGTCCTTTTTCCCTTTCATAGAACCAGAAGTGCAGGGGTCTAAATTCAGGTTTCTCTTAGCCTTAGAAACTCCCTGTTTGGTTTTGGGCCAGTTAGTAGTAAGGGTTCTATGTATCCTATTTCAAGCTCCACAAACAAAGGTGGTCTCAATTCTGAAGCTGGCTTGACTGAGGCCATCTTGGAGGCTTCAGCGTTGCCACAGTGGTGCTGACGGATAGGGAGGAGGAAGTAGAGATAGCTGGGGTTTTGTAGCCAAAACAAAATAGTTTCCCCTGAGAACCACAGGTGGCTGAAAAGAGAAGGAGTGACGTTTCCAAGCAACCAGACAACACCTTGATTGGACCACATGACTGATTGTTTGGAAAAGGGAGAAAAAACTTTACTTTTAATTAGGTAAAAACCATGGGAACTTTTAGAGTTGGTTTTCACCAGTCTGTGTCAATATGATATATCCAATAAACTTGTTCTTTGAGAAACCTGCTTGCCTCGGAAGTCTGTTTGCTATCAGTGTATTACTTAGAACCCTGACAGGTGGTATTTTATTCTAATAAATAAATAATGAAGGATGCAAGGTTTTGTTCAACAAAATTAGATTCTTTTTTTTAAAAAAATAGTATCTAAATGTTGGATTGAAAAAGATGGTAACACGGCATTTTCACTAGATGTGGGGAAAAAGTCGACTCTTTTTACTTTGGGGGTGGATTTATTTTTGTATCAGTTCTTTTTTCTTCATTTCAATGTCATTCATATTAAAATCTGTGGGAAAAAAATCTGCCATCATGGTTTGGCCAGAAAGCTGGAGGTGCTATAAAAATGAGCCTTAGATCTTTCATGGAGCCATTATGGAAGCTGCTAAGAAAAGAGAAGCAAGAAAGCTCCTGCATCCTTTCCTTGTTTACTTTCTTCCTCTGGGCCCTGTATCATCTCTAGACTAAGGCAGTGGTGGGATTCAAATAATTTAACAACCGGTTCTCTGCCATAACGACCAGCTGAGTAGCATGGCTGGGTGGTCATGTGACTGGGTAGGAGTGGCCAACTTGACGCCACTCACATCGAGGGGCACTTCACCTCACCCAACCTCTCATGACTGTGGGGATGCTGCAACGGTCATAAATGGAGGGAAATGGTAATAAGTCACTTTTTTCAGTGCTATTTTAACTTTGAATGGTTACTAAATGAACTTTTGTAAGTCAAGGATTACCTGTACAAAAATACAAAATGCTTCTTTGCTTGCAAAAAGCTGCCCTAAATACCAATCATTAGATTAGAAATGGGGGAATACACACTGAAGATCAATGATAGCCACAGCCATCATGGAAACCTAAACATTCTGTCTTAATACCTTTCTTTTCATCAGCAATACCTGCAACCTGGAGTTACAAATCAGGCAGGGTGTCAGAGCACCTTGAGAAATTAAAATAGCTAAAATGCAATGATAACTATCAGCAGCCAACTCTTGTTCATAAAGTGAAATCTTTTAGCAGAGAGGTAATTTAAGCGCCCCAGAAAGTGGGTGGGCATACTTGGGCTACAAAATGCCAAGCTAAAGAGACAAATTAACAAAGTATATGGGTTCAAGTTGCTGTCCTCCCAAGCTGATCAGGATCACGATAACATTAGTACATGCCACAGATATTTAAATAAACTTCAAGCCTGGTGCCATGTTACTAAGCTTTAATATCATGAGAGAAAATTAAAACGAATTGGAGGATCCACACCCCTATCTCTTTTTTCTAAAATCTTACTGTCAGTGAGTGATCATGTGCCTTGGCTACTCCAAAGCAATGCAAAAGCACCAAAGGTGCTTTTTCAAGAGGCAACTGAACTTTCTGGAAACCAAGAAAGTCCAGTTGCCTTTTGAAAAAACAAGTTTGGGACAGCCATGACCTGGATGACTGAAGAATCCCATAAAAGATGCTCCTTTGCTCAGTGAACTGATAAAGCACCGTTTCCCACCCAGGAGAAGCAATCATTAGATCCACTTAAAGATATCAGCTGGTCTCACTCACCTCACAAGATATCCTAAGGATATTCAGATTTAAGGAAAGATCACATGCCCCCAGAAAGGCAGTACAAAAAAATCAGACGAGTGCCAAGCTTGCATCCTGCCTCTTGGAAGTACACTACAAAAGGACAGTGCCAGGAACCACTAAAGCAGTGTAAAAGCATTAAAACAACCCTTCCTCTTTAAGAAAGTCAAGCCCCTCAAGAGAAGCGGCGCCAACTAGTCTGAGCGTACTCCAAGCAACAACTGCTGTTACAATGTAACAAGGCTTAACGGGAGAGGCAGTTTCTGAAAACACGTAAAGATAAGCAGGATTAAACTAGAAACACACCAGAATATTGCCTTCCTGCCTTCCTGACAGAATTAGCCCTGTAAAGTGGGGAAAAACAAAAGGCTGTGGGAAGGCGATTTCTTCCAACAACCAGTTCGCCGAACAGCTCAGAAAGTTAACAAACGGTTCTCCCGAAGTGGTGCAAATCCCACCACTGGACTAAGGACAATAGAAGGGAACAGCCACCACCTTGTGTCATCATGAAAGAAATTGACAAGGGCTCTGCTGGGACAAGACTAAGAATGTCTTGTTCAGCTATTCTTCGTTTGTTAGACATATGCACATGCATATGTTCTTGGTGAAGCATTAAATATTTAAGGAAAAGGGTTTCATTTGTATAAATTTAATGTAATGAAATTGCTACCAACCTGCCTTCCATTGAGCACCTGTATACTGCACGAGTCAAAAAGAGAGCTGTGAAAATATTTACAGACTCCTTGCATCTTGGACATAAACTGTTTCAACTCCTACCCTCAAAATGACACTATAGAACAACTAGACACAAGAACAGTTTTTTTCCCCAATGCCATCACTCTGCTAAACAAATAATTCCCACAACACTGTCAAATTATTTACTAAACCTGTAGTACTATTAATCTTCTTATTGTTCCTATCACCCATCTCCTCCCACGTATGACTATATGACTGTAACTTTGTTGCTGGTATCCTTACAATTTATATTGATATTGTTTCCCAATTGCTTATTTGTAACCTATGACTATCATTAAGTGTTGTACCTTATGATTCATGATGAATGTATCTTTTATTTTACGTACACTGAGAGCACATGCACCAAGACAAATTCCTTGTGTGTCCAATCACACTTGGCCAATAAAAATTCTATTCTATTCTATTCTATTCTATTCTATTCTATTCTATTCTATTCTATTCTATTCTATTCTATTCTATTCTATTCTATTCTATTCTATTCTCATGTTGGGGTCAAGGACTACAGCTACATATTGTGGCTGGGCTTTCCCATATAAATAGGATCTTAGTAACTATTACTTTAAGTGGGACTCAGAGGACTTTGTGAGGTCTGCTGTAAAAGTTCTGCCTTCATTAGAGATGTCGATTTTCTCTGCTTGAGTTATTCCTTGCAGACAGTGCAGTGTTTTGTCTTCAGCAATGTCTAGGAGGAAAACATTTCATAGGCATTCATACTTGGCCATGCTGCCCAGGTTACTCTTCCACCTCCTGATTTAAACTCAAGTTGTATTATTTTGACAGATGCAACAAGTAAAAGTGAAGCAGCATGCTTGATTTCCATTGAAATCAATAGGAACTCATCACAGAATAGTTTCAGATCATCAGATTTCCGGGGAAATTTGAGCTTTCTCTGGTTCATATATTTAAAGAGACTTTTCTAGAATTCATGAGTTCTAACCCATCTACGGGTTTAGGGAAAAGAGATTAATATAAGCAATACATTTTTGATACTCAGGAGATATTCAGTAACATCTTTGTATCAGAGGGCACAATTGCAAATTTTGAATTTGCATGTAACAGTGCTGTTAAGGATATTCTTAGCTAACAACTGATGTTGTGGGTTATTGAGCAGAGTACCCTTTGAGTTTATGCACGAACGTGACTGAGAATGATTGTGGATAATAACAGTCCACATACAAACAAACTGGGTTTTGATAATATTTTATTTTTAGGGAAAAAGCAAAATCATAGTCCAAAAACGTTCCAAGTCATACACATATAAAGTGAGATAAAGATCAGTCCAGGTATATTTTCCAATATAAAGTCTTCTTTCCAGTTGTAGAAAAATACAATAAAACAGATCTTCTTTAGTTTCATTCAGGAACACAGTTCAATATAAAAATAGTCAATAAATATTAGAAAAGCAATAAATATTAGAAAAGCAATAAATAAATCAAGCAATGATCATGCAGAGAGACCAAATATAAAGTTACAGCATATCAGCAGGTAAAATGGTATAGTGTACACATAAACCATAATTCAGCTCTCCTTAAGTACATTGGCTACAGATCAGCCAATCAGGATGCAGGATGATGCAACACGGATTTTAAAGCTACATAATACTTTTAGCTACAAACACACAATGTTGGTTTATATATTTCCTGACCAAGCAGTTGGGCAATAACAATTTCCTAACAAGCGCAAAGGTATCCAGTCACTGAACTAGGAAATAAAATATAACAAGTTTAGGACTGCAGTTAACAATTCTGAGTGATTTAATTGACAGTTTGAGTATATTTAACTATTTACAGCCTTAGAGATATGAAGTGAAACTGAGATAAAATGATAACTTAAACATTAATGTTTAAGAAAGATGCACAATAAAGTCTCTATGTAAGGTGTCTTCAACTCCCAGAGAAAAGACAAACCATAACATTAACAAAATATGAATAAGACTGATGTTAGCAGATCAATGCAGAAACTTCATTTTCTCATTGAATCAAAAGAACTTTGTAAATCTGAGATACAATAGTGTATACTAATACCTAAGCTCTCTTACACTTTCAAATGCTAAATGTAAACAACTAAATCAAGATTATGAACTGTCATGCAGCTTCTTTCAATTTCACTGTTGCGTCCTTGAATAATTAGCATTCTGTTTGGTACAACGGTTAACCATCAGTTCCAATCCAAATGTAAGAATGAAATACAAACAGAAGAACCATTTAAAGCCCTTAAGGTGAAACAGGAGCAATTTTGTGGATTTAAACATGGAATTGCCAAATCTGCACAGCGAAGAATGTGCTGTGAGTTCAATATTAAGACAAAAGCTGCTCAGCAAAAGAGAAAAACTGGGTGCAGACCATTTTGAAATGTATTGCCTGTGTTCTTTTCTGCTGTTTAAATCAGATTTACTTTCCCCTCTCCTTTTATATAAATATTTAAACAACATTCTAAGAGAAAGAAATTGATGCAAGAAGTGGGGGGGGGGGAGGAAGAGGAGGATCAGCAAATTTCAAGAGATAGTGGATTTCAAGTGATTATGGCTTTGATTGTCTTTAAAAACCAACTAGGTTGATGTTCCCCCATTCATTCTTCATTCTTTTAAATTCCTAAAAAGCTAATCTTGAAGGCCAGCACCTACAATGAAAGACCAGGCTATAAAAAACTACTAAAGTTCATTTTCCATAAAGATGATTGTTAGCTGCTATATTAAAATCTATTTTGTTGTGGTCAGCCACAGCTCACCTAAAGCAGCCAAATTACTTTATCATATGGAGGGTTTTACCAATAGAAAATCCAAACAGGAAGATTACAGTCCTGGTTACATTCATGTATGTAATCTAATAATGCCTTGTAACTATTAATATTGGAGAATTGCTCTAACAAAGGACAGCAGGAGGAGTAATGAGGGCAAAGCAAACTGTCTCCACTAGGAGGTGATGATCTCACACATGATAGGATGTGTGATGCCTTTTAATTTCATAATCTATTTACAAGCATAAATTAAACCGCATACACTTTTGTTATGGGAAGTAGAGATAAAGGTAAGATTAAGACATTTTAAATGGGTAAACGTAAGGAAATACAAAAGTTAAACAATGTTCTCTTTTGGGGATCTTAAAGGGTAATCATGATAAGGTGCTGGGTAGACACCATGGTAAATCATCAAATGGCCACATTTGTTGATGACTGCAAAATATTCATCATAATCAGATAGAAAGCAAAATAAAAAGAGTTCCTGGGTAGGCCAAAACAGAACATCAAGGTGGAAAAACAGAAACAAAGATACAGTCCTTTAGGCAATGAAGGTCAGAGTATATATTGGAGTTGTCACACTGAATTTCCTCTGGGAGATACATTTGACACACTATATTTTGGAAGTATTAGTTGTGATAGACTGCTGAAAACTGCAACTAGTGTTCGGAGTCTTCCACAGCAACAATAAATGTTTTTGTGGCTTCATTTCTGATAATGTTTCTACAATATATACAATATATACCCAACAGAAAATCCTTTTAATCCATATTTTACACAACACATCTACCATTTATTTATTTGTTCAATTTATATTCTAATGTTTTCATCCAGGAGCTCAAGCTAGCATATATAGCCATTCCATTTCCTGTGTTTCTCTGCAACCACCATCCTTTGAGGTAAGTTGGACGGAGTGTGTGTGATAATAAAAGATGTTTCATTTTTGTAACTATATGTTGTGACTACCCCACCCATCTCCTATCACCCATCTGTTCCCACTTATGACTGCATGACTGTAACTTTGTTGCTTGTATCCTTACTATTTATATTGATTGTTTCCTAATATGATTTGATTACTTATGACTATCACTAAGTGTTGTACCTTATGATCATTGATGAATGTATCTTGCCTTTTTATGTACACTGAGAGCATATCAGGGGTGGGTTCTATTTACCCTTACTACCGGTTCACAATGGGATCATAAACTGTTGCAATCTGCGCATGCGCAGTTCACCGATGACTTTATTTATTTATTTATTTATTTATTTATGTATTTATTTATTTATTTATTTATTATATTTCTATACAGCCTTTCTCCCGCAGGACTCAAGGCGGTGTACAGTCAAGAAAAATAAAGATACACAAATATCATAAAATTGTTAATTAAAATTAAAACATAGTTTGGTCCAATTAAATAAAAACCCAAAATTAGATAACATTTTAAAATCATTCACATGTTAACATGTTTAGCCCTGCCTGCTTGAACATCAGGGTCTTGAGGGCACAGCAGAAAGCACAGAGATCAGGGATATTTATATCTCAGGGGGCAGTTCATTCCAAAGGGTTAGAGCCCTCTCAGAGAAGATCCTCCCCTGGGAGTCGCCAGTTGGCATAATTTGACTGACGGTACCCTGAGTAGTCCCTCCCTGTGAGAACGAACTGGTCCCTCCCTGTGAGAATGAACTGGTCGGTGGGAGGCTATTGGTGGCAAAAGACGGTCTCGCAAGTACCCATGTCCTAAGCCATGGAGCGCTTTAAAGGTGATGACTAACACCTTGAATCTGGGGTGGTGGGTGGAGCCTCCCACCAGTTTTACTGTCGGTTCTTGCGAACTAGTCCGAACTGGGGGCAACCCGCCACTGGAGCATATGCACCAAAGGCAAATTCCTTGTGTGTCCAATCACACTTGGCCAATAAAGAATTCTATTCTATTCTATTTATAGATTAGTGTACCTCAGAAGAAGGGGCACTGCGATGTTTACATCCCCTGCAGCCTTTTGGTGAAAGGTGAGGTATACTCATATATACAAACTCCATAAAAATGTTTATATGAATTAATTTGCTCCCAACTGAGACTGACGCTGCTAACTCTGAATGACTTTAAACAGTTTTCTTGCCATTCAGATGGAGTGGGAAGGAAAGGATTTTTCATGTCTATCATATAACAATCTGCAGATGGTAAGCTTTAAAAAAACCAACTTGAAGATAATTTCTCTGTAGGTCTTTTCAAGCTACATTCAATCTTGATCTAAAAATAAATAACACTCATATATTTAGGTTAACAAGCTAGGTTTAGAGACTTAAATTGCTCACCCAACCCAATAAAAATGTGAAACGTGAAATGGGATGTTTAGCCAGTTTCTAAATTTTGAGAGAAATGTACCTAGTTGTTTTCTTATTATAATACTGCTGCTTTGTTCACTACTTCATGTTTTTCTTGGAATGCAGCAAAGTGGAATGTTTTAAATTATGGGGTTTTACTTTAGGCTGTCCAATATCTACTGAATGTCCATCATCTCGTTCTGAAGTAGGAAACTAGCAAACATACTTTGGTAGCCAACAAAGCACACATTTTCATTTTAGAGGAGTGCCCTTCTGTTCTGAATTTACTGCAAAATGTTCCAGAAACAAGGGGAAAACTCTTTACCAAATCTGGGTTAATGCTTCCTAATATGAGTGTTTTCAAACAGTTGAATTCTGCATAGTATAAACTATGGGAAGTTTTCTTCTTCTGATAATACATAGTAGCAGTTGCAAACCTTTGGCTAATCTGAGACCATATTTTTTTTGTTTAATATTAGTCAAAATGAAACTGTGGAACAAATGGAAGCATAAGATACCATGGTGAATATAAATCAGAGTCACATTGTGGAATCTAATTATGAACAGATTTGAAAATGTGAAGCAAAAATTAGATTAAAGGGGTATAGATATCATTCTTACCACTGGAATTTGCTATATTATTCCCTCTTCTTTTTCCCCAGCCACAACTATCACTATTGTGAGTTACACATGCAGACTATATTGTATAGAAAGAACATGCATAGAGGAATAATATAATGATGCAAGAATCTCATTATGAACCTAATGAATATCTTCCTGTTGGAATGATTCTAATTTGAGACTTATTTGAACCTCCGGAAGCCCTCCCACATAATTCCTGTACTAAATGACTGAGCTTGTCTTGTAAATCAAGGTACGGAGTGAGAATTTTAAGAAAAACAGTCTGGGAGCATCACCATTATGAACCTGGAGAAGGCAAATAATCATTCAGATTTGGAAATCTAGAATGTCTAGATTTCAAGAGAAATCTTTTTAGGATTTTCCAGAAAAAAAAAATTTAGGGTTTTTTTTTTTTTTTTCGTTTTTTGGAAGCAAGCAGAGTAAGCTCTGGCTGTGCAGCACCCAGCAGAGTGCCTTTTTCAGAAATTCGAGCGAGAAAGTCAATACATAAAACAAATATAACAACTGAAGTTACTCTTCAGTAAATCACTTTCTTCTGTCTAATCTATAATGTGTATGGGTAAATCATGGATGTGCAATAAAATTAAGGCAGGAGAATAATTGGAACCCTGCCATCATCATAATATCCTGTTATGTTTTTATTCAGATATGTAAAAGCCAAGATCTTTCATATTTAGAACAAATTATCATATGGGTGGGAATATTAAAGGAAATAATAAGAGTGATTAATACAACTCAGGTATACTAAGCAACAAATCTTATAGATTCAACCTCCACACCTCTCTGTGCAAGGTGTTATACACTTCAGGGAAAAAAATAAGTGACGAGTTGGCTGGGTCTCAGTAGACCCAGCCTAGCTTAAGAAATAACTTTGAAAATGATACATCTACCAGACCATGAATCCATCATATGTCACTCCTTTTATATCTAGTATAAAAACAAGCCTAGCACAGGTGTGCTTATATAGGGTGAAAAGGCTAAAACCAACCCAACTGATAATGTTTTCACAATGTCAAGGTGCACTGCCTTACCATGCTACAAGGGTAAAACTCATAAGAAATAGTTTTGCCGGCAGTATAGAATACAGATTGTCTAGACAGTTGTCTTGATGGAAACAGCTATACATACCTGCAATTGGAATGAAGTGACAGAAGCTTATTAATTGGGAGATGTTTGAAAGATATATATTTTCAGAGTAAAGGATTGAATTATAAATGCTATTTAGGAGGAGTATATTGTGAGGGAAGGAGCGTAAGGGGATGCCTGCAGGAAGGATTTTGCACGTAGGAAAGGAGAACAGCTGAAACAGTGGCACCGCAGGGAAATTGAAATTGATGGTCCCACCTACTCAGACCACCAATCAAAACTGCAGTATTTTTAGAAAGTGAGAGAAAGTGAAAAGGATAGGGGGATCTTGAAAGTGTCTTTCAGAACTAATGTCTCCCCCTCCCCAATCATGCAGCATCCATTTAAGTAAAGTAATTATATAGTACAGCACCGCCATTATGGTGTCTGAAAGTTGAAAAGATATCTGTAAAGGCAGGTTTTAAATATTCTTAGTAAAGAATGGACTTTTTCATTTAAAACCATATTCCTGTGCTGGCAGTAGAAATATAAGTCTGTAAAAAAAATTACCAGGAAGTTAGAAGAACTCCAAGTATCCTTCAGGCTTGTAATTTAGTATGATGTAACCCTGAGGAAAGAAGCAGAAAAAGATAATGAAGTGCAAAAACATCTGGTGTCAGCCCTGGAAGCCATCTTTTCTTTGGGTCTTCAGGGCTGCCAAACTGGGAGAGGGGTTTGTATGGAGTTGGGGAGATATAACATTATGGCTAGATATCTGTAATAACATAATAACAATAATGCAAGCTGCACTGGCTCTTGGTGGTCTTCCGGGTGCATTTCAAGGTGCTGGTCACCATCTTCAAAGCGCTCCATGGCTTAGGACCTGGTTATTTACAGGACCACCTTCTGCCACCGATTGCCTCCCACCGACCAATACGCTCTCACAGAGAGCGCCTCCTCAGGGTGCCGTCAGCCAAACAATGTCGACTGGTGACCCCCAGGGGGAGAGCCTTCTCTGGGGGGGGGGAGCCTGCCCTATGGAACAAATTGCCCCCAGATATACGAAGGATCCCAGACCTCTGCGCCTTCCATCGTACTCTGAAGACCCTATTATTTCATCAAGCCGGTCTGATGGAACAATGATTTTAAATGAGTTTTTAAATGGTTTTTAAGGGTTTTTAGACTTGGGGTTTTTAATTATTTTTAATAATTCAATGATTGAATTATTTTAATTGGTTTTTAATTTATGGGTTGTTACTGTTTTAATATGGCTATACACCGCCCTGAGTCCTTCAGGAGAAGGGCGGTATATAAATGCAATAAACTAAACTAAACTAACTAATTTTTCTCTGAGAGTCAAGGACATTCTGCCCTGCACCCGGAGTAGCGGGACTGGGAGGCAACTCCAGTTGGGACAATGCATTGATTGGACCATGTGATGGACATGTGAGTGCAGGGGAAGGCACTTGAACTTTCTTTTGGCTGGGAAAAACCTGGAAGCTTTCAATTCAGGTTTTCCCAGATGTGCCAATATGACATCTCTAATAAGATGGAACTTTGAGGAATTTCTAGCCTTGGAGTCTTCTTTCATTGGGGGTTACTTAGAACCCTGACATTTAGTAGTATAAAAGGAGTCTTTTTAGAATACATATAAAAGGGAAGGAAGGTAATGCCAGGATTTGCGGTGTTTCTGTTGAGTTACTGCTGAGTTTCCTACCAATTGTGGAGTGGAGTGGAGTGGAGTGGAGTGGAGTGGAGTGGAGTGGAGTGGAGTGGAGTGGAGTGGAGTGGAGTGGAGTGGAGTGGAGTGGGGTGGGGTGGGGTGGGGTGGGATGGGATGGGATGGGATAGAGTAAGGTAGGATAGGGTAGGGTAGGGTAGGGTAGGGTAGGGTAGAACAGAACAGAACAGAACAGAACAGAACAGAACAGAACAGAACAGAACAGAACAGAACAGCCTTCCTTCACTCACACCTATGCTTCATTAGATGTCAGACTGCCATGAGCCAAAGGGGAATGGAACTATGGGGAGACAGAGGAAATTGAAAGGAAGACATGAGAATACGAAAGCAATCTTTGTGCCATCCTGAGATATCCCAAGGCGGCGGACCTGGGTATAGAATGCAACACCTCTCCATCTATCCAGCCATTGCAGGGACAGTTGCCAAAACATCTTCTTCAAATATGACTGGACTATGGGGAGATAATGGAGGGGATGGATGTGGACCAGGAAAGGGAAAGTTAACTAAGGAATCTTTTCACACAAACTTTTGCTTCTAACTTTGCTTACTATAACCGCTTGGCTTTTAGTAAAAGTAACCTTATCACTACAAATGGAGTTGAGAGTGTTTCCTTCCTAAGGTACCCGGGTGGGCCAGGTTAGTAGAGCAGAGCAGAGCAGAGCAGAGCAGAGCAGAGCAGAGCAGAGCAGAGCAGAGTTGAGCAGAGCAGAGCAGAATAGATCATGTCTTTTTTCCTCTATAATCCTTTGCAAAACTGTATTTAGGAATCTTGATCTGATTGGCTGAGAACCCAATGATTGCTGTTTTAGGTTTTGTCAAAAAAGAAGTGTTACCTGGTATCTCCATGGCTTTGGTTCATATAATAGTGGATCATTCTTTTCATAATACTCTATTTTTTATTTCATTGAAAATAAGTCCAGTAGATCATAACCTTAGGTTAGCCACTCTTCTACCTGTGAATTAAGAGCTCAATTGGACCTATTGGAATAGCTGTAATACAATCTCTCTTTTTAAAGCAGTTTTGCTTACCAAGATCAAAAGCATTCTATTCTTGCCCATTGCAACAAAATGGTTTATTGCAGGCTGCATATAAACAAGCTATGATGAAAGTCTTAAAACAAAAGAAACTTTAAACTACAAATACCAAGCTTGTCAAATGAAAACAGCACTTCTATCATATAGTGCTGAATTATGTAATGCCAGATAATTCAAGCCTTGCATCCATACAATAGGAAGAAGAGTATTTTGCAATTGAGTTTTGCTTTATGCTTGAAGCATATATCAGATTGTCTGGAAATTGAACTAAACTTTTTTTTTTTGTCTTACAGATCTTCTTTTAAAGAGTTGACTTGCTGACTTGTTACCATACAAAACATTCAATTCAACATTTATTTCCCATTTAGATCTCACCTTTCATCTTGGGGTGCCAGGTCACCACTAAAACTCATATTTTTAGTTTTGATAACTGACACAAAAGAAAGATTTTTGCAGTTTTTTTTCCTATTCTATTATTATCTAGTTTTTGATTATTGACGAGTTCTCTGTTTTTAACCCGTCATTAAAAATCTGTTAAATTATTGTTTTGAAAATGCTTATAATAATTCCTTAAGGACTTCAAGAGAACAGTCTTGTAGTTCTTCTCCTAAACCATTGAATTATTGTTTCAATATAATTTTAAATATACATATTTTAAAAAACTAAGCTTCAAATTGGTGACGTTCAGATTTCAATGCCTTCATTTAAAATTTGAGATGTATGAATCCTTTTCAGCTTGCATTCTTTTGTATTCATTTTCAACTGCATATTCTATTCCATTATTCCTCTTAGGAAGAATGTAAATTTTACCTTGTTGAGTTTTTTAAAAATAAACTAAATCAAACTAAATTCAATAGATGTAGTTCAATAAATTCACCTATTTGCTGGCATAGAGATAAAAAAGTATCTCTCTTACTGTTAAAAAGAGTTTTAGTCTCTCTGCACAGATAGAGCCAAATCTCTTGGAATACACAGATGAAACAATATAGTATGGGAGGAAATATTACATATAAATATGTCTATATATATAAATCCAATGCACCATTGGGTCATCATTTTAGAAATATTTCCTTATTTAAAGAAAGAAACAAACTGACCAAGGTAGGCCAAAAAAAAAAAGCAATATATTCCTCCCTCCCTCCCTCCCTCCCTTCCTCTCTTCTCTCTCCATCAGGCAGGTAAGTGGCTACTGCTGGATGGGAGAGGAAGTGAGGGATTGAGAAATTGGTTGGGAAACTGTCACAGAATGTTGATAATGAATATCATGTGATTTTAGCAGTGGCCCAGCAGCACAGTCAGTAGCACTGAAGCAGCCATAATTTCCCAAAATTTCAACCTCTCAGGAATCATAGATCTTGGATTTTGGATGCATTCTGTGAGTTAGCCAATTTAAGGTGCCTTAGTTAAAAAAATTGTTGTCATATGATGCACCATTTCTCTAAGTAAAAAGTCATGACAATTAGAGTTTTAATTGTCTACACACACAAAAAAAATACTGCCCAGAGTCACCTTGTAGGAGAGACGGGAACCATAAAAATTTAATAAACATATAATAAATAAATAAAAAGATTCCATTTATTCTTGACAATATAAGGCAAACATTTACATTTTGGGCTGAGCAACCAAGCTGTAAGGTTTATTATGGACAACAACAACCCTGGAGTGATGATATTAGGGTTTCATAGCCTTCCCAAAAAGTGGATCCCATGAAGAATTATTATCCAAATTACGCACAATTCTTAACTTCAAATGTTTTGATTGAGATGTGTATATTTTTCCCAGGATTCAGTGTTAATAAGTTACTTTTTACCTAATAATAATAAAGGTTATTTTAAAAACCTTATAAAAGAAGCCATTTTGCTATATTTGGAATCATCCCTCCCCCCCCAATTTTGAGGTCCCCTTCTCTCTTTTCCTTCTTTGAACATTCAGTTTATTTAAATATTTGCACCTTATGTTGAGTGCAATGACTTAGACTGAAATAAGTGAGCAATGTAGACAGTGAACACTAATAGGTAAAATGTGTGAAGCATGGGACTATTTAAAAAAATAATGGTCAACTTTTTAAATTCAAAATTACCCAGAATTAAACAATGCAGCTTAAATGAAAATTGCAAAGTATTTTCTTGTTTCATTATTTGGCTAGTCTCTCTAGTTGGTGTTACACTGTAACAAAATTGTTGAATTTATGTGATCCATTTTTTTTAAGAAAAACTTTTTAAAAACGATGAAGTACAGAAAAAATGTTCATATCAGCCTCCCCCCACAAAAAAATAAAATAAAGGAGAAAATGTTTACATAGTGAATAAATAAAGGTTAAATATATTATGTATTTGTTTTAGGACATCGTGTCCGCGCATGCTCTTCTGCACATGCACAGATCACTTCTGATGATGTCCAGGTCAGTGGGCGGAGCCTCCCGCCAGTTTTACTACCAGTTCTTGCGAACCAGTCCGAACCGGGGACAACCCACCACTGATGTAGGGTAGATGGTACTTTGCATACTTTTTAATTTGTTTTAAATGAAGGTGTCAGCTGCTTATCTTCGCTAGCAGTTTCAAAGAAAGGTGTGAAAGAATGCTATGGGAAATTGAGGAGTATGGGCACTAACAGGAACCAGAGGTGCCAAACTGAGCCATCTGCCAAGCTTCAAGGACACCAGCCCTGAGAAAGGAATTTACCCTGGCACCTGAAGTACCGCGTTCCCAAAACATCAGAACAAAACCTAATTGGACTGCTCTCCCAGGGAGGAGGGTTTGGGACATTGGGGATTGCTTTCAATATACGATTTCCATGTGGTTTTCCCTCAGAGCTTGCCTCATCCATGCTGCACTCAGCATCTCTAGTAAAAGTATCTTTTCTCTAAAAATCTATGGAGTCAAGGGTTATTCTTTCCTAGGGAGTAGCTGGGACCAGTCTGACAGAAGTAGACCTTGGAGTATTTAAAATGGCTTGGGTATATCTTGTTTTAACTGGGAATATTGTTACTCAGCACATTTGGAGAAATGACTCCTACTTGCTATTTTCAAACTTTCATTGTCTGGTCCTGTTAACCGATCTAAAGAATACATCTCATGTTTCACCTTTGTTCTCTATAGATCAAACAGGATTTGAACATAGTATTTCATTGTCCTCTAAAGTAGTGCAAACAGAGGTTGAATTCCATATTTTCAAAAATAATTGAAGTCTCCTGAATTTATAAGAAGTGTGAGATATACTGATTTTAAAGTAGCTCATTAAGTTCCCATTTCAGAAATTTACATTTGAGCAACAAAACATTCATTTTAAAATAATTCATTTGAACCCAAATACTCAGTTTCAGTGCAGCATATCTATTGCTCTTTCTGGTAGTGGTATATTCAAATAAATTGACTATTTTAGCTATATTCTAAGCATTTTCAATCCAAGACAAGTGATGACCTCAAAACACCATAAAAACTGTCGAAAGAAAATAGTTTTTGTTCATCTTAATATTTCCCAAGGGCTTTAATACTGATTTAGACTCATTAATATTATATCCAGGAAGGACTTCAAAGGCATCACTTAATTTTATTGTTTTGATATAGAAGACTCCCAGCTTTATCAATTCATTCCAATTGATAGTCTGTGAACAATGCTACTTGGTATTTCATGGCAACATATTTCAAACTATAGATCTTAGCACTTTGCCTAATTACACATTAGAAGCACAAATTAACCAATAAAAAAGAAACTTTTGATGAATTTCAGAGGGCAGTTATCCAAAGCAATTAAGGTATATAAATGGCCACAGCAAGGTATTAAGGTTGGTTTTCATTTCTTTTACATTGATAAGTGATTTAATCCTTAGTAAAGTTTAAATAGTCTCTTTTTTTATCTCTGTCATCATATAAAAAATGAGGTACTAGTTTTTTAGGGGGAAGCCACCCATGTTGAAGGGCAAATGGATGGCATTTAGTGGCCAATCCTTATTTAACAAGTGAAGTGCCAGAGAGGAGGGAAAAAAACCTCTCTACGATAAAAGAAAAAGTTTGGTGTACTGGTTAAGACATGGGGTTAGAAAGTAGGAGACCATGACTTCTACTCCTGTGTCAGGCACGAAGCCAGCTGAGTGACCTTGGACCAGTCACTCAGTGTAACTCCAATGAAAAAAATGCAATGGCAAATTGCTTCTGGAATTTTGCCAAGAAAACTGCAGGGACTTGTCTATATAGTCTCCAGGAGTCAATGCTGACTTGAAGGCACAAATGCACAAAATAAGAGAAGTCATAAGAGAAGCCTTTATTTTATTAATATGAACGAGGTCATATTTGACTATCAGAATTTAAATGTCCTGATCTGGATGCATTGATTTAGTCAGAATGTTTCAAGGAGGACCAAATTTAATCTGAACTAAATTTGGACATTCTAAACCATGTTTGTGTTCAGACTAATCCCACACTAATCCCAACTGAATTATTCAGGAGTTCCACAAATTTATTGGGCTAGTGAGTGGGATTATTACATACACCACTCATGTACACATCTGAAATAAATTATCATTAATTTTTTCTTGCCTATCCACTAGACATTCATCCTTGTTGGGATACAAAGAAAAGCATCTCCCAAAGATTGTTTGTTTGTTTTTTGTTTGTTTGTTTGTTTGTTTTATATTGCTGCCTTTTCGCCCATGGCAACTCAAGGCAGCTTACAGGATATAAAACCACATTTAAAACAATAAAAACTAACAAAAAGAAATGAATAGATTAATATAGTACAATATAACAAAATCACCCCCACCTCCCTGCCCTGCCCTGCCCCGCAACAGCAGATCACACGAGCCATTTAATGGGCTCCATCCCACTCTGGGTTCCCCAGGCCCACTGGCAGAACCAGATCTTCAGCGCCTTCCAGAAGAGTATAAGAGTGGGGGCCATTCTAATCTCTGGGGGAATGATGTTCCAGAGTGAGGGAGCCACCACAGAGAAGGTCCTTCTTCTGGGTACCACTAGGTCTATCTCCCTGGGGATCTGACCCGCAACATTCCCTACCTCCCCACTCTGATCGGTTGGGTAAATGTGACCAGCAAGAGATGGCCCCTCAGAAAACCTGGTCTCAAGCCACGAAGGGCTTTAAAGGTGACACCAGCACCTTGAATTGCACCCAGAAGCAAATCAGCAACCAATGCAGCTCCCACAGGAGAGGTGATACATATGCACATCGGAGTCTGCACAAAACCATGCATTTTGCATCACTGCAGCTTCTGGATGCTCTTCAAGGGCAACCTCATGTAGAGCACATTGCAATAGTCAAGAGGGGAAGTGACTAGGGCATAAGTGACTGTGAGTATTATTTTTTTTTAATTTGATTTTTTTTTTTTTTTGCTGCCCCACTCCAAAGGGGCTATTGGTGGCTTACAACAGATAAAACAATGCAATAATATCCCATACAAAAATTAAAAGAAGACATTAAAACATTAAAACGTTAAAATGTTAAAACATATACACTCCAATTTATGGCCGGGTCTCGCAATCTCACTATAACGAGATCAACAGTCCCAGGCCTGCCGGAATAGCCTGGTCTTCACCGCTTTGCAGAAGGCCAATAGGGGGTCATCCGGACTTCAGGAGGTAATTGTTTCCAGAGAGCCGGGGCAGCCACAGAGAAGCCCCTCCCCAGCAGGCCCACCAGCCGATATTGTTTAGCTGACAGGACCCAGAGAAGACCGACTCTGTGGGATCTTACCGGTCGCTGGGAGCTATGTGGCAGAAGGCGGTCTCAAAGATAGCCTGGCCCTGAGCCATGTAGGGCTTTAAAGGTAATAACCAACACCTTGAATTGCACCCGGAGACCGATAGGGAGCCAGTGCAGCTTGCGGAGAATTGATGTAATGTGGGTGTATCTAGGTGCACCCACTATAACTCACGTGGCTGCATTCTGGACCAACTGTAGTCGCCGAACACTTTTCAAGAGTAGCCCCACGTAGAGTGCGTTGCAATAGTCCAACCGTGAGGTGACAAGGACATGAGTGACTGTGAGGAGAGCCTCCTGATTCAAGTAGGGTCGCAATTGGTGCACCAGACGAACCTGTGCAAAAGTCCCCCTAGCAACAGGTCCTTGTAGGACCTGTTGATCCAGGAAAGGGCCTAACTGGTGCACAACCCGCAGTCGTGCAAAGCACAAGCAGGAGTCGTGAGTCCAGGAAAACCCCTAGATCTGTAATGGCGAACCTATGGCACACGTGCCCGAAGTGGCACACGAAGCCATGTTGCTTGGCATGTGCAGCATTGCCTGTTTGTCTTTTGGGTTTCTGGCATGCATGCACACACAACGATCAGCTGTCCTTCGTGCACACAGCAGTGCCAAAAACCAGTGTGTACATGTGTGCTGGCCAGCTGATTGTCAGGTGTGCCAGAACCCAGAACTTTGGCATTTCCAGAGGCATTTCACGCACACAACAATGCCGAAAACCAGCCTGCACATGTGCACCAGCCACTGGTCATCAGGTATGCATGCTTACTAGAACTCAGAATTTTGGCTTTTATGGAGCATGGCCCCAATGAGCATGCACATGCATGCGCAACATTTCCACACAACCTTTTTGGTACTTGGTGCTGAAAAGGTTCACCATCATTGCCCTAGATTATGCACAGGGTCTATTTGGGGTAGTGCCACCCCATCCAAAATCAAAGGTAGCAATTCTCCCTGAGCCAACAAACCCCAAACCCAAAGCCACTCAGTCTTGCAAGGGTTTAGTTTCAACCCGTTGCTCTCCATCCAGCCCCTAACAGACTCTAGGCTCTGCAAGAGGGCGGGCATGGCATCACTTAACTCACCATGGGCTGAGACAAACAGCTGAGTAACATCAGCATATTGGTGATATGTCAGTCCATGATGACAGTTGATCTCACCCAATGGCTTCATATAAATGTTGAACAGGAGCAGAGAGAGTACTGAGCTCTGCGGAACCCTGTAAAGCAGTGGGAGAGGGCTGGATCTCTCCCCTCCTATCAACACTGATTGAGAGTGGCCACAGACGAAGGAAGTGAACCAGGATAGCACAAGGCCTCCCACTCCCATCCCCCAAATCTGCCCCAGGAGAATACCATGATTGATGATATCGAAAGCCTCTGAGAGGTCAAGTAAAGCAAGGATGGATGCACTACCCCCATCCCATTCCCACCAAAGATCATCCAAAAGTGCAACTAAAGCAATTTCTGTCCCAAACCCAGGCCTGAATCCTGATTGGTAGGGTTCATCCAGAAACCTCTGGAGCTGCCACAACACGACCTTCTCAACAACTTTCCCCAAAAAGGGAAGATTGGAGACAGGTCAGAAATTATCCAACTGAATAGAGTCCAGTGATGGCTTCTTAAGAAGACAGTGGACCATTGTCTCCACCCCTTCCTGTAGAGAAGAATTAATCATCACCAGAGTCCACTTGCTGTCACCTCCTGGGAAGCTTTCACAAGCCAGGAGGGACATGGGTCTAAAACACAGGTGCTTGTGCGCATACTTCCTAGGATCCTGTCCACTTCCTTGGGAGCAACAGGGTGAAACTGTTCCCAGGTAACAGAGCGAGAACCTGCCTCAGGGGCTTCCTACTGGACCAGCAACCATGCCAGCATCTAACTGGGAATGAAGTTGACCGATTTTGTCTTCCAGAAAATCTGCAAATTCCTCAGCATGCCCCTTCAGGTGGCCTCAATCACCTCCATCCACAGGAGGAGGCAGCTCCCCTTAAAAAGGGTCGCTGGGCAATTATTTGCAGACACAATTAGTGTGGAGAAGTATTTACACTTTGCTGCATAAATCACCACAAGGTAGGCCTTAGTAGCAGCTCTTACCCATGTTTGATCAAGTTCATCCCCTATCTTCCACCAACGGCACTCTAGATGTCTCCTCATGCGTTTCATCCCTCTCAGTTCCTCTGTATACCATGGGGCACAGAGTGGTCTATGGCTGAGGAGTGGTTGCATGGGTGCAATCCTATCCAGTCATCTTCCTATTCCAAAGATGAGCTCTACTGGACTGCACAGAAGATCTGCAGCTATAACCCCCAGCTCCTTCTGGAACCATTAATCAACAGGGGCAGACCAATCTAATGGGTCCTGCCTCCCTGCGGGTGGGGATACAGCTCTTGAGAAACTGATTGCCACTAGACTGTGATCTGACCATGACAAGGGGACCAAGGACAGGTACACCAATTCCAGGTCACATAGCCACTGTTCCGACAAGAACACTAAATCGGTTGTGTGACCACTATTACTAGTCGGGCCCTGGATGTCATGGGACAGGCCCATGGAAGTCATGGTTTCCATGAAATCTCGGGCTATCTCTGACCCTGATCCCAGGAATGGGAGGTTGAAATCCCCCAGAACTATAAGCCTGGGGAATTCCAACACCAGCCCCGTGGCAAAGTCCAGGAGCCCGGGTAGGGAAGCTGCCACCCAGCAAGGAGGCTGGTACAGCAGCAGCAGCAATCCCACCTGATCCCTTGAGCTCAACCTAAGAAAAAGGGTCTCACAGCCGGGCACTTGTGGATCAGTGCCTCTGGAGGCTCTGGTTACTTGGTTGCTGAGTAAATAGATAAACAGACAGATAGACAGACAGATGGACTTACATGAATCTAAATGGATCATAGAATTAAGTCACTTATGGTACTGAATTATACTTAGAATAAAGTAAGAATTAATGCAATTGATACATTGAGCTTATGCCCAAATATTCACCAATATTATATATTCTAGATTAACCATTTTAGAGGCCCTTTAAAACTTAACTACATGTAAGCCTGTGGCAGTGATTTAATCTTACATTAAACAGCTCACTTTTATGAAAGAAGAGTTCAACATTTGGAATACAAGGGTTTGTTCATGGAAAATAAAGGTATATTCTTCGAAGTGTTACATACTTGTTCTGAATATATAAACTTTTTCAAAGTGGCTTTGAAAAAAATAACAAAGAAGCAAGAATTCCCTAATATTACAATAAGCGGTGGAAGACAAAAGGCTAAAAGCTGTTTCCCCCACCCCCCGCAAAAAAATGGTTACTATATGTTTTAATTTACAGCTATTTCAACTTTTCTTTTGACTCTCTATTCTTATCTGATAACATGATAATTTTTGGAAGTATGTAAGAATCTTTTTTTTTAAATTTGATTTATATGCCGCCCTTCTCCGAAGACTCAGGGTGGCTTATAATGCGTTAAGCAATAGCCTTCATACTTTTGTATATTTTATACAAAGTCAGCTTATTGCCCCCACAAACTGGGTCTTCAATTTACCTACCTTAGAAAGGATGGAAGGCTGAGTCAACCTTGACTCTGGTGAGATTCGAATTTACAGTAATTGCAGACAGCTGGATGTTAATTATGGTGCTTTAGTCTGCAGAGCTAAACCAGGCTCTTTTACAATTTTATTTTGAGAGAAATAGAATTGCCTGGCTAAAAGATGTGAGACCAAACTCTTCTGCAGTTTATGAATTCAAATTTATGCTTAATGGATTCTAAACGAAAGGAGTGATAGTGCCAAAATACCTAGTTTCTTAAAGGCTTAATATTCTGTTTTGTGGAGTGTCTGACTATTCCAATACTAACAACTTTGTGCTTTTTTTTTCATCCTTACAACATATTATTGAAAACCTTGGCCATTTCTCCAGTGAAGGAAAGTTTTTTTGAAATGAAATCTTTGAGTGGATGTACTGTGGTGTTCATGGGCAATAACTCTTATAAGTTTAAAACACAGGTATTTCTTTCAGCAAATACCTTTCCGAAGTTCATCAGCTTGGCTTTGCATGAATGTCATTTACCTTTTAAGTACCAAAGGCCCACAGTACAGGGTTTGTATTTAAACAAAATGGGTACTGTAAGAGGGCTCACCTTATGATCTTAAGGGAGGAAAAATTAAATGTATTCCAACATTTTCTGTGCAGTTAATTGAGATGCAAACATAGTTTAAAAAAACAGTAAGACTTCTGTTGTGTTAAGCTAGAAAACCTTTTGGGGATGAGGAAAGCAAGAGAGAGGTCAGGAAACTTATTATTTTTAAAATAAAGATTAAAATCTCACTTTTAAGAAGCAACAGAACCCAATATACAAAACTGATGGCATGGATATTTTTCTCCCTCCCTCTAAAGTATATAAGTCCTGCTTCTCAATGTCACTACTTAGGAACCTAAGAATGTTATTGGAATTCTTTTAGGAGAAGGGTTTCCTGCCCCCTTCTTCCTCTGGCAGTATCTCCTGTGCTTTCCTGAGGATCAGGGGGAGGAATTCCTGAATGGAGATGGGGGGGAAGTAAGGTTATAAGGAATGGACCTATTCTAAAATTTGGCCCACTCACATTCTTGAATGAAAAATTTAAAATCTTTGAAACATAGGAGGCTTTTACAATTGTCTACGTTAATAAAGCTATCGTATTTTTTGGTCCCCAGTTGACTGAGATTTTAAGAAATGCTGAGATTTATTAGAGTTAATATTGGACTGGAATGGCTTCCAGGACCAGTATGGTTAATACAGAATGAACTTCCATAATAGAATCTCCCATTCCTATATGGACAAAGCAATCTCATATTACTGCTGCAGAACTAAAAGAAACAAACATGGGGGGTAGGGGGGGAAGTAGCTCTTGCATTGAGGGTTCCTTTCATCGCAAATATAATACAACCATCATGACAAATGAAAGTGCAGCCATTTTCATTCACTGCCAACATAAATTCCATTTAAGGATGCTTTCAGAAACTATATTTTTTCAAAAGCTCTCTTTCAGGGAAAGAGTTAACTCCAAGCCACTGTATACTTGTTATGTGTCCAGTTTTTCATTAACCACAGAGTTGCCCAGGACAACCGAGTTTGAAACTCAGGAGGGAAACTATGCTTGGTTTCATACCAGGCACATCCTGACAGTCCCAATTTAACCTTAAATCATTACAGTTTAGATGTTCAGACTTTTAACAAACATCACCAACCTTTATTCCCCAATTTGATGACTAGGTCAGTGCAGGCTATGTGGATTGTGTGGCTGGCTTCCAACAGAGAACACAAGGGGGTCTATTATGAATGGTGTTTGCTGTTTTTTAGGAAGCATCCTGTATGTCTACTTGTGAATCACATCTTTGAAGGAAGCGGATGGAAAGTTTCCATCAGTATGTACCACAGTGGACTCTATGTGGCATTGTTCTTTGCTGTAAATAGCCAAACCTGGATGAAATAATTATTCTATGCTGATATTAGCAATTATGAGTACTGCTTCACTGTCCAGTAACTTTATGGTGTGAGTTCATATCAACATATCTGAGGAACATGCTATTTTTTAAAAGTATGTATATATACTATATTTAATTATTTAAGAAACATTCAGGTTTCTTAAAAATTTGCTTAAACTTCTCCTAGGTTCCATGCAGAATTCTCTAAGAAGCACATAATTTGTTTTGTTTTGTTTTGTTTTGTTTTGTTTTGTTTTGTTTTGTTTTGTTTTGGTTTGGTTTGGTTTGGTTTGGTTTGGTTTGGTTTGGTTTGGTTTGGCTTGGTTTGGTTTGGTTTGGTTTGGTTTGGTTTGGTTATGATAGAGAGCCCATGGTAGTCCAAGTGATCCATAGTAGTGTGAGGTGCAACATGATTCTGAAGACACAATGTGAGTTAAAAATTGTGAGAAAGTTACCCCACTGGAGGTCCTCCTGAGGCCAGAAATGGCCCGTTTGCTGACTTCCGGTCCCACCGGAGCTGAGCTTGCATGCCCACCAAGATGACTACGTGTGCCACCTGTGGCACGCATGCCATAGGTTCGCCATCACGGGACTAGAGGAAGCAAATGTAACCATAAAGTGTCTAAAAATAGAAACTCTTTTATTTCTTCATTCTTTAGTGACTGAAATAATACTAGCAGTTTCTTCAGACATACATAATATGAAGACCTAAAAAGTATTTCTTTATGTGAAGAAAATACTTTACTGTTATATTACATTTTAGAAGTCTTGTCAGTGGTGAAATCTGAACCGGTTTGCTACCAGTTTGCTGGCCGCACATGCCAAATGCCTGCTGTGTGCACACCAAATGCACGCTGCATGTTTAAAAAACTACCAATTCGAGTGAACCAGTAATTTTAAAAAAGTTACAATCCGACAATCACCTGTGCAGGATTTCCTGCTTTCTAGTGAAGCTAAACTGCACTTCACAGCTGATTCCTCCCCTCGCTGTTCTGTTTACCTTTCCAAGCATCCATACTGCATGGACAGTACACACCAAAAAGAGACTTGGGAAGGTAAGTAGAACAGCGAGGGGGAGAATCAGCTGTGAAGCGCAGTTTAGCTTCACTAGAAAGCAGGGATAGAAGGTTACTTAAAGAACAATTTCCTGTTTCCATTGTTCTATATCTAACATGATGATTCTCTGAACCAAGACTGTAATATGTGAAAACATATTAAAGGCAAAACACGATGCTTCAGCCTGTAAAACCAATGTGGCACCAACTAACTGCTTTTCAAAACGGAGTAGTTTCGTGACTACTGGATGCTTGGAAGAAAGACCACACTAGCTGATAATGTACACCTTTGATGAAGTGTTTAATAAGAATTGGTATGAGAAGCATCCTAGATATCAGAGTCCGTCAGGCCATGAAGCGGGTGAAAATTATGAGCCCAATATGATTTGCTGCCTGTGGAGGACAAGTTAGGAATCCCCCCTCTTCTTTTACACCAGCTGTTTCAACTGGCAATTCAGTTGTAATTTCTTAGCCAAAAAGTGCATCCTAAGTGTAGCAGGATAGCTTAGGTCACATAGGAGAAGCTGTAAGAATCAGTCTTTTCTTCATAAGCTTCAGCCATCATTGCCATCATCTGCTTCCTGAGGTAACTTCTTCACTACGGCAAAGCTGTTTTTGTAAAGATTGCTCTAACGAGAGATGAAGCTACTCTAGCTTCTCTTCAGCAATCATAAATCTGGGATTACCACCGGGACTTTCTGTCTGATAAAAACAAAACAATCTATATCCCCCCAACCCTCTCAACCACTCAAGAAGCACTAACATGTTATCATATTGTCAGTATATGAATACTGTAAAAGCAACTGGCACCTCTGTTTGAAAACGGAAGTATTATAACTGATTCAGTAATGATTTGATTGATATAATCTGATTAATCAGTGCATATTTTGCAAGTCTCCAAGACATTTAATGCATTACTAAATGTAAGAAAAATGAAACAAAATTGCAATTTAAATATGTTGACAAAATATAACGAATAATTAAATAATGATTGACAGTTATCACAGATAAAAAAATACTATTATTTACAGTCTTTCATAAAGTTGTTAATTTACAGATTGAGAAAAGGTATCATGTTTCATGGGTTTTTTTTCCTGCCAATAAAATAAGAAATTTGCTTAACAGAAACCTATTCCTACTAAAATGAATTAAAAGTTCTGTGATCTGAAAAGGTCTTCTAATTCAACCTCAAAGCAGGAGTCCAGGGACTTACTTGATTGACTGATTGTTGTTGTGAGGAGGTGGAGTGTTATTGCTTGTTATTGTTTTATATTGGGTTTTTATCTTTGTAAACTGCCCGGAGTCACTGAGAGTGACTTGGGCAACCATATAAATTTTCATGAATAAATAAATAAATACCGTATCATCTCAGATAAATGGCTGTCCAATCTTTTCTTGAAAACCTCCTGTGATGGAGCATCACAATTTCAGAAGGAAAGCTGTTCCACTGCTTAATAGTCTTCATTGTCAGAAAATTCTTCATTATTTCCAGATTGGATCTCCTTCTGACAAGCTTCCACCCATGCTACTTGTCCTACCTTCAGTGCTATGAAGAATGAAATGACCCTCTCTTCTTGAGGCAGCCCTTCAGTATTGGAAGCCTGCTATCATATTTCCCCTCTGTCTTCTCTGAATCTTCTCCATTAAATTAACATACCATGTTCCTTTAGCTGTTATTCATAGGATCTAACTTCCACATCTCTTATCATTTTTAATGCTCTACTCTGCACTCTTTCTAAAGGCTCAGTTCTTTTCTGTATTGTGCTGACCAGAATGGGATGCAGTATTCCAAATATGACCTCACCAGTACTATCACTTCCCTTGATTTTGAGTTTCCTGTGTTCCTATATGTTGTGGTGGTAGCTTTATCACCCATACAAAAGAATGATCTCTGTTTTTCCTTGGTTCATATTTGAAAGCTGATTTACACTTCAAAAGCTCGCTGTATGTACAAAAACAATTATCCGTTGGATTTGAAATTTCTTTAGATTCTGCAGTCTTCAGTTCTATATGTAAAATTTTCTGCCAGTACATCTCTATAGGGTAGCATTGGCAAGCATACCAGGCCTTCCTCCTTCTTCCCAATTACCTCACCAGAGCAGGAATATTATTAAGGGGTAGAAAATAATTTCAGGACCCCTGCTCTGTCTGCTTTCCATACCTTGTTTTTAGTTATTGTTCATTATCATATGGCAAGCTGACGCCAGACACAAATGGCGTTTGGCGTCTGTACCCTATTCAGGAGGGAAGCTTTTTGGCCCTGCGTTGGAACCCTTCCTCCTGGAAACGAAGGATAAAAGGAAGGTTCTGCCCGCGATGTTCCGTAGAGGGGAACCCCAGTTCACCCCGTATGGTCAGCGCCCCCAGTTTCGGGGTATGGATGGTGGAGCATGTCCCTCTCGTTCTACCGGTAATTTTATCCCTAGGCAGCGAGGTCCTCAGGACAGATCCTTCAGGGGCAGACCTACCGTCCCTAGGCGGCCCTTTCGGGGCCCTTATGGATAAAATAATCAGGCTTCTTAGCAGCTGGCCCTAAAATAAGCAGGGGATGGCTCGATAGTCTTATCAGTTTTCTGAACTATTTATTCTCTTACAGAGGGATATCTGAGTCAGTCCTATGGCCATAGGCAGACTTTTCAATTTGGTTTCTAGCAAATTCTAGCAAACCAACAAGGACATTTGTGGCTTTTGATAAACTTCACAGAAGTAACTTATGTCATCATCGCCAAATGGTTAGACTCAGTAGTGAAATCCAAATTTTTTTTACTACTGGTTCTGTGGGCTTGGCTTGGTGGGCATGGTGTGGCTTGGTGGGTGTGGCAGGGGAAGGATACTGCAAAATCTCCATTCCCACCCCACTCTGGGGCCAGCCAGAAGTGGTATTTGCCATTTCTCCGAACTGCTCAAAATTTCCACTACCGGTTCTCCAGGACCTGTCAGAACCTGCTGGTTCTGTTAGACTACTATTATGTGTTCCTGGAGAACCATCTCTGAAGATCACCCAAAAGTTCCAATTGGTCCAAAATGCAATGATTACTCTGATGTCAGGTATTAACTTCCTGGAGCATATAACATCTGTCCTTAAAGCCCTGCAATGGTTACAAGTAGGCTTCCAAGCACTTGGACCTACAAAGTCTTGGTGCCAAGCAACCTATGAGACCGCCTTCTCCAGCTAGAATGGATTTGTCTGATATGCTCATTTTGGGAGAAGCCCTTGGATATCCCACTTTTTATTGAGATTGGAGGGTGAAGCCCAAAAAAGATGTCTTCCTGTAACGGCACCAAGATTATGAAACATCCTTCTTTTGAATGCCAGTCTTACCCCTAGTGCCCCCTACCAGCCTTCTGTAAAATATTAAAAATTGAATTGAATTATTTGGGAGAGCCTTTGGCGATTGATGTCTTGCTGGTGTTACCGATTTTTAATTGTGCTCTTTTCTTTTATGCTATTGTGTATGATGGGTGAGAAGCTATTAATTACAAATTAATTTGTTTTGATTTTATGAGATTGGTATTATTTGTCTTACTGCGGATATTTTCATGTTGTGGTGTTAATGTTGTTTTAAACCCATTGTGCCTGTTTTATTATTTATATATTTATGTTCTATTATCAGTGTTTTAATTCTGCTGTCAGCCACCATGAGTCTGTAAAAAGTTGGTGGCATAAAATTCAATGAATGAAGGAATGAGTTTGGTCATTACTTTTGATCTTTCTATGAGAAAATAATTCATTGGTGAAGCTCAATTGTTTCACATGGGATAACACAATTGAAACTCAATTGTGTTAGCCCATGTTCTTGAGGAAGTGTCACAATTCCCTTTCTGTTGCAAGGGTTCTTGAAGATATAAATGGTGCCTTCTCCCATGCTTCCCTGATAATAAGACCCTGTTTTATACTTTTTTGAACCCTGAAATAAACGCTTGGCCTTATTGCCATGCACTCAAAAGCCTGATTGGGCTTATTATGAGGGGATGTCTTATTTTTGGGAAAACAGGGTATTCTAAAAAGCTTTTTGAAACTGCCCTGGAACTCAGGGTCCCTGGAGCAAATATGCTGTGTGGGGGCTATCACGCTTTGTTTGTTTTTAGTCCAAGCTCTCTTGTTTTGTTTTGTTTTGTCTATGTTTTAATTGTTTTAAGTTAGTAATCCACAATATTTTATAAACCACCCAGAGTTTGGGCAGCTACAGTAGTGGCCAAAACTGTGGAAACCTTTTGGGAAAACTGCATTTTCTAAAACTAGCTAATAACACTTTTTTTGGAGTAGTATTAGAAAATTATATATCAATGGAAAGATAATTTAATCAAGAATGTAATGCAATAACTTCTATGAAGGATTTGCAATTAGAATAGCAATTACAGTATAAATAAGAAAAGTGAAACACATAGAAAAAATGAGATATACAAAAATTATCACCATAGAAAAAAACGAGATAAACAAAAACTATCACGTCAGTTAATACTTAGTTGGGTAACCTTTAGCATGAATTACGGCCTTACAACATCTTCCCAGGGAGTGAACCAATTCTTTTAGTTCTGCAGCTGTCATAATGTGAAACCAAGATTGAATGATTGCTTCTATTAACTGGGTTTTATTGCTGGGTCACTTCTGATTAATAAGTTTCTTTAATCGGACTCCATAGATTTTCAATTGGGTTAAGGTCTGGGCTATTCCCAGGCCATTCCAGCAATGGAAAATGATTATCTTGAAACTCCAAAAAAAAAAGTGGTGTTATTAGCCATCAAACCTCAAAAATATACTTTTCCCAAAAGGTTTCCACAATTTTGGCCACTGCTGTATAATAAATTTAATGAAATAAATGATGTAGAATTTTGGACATAAGAACTGTACTTTTGCACATGTGATATTTTACCAAGTTGTTAAAGGCTGAGAACAGCACTGCTAGCTAAAAGAGAACTAAGAGCAGATACATCATACAGAACATATGTTCACTAATCATAGTTTGTATGCTACAAATTTCAAAACTTCCTTGAACCCTAAACTCATGTGTGTGCATGCATAGTGCGATTACTATTATAGGACTCAGATGGCCTGCCAGAAATCTGTTTAGCCGTGTGATGAAGAAAGAGGTTGTTGTACATTATGGGAAAAGATTTGGATTTGTTTCTTCTTCTTCTTTCCACCAGCTCATTTCTCGGATTCTTAAATAGTTTCACGCTTCTTCTGGAGCCTTCAGGCTTCTGTCCAGGCCAAGATATGCCAAGATTGACTTGGATTTTCGGAGGTGAGTGATCTGTTGCATTAGGCAGTGGCTGGAGCAAAGACTGAGCGCTGAGTAGCCTAGCTTTGAGTACTGCCAACCTGACATTGTACACACTAATGGAATGTGAAGGAGCACCTCTAAATAGCCTGTCAAAGTTTTTTTTGATGTTAGGATGCCCACACATGGAATTCATTTCCACACTGTTCAAAAATGTAAATGATACAAGAACATTAAAGAGCATTAAACTACTTGATGACATTTTGGTCATGTTAATTAAAAGTGGCATTTATATGTTATATAAGAAATCATAAAGAGAAGTATGAGCGTGTGGCAATGTGTACTGATGTATATGTGAAACACAGATGGATCTGGAATGCAGATCATTGGTTTTTTTTAAAGCAACTTGAATTGCCCTGCAACTTTGTCATAATGTTTAATAGCAATAGCACTTAGACTTATATACCACTTCACAGTGCTTTACAACCCTCTCTAAGCAGTTTACAGAGTTGACATATTGCCCCCAACAATTTGGGTCCTCATTTTACTGACCTCGGAAGGAGGGAAGGCTGAGTCAACCTTGAATTTAATTTGAATATTTTGAGGATTGCAGACCCAAACAGGGGTGGAATAAGATAAACTCATACCTGTTCAAGCCTGATCTGCTTCCCAATGAAATTAGGGGAGAGATGATAGTATATGGGCACTGCATATACTTTACATTCAGGGGTCCCAAAATCTTAAATGTCTAATCAGAAACAACAAAGGAGGTCAACCAATTTTCAGCCAATATAAGATAACATCAAACAGCATGGGTGTCAAACTCGCAGTGTCACGTTGCTGTCACGTGACGTATCACAACGTTTTCCCCCTTTGTGGAGCTTGGGTAGGTGTGGCCTCCATGTAACACATCCAGCACGCGGGCTGCCAATTTGACACCCCTGTCATACAGGTATATCCTCAACTGCCAGAAAGGGAAGTCTTACTCTGAAAGTACAAAAGCTTCTTTCATACATACATACACACACACACACACACACTCACAGTCAGACATACACACACACACACACACACACACACACTGAATTTTACTGTATTTAAAAGGTATTTAAAAGGATGCTACAAATCATTAGGGCTAAATGGAGTCAAAATTCAGAGTCAGAACTTGCTTTCAGTTCCACAATTTAGATGTGAAACAACAGAATGCAAGACTAGATAATAATGGCATAATCACATATCATGGACTTTCTAAGATGGATTCATGAGCAGCTTGTCCAAAGTCAACTTTTCAGAATATTTACTTGAAACAAAGACACAGTGCATTCCATGAGATTTAATTCTGATTAGACAAATGCTGGAGTGTATTGTAGAGTTCTGATTTCACACAAACTTTAGCTCATATAGAGCATGCATGGGATAACCTTTAATCCTCGAGTGTTACTCTCAAATTCCTTTTCATGTTTTATCAGATACCCCAGCCACTGAAAACTTGCCATTTTTATCCTCCTGCTGTGGTTTTGAAATTTAGTATTGCTATCCAGAAACACCCCGGCGTATACAACATGCCACCACACATTTAAAGTGACTAGTAACCAGGTTTGAATGCTGCCTCGTATACTTTTCAATAAGTTATTTAGGCAAGTGCTTGTTTAAAAGTTTATATAATTTCAGGAGAACATCCATATTTTATTGCCTCTTCCATATATTTACATATCAAACTGCTTAATAAAACTCTCTGCCATTAAAAAAAAAGTTTGCCATTAGAGCATGTCCCATTGCATATGAAATATTATTATCACATTTCTTGGGATTGTGGTTCATGAGAACTAGAAAGTTATACTCTGTGATTTATGAAAAGGCAAACAAAAGAGGCTTTGAAAGTTTGCAAATTTACAGCCAAATGAGCCTTTACTTAACAAACGGCTAGAAAAATCAGGAGTTTCTGGAAGACTTATTTGCAAGGGCCATGGAAGTGTTATTGCCTGAGCCCTTGTCATGTATGAGCACAGAAAGATAGGGAGACTAAGGGCTCCAGTTGTATTGCTCCTATTCATAGAAGACAAGTATTTTTCCAGCTTTCGTGGTTACATTAATTGTTAATGACAAAGGCAACCTTCACTCTGTGTGGTTTCCTGCCCAAGTTTGGATCCCATACAAGGCTCTTTTCTCTCCCACCCCACCATCCTCCCTTCTCCCTGATAGGAAATGCAATCTGAGATGTGCGAAAAAACAGTGCACACATTGTCATCTAATTGGCCCTCATTCAGGCGCATCGGGCCTCAGCGGTGTGCTGTAGAGTGTCTGTTCCACAACAGGAAAGAATAAACCCAGGCTCAAATCATAGGAAATTCATCAAATATGCTTCTTAGAGTTCTGTCTTTCAAGGTCTGTTTCCTTGCCATATGATCTCTATAAACCAAATTACTGCTGGCCTGAGTACAAGACTGGAGGCGCCTGGGGCTAGCATATAATGAATGCCAAATGGATGTGACAATAGACTGATCATGGAGAAGAATGGAAATTTTTTAAGTACTTCTTTTATTTCATTTACAGAAAGCAAACTGACTACATTTAATACATTTCCAAAGGAGCCAGTCATTTTGTGGTCCCAAACCTGTGCACCATGTCTTTTCATATCAGACTCATTAAAGCCATAGAATGTAAGATTTCTTGGTAGACGTCTTAAAGTAGGATAAACTAAAAACATCACACACACACATACACACACACACACACCCATCATATTAGTCAGATTTTTTTAAAAAATCTTGCACCCGTTTTATGAGAAGGATTTCTTTGTTGAATGGAAATTACACAGGAACAACAATCAGGGGGTTGTTCTCACTTTTATCCAATGCAGCTCTGAATTATCATAGCAGAATTGCTGTATTTTTAAAGGAAGGTTGGGGGGAGGGGAGGAATCCTTCATAAAAGCCCGTTTGGTTGCCTTTTGCCAGGACTGTCTAAAATTTCCTAAGAACCATATTCAAGAAAGGGTATGTGTTATGTATGTGTGGGTGCATGTATTTGCATGCATTTATAGCAGTAGTGGAATTCACTTACCTTTGCTACCAGTTCGCAAATGTGAGAGCGCGTGCCATGTCTGTGCATGCGTCCATGATGACGTCCGGGCAGGTGGGAGGAGCCTCCCACCACCGCTACTACCGGTTCGCCTGAACTGGATAGAACCAGTAGAAACTCACCACTGGATTATAGATATAAAATATCATTTACCATACCATATGTAGAAATGAATTAATTACGCTTTTTAGTCTTTAGAAGATATTGCACTTAAAAACGCAAGGCGACAACAGATTGTCTATTACCTACAAATGCTTCCAAATTCACAGACATCAGCACTCTTATGTACACTTATACTGCCTGCTCTGAAAAGTAATAATACATATTAATGGATGACTTTTTGTCCTTTGGGGAGTATATATTTGAAAGGGTCAAGACAGCAGTAATAGCTCCTTTAAGATCTCTAAATGCTTTAATTGTTTTATATAGGTTATAGTGCTAGTATTAATTAATGATGAATGTTTTGTGTAGGTTTGCATTTTATGAATACACCCAGAGGAAACAAAAAATATAGATCTTCTTTTAAGCTGCTCTTTTTTTCACTGTTGAAATGTTTGGAATTGTTTAAATACAAAATGATTTTAACCACATTACAATTAGAACCATGAAATATAGTCTATGAGGTCATGCAATTCAACAGACTTTTATTCCATACTGAAGCTTAAAGGAACATACAGAAACAGCCCAAATATGATTCCAATTAACATATAAGCTTTAACATATATCCCTAATGAAGTACTACTATCAGCCTCTTGCCTATCATAACAGCACTAGAAATCTATTATTACTGATGAATCACTGGCAGAATAAGAAAATAGTTTATGTTAAGTTGAACTTAGCTCTTAAGCATTATATGAAAACCAACACTATTTTCTTGGGAACAATGTTGAAAAGGTTTGCCTTCTCTTAGAAAGATTTTTTTCCAATTAACCTGGTGGTCTTCCGTTCAGACGTCAACCAGGTCCAACCCTACTTAAATAATTCTTAAATATTGTTTCAGTGTGCATTACAATAAATATGCAACCTCTTCTCCATGCATTGATGAAATCTTGCTTCTATGTGCTGTATGGAAAGGATGACCAGAAGGAAAAGCTCCTAACTCAATCTCGCTGGGGCAAATTTTATTCCATGTTTCTGTAACCACATGAAAAGTCACCACACTACAATGATACCAGCTAACATGCTACATTAATAAGGATTGTGATATAACATGGCCACTGTATATTGATTTTATCATGGGAAAGCCAGAAGAATAACACAACTATTCCAGTATGGTCTCTGCTTTTATAAAGATTAAATGGGATGGAAGAAATCCAATGTTTTGAATAAAATAAATGATGGACCATCATAAGTATCATTATACATCTGATTACACTGAACATGATAACATCAACAATAATATTTGAATAACAGTAATTGTCTTGATGGAGAATCTCAGCTCAAAATCTTTAATTGCTCTTGGAATTGAGTAAGTTGCCTTTATCTAAAGTCTAGAAAAATCCTTAAAATAATTTAATTTACCTAGGTAACGTCTATATGTTATGCTTTTAATATTTTTATAAATGTTTTTATTGTATCCTTGTAAAGTACATAGAGTTACTAAGGTGGTAAATTGCATAAACATTTTCTTGTTAATGAAATGGCCCAAATGATTTCTGAAATGGCACTCCTGTATAACTATTAGACTAAACTTGATGGAATTAATTAAAATATGCGACCTTTTTTTCCTCTCTTTTCAAAAATAAATATTTTCCTTAATAAATATTTCTCTTTCCAAATAAAACAGGACAGTATGTATTTGGTCCTCAACACATTTCTTCTGAAGAAGTCAAAGTACAAGAGACACACAAGCTTTTCCTAGCATAGTTTCCTGGAGGTGTGCTACCCTGCAACCTCCATTGTGCTTAGTTAGTATGATTCGTGACTCTCCTATTGGGAATGTTGGAAGTTGCAGCTTTTACACACCTAGAAAGCAGCAGGTTGAAAGCAGATATTTTAATTATACATAGCACAAAGTAAAGTGCATATGTAAAAACTGTGATGGTATGCCATGCTTAGATCAAAGCAAATAAGTACCAATTTATTTCAAATTAACTAAAATATGATGTATGTAATTCAGCAATGTCTTCAGTTGGGGAAACACTCAGCAGGAAATGCATCAATATTCATGTTGTTAAAAGTTTAGTTTTAGAATTAGTCCTTTTGCTCTTTGATGGAATACAGTAGTGCCAAAATAAGCTTTTAAGCAGAGGACGAAAATAATTAATTTACTTAGCTTTTCTTTAAGACACGCCTTCCCATACATCTGATAGCTTGCCCACAACAAATGGCACACATGCAATATGTATGTGTAAAATAGACATATGGTAAGGATGCAAAATTTCCTAATGTCATAACTAACCATATTTTGTGTTAAGTATGGATGTATGTAGGAATTTGCATGACCGCCGCACATTGGATGAAATTTGCGGCGGGAAAAATAAATTGCTGTCGGTGGCCGGCTAGCAACGGCTTTAAAAGATGAGCCACAGCTGCCGTGCCAGCTGTTCTTATTCTGCAATGATCTGAATAAATTGAGGAAAAAGTACTGGAGTCCTGTCTCTTCCTTTCCCATGCTTCGAACCTAACGTTTTATGGATACTCAGTTTCTATATACATTTCTTTTAGTTGTACAACCTAATGCTTTTTCCTTCAGAAGTTTCTGAAATGTATATTAAAGTGCTGATGGTTATAGCTTCTTGAAGCTTTGCTGTCTCCTGAAGCTTTCAGCCAGGTGTTCATCATTCACTACATGAAGGCATTTCTTTTAAGTTCTTTTTGATGGCTGACAATTACTATACATCCTAAAGCAAATGTTCTCCTTTTGAATGGAGTTACAAAGTGTGATATGGTTGCACATATGTACACAGCAAACAGCCTTATACCAAATCAGGCTGTTACCTAATCCATCTAGCCCTGTACTGTATTGTCTATGGTCGCAGTCCAAAGTTTGAGGCAAGATTCCTCCCACCACCACCAGCTTTTCCTAGCAATGCCATGCCATGCAATGCAACCTACAACTCTTGAAAATAAAACATATGTTCCAAGACATATGAACTGCCCACATTCAAGTTGCTTTTGATTTGGTTCACTTTAGTTTTTATGTGTTTTCATGCTAGAGAGTGCCAGGTTAACTTAAAAAAAAACCTTCTTCTCTTTTTAATATATATAATTATGTATTATTTAGACAGCACTTCAAAACAACAACTACTGCAAGCAAAAACAACTAAGCCCTTCAATGCAGATAAAAATAATAGGCAAGACTGCATGCCTCAATCCTGTCGCTTTAGGCAATGCATGGAAAGTGGAGGTTCATAGGGATTTAAAACCAGGGATTTAAAACGCTGCAGTCCAGTGTTAGATAGCATCAGATCAAATTCTTTGTTTGGAGTTGTCCTGGCCCCATTGCTTGTCTAGACCAGCCCAGAACATTATATACTCTTAGCCCTTCAGCAATCTGGAGTTGAAAAGTATATGCTTAGAATTTAATAAGGAAATATTTGGCCTTGCTCATGCAATACCTTGCTCTCAGCCTATCTGATAGCAACGAACCAGCCAATACTCTTGAATATTAGCTAGTTTCAATAATTGACTGGAGGAAGGACGATTGCCAGAAAAGCAGATTGGAGTCCTGACTTGCATTTCCCTAAAAAGGTTGATTTATAATTGGGAATACTTCTTGATCCAGTGTCATAGATAAGTATTTAGTACTACCATTCCCAGAACATTTTATCACTGCCCATGCTGTTTTGTAGGAATTGTAATCTAGAGCATGTGAAGATACAGATTTCCTCCCACCACTCAGTATTATGTGCCAGCTATGACAATTCTGGGCTTGATACACTGATTTGGCACTATGTATCTAAAGTATGATTTCTTCATGATTAGATTACAGCTGCTGCAAAATGCAGCAACTGAGCTGCTAACTAGTACATAATATTAAGATTGTACTATGTTATTACTGAAAGGACCACTCGCTAATCCGTTTTACAGGTAAAGTAAAGCCCATTTCATTTTGAACATGTCTAGTTTTTATAAAGTATAAGCTGGGCCCTTCTAAAGACATTGCTCTCACTGAGGCTTATTTTTTGGGTCTCTGAGAAAGAATTTCTTCCTGCATCACTTCTAAAGAGCAGAATATATTCATTTTGGGTTTACTATATTTTTTATAGGAAACGGTAAGTCATATTTTTATAATTCTTAATGCTTTATTGATTTAAAACAATATATCATGTTTCATTGCTGGCTTTCATGGTTTTGCTGCTTTATTTTTGTATTTGTTGTTAAGTGCCTTGGTGGCTTTGTAGCAGAAATGTCATATAAAAACAATTTTAAATAGGTCACACTGGAATTCATGCAAATATAAATTAATGGAGAAATAGAATTTACCTAGAATTATTCTTTCTGGAAAAAAAAATAGATTTGATAACAAAGTAATAGAACTCTATGATAAAATTATAGAGGTGCAGGAGACTTCTAGAATTAGTACAAAATAAGGCGTTCATAAAGAATTATAGAAAAATGATGCAATCAACTATATCAGGGGTCCCCAACTGGCATCTGTCCATGGCATGCCAGAAACTGGGCAGTGCAAACAAGCAAAGCTCCATCAGTGGGATGCAGGCAGCACACAAAACCACGTCTCCTCCTGTCCACAGAAAAACCTCTCTCCATGGAAGAGAGAGAGGGGTGTGCATAAGGGGCGTGCATAAGTGCACCAGCGTGCCTACTGTCCCTGTCCTAATATTCCTTTTTACTTACTCTTTTCATGTATTCAAATTATGTTTATACCTTTACCTGTTATCTTATATATATGCTTGACAAAAAAACACCAGTCCCTGTTGTCCAAAAGGTTGGGGACCACTGAACTAAATAATTAATATAATAGGTACAGGTCTATTTATTCAAAGTGCAGCTCCTAGATCCCTTATTTAGATGGGTATTTGGATTAGGAGGTTTGGAGACATATGTTTGCATACATTTTTTATAAGGCCATCTATACCTGGACAGGATAAATTGTAGTATTCAGGGAGATGCAATTGTCAGGGAATTGCACAACCAGTGTCCAAATGGAGTCAGAGATGCTGACACGAACTTGTAGTTTTATACAAATAAATATATTTAGCATCTATATTTACATCAGATAGACTGGTCCAGGGCCACATGGACAATGAAACTCAATTTCATTGAGGGCCACATCAGGTGGGCATGGCCAGGTGGATGTGGTCAGCTCAACGACACTCATGTTGTGGGTGCCCGTGATGGCCCAAGTGCTCTACTAGTGAAAATGGAGCATGGCCCTTCTAAGTTTTATTTTCACTGGCAGAGGCACCATGGGCCAATCCTTTCCTGTTTCCAAGGCAGCCCCACGGCTCAGATCTAAGTACCCCACGGGCCACATCTTGCCCACAGCCCTTGAGTTTGACACCTCTGGGGTAATCAGGCACACTACATCATGAGGTAAATCATGAGTGTAAATCACAAAACAGCATATAGAGCATACAGAAGAAAATACTGGGTAAAAAAGATTGTTTCATGCAGGAGCCTGCCACTCTCCCACTCTCCCACCAACTGTGTAGTCTGGCCCATCATATACTTTACTATTCCAGCTATTAAATTAAATATCTTCACAGTACTTCATTAAAAAGTAATGTTTTCTGTAACCGCACAGATAATAAAAAAGGACAAAGTTGGAACAAAGTTTAGTCCTTACATTTCTGTAGTATAGGAGTTGTAAAGGAGGGAAAGGGTTGTTATAGAGAGAGTGAACAAGAGCGCAAAAAAAAAAAAAAAGAGCCAAGGAACATACAGCAGCTGAACATGTGCACTTCTTGTTTATACAAGTTGCTTTGGAGGGGGAACTTCCCCCACTTGAAACATCTAAATACAATTAGGAAGGCTCGAACACTTCATTTCTCGGTAAATGTCTTGGCTGCGCTCTGATCAGGAATTTAGGCTGCTACTGGAGAACCAGGCAGGGAGGCTTCTCTCCTCTCCTGAGGCAAATTAGATTTCATTCTCTTAGTAGGGCTGACAATTTCATTTTTAGCCAGCTTTCCCTTTTCAGCCAATGTACACTTGAGGCCATGTGTAAACTGCTGTGTTTTTTTTTTTTTTTTTTTCTGGCACGCTGAGTTCATTCTCTCCCCACTTTCATGTTGCTAGTGGCAGCACAATTTAAAAAGAGGAGGGGGGGAGAAAATGTGTGAGATGAGTGTTGCTATATTCTCATGAGATCCAAGGCAGGCAAATGGCAAGCTTGTGGTTAGCCAAGGTAAAACAATGCAGCTGATTGAAAAAGCTGGCTCCAAGCAGCATGGATGCTAATAGCTATAAGAAGCCAGTAGGACTGATTTAGGATCATTTCCTTTTGGCTGGGGCTTTTAACACAGCCAGAAGAAGTACAGTGAAAAGGCAACACTTTTCTCCGGATGGATCCAGGAATCTCAGCGGAACCATTCTATGGAATGCAGGACTCTGCCAGGGATGAGAACACTGTGCTGTCCTTGTATCTCAACCAGGGTTGTTAGCAGACTGCCTAAATAAACAGTCTGAATCCCATGAACTTAGAACTTAGCAAACTTGATTTAATTGATTCAAAGCAGTAGGAAACCAATTAAGAATAAGCATCTGTCTGTTTTTTTTCCTCTCTCTCTCTACCCCCCACCCCCAGTTCTTATGTATTCATTCATTAAAATTTGTTAAAGTTGTCCATTTCCAATGGATTCTGATACAGAAGTGGGGGTGGGGGGAAGCACCATTTATTAAATACACCATACAGCATTAATTAATACATGACAGCATTTGGCAATATCAAAGCGGTGGGTATTTTACATCTGCATCATGAATGATCTCTGCTAGTACATTCACAAGGTATTCTGTGCCTATGGAGAAATTGCAATGCCCTTTTCTCATTATTCTCAGTGGTATGCTACACAAAACTCATAGCAGCCAGTGGATGCTTACAAAGGATCAATTATAGATCAGCAGCCCATCTCCTTCAAGGACAATACTGGATCTTACCCAGGAGTGAAATGCTCCTGGTTCAGACCGGATTGCCCGATCTGGTAGTGATGGCGGTGGATGGTTCGGAGAACCGGTAGCAAAATTCCCTGCAACACCCCACCTCCATGCCCAGCTGAGCCGAGCGATCATCAGAGGCTGTTTTTTTACTTTTAAAAGCATTTTTTTTCTGCAACCTCTTCAGCCGAAGAGGTTGTAGGGAAAAAAATGCTTTAAAAACCTCTGACGATCCCAGCAGAGTTGCCTGATCGTCAGAGGCTTTTAAAAGCATTTTTTAACAACCACTTTGGCCAAAGAGGTTGTAGATAAAATGCTTTTAAAAGTAAAAGAAAAAAAGTTGGCCATGCCTACCTAGTCACATTACCCCACCACCACCAAGCCACACCCACAGAACCGGGCCGAGACAGAAGGATGTAATGCTGGCTGAGTCCACTCACAAAGATCACTGTGGTGCTTTGGTTGCTATGTTGGAAGCAGAAATAAAATAAAAGTCAGCTTCTTTTATTACTGCCATTCCAATCCAGATGATTTCAATTTGTTAGGATCTAACTGTAGTAGTGTCTAATTGTCTAACCAATTGGCAATGGTTGGGTTTCTGCTGCAGCAGACTTCATTTGGGAATGGGCTGAACCCCTCTAGAATAATTCATTACCTACCTGACTAGACTCTTTAACCAGCTGCCATTGCAGTAACCACCCATGCAAGGGGTTATTTTGTGGCTCCATAGTTAGTTACTTTTCTGGGACTCAAAAAAGGCTTTTGGACGGTAGCCTAGCTTCAAGGGCCTGTTATGGAGTCCGTTTTGAAATACAAGCATGGTTGCCACAGAATTTAGCAACATGATATTTTTAAGTCACTTGGGTTCTTTCATTATTGGTCTAATCAGTAAGGACCCAAAGAACTGACCCTAAGTGTGTTTTTCTGAGCCACTTAAAATTGTTGCTGATGGATAGTATTACCAGGAGGCCTATTTTTAACCAACATTGGCATTTTGGTTTCCAAGTCTGAAAAGTTCTTGTATGCCTCCAGAAGGATATATGGATCCCAAACATGTTAAGCCTGTTAGAGGTGCTCCGTGAAAAAGAAAAAAGAAGACAATGATGTTGTTTTATTATGCAGTAAAATAAATGAAATAATCTTGGCATGTAAAAGTGGTGGGGTTCAGTGATTTAACTATCAGTGTGAGCCTAACCTCATGTTGGCAAGAACTGAAATGTTCTCAGAATTTCCATCTATTTGTTACCATTTTATTAAGGAGAAAAGGGTAGAGGAAATGAGTGGGTTCTCTTTCTAGACGTTCAGACTGTTGTACGATTGTTAATCATCAAAGGAATTCAGTGTTTCTTTTCTTTTCTTTTTCCCTTCAGAACCCTCAGACTACAGAATAAAGTTTAGATGAGACATTTCACTGTTAAGTACTAGATATATTTGGAAAAGCAAACATCATCACTCACGCTGATCATTAACTCACTATGAGAAACACAGTTTTTTTCCCCTCACAGATACTTATAAGTATTTTAGAGAGGACCCAGGAACACCGCTGAAAAATGAAATGAATGTCAACTAACATAAGGAGCATTTTTTTTTTGCTAGTGATTTAGAGCAAATTCATAGAGCTAGGGGAACTGTGCAGAACTTTCAAAAAAAGGCACTTCATAATGCTCAGAAACATATATGAAGGATCTCTTTATGCTAGATTAAAGAAGTTGCATTGTTGCAAGGCATTGGCAGCCTGGTTGCTTCAATGATTTGACAAGTGGTGCTTTAGATGTGCTCCAGCATTTATTATTTATTTAATTAAATTTCAAGGCTGCCCAAATCCTTGATTATGAAGCTTCCAAATAAAAACACTCTTATCTATCTATCTATCTATCTATCTATCTATCTATCTATCTATCTATCTATCTATCTATCTTTATCTATCATCTATCTATCATCTATATATTTATCTATCATCTATATATATTTATCTATCATCTGTCTGTCTGTCTGTCTGTCTGTCTGTCTGTCTGTCTGTCTATCATCTAAAACTCAAAACTAACTGGAAGAACAGAACACCAACTATAAACTACCCACAACAGAAAGGGTTCCCCCATTTTTAAGGCTGAGAGAACAGCCCGTTCTTCAACATTTCATGATAGAATATTTGCAGCTCAGGGTTGATCTCCAGGCAGCGGAGATCATGGCAACAGTGCTTTTAGGTAGCAGCACCTTGCCTTAGACCTCCTATGCAGCACCTGAAAATGTGATGCTCTTTTATTGCCTCTGCACACCCCATTTTTGGAATTGGGGAGGCATCAGAGATCTCCAGGCAGTGGAGATTATGGCAACAGTGTTTTCTGGTGGGAGCACCTTGCAGTGCCCACTTTGCCAACTGAGTCCCGACCTCCGTGCTTCCCCAGGCCACTTCCGGAATCAGACTCAAAGGCAGCAAAGGCACAGGGGGCTTGCCAGGATGCCCAGCACCGTGTTTATGAGATGGCAGCATCCAGGAGGACTGAGGTGCTACATCTCTATGGGGCCTTGCTGAAAACCAGGCTTTCAATGCCTATGGCTATAGGTAGGAAGATGGGGGAATCTCAGGAGTGGAGCCTTCGGTGCCAAGTCTCTCTTCTGCCCCGGTGAAAATTATCCCCCACCCCATCCCACCCACTCCAGTTAAATGCATGTAGAGTGATAGGATTTGTTTTAAATGGATAAAAAGATCTGTGCTACTCATTATCAAAATCCAAGTGGAAGTGAGGACGCTGCTGATCCTGATGTTGGTTGGCAGATGCAGAATTCTTTTTTTCTTGCTTTCCTCACCAGACATTAAAGTGTGTCTTATAGTCCAGTGCATCTTATAGTCTGAAAAATACAGTAATTGCAACAATCTGCTACATATTGGTTTTACAGAAGATAATGTTGAAAGGGCACTAAGCAACCTAAAGCCATCCCTATCTATTGGCCCTGATAGATTATGTGCCTACTTCCTGAAAAAGCTTTCCACTGCCATAGCAAAACCTCTAAGCACTATCTATAAGGTATCTTTCAAAACCAGCTCCTTGCCCGATCTATGGTAATTAGCCACGGTCATTCTTATCTTCAAAAAGGGAGAGCCCAACCTAATTGAAAATTACCGACCAATCTCACTGTGTTGCATCACCTGTGTGATGCAACACAGTGTGGAATCAATCATAAACCAATCTATCACCCTCCACTTAGAGACAACCAACCTGTTCTCTAACAAGCAGTTTGGTTTCAGGAAAAAATTGTTCTGTAATCTGCAACTCCTACACTGCAGAAATATTTGGACCACACAACTCGACCAGGGTAAAGCAATAGATGAAATTTACATAGACTTCTGCAAAGCTTTAATTCAGTGGTACACGACAAACTACTGTTAAAACTAAACTCTTAAGGCATTTCAAGATCCCTGCACAAACAGGCAACAAGTAGTCAAAATAGGGACCACTCTATCAAACCCTGCACCAGTTAACAACGGTGTCCCCCAAGGCAACATATTAGGACCCACACTCTTTCTGCTTTACACAAATGACCTTTGCAATCATATTATAAGCAGCTGCATCCTCTTCGCTGATGACTTAAAACTATTTAGCACTACCGACAATACTACTGCTCTAGAAAGCAAACTTAACTCTTTGTCAGAATGGTCGAACAATTGGCAACTCCAAATCTCAACTAACAAATGCTCTGTCTTACACATTGGCAACAAAAATCAGAACACCAAATACAAGCTGGGTGGACACAGCCTCATAGATGACCCTCACTGTGTCAAGGACCAAGGTGTAATCATCTCAAATGATCTAAGCCCCAGGATTCACTGTAACAGTATTGCCAAAAAGGTATTAAGAGTTGTTAACCTAATTTTGCAAAGCTTCTTCTCTGGTAACACTGTACTGCTGACTAGGGCATATAAAACCTTTGCTAGACCAATCCTTGAATATAGCTCATCTGCCTGGAATCCTTATGGTATATTGGACATTAATATAATTAAGTGGATCCAGAGGTATTTCACAAGAATACTCCACTCCTCTGCTCACAATAGAATATCTTATGCCACCAAACTTGAAATTTTGGGCTTGGTCAACCTTGAACTATACTGCCTACAGTTTGACCTAAGCGTAGTATACAAAATTGTCTGTTACAAAATCCTACCTGTCAACGACTACTTCAGCTTCAACTGCAATAATACATGGGCAAACAATAGATACAAACTCAAGGTAAACCGCTCCAAACTCGACTTCAGCAATAGAGTGGTCAATGCCTGGAATACTTTACCTGACTCCGTTGTTACTTCCTCAAACTTCCATTGCTTCAACCTTAAACTGACTACCATGGACCTCACACCATTCCTAAGAGGTCTTTAAGGGGGCATGTATAAGCACACCAGTGTGCCTACCATCTCTGTCCTACTGTCCCCATTTATTTGTACTCATTTCATGTGCTCATGCCCATGTTTATACTTATACCAGTTATCTCGTACATGTTTGACAAACTAAATAAATAGGCCATCTTGTCAGGGGACTGCCAGAGAAGCCTGACCTAAGAGCCTTCCCAGGACAAAGGTAGGGCTGTTTAGATAATGGATCAGTCCATTATCATATTCATAATTAGCTAACATACTCATAATTAGCTGTATAGCTGGGAAATTGTTAGATACTGAAAGACTGAAAGGTTTTCCCTCTGGTCCGCTGTTTCAGCTGGAAAAATACTCAAACGTGATTGGTTGAACTCCCTAACAGCTCCCTATATAAGGGCAAGCTGTCAGAGAGGCAAGCTGCTGAATTGTACATAGTTGCTGAACAAAGAGCTGTTGTCTGAGCCTGTCCCCAGTCTCTTCAATCACCCAACTTAACAGAAATGCTGAATATAATACTCAAGTAGTCCAAAACTTCCTTATGCTAATCCTAAGGAAATGTTACATGGCTTTCATTGTTCAAAATATGTAATGATGCAACTATCAGTACTAATCTTCCTGTTCAGAGCAAACATCTGCTTCTGAGCTCTTTCTCATAATATGACCTAGCAATGTCTGCTTATGTTTAAAATCAGTTATTTACCTTCCAGCAATTAATGTGATATCTAGTTTTTATTCCTCTGTCTGAGATACAGAAAGGATGAATTCAGTGTCTCACTTGCTTGGGTGAGGTCAGGACTTTACAAAATCAAGGCCTAAGTCATTGCCTAATTTATCTTCTTTTTACAAAGGGCCATGCATTCAGGCTGCAGAAAGGAAAGGCTGAAGCTCCATGTATCTATTCCCTCATCAAACTTCATCACTGGAGGTTTTTAAAAAAAGACTGGACAGCCACTTGTCTCAAATTGTGAGGGGTCTCCTGCTTGAGCAGGGGGTTGGACTAGAAGACCTCCAACATCCCTTCCAGCTCTACTCTGATCAGACAACTGGATGCATGAGGTAGAGTATGACTGGGCATATGTAAATGAAGGGGAAAGGCTGGGTGCTATTGTCATGGGAGCATGCAAAACATGTGCCTAGAAATGAACAAAGTGATGCCAACCCAGGCTCTGTACAATATCATTCAGATCCAACCATGGGTGAAATTTACTTACCTTCCTTACTGGTTCGGAAGTGCATGCACCGTGCACATAGACTAGCTTCGCTCGTGCACATACACACATCACATGCACGCACAGACCCTCTGCACATGGTTAAAACCAGGAAGTAATGACACCTGGGTGGGTGGGCGGAGCCTCATGATGCCATTGCTACTGGTTATCCGAATCGAATCGGATCGGCTACCGAATTGCCCGACCCGGTCCGAACTGGAAGCATTTCACCTCTGGATCAACCCCACTGTTGCTAGCCCTAGTAAATCTCCACCACCAAGTTTCTTCCAAACTTCTTCTTCCTGCTGTAGCTCTGGAGAGGCCAGGGTTTGCCTATACTTACTTTTGTTTTGAAAGGAGGTTTGAATTGGTTTCCCATGTTCATATTCGTTACTAGCTAGCTTTTCTCTCTTCTATTCCTGTTCATATTTGAAATAAATGAAACATTGTAAATTCAGGATGAACTCCAGTTTACTCATAACGTCCCGAGACCCACCCTCCCCTTCTGCCCTGAACTGGTATTTTGAGCTCAGATTAAGGTTTGATTCATTTCCCTGATTATAATTGTGCCCCCTTTACTAATGGTCTTCAAAAAGCTTATTAAATTAGGAAAACTTCATGCAAACAGGAAAAGGAGGATAGGGGCTTTTTTTTATGGAGAAGGATGCCTGCAGATGTTATTGTGCTTTATTGCATCACGTCAATAAAAATGAAGCTGTAATTCTGAACTCTGCTTATTATGATAGCTATTAAACAGGATGGAGAATACATATTTCTCTCTCCCTGAAATATCTGTTTTGATCGGCTCAGACAGGCAACACAAGTCCAGCTTTGGAATTGTTTATAAAGTAATCAGCATTAATTTGTTCTGTTCAGATTTAAATTATATACCTTGGGTCTCTCGGATAGGATGCCACCCTAGCAATTGCTGTCAAATACAAATTAATTTGCTGGGATGGGGTGGGTGGGTGGGAGGTGACCATCAATTTCATAAATAATTCATAGATTGTCTTTACATGTAACCAGCACTCAGCAATTTCTCCTATATTTAAAAGAGGTGAGAGAGCCGACAAGATAAGCTACACAAGGAAGGTCAGACTTCAGTGCATTAATTTGGGCTGAAGAGTTCAGGAAGGATCGGATAATCCCTAAGCAGCTTTCCTCTCTAAAGCCCATGGAAAATATTTCATGGCAAATAATGTACATGTCAAGTTGTTACCAATAATATCTGAAATCCCATCCAAAGTGGCTTTCTCTTTTTTTTTCACACTGTTTTGGTCTCAGCCCCTTCCTTTTCAATAGCTGTAACTGCTATATGAGCAGAAGAGGCTAGACCGCGGCATTTATTTTTAAATGCAGAACTGATGGCTCGATTTACATTTGTTCTTGCAAAGAATCAGCTTGGCAAACAAGCATTAGATTTCAGACATAATTCTGTTATTCAAATGGGAGAAGAGTTTGATAGCTATGCTAATCACTTTTATCTGAGAAAACATAACTAATAGCTGGGTTTACATTTGCCTACATTTATGGGCATAATTTTAGCACATAATTTTATTGCATCATAAAACATAATACTGCATTAGCCTGCTCTTTAAAAAAAAAAGAAAAGAAAAAAAAAGAAATGTACCTTCAAGTGATTTGCGCTGAAACCTTCACACCGCATTTAAATGACAGAATCATTTTGAAAAGCTGACCTGTTGGAATTAATATAGAATTCTCTTGTAACCATTAACTAGTTAAGGACATGTCACATACACTTTATATTTAGCAAGAATGTTTAAAACCTTTATATTGGTGTTGATTGAACAGAAAGAGTTTTAGTCTGCTATTCTTTAGCCCTATCCCCTTCCCCCATTTTCACATCAGATGGAGCTTTTCGAAGCTTTATTACTATATCCAAAACTAAAACTTGAAAACAAGGCTAATTTGCATACAATATTTTTTTATGTGCATGCCAGATATGCACGACCAAATATGTATTCATGACTTAAGTACTGGAAATCTGATCAAATAGTTCTAGGGTGCAAGGGTATCAGATATTGCTACTGAACATTCTTCTCTGTGAATATAGAGTAAATGTTCTAATAAAATGCATCTATAATGTACATTTGCTCTAGGGCAGTGATGGCTAACCTTTTTGCCATCGCGTGCCAAAAGCGGGGGGAGCACGGGGGAGTCACACACACGCGTGCCCACATCCATAATTCTATGCGCCCTCCCCCCCGTGCTCACCCGCTTTTGGCATGTGATGGCACAATGGGCCCAATAGGCCTGTTTTTTGCTCTTCCCAGGCTCCAGACCCTTTCTAGGAGCCTGAGGAGGGCAAAAACGGCCTTCCCCACCTCCCCCAAAGGCCCTCCGGAGGCAGGAAACTGTGTGTTTCCTGACTTCTGTTGGGCCCAGAAGGCCCAAAAATCAGCTGACTGGCGCATGCATGCCGGAGCTGAGCTCACGTGCCCACCGATATGGCTCCATGTGCCACCTGTGGCACCTGTGCCATAGGTTCGCCATCATGGCTCTAGGGAAAGGTCAAATAGTAAATATGCTATTAGAAATCGCTTTCATTGCAGGAGACAAATTGTATAGGAAGTACCTTTCATCACATTCTGTGTATTCCATTAGTACTGCTCTCTTTTTGTTTGCCTAAAAAGACTCTGGCATATAAATGGATGGAACCAGTCATGATTGGTAACATTGAAAATATGTGTCACCAAACATGATTGGCTCCATCCATTTGACCATCCAAAGACATGGAAAAGGTGGAGATGTTATGCCTATTTTTAAAGAGCTCAGAAAGTATCACACGTGAAAACAAACCATAGGTGGGGAAATTATATTGTATGTATATTTGATTTCTGAAGCTTTAACTATCACTGAAGCAGTTGGACAGCAGCACAGACTGCTTGATCCATTCCAAATTCCTCTCCTGATCACATGACCCAAAATGGAACACAGGCAGCCTGTTATGTGCTTCTACTGTTGGTAACACTGTTGGGAAAACCATTTTCTGTATTATTTCCCCACTTCATTCTTTATTTTCATATGCTTCATATCATTTTGGAAATTGGATAAATTCTGTAACTTGTAAATAATGGAGTAGGAAATTGGAGAGACTTAAGCTAAATAAATAGGGAGCACATGTATCAAGAGATTTTTCACTAGGATAGGAAAACAAGAGATTCCATTGTGGTCAGATCATAACTGAAGTCATCTTCAATCTTTAACAGTGCATATAACACTAACATATGAGAGAGGAATAGCAGTGAGCATACTAGTTTTGCCTCCCTGTCCATCATTCTTAAGCCTTTCATATATAAAGGGCCTATAGAGAAAGGTTTTCACACAAATTATAATGCTGATGCCATGAAGAAAATGTATAGAGGCTACCCATGTTGCAAACATTTGATATGGGTCATAGAAAAAAGACCCCAAAGACTTAGCACTCAACAGGATTTCTACCTGGTAAGATTATATCAGTTTATCAAAGGTTTTCAGTCAGTTATGGTTTTCCTACTGCTGTTTTGCTATTTTCTGAAATATGTATATAGTTCAACAAATCTAGGCTATATATTGAATCTAATTAATGTGACCAAAGTTAATTCTTTAAATCTGAGCAGATTATATTGAATTCACCTAAAATAATGAAGGCAATGGATGTGGTATCTGTGAGTTTTGTGGCATTTGATTTCACGGCCTCTTGATTTTAGTTGTGCTCCTAATGTAGGATATTGCATTAATTACAGTCCTAATAAGGCTTAATTGTATAGTTATTATTCCATTACACTTGCAGCCTCTAGCAGTCTAGGGATTTGAGAAACATGCATGCCAAGGTCACTACTTAATTAGTGCTTCTTGCAATTAAGAATGAGTAAATAAAAAGCCCAAACCTTAAAATAAAAATAGTTCATGTTTTACTATATAAAACTGAGTATTGTGACTCCTTTCCAAATCCAGAAGTAAGCTTGAAATTTCCCTTTACAGGTCAGTAAAAATGAACCTATCGATATAATATATTTTTCACAAGGAAACCACCTATTTAATTCTTTATCTAATCTATGAGGCCTTTCAGATATGTGAACTTCAGTTCCAAGAATTCTCTGGAATACTGACTTCAAGTCCCAGCCATGTTGACTGAGGAATTCTGGGAGCTGAAGTACACATATCTAGAGGGCACACGAACTGGAAAAGGCTGTTCTAGTTCAAACACACACATGCACACATTCTAAATTAATTATTTTTATCTGTTTCCCTATATATCCTGTAGATCAGCAGGCAGGCAGTTGCCATAGGTCATATGTGAACCTTTGTCTAATTTCAGGAAGAATTATGTATAATTGCAAAATGTATTTGGCTCAGGTCTCGCATGCAATCTGAAAGAGAAAAGGGAGAGGAACCAATAAGAAAGATAACATAGACCCAACAACTTTAGCTTGGGGCAGTTTGGCCCACCTTCCTTTGGATGTTGAGGGAGGGGTTGCCCACTCAGGAATTTTCCTACCTCATTTGGAATGTAGCATCAGCATAAAACCTAGAGCACAGGTAATAGAGTGACTCTCATTACCCAAGATATTGTGGTGGCCTTTAGAGGTGCTGTCCCACAATTGACTAGATGTAAAATTCAAGTTTGTTAAGCTGGGCTCTAAGGATCAGATGGGATTGTTGCTTTTGTATCAGCCACCCTGCTGAATGGCAGCCTCCCGCCCTGATTTACTGGATTCCACAGCCAGCTTGGCAGTAGAGTTTATGGTGTTGGGGAAATTTAATCTTTCTTCAGAAGCTGTTCAGGAGTTCATTAACACCATGACTGCCATTAATCTGATCCAAGTAATTGAGGGCCCAATGCATAGTGGCGGTCTCATGTTGAGTATGGTCTTCCTGTCAGGGCAGTAGCAACATGATTTGTAATTGGGTGAGATTTCCATCACTCCCTTATTATGGTCAGATCACTTTCTGATTGCCTTAGAGCAGGGGTGTCAAACTCAATGCCTGGGGACTGGATCCATCCCATGGGGTGTTTAGATCTGGCATGCAGGGCTGCCCTGGAAACAGTGAAGGACCAGCCCATGGTGCTTATGCCAGCAAAAACAGAGCTTGGGAGGGCCATTTCAATGGCAGAGGGTTGCAGGAGGCTGTTGCAGTTGGAAATTGAGCTCGGGAGCCCGTTTTCACTGGCTCGGGCCACCACAGATACCTCAACACAAATGATATTGAGCTGGTCATGCCCTTCCTGGCCACACATCCCCGCCTCCCCCCTCCCCAGATCAAACACAACCCTAGTGCAGCCCTCAATGAAATCAAGTTTGACACTCCAGCCTTAGAATGTTCTGGGGCTGCTTCCTGCTATAGAAAGTAGGGCATATCCCAAACATCTGAGAGAGAACTTGAGATTATTCTTGAAGGTATGGCCAAAAATTTAATTGCTACTTGGTATGTGACTGGAGCTTTGGATTAGATCATGCATATGTGGTCTCTTCCTTTCTAAAGGAATGGTATATGGACAAGGCTAGTGAAATGAAGCAAAGTAAGAGACACCTAGAATGCCACTGGAGGGACACGATGAAGCAAATCAGATGAAACACAATCTAGAGACATTATTGAGATTTACCTTGTGATGATAAGGCAGCAACGTATTGTTACTTTACATATAGTAAGTTGCCCACACTTATTATAATGATTTCCTGTACATCTTTCATTTATTTATTTTATTTATTTATTTATTTATTTAATCATATTTTTATATCACCCTTCTCCTGCAGGACTCAGGGCAGTGCACAGCCAAAGTAAAAACACAAAACACCATAAATTTAAAATTTGAAAATATTAAACAATTTGGCTCAATTTAGTTAAAAACCCAAGAATTAAAATACCTAATTAAAATTCATTTAAATGGTCAGCCCCGCCTGATGGAATAGCAGGGTCTTGAGAGCACGGTGAAAGGTACGGAAGTCGGGGATCCTATGTATCTCCGGGGGCAGTTCATTCCAAAGGGTGGGGCTCTCATAGAGAAGGCTCTCCCCCTGGGAGTCACCAGTTGACATAATTTGACCGACGGCACCCTGAGGAGTCCCTCTCTGTGAGAGCGAACTGGCCAGTGGGAGGCTATCGGTGGCAGAAGGCAGTTTCGTAGATACCCCAGGTCCTAAGCCATGGAGCGCCTTAAAGGTGGTAACCAGCACCTTGAATCACACCCGGAAGACCACTGGGAGCCAGTGCAGCTCACACAGGAGAGGTGTTACATGGGCCCATAATCACCCGTGCGGCCGCATTCTGGGCCAGTTGGAGCCTCTGGGTGCTCTTCAAGGGGAGCCCCATGTAGAGAGCATTACAGTAGTCCAGATGGGAGGTGACAAGGGCATGAGTGACCATGCGCAGGGCATCCTGGTCCAGAAAGGGATGCAACTGGTAAATCAGATGATAAAAAGCCCCCCTGGCCACAGCCATTATATGGACTTCTAAAGACAGCCATGTATTCAGGAAACACCCAGATTGCGAGTCCTGTCTGTGGGGGCCAGGGTCTCCTCCCCAATAGTCAGCGATGGCACCAGCTGACTATAACAGGACGCCAGAAGCCATAGCCACTCAGTCTTGGAGCGGTTGAGTCTGAGTCTGTTTCTCCCCATCCAGATCCATACGGCCTCCAGGCAATGGGACATCACATCAAGGGCATCATTGGGGTGGTCCAGGGTGGAGATGTGCATCATCAGCATACTGATGGACCCTCACCCCGAAACCATGGATGATCTCGCCCAGCGGTTTCATATAAATGTTGAACAGAAGGGGCGAGAGGACCGACCCTTGTGGCACCCCACAAACAAGGTGCCTCGAGGGCGACCTCTGTCCCCCTGCCAAACTGTGACTGGCTGGAGAGGAAGGAGGAGAACCACCACAACACAGTGCCCCCTATTCCTAACCCCTCCAACTAGCGCAGCATGATACCATGGTCAATAGTATCAAAAGCCACTGAGACATCTAATAGGACCAGGACAGTGGAACAACCCCTGTCCCGAATCCTCCAGAGATCATCAACCAATGCGACCAATGCCGTTTCCATGCTGTATCCCGGCCTGAAGCCCGACTGGTATGGATCCAGATAGACAGCTTCATCCAGGTACCGGGGAAGTTGTCGTGCCACCACAGTCTCAACAACCTTCACCACAAAATGGAGGTTGGAGACTGGATGATCATTTACTAATACAGCCGGGTCCAGGGAAGGCTTCTTGAGGAGAGGCCTCACCACCACCTCTTTCAAGGTGGTGGGAAAGGTGCCCTCACTCAAGGCAGCATTTATAATCTCCTGAAGCCAGCCTTGTGTAACCTCCTGGGAGGCCAGCACCAACCAGGAGGGACATGGGTCCAATAAACAGGTGGCAGTACTAACTCTACCCAGAATCCTGTCCATGTTCTCAGGAGCCACAGGGTCAAACTCCTCCCAGATAATACTCTCAGGATACTCCCTGGACCTACCCAGTCAGAGTCCAAACCTTCCCGAATCTGAGTGACTTTATCATGCAGGAATTGCACAAAATCCTCAGCCCTACCCTGCAATCTTCCCGCACTCCCACCTGAAGTAGGGAGTGGGTCACCCTAAACAGAGCAGCTGGACGATTCTCTGCAGTTGTGATAAGAATGGAAAAATAATTAGATTTTGCCGCTTTTATTGCCACTAGGTTGGTCTTAATATAAGACCTCACTACTGTTCGGTCAGATTCAGATCAGCTAGCCCTCCAATTGCTCTCCAAGCGTCTTTTCCGGCACTTCATCCCTCTCAGCTCCATGGAAAACCAAGGAGCCAATTGAGATCGGCATCGGGTCAGAGGCCACAAAGGCATGACGCGGTCCAAAGCTCCAGTGGCCACTGTATCCCAGGCGGCCACCAGGTCTTCAGTCGAGTCGTGAGCCAGAGTCTCAGGAAATGGCCCAAGTTCCATCAGGAAACTCTCTGGGTCCATCAGGTGCCTGGGATGGAACCACTTGGTTGGTTCCATCTCCCTGCGGCAGGGGGAAGCAGCTCGAAAGTCCAAGTGAAGGAGAGAATGATCTGACCATGACAAGGGCTTGATGTTTAGATCCCCTCTTCCTAGATCATTCAGCCACTGACCAGAGACAAAAATCAAGTGCAGAGTGTGTCCTCCCCCCATGTGTATGGGGCCTACCCCACTCATAAAACCTACCTCTTCTATTATCCTTGGATTTAACTCCTTGGTATTTAGTGAATCCAAATTTAAATAGAGGAGAATGTGTTGGCAAATAGGAGCAATTTATAGGGGAAGTAATGAAGTTTTAATAAAAGAATGTTAGCGTGGAATGAAAGGGGACATATATATATATTTAATGCAAACAAGTATATATATATATATATATATATATATATATATATATATATATATATATATATATATACATACATACATACATACATACATACATACATACATATATATATATATATATATATATATATATATATATATATATATATATATACTTGTTTGCATTAGTGCAGGGGTTTTTTTCACCAAAATGACCTTTAAAAGTAGGTAATGCATTTTATGAACAGCCCTGAGGCTTCTGCTAATTTGTAGCCTAGGAAACCAAATCCAGTTGAAATGAAATCCTAAAATTTAAAACAAGTTATCAATAGGACTATTTTGGCTTAAAGCCAGGTACTTCAATTTCATTGTGATATGAATCATGCCAAAAGTTTTAGTTTGTATGCAGCAATCAAAAGTTAAGTGCAAAGAACCACTATTTTCATTACATAAATTTACAGCAGCAACTTTTCCAGACTTGTGTGAAACTTTGAGTGACAATACCATGTGCATACACACAAGTAATGATTGCTGAAACGGCTTTGTTACTTCTTTTCTTTTATTTCTTATGTCCCTTATAATTATGACTTACCTGTCAGCAATCCTAAATTTCCCTATTACTTAATGAACATTATTGATTACTTTTTCAAGGTGCTAATCCTGAAGCAAGTGACCTCCCAGCCAATTCAAATCAATGATAAAGGAAAAAGACATGAAAATGCCTCCATTAAACAAAGATTGCAGAAAAGGTTGTTGCTAAGAAGCTTAGTCTGTATTTTGTGTTCACAGTTTGGATTAAGTTTTTCCATGTTGGCTTTGCCAAATAACAAAAAAAAAAAAATTATCTGGCTAGCAAATCAATTTTTTTTAATACGCCAACATCCTGTAATTATCTCCTCATTTGGTCCAGGAGTAGAAACACAGATTTCAAAATCTGTGAGAAATTTTAAAAAGTCCACACTCCCCAACTCCAAAATTGTTTGGCAGACAGTTAGTAGGTTACAGATTTATTTTGCATTTTGAAATGGGTAACCCTTGGTCCTGGATACTGTTCATTCTTCAGCCTTGATGCTATGAAATAAAACAAAAGACAAAGTTTCTGTGCACCAGCAATGAGAGACGTGAAGACCAAAGTGACTTGGTATAAATTACAAGCAGCAGACATTCCATCTAACATAGTCAACCCTATTAGTTAGGGAGAAAAACCCATGTGGGTGGTAGACTGCATGTGAGTTCACATCCTCTTTGAGATTGGTTGATTAAAACAGTGCCAACTGAGATTAACACACCACTGGGAATATCCTTATTTACTCCCAGTAAGAAATGAAAGTGATCAGAAGGGATTTATTGCCAGCATGCTCATTAAAAATAAAGGATAGAGGCTGAGATATCAACCAATAGCAATCCTGTGTAGGAAAAAAGAGAATATCTGATGGTGGTGGATAATGAACGTGGCAAATCAAAATACAATGTGCATATGCCAACTATTGCTCAAACTGACTAAGTCTGGAAAGGGAAATTGAAACAAAATGGGAAGTGGCTGCTACTGATCTGGCCATGAAACAATACTCTATTCAAAGTCAGTATCTGTTCTTAATATCAGGGGACAGAAGAGTCAATTTTCCAATGGTAGAAAAAGTTGAAGCAGGGAGTATTTGTGTCGGTGTTAGCCTAGAAATGCTGTTCTGTAATATTTCCAGGAAAGTAACTGAATAGACTAAATATATATTTTTTAAACATGGAAATCATTTAGGAACTCTCTAAATGTTTTAACAGTGGACTTGGCCATGGCTTGTTTCAGGAAACAGTATTTTACCTGAAGCAATAGATTTCTCTGTTTTATTTTTAACTGCTTGGGTTAAATAGTTTGAGAAACATGCACCAGAGTCTGCCACAGATTTATTCAGAAATAAATCCTATCCATTTTAGTGAAGCTTGCTCCTGAGTAAGACCCTTTGTATTATGGTATCATATGGAATCCTATCTTGTTTGCAGGGAAATGCATTTTGAATTGCAGCCTTACAGGCAATGAGGTCCCTATGAAAACGTTTACAGTATTCGGACCAGTTTCTGACTTAATAGAATTGTAACAAAAGGTTTATGGGAACTATGCATTTACACTATTTTTAATCAACGATCTGCCAAGGTGGATAACATTTTCTGCAACTCATAAAGTTTTGCTTGCTCAACTCTTCCAAAGGATATAAGACTGATTTGAAAGGGAATTATTTTTTCTGCTTATGGGTGGTGGTGGGGGGGTGGTACGTATGCATAACATTAATAAGGTTAGTATATGAAAATAGTTGATCAGGCTAAGTAATTTACTGGATTTGGCCCCGATATTATAATCAAAAATTTGTGTAGCTGACACTTTTTTCAACTAATTGCAGCAGCAATTCATTGAAACATTTACTCTGAAAAATTAAGTATTGAATCTTATATGCAGATCATAAAAATGTATAATGAAATAATGAAAGTCCATTGAATAATGAAATGTTCTTGCCCTTCGACCTGTACTAAGCTGCTTAAGTGAATTGGTCATAGATACTCATATAAAGCTCCACAAAAGAAGATAAATAGAGATGTCTTGGTTTCTAATATATTTTCCATATGTTCTCAAAAGTAAGATCTAGACTTTGTGAAGTTTTATGAGATAAGCCATTAAATAGGGTTTGCTTCTGAATGAGAAAGAAAATTCTCAGGTTCTTGATAATAGCTTTAAAAATTTGCAGATGTATTTTATTTCCTTTTGTCTTTGAATTCAGAAGTTGAGGTTGTGCACAAATGGTTTGAAAGCAAATACAAATAAAATACAAATAAAAGGTTTTACTTCATTATGGTTGATATTGACCTACATCCATCATTAAGAAAGTAGCCTTCTATGTCCCCTTTGCTCTTTCTACAATCTTGCAGTTTAATTTTAGATCTGGGGGAAAGGGGGTGCACCTTCTGCTAATGAATGTACATTATTAATTGTGATCATATTAATCATATGATCCTCTGTAATCATCTGGAAATTTTCAGACTTTGTATTGGATACGAATTTCCTCTTATTCTTCAAACCCACTGAAATTTGTAATTTCTTACCTATGAATCATGTGTTCATTAATGCAGAATAGGATTAGCATAGAAATAAAAGTATATTCCTACTGATACCCTTTAAAATTACTTTAAATATAAAGAAGGTGACAATTCACACAAGTTTTCCTTTCATTGGCATTCTTTCAGAGTCTTCTTCTTAAGGAAGTTCGATAACCTTAAGATCTGAATATAAGGGATGAACAAGCTACAAGGATGTCAGGTATCTATGAGTTTCTTTGATTGTCATGTAGAAATAGAAATCCTTATATAGATTGCAGAATATCTTACCAAAGCCAAGGACACACTGCCAAACACAGATTAAGCTTCTTAACAAGGCTTGTAGGATTTTCCCTATAATGTAGTTGAATGCCAAGATACACAAAATCCATGGTAACTCCAAAATAGAACTCTTTTTTCCCCCTAAATAACAAGGCGAAAGGAAACAGTTGAATTGGTAATTCAACTGTTTTAGACATAATATCTGTTCATGAATCGATAGATGCATACAGAATAAGAGAATAACAGATTTAGAAGGGACCTTAGAAGTCCACTAGTCCAACCCCCTGCTCAAGCAGAAAACCATATACCATTTCAGATAGATCAGAGGTCAAACTCAAGGCCTGGGGGCCAGATGTGGCCCACGGGGTGCTTAGATCTGGCCTGTGGGGCTGCCCTAGAAACAGCAAAGGACCAGCCTCTGGTGCCTTTGCCAGTGAAAATGGAGCTCGGGAGGACAACGTACAACCCTCCCAGGCTCCATTTTCAGTTGCAACAGTCTTCTGCTGCCCTTAGGCAGCTCTCCCGAGCTCATTTTCACTGACAGAGGGTGGCAGGAGGCTGTTGTGGCTGAAAACAGAGCTTGAGAGCCTGTTTTCGCTGGCAGAGCGCTCAGGCTACCACAGATGCCCCTGACATGAGTGACATCAAGCTGGCCATGACCACCCTGGCCCTCCGAGGTCAAACACAACCCTGATGCAGCCCTCAATGAAATTGAGTTTGACACTCCTGAGATAGATGGTTGTCCAATCTTTTCTTAAAAACCTCCTACGTTGGAGCACCTACAATTTCTGGAGGCAAGTTGTTCCACTGATCGATAGTTCTTTCACTTTCAGGTCTGGCTAAAGTGTATTGAAAATAAAACATTCACTTATTGTATGTCCATAATCTTTATCCTGGACATATTCAGGCTATCTGTGGCGAAATATCCTGGCTCACCAGAAGATTTCTACTGCTTTAAACTAACTTAAAGTTGACATATATGCAGTTGTTCATAACCTTGACTTAACCAGCAATTGCTTCAGGGCAATCTGAACTACAGGACTTCTCAGTGTGTGATACGTGAATTCCTCTCACATCTGTGAGAAATGATTTGGAAGACAAGAATTTAAAATGGAAAGATGTTTGAGCCAAAATCCATTAAGTTCGTCTTTTTCTGGTACAATTTAATACTTAGTTTGTCCTTTTATTATTTCTGCTGTTACTACACTATATTCTATTAGTTCAGGTTTGACTTTTTATTTCAGGGAATTCAACTGGTTTTGTGCTTTCAGCTAAACTTTGAAATTGCTCCTTCTAATTGCTTGATCCTACTTTTATATTATTCAGGTTGACTTCAGGTTCTTATTTTCATTTTCCCATGTTTGGGCAATAATTTTGTTGTCCAGGTTGTATTGCTTTTTCAAAGTTCTTTTCTTATTTTACAGCTTTTGCTACTTAACGTTTTGTAGGTTGCTAGAATCTTTTCAAAATTGATTCATTTCATTTTCCAGACTAAATTTCTACTTCGACAGCAGATCTTTGGCCTGGTAGCTTGCTTCCAATATATCACCCAATTCTATTTTATTACATCTGTGAGACTGTACATATGCACTGATTGTTCTCTTTTGTCATAACTGATTGGGCAAACATATAAAAATTTTAACTCGCAAAATTTTATTTAAACATTGCTTTTGAATAGATTTCTAAGGAGGCAATTTTCAATCTTCCCCAAATAATTCTCTAAATTGCTATTGAAGATCAGAGAACCGTGGTTCGGTTTCATTATTTTAATGGCTTTTTCAAATTTTCTATTAATTCCATCCCAAAGAAAGCATGTGTTAATTTGTTCTGTTAATTTTGTTTTTCTTTTTCAAATATTTTGTTTTTGATGTTTTTTGTTGTTGTAATTCATTAAGTTCACTATCAATATCTTCTCAACAGTTCAACATAGGCTACTTTTAAGGCAGATTAACAGTTTTGGATTAAAACTGGAGGTCCTTTGGACCTTGGAGGTCATCTAGTCTACCACCTGCTCACACAGGAGACCTATATTAGGGATTTGAACTGCCAACTGCCAACCTTTCTGATCAACAAGCTCAGTATCTTAGCCACTGAACCACCTAGCCGGATACATCTCTGGAACATGTCCCTGCATTTTAAAGAACTTTTCAGGTACTGGAAAAGGTTCAGCAATCTGGTAAAGAAATACCTCTGAAACAATGGCGCAAGAGTTCAGGGGTTATCCGGTCTACTACCAAAACTCTGGTATCTATTTCATAGTTTGTAACCTTCAATTGAGTGAAACACTGTATCAAAACTTGGTAAATGAAAATACCTTAAATAGGCTAAATTACAGAATGCCAGGACCCATTACTCCTGAGGGAATTAAATTTGGGGATTATCCCCCCCCCACACACACACACACACTTCTGTGCCACTGGCCTGCTGCTGTTCAGCACTGCAGCTGCGCTGTTGCAATCAGCCATGGTCACATGATCTTCATTTTCAATGTTTCCTCACAGCTTCCCACAAGTTGATGTGGAACCCAGAAGGAACTGATATGATCGCTGATGCTCCCATACTCCTTGCCATCTTCCCACAAGCAAAGCCTTTGGTGGTGGGAAGCCTGCAGGGAGAAAATCAATGGAGAAATGATGCAGTCCCTCTGTGATTGCACTGTTTTGGCCAGTTATGCACTCCCTTGCTCCCTTCCCCACCCTGCAGCAGCCACTTACCTACCTGCTGGGAAGGGAAGGGGAAGGGGAAGGGGAAGGGGAAGGGGAAGGGGAAGGGGAAGGGGAAGGGGAAGGGGAAGAGGAGAGGAGAGGAAGCGAAGGGAAGGGGAATGGAGGGAAAGGGAGGGGAGGGAAGGGAAAGGGAAAGGGAAAGGGAAAGGGAAAGGGAAGGGGAAGGGGAAGGGGAAGGGGAAGGGAAGGGGAAGGGAAGGGAAGGAGAGGAAAGGGAGAATAGAGATGGAGGGAGGTTTCCCACTCTCACATGTAAGTCACCATCTATTTCCATTTAAAATGATCCCAATCCCTAAAACAGCTGTTTTTACGGACAAAAGAACCTATTTGTGTCTTGTCTATTGTCAGTTTCATATATGTTTACCCATTATTCTGTTATGTTCCATTAGCACAGTCTACAGCATGAATCCTTTTTTTCTTTTCTGCCTGATTGAAAAAATGTATTCAATAATTGTGTTTAATTAATTTTTTTGTTTGTTTTTGAGCCAAGAACTACATTGGAATATTGGAAAATATTAAAACTGATAGCTTAAACATTAGTTTGAGTGACACAGATCAGAGTAGTTCACATTGTAAATAACATATTTGTCCAGTTACCCCCTTTCAGTAAATTGTACCTGGAGGGGATCAATTTTAAGAAGCAAATAGAACAAGAAGGATTAGGTTAGATAGCCCAACTCTGTCCTGATCCACCCCTAAGTTAATTGCTGCTCATTATAAAAAAAAGAAAGAAAAGTTCCCAATCTTTTTATTGAAAGAGATATTTAAAATCATATCTAGTTTTCAGTATCTACTTTACCTACCAAGAGCCTATAAGCCCTTTCTTGCACAATCTTTTTGCTTTGTAACTATGCTGGTCTCTGACTGTAATAAAGATTTGATTTGATTTGATTTGATCTAATTTGATTTATAGGGGTCAGGGAACAAGAGGTATTTTATCTAAGAGAGAAACTCACAACAAATCCAGAAAATCTCTATTAGTGTAGAGAATCCTGATTGTAATATATTAATGAATAGCCATACATTCATGCTATAATGATGAATCTCAGTCTTGTCTTTGATGTCATTGGGCACAAAGCTCTTACAAAATGTTTGAAGTGTCTGGCTCTGTTATAATGATTTATAATTCTCTTGAACCAAAGCAAAAATTGCTTATAAAAATCATTTTTGAAATAAAAAATGAATTACGACTAGAGGGTCTGGGTTTGTTTCAAAAAGAGATCACCTACAAGGAACAAATTATTTTAAAAGCTGCGGGTTCCAGTGTTTTGAGATAGGCAGTCCACCACTCAGAATTTCAAAGTATTGATAATTAAGATCAGTTTATTGAAATGTCAATCTTGTTAACAAAAAATTCTCCACTGCAATATTAATGACGAATCCCATTCTGTATAACAAATGTGGCCAACATCATTTCCACCTTTCCTCTCGTGACTGTTTCTTTTTCTTTTCTTTTTTTTTACAAACATTCTCATCCCATCTCACTGCCACCATGAGCATTTCCAGACACACTTTGAAGTGGCCCTATCTTCATTCCTATCAGCTTTGGAATACTGAGAACCAGCTGAAAATACACCATGCCAATCTTTGCTGTCCTTGCAGTTGAACAATAGCAGTTTGCAAATAATAATAATAATAATAGCAGCACTTCAAAAAAAAATGGTATGTGTGATGTCACATTGTTGCAAATAAATCATAATCATAATAATAATATTTTCTCTCAGTCAATTGCCAAAGGCCACACCGCTTGGATTCACACCTATACTATGCTGATATAGTAGAACTTCCTAGATTCTTTGGAAGATCTGGACGCGTATTAAGGCCAATGCCAGATAAAGAATGGACAGCTGTAATTTCACATTTTTTAAAAAATTTGATTTATATGCCGCCCTTCTCCGGAGACTCAGGGCGGCTTACAATGCGTTAAGCAATAGCCTTCCTACTTTTGTATATTTATATTTATACAAAGTCAGCTTATTGCCCCCAACAAACTGGGTCCTCAATTTACCCACCTTATAAAGGATGGAAGGCTGAGTCGACCTTGAGCCTGCCTGGAATTGAACTCACAAGTAATTGTAGCAGCTGGATCTTAAATGCTGCCTTTGTAGGAGGCATTACTCCCCTATGCTACTCAGGCTCCTTTTGTGTTAACAACAACAACAACAACAACAACAAAATGCCAGACTTAACAATTGTCAGTAAGAAAGACAAAAAAAGTCTTTCTTACTGGATAGACATAGCAGTGCCCGAAGACAGCCAAATAGAAGAAAAGAAATTGGAGAAGATAACAAAGACCTGCAAACAGAAGTAGAACAACTATGGCAAAAGAAAGCAAAGGTAGTACCAACAGTAACAAATATCTTCGGTGCAATCCCAAACAACTGTAGCATTATTGAAACACCATTGGCTTTAACAAATTCACCAACAGTTAATTGCAAAAGGCAGCTTTACTGGGATTAGTTTGGGAGGATACCGCTTAACACAATAAAGCATCTACCTATCCTCTTCCACACTTCTTAGTTTTCTCTGCACATTGCCCGCATTTATCTGCGGTCTACAATAAATAAATGCATAAATAAATAAACAAATATTTACACTGGAATTAAAGGATCTGGCTACCAAGCCATCATTCCTCCTTTATTAAACATTCCATTGAGTATTGTGAAAATGGTGTGATACGTTTTATCAGTTTTGCAGTGAAGTGGTTTTTCCACTACCTTTTATCACATTGTAACCTGTAGTGAGGGCTGGACTGGGAAAGTCGAGGCAATAGCCAATATCTTGAGGAATTGGGATACTCTTTGTGAGGGTGGGCTGCAGTATTATCAACTTCCATGCCATCAGAATAACAAAATTCTCTTGTTTCTCTCTATTGCTCCACTTTAAAGGGAAAGAAAAAGAAATTTGGGGATTCAAGCAGCCTAGTGCTTTTGTTGCACTCCTATTCTTCCCATGCCAAAGAGAAGTGGGAAGCAGACTGAATACTTGCCAATTTTATCCCCCTTCTAAAACAAGCCAGCATTCCCTTAAAAAGATGTTAGGTGTGCATAGAAGGGAGGGAGTAAGAGTTCCCTCCAGTGGTGAAATGGACTGCCCACAACATCTGCACAGCTTCACCACTGCAAAAATAATACAGAAAGAAAGAAAGAAAGAAAGAAAGAAAGAAAGAAAGAAAGAAAGAAAGAAAGAAAGAAAGAAAGAAAGAATGAATGAATTTAGGGTTTTTGTATGCCGAACTGATCCAGAAATAAATCAGCTTAGCTGACAAACTCAGCCAATGTAATGCGATCATAGAGATCCAGAGCTGTTTTGGAACTGGCAATGCGCTGGGCTTCTTTGAAACACTTCTAGATTTCATCAGCCAACTGCTAAGTTAGTAAGTTTTCCATACAATCATTCACAAAGGAAGTTATTGCAATATCCTTTGAGGGTGTTTCCAGAGGCTTGCAGATTCCCTGACTTCAGACTAGACAATGTAGGATTTGGGCAAGGATAGAACTTTTTAATTAAAAAGGCTTTTGTTATTAATGACTTGTACAACTAAAATCCATGTCCCATGTTGTAGAACAGAATGGGCTTATACTTCCTTTTATGTACATCTCTCCAGTGGATATCGCTTTGCCAGATAGTGGGTGTTAAGTTGGGTGAATCAGGACACAACAGCAATGACAATAGCTCTTTACTTCATGCTGTGAATCCAGCAACCGACCCAGGGAAACAGCTCCCTTTATATACTTTACAGTCCTGGCAATCAGCCAATCAGCTGAGAGCAATTACATTCAAACTTTCCCACCAAAACTATATATATAACTCCCCTCCCTTCCCAGAAGGCACTTGGGATATACATTTACATATAAAATCACGCAGGTGACCAGGGCGTGTACGGACCCTAATAGACCTGCGCAGTTCAGTTCGAGGCGTGGCGTCGAGCAGGTCAGAGGAACCTCCTGTTTCTTCCACTCCGCCAATGGAACCTCCTGGATTTTGCCGGGGGTGTTGACCTTTTCAGTTGGTCTCAATTCTTCAAGTTCTCGGCTCTGAACACCGAAGACTTCAGATAAGTTCCCTGTTTGTCTCAGGCTTGAGTTCACTGTTGGAATTGGTTGGTAGTTAGGGACCGGATCATCAGGGATGGTTTCTGTTTCAGGTACCTGTTTCCGTAATTGGTCTACATGTCTGTGCCATACTCTCCCATCTCCCAAATCTACCCTGTACGATTTGGGGCCTGTAATGTCCGTGATCGTTCCTGCTTCCCATAGGGGCCCATCTGTGTAGTTCCTGGCATACACTGGTGACCCTACCAAGAATTTCCTTAGTTTCTTTTCTGCACTCTTGAAACTGATGGGGAAATAGTTAGGGTGTAACCTACCCAATATGCACCTGAGTTTCTGACCCATCAGTAGTTCCGCCAGACTGTGCCCGGTGACGGTGCATGGTGTGGCATGTTGGGCAGCTAGAAATTTATCTACTCTTGCTTGCCAGTCCCCGGGGCCTAATCGTGAGAGTGCCTCCTTGGCCGCTTTCACAAAATGTACAGCCTGCCCATTACTGGCTAGATGAAACAGGGCAGACAGGGCATGCCTGATCCCTAGCTCGGCCAGGTACCCCTCGAACAGTGTGGCAGTGATTGGGGCCCATTGTCTGAAACTAGCATGTCTGGTAGACCATGGGTGTCGAATAATTTCCTGATTACTGTGTCAGTGGTAGTAGATTTCATCAGCTTGATCTCAAGCCACTTCAAGTAAGTGTCAACCACGACCAGGAAGGTTTGGCTGTGACAGGGTCCCACAAAATCTATATGGATTGTTGGCCAGGGACCCTTGGGCCGTTCCCATTCCCTTACAGGTGCTGTGGGGGGGATCTGGCCTAGACTCTTGGCAGGGCTGACACTTCCCCACCCACTTGGTGATTTTGTTGTCCATGTTTAGCCCCCATATGTAACTCCTGGCTAGTCCCTTCATTCTCATAATCCCTGGGTATCCCTCATGCAACAACTGTAACACCTTTTCCCTTAGGCACAAGGGAACAACAACTCGATCACCCCACAATAAGCAATCCTCTTGCATAGAAAATTTGTTGCGTTTGTTAAAAAAACATTTGAATTCCCCACCTTCAGTCTTTCCCAGCCACCCCCTCGTGACCCAACTCATGACTGTCTTTAACATGTGGCCTTTGGCAGAGGCTCTCGCCACTTCCGCAGAAATGAGAGGCCCTGAGTCCAATGTGTTGATAAGTAAGACTGGAATTCCGGGTGTGGGGTCTTCTAGAATGTCCGGTAAAGGGCAGCAGCTGAGGGCGTTGGCATGCATCAAATTCAATCCTGGCCGATATACTAGTCGATATGAATATGCCACTTAAAAGGTTGCCCAGCATGTCATCAGGGGAGACAAGGCAGCAGGAGTTGGGCAGTCCCCTGCCAGGAGACCCAAAAGCAGCCAATGGTCTGTGCCAAGTTCAAAGTCCCAGCCAAATAGATATTTGTGGAACTTCTTAACCCCGGATATGGCTGCTAAAGCCTCTTTGTCCAGTTGGCTGCAGTTCCACTCAGCGCTGAACAGGGTGCAGGAATAATAAGCAATGGGCACCTCTAGTCCATTTGGTAGTCTGTGGCTGAGCACGGCCCCTACTCCAAATGGGGATGCATCACAGACTAACACAAGGAGAAGTGTGGCATTGTATTGGATCAGAAAACTGTCCTCTGACAAGAGTTTCTTTACAGTGGCAAATGCGGCAGATTCTGCTTTACCCCAGGCCCTATTTTTTGCCAATAGTCTGTGTAGAGGTTCCACTACTATTGCCTTGTCCCTCAGAAAGAAGTGTAGAAATTGAGGAGATCCAAAACTGCCTGTAGTTCCACCTTTTTTGGGGGGGTAGGTGCCTCTCGAATCATCCTGATCTTGATTTTGGTGGGGTGAATGCCAGTTCCATCTACCAGGAATTCCACAGAGGGACTGAGATCATGTATTTGTTGTGTTTGGCTCTGAGGCCAGTGCTCCTGAATTTCGTTAACACTGCCCGTAGTCTGTCCCCCAATTGCTGCTCATCTTCTATGGTGATGAGGACATCATCGAAATAGGGGACCACCCCAGGCAGACCTTGTAGAATTGTGCTCTGAAATGGACCTGGAGCTATACTGACTCCGAATTGGAGTCTAGTACACTTGAAGGCACCTCTGTGCGTTACGATCGTCCGTGCCTCTGCGGTAGCATCATCTACTGGCAGTTGCTGGTATGCCTGCACAAGATCGAGTTTAGCGAAAATCTTGCCAGAGCCCAGGGAATGGAGCAAGTGGTGCACAATAGGTACCGGATAAGCGCTCTGTTGGAGAGCCTTATTAATTGTGCATTTATAATCTGCGCAGATGCACACAGACCCATCAGGCTTAACTAGGGTCACTATTGGGGTGTCCCATTTAGTGTGGTCGACGGGAACTAACACCCCCTGTTTGATCAATTTGTCTAGCTCAATGTCTATCTTTGGCTTTAGAGTGAAAGGCACCCTCCTGGGTTTAAGCCGGATATGGGGCGACATTGGGGTCGAGGTTAAACGCAATAGGGGTCCCCACATACTTGCCGAGCCATTCATCAAACACGTCCTGGAACTCCTGCATCAGGTCATCCTTCAGGGTGTCGCTTTTGTTTCGGCTGTTCATGTTGCAGACTCTGGTGAACCCCATTCCCAGGGCGTCGAACCAGTTCATTCCCAGGAGACTTGGCAGGTTCTGGCTTGCCACAGTGAGGGACAGCTTCTTCCGATACTCCCCGTATGTGATTTGGAATATGCCGCGTCCTTCCACTGGAATGCGGTTGCCCTGGTAGTTGCATAACCCGAGCCTCTGGTGTCTTAGCTGGTGCTTCTGGGTGCTGGGTACAGCCTTCTGTAGGTTGGTGACACGATGATCAGTGGCGAGCCGGTATTGAGTTCCATCTTGCACATGAAAGGCATTGGCGGTATGTAAGCAGACATTGTGTTTGTCTCTCTGGGTGATCTACTCATCCGCTTGGCTGGATTCTGTGTTTCAGCTCTCTCTGTGGCTTCACGGCTTCAGCTCTTTGCCTAGCTTTGTGCCTCAAAATCCCACCTTCATTGCCAATGTTAAGTTGGATGAATGATGACATAACAGCAAGGTAGTGAGTGACAATAGCTCTTTACTTCATGGTGTGAATCCAGCAACTGACCCATGGAAACAGCTCCCTTTATATACTTTATAGTCCTGGCAATCAGCCAATCAGCTGAGAGCAATTACATTCAAACTCTCCCGTCAAAACTATATACATAACAGTGGACTTCATCGAAACCAAGTGTCACTAGGTTTTACCGCTTCAGCATTTATTTAGTTGCCAAAGTACATTAATATTATTTTTTTTAAATGTTCTTTGTATTTTTTTTAAAAAAAGAACTTGGAATATTTCCCCTTTCTTTTTCATTCTCTTGTCTCCTCCTAGCTTCAAGAGCTTATTTCGAGGAGAAACTCTAAACCTGATTCATGAACTGTCACTGTCCCACACAGAATCACTGAGATTTTCGAAAATAAGGTATTTGTATATTCTTCAGCCTCAGCAGTTCGTACTGAATGAAATGTTTCCCTCACATAGGTACACACTCAGATGCTTGCCATGATCTGGAGGCTATCAATTGAAAGATCAGCACTGCAAGTTGTTCTCCAAATAGCTCAGAATTTGGAATCAGTTAGTTGCTATTTCAGTTGTGCCAGGGGCTTTATCATATTACTCCTTGAATAGTTGCCCTACTGTTCTGAAAGGAAAATAAAGGTAGCATTTTGGTCTCTTCAAGTAACTATTAAAATAAAATAAAAAATACAAAAATTACCCAAGGTTCCAAAACAGATAAGACTTTAGAACAATCCACCCCAATGCAGTCTACCCCAGACTACAGTTTCCAGAATTCCAAGGAACGATGGCCAATTGATGGCCTCTTGAGGGCATTATATTAGGGAAGACAACATTAATATGCAGCAGTTCAAAACCACTAGATTTTTATTATCAGCCTTGCAGTACAACTTACATTTTTCTGAAAAACAAAGTTCCTTTGCCTTTGGGATTTTGTTATTAAATTAGGATTATTCAGTTTTGCATTTCTTTTCATATCTTTTACACATGTAAGGATAGCTTAGTAATTTTTAAAGCTAAGTGTCACTATTTTAATACCCTATGTCACCCTTCCTTAACATCTGGAGGATAGTAAGATGTAATCAGAAAGTTTAAAAACAACTACGCACTCCCCCTCCCCCCCCCCACACACATACAAACAGAGGCCAGTCTTGTTCTCAATCTTCGTTGCACTGATGTACCATCTCAAACAATCCTCTACAGTATGTATCTTCAGAAGTGGGTTCCTATAAATTCCATAAGATTTACTACCAAATAAGTATTATAAATTTGTTCTGATTAGGATAAATTAAAAATAAGTGTCAAATTTAGGAACAAATTCTCATTTGAAAACAATGCCTTACTTAATTATAAAGCATGCAAATTACTGAGGGCAAGGGGTGCTGTTGTTATTTTACTAATGAAAAAAGAATTTGAATCTGTGTATGAGTGTAAGGTTGGGAGCATTAAGATGTTATAGCTGACTGCCCTGAGCCTCTGAACTCCATGATGCTCATTGTATGCTCAGCTTGAAATCAATACAATTGTCAAGATTTCTATGTCATTAAAAAAAAAAAAAACCAGACTAGTATTACAAATTTTTCAATTCTAAACAAGTAAATGTGTTTCGCAAAGCCACTGACACAAAGGTACAAGTTTCTGCTTCAAATCTCAAATCCCAATAGTAAGCAAACTCTTTGCCCAGTTTTGCACCTCAGTTAAATCACCACTATATCATTTTAGGGAGAACAATTAGATTTATACACATTTCCCTGCAAAATTACCCCTACTTAAATGATTAAGTAACAATAACTCTGTCAGATGAACAACTTACAAAAACACGCTAAGAAACATAGTTACACATGGCTCTAAAAGTATGATCATCCATGTGTCTAGGCGGCAGAGGGGAGGCCTTTTCTGGATTCTCAAGATTTGATATTTTATTTATTGTTTATTTATTTATTGGTTCGATTTATATGCCGCCCTTCTCTGGAGACTCAGGGCGGCTTACAATGTGTTAAGCAATAGCCTTCATACTTTTGTATATACCTGCTTAGTAGGGCTTTTGCACCCCCCCCCCCGGTGTTCTTTTTTATACAAAGTCAGCTTATTGCCCCCACAGTTTGGGTCCTCATTTTACCTACCTCGGAAGGATGGAAGGCTGAGTCAACCTTGAGCCTGGTGACATTTGAACTCGCAGTAATTGCAGGCAGCTGGCAGCTAAGTGCTATTTAACAGAGCTTTAGTCCACTGCTCCACCAGGCTCCTGGTATAAACTCAAAACTACATATCATATTAGAGGGTTTTTTCCCCCCCACATTTATTAAACAAGCAGAAAAGCAGATTGTTTAGAGTTTTATTTGGATTTCTCAAATTTCTGATACTGCAATTTACAATTACGTTCATACTTTGCACTAAGGTGCAATGTGATTTGCTTGTTTTTGTCCTGGGGAGGGAAGGGAGGGAACTGTGAACTGTGTGGACCCAGTCACAGTGGTTTGTAAACAATGCTAAACTATGGTTTAAACATGTGCAATTTTTGCCAATTGCTGTTTTATAAAATGTGGCTCTTAATACTTGTCCTTACTATTTGTCCCAATTCCACCAATGTATCTGTGATGAGTTCATGTCTTTGTTTTTCTCTGAACAATGAAGATAAGACCGCTGTTCATCTTTGCTGGGAAAATCAGATTTAGCCTTCTTCGGGGGTTGCAGGTAGGAAAATTAGCATAAGGACAAAGTATTGCTACATTATTACCTATTTAGCACCTGATTAAGCCTTATTTAACCTACTGGCACTGGTCCAATGTATAACTCTTTAGGGATTTTTAAACATTTTTTGCAAATGTACCATTGTTCAGATGAAGCAGGCATCTGTGCAGCCGTCAGTATCTTCCACTATCATTAGGGTAAATTGGTTCCCTGGGCAACGTCCCAGGAACACAGGTGTCCTGATTACAGACATCCTGATTATGTGGAGCTGACGGTAGTCATTCACAAAAGGAACACAAACACATTGTTTAACAATCACCAACAAGCATGTCATAAAACTGAGGCCTTCTTAGTTAGGGAGAACATTCAACACCATTACTTCATAACCAGCTAACTAAACTGGGGGGAAATGTATTCATATCACCAGCACTTTCTTCACCAATCTTATTTCCCAATAAAATCTTAGGAAATCATTATTTTGTTCTAAGGAGAGGGAGAACTCATCCAAAAAAAAAAAGAGTTTACCTGAGCTCCCTAATGCCTTTTGTAGAATAGAGCTGAAAGTGAACTGCCATTTTATGGACAGGCAGTCGTTATACAATTTATTCATTTGTTTATTCTTCCTAAACCCTATTCATATGTTTTTTCCAGCCTTCCTTTTGCAGGACACAGATTGTGATCAGGGCTTACTTGAAAAAGAATTTAATTAAATCTGTTCTGATTGAAATGCATTAAGTGTGTGAGGGATGTGACTATGTAAGTGTAGGTGAATTGATCCCACAAATGAGCCTTCCATAAGCCCATGGCTATGTAGCATATTCAGCTTACATCACACTGTGAATTGTGTATAGTCATTATAATTGAATGTTCATTACTCATTTGATTTTAGATTTGCTTTATTCATGTGTGTTATTTTACCTAGATGCTTCCCATTGCATGAAATGTACTGTGCCAAGGAAGCCACATGAGTTTAAAGTCTGCTCTTGTAGTATCCTTTATATATTGACCAATAGGAACAAATTTAGAACTGGATTTTTTTCAGAATTTCTAACATATTTACTTGGAAGAAAAACATAAATGTGAATGATAGCTGTGATTAGGAATGATCTGCAGTGATTGTGGTGGTGCAGCGGTTAGAATGCAGTATTGCAGGCTAATTCTGCTGACTGTCAGGAGTTTGATTCTCACCAGCTCAAGGTTGACTCACCCTTCCATCCCTCTGAGTTTGGTAAAATGAGGATCCAGATTGTTGAGGGCAATATGCTGACTCTGTAAACTGCTTAGGGCTGCAAAGCTCTGTGAAGCAGTATATAAGAGCTAAATGCTATTGCTATTGTGTGAAATTGGACTATTTTCTATCCTAGGTGTAGACCATTTGCTATCAAAGTTGCAGAATAAAATAGTTAGAAGTTAGAAATATGAAAAAGAAATAATATATTTAATAACACATATCTTGACTGCATCAAGAATCACATATGCACAAATTGGAAACAAGAAGAAGTCCCAACTCAAGATAGAATAGTATCTAAAATTATGGAATGTGCTGAGATGGATAGAGTCACCAAGGAAATTCAAGGAAAGGAAGAATCTGAATATTATCTAGTCTGGCAAAGGTGGTATCAATGGTTAGAGGGGGGAAAAAAAGAAAGAAAAATCAAATAAAAGGAAGATATAAAAAGAGTAAAATAAATTTCTATATCAAATGAAATTTAATAAAGAAATACCAGATATCAATAAAATAATATCATTATATAAGGTGAGAGAAAGAATGTATACTGAAGAATATAGGTTATTGATATTGTAATAATTCAGACATTACATTTAGATGTCATTAAGAAGATGCTTGTTGTATATTGTTTTACTTGTATATATAAATGTATTTTGTGGTTTCTTAAATTAATAAAAGTTTACAAAATAAAAAAAATAGAAGTTCAACTGTGCTGTCCCCCATCTCCAAAGGTGAGTTGGATAACTTCTTGGTATCAACCTCCTGATTACAGAATTCTGTAATTCTCTTTCCATTACTGTTTGCTTAGAAGCAAACCTGACTGCATTCCCATGTTATCTAAATTCAGTACATCTTTTTTTCCCCAGTGATTTATTTTTTGACAGATTTTTAAAGGAACAGTTTTGTTAAATGTCTATTGAAATTCTCAGTCATCTGGGTCATGGTTGTCCTAAAGGTGTTTTTCCAAAAAGCAACTGGACTGTCTTGGGTTTTTTTTTTTTCTTTGAAAATAGTTCGCTTCTCAAGAAGCTTCTGAATTGAAGAAGCTTCTTGGATGAGTAGTGAAACATTTTCAAAGAAAGAAAAAAACACATGAAAGTCCAGCTGCCTTTTGGAAAAGCACCTTTGGGGCAACAGTTTTGTTACTTTTAGAAATTAACTTTTAGAAATTAATGTTATAATGACAGGATTTTTTGCATCTATATCTTACATTACATTATTAAAAGTTTGTCAGAGTTTGCAACAGCAATCAAAACCAGAAAGCACACACAGGTAACTGATTCAGCCGGATTCATTAACTTCTCTTTATATATAATATAACACATAAGTAAATGTACAACACCAATGGCAGGTTCTTCCAATGTGATAGAGAGTTACAAGCAAAATACAGGCAGAGCAGAGAACAGCCGAGATGAGTTTCAGTTTCAATTCAGCAGACAGACTAGTTTCAGTTTCAGCTCAGCCCTCAGACCTAAGCACAGCTAAACTACGCCCAGCCTCCAAAACTGTTTCAGTTTCCAAACAGTCCCCACTGGCTAACCTGTTACCATGTCTATCCAAACAGTCCCCATTGGCTGACTTAGTTGCTATGCCCATTCATTGGCTGACCTTGTTACCATGTCTTCCTAGTCATGAACTCTCATACACACTGACAAAATTATGCTGAATAGTACTTTGAAAATATTTTTAAACTACCTATTCCTTACCTACTTACATAGGTATTATAACTCCATATTGAAGATTAACCTTAGTAATGTCCTACAGACAGAACAGATAGGCAGAAATGAGGCAGCCTTTGCTAAAGGAATATGATATTTTGAATAAACTTGCCTATAAATTGTATTTAATGGAAATGCATACCCTGTATGGATTAGTCTGTTAGCCAATGACAATGATAATTAAAATCTGCCATGTCCATGAAGTTTATTCCCATGAAGGAATACTTTTACCTATACACCAATGCTTAGAATACAAGAAATAAGCAGTATTTATTTTAAGTCGTAGCACAGGAGGCTAATATGCTTTAATAGCTATAATGGAAATGGTAGGATGAGTCCCATGCTACTGGGAAAGAGCTGAGGATATTTAGGAGTACTAATGTTGTTTATGACATGGCTAGCTTAAAGCCTTCAGGACATCTAATTGATTATGTTGCCTTGCAGGAAAAAATGTGAAGCTGCAAAGAGACAATTACAGTGGGAATATGGAACATAAGAAAGAAACTCAACACAGTGAAAGATGCAGTGACTGACTGCACACTGATATCTTAATTCAATCAGAAAATCATCTGTTTGCTATTCACAAATTGCATTCTCAAAAAACAAAGAAGAAAGAGCATTGGTTTCAGAGAAAGGCTGTAGTACAAGAAAATACTTGGATAGAATGCAGTCAATCAATCAAATATAATTAAATTTCTTGGATAGCCCTTTAATGTGACATTTATCCAAGTTTATCTCCAATCATTGATATAGAAGAAAAGGGGTTTAATGAGTTTTATAGTCAGGTTCAAACTGAAATTGGCAGAACAAACAAGCAATTGTGCCCCAAGTGGTTGGAGATGAGCATGACAATGTTGGAAATAGGAAGTGGAAAACTAAATTGGACTATAAGATTTAGTAAAACAGAATAAAACAGGAAATGATTTATAAATTACTGCCAATTCAGTGATTAGCTATAGGGTTAGTGGTTAAGGCACCAGACTAGAAACTGGAAAATGGTGGATTCTAGTCCCACTTTAGGCATGAAAAACTGCTGGCAATTTTGGGCCAGTCACATTAGTGTAATGTAATAACACAGTGCATTATCAGATTAAACTTTGGAGCAAACTATTCCACAGACCTAAGGAATCTTCTCAGCATTTTACAAATAAAATACATAAAATATGCAACATATTATAAGACACTTTAGAATCTGTATATCCAATGTGTTCTATGTATTAATTTTTCCCTAGATAACTTCTCTTCTGATCAGACTCTACCTCATATTACATCCATTTACAGTTTCTACACTTTTTAGGAAGGTTTGGAGAACTGGCTCAGAGAAAGGTAGTGAGAAGGAAATTAGAAAGTATGTCCTGTGAGGAGAAATCGCAGAACTGTGCCATGTATAGCCTTGAAAAGACGAGACCATATACCAGGGCTCCTCAAACTTGGCAGCTTTAAGACTTGTGGACTTCAACTCCCAGAAGCATAGCTGCCAAGTTTGAAGACCTCTGCCATATACCCACATGATAGCACTATTCAAATACCAGAAAGGATGTCACACAGAAGAAAATCAAAATTTATTCTCTATCACTCCAGAATGTAGATCACAGAACAATGGATCAAAAAAGCAAGTCAATGCTGAGAGAAGGTTAGAAAAGACTTTAATAGCAGTTCAATGGAGGAACGAATGACTCAAAGGTAATGGGTTCCTATTTACTAGATGTGTACAAGCAGAGGCTAGACAGCCATTTATAATGGATGCTTTAATTTGGATCTTACACTATGATTTAGGCTGTGTAATTTAGGCAGCATGCTCAGTCAGTCAAAAGCTTTACTCTGAGTCTGTGCATGGGGCGTGTATATGCATGTGTGCAAATATATCAGCAAATGTATCAAAATATACAAATTAAGTGGGAAGCATAGGGAGGTTCTTCAACAGTGAATTTTTTTTGTATTTAATTATAATCTGATCTCTCTTCTCTCCTTACTATCTTTTGCCAAAACAAAACCAGCCCTGATATAAAATAGGCTACAACATAATCTAATGCAGGAAAATACTTCAACACATTATAGATGTGTTTTCTGTCTCCTTCCATCTGTACCACCAAATGTTTAACTTCTCAGAAGAAGTGATACTGGTGCATAATAATTCACTATTGCTCTCATTAAAAGACACAGTTAGTTAAAAACAGAGCTACCCTTTCATTACTCTTCGTTCACTTTCCGACAGAATGCTGTAAAAGGTTAACTTTAGTGGGGACAAATACAAAAATTAATCAAGTGCTGTCAGCTATGAGTAGACCAAGATGTTACATCTACAGAGAAAGATCACAAACAAAAATGATGAGCAGAGAAAGACTGAAAGTTACTTAGATTGTTAGGTTAAATATGTACTCAGGAATGTGTCATTAAGATTTGAAGTTATCGAGGGATGGAAGAAATGAATTGTGCAGTATTTAGGCAGCTTTCATGACAACTCAGCATACCTTGGGTCAAGCAGGGTGTGAGTCAATGGTGGGTTGAAGTTGATTGGGTGAGTGGATGAGAACTTTGAGGATACAGTAGATAGTTTCAGGACTTGAAGGAAAGGGAGTGGAGTAATTAGGGCAGGCAGTAGCGTCTGAATACGACAGAGGGACAAATATAGTACAAATATAGAAGGCAGAATTGATATTTGATACTGATTTTACTTTCCAGTTCCTAGTATTCATCCCTGCTGCCAGGGATGAATCTCAATGGTCCTGATCTCTGATTGGTAATATTAGAAGCCAGGACAGTGAGTAATAAGGCTACTCAAATCTATGATCACCAGTCATGACCCTCTAGAATGGAGTAAGGGACAGTTGTTATCCTTAATAGGGTCTGGTGGCTCAGCAGACTAAAGCACTGTGATTAACGCCAGCTGTCTGCAATTACTGTAAGTTTGAATCTCATCAGGCTCAAGGTTGACTCAGTCTTCCATCCTTTCTAAGGTAGGTAAAATGAGGACCCAGTTTGTGGGGGCAATAAGCTGACTTTATATAAATATACAAAAATATGAAGGCTATTACTTAACGCATTGTAAGCTGCCCTGAGTCTTCGGAGAAGGGTGGCATATAAATCAATTTTTTTTAAAAAAAATGGCTTTCAAAGGCTGGATACTTGACTGTGTTACCTTCTGTCTGTCTCCTACTCTCCAGGAGCAGTTGGGTTTGTTGAATTTGTTGCTGGTTTACTAGCCATCTGGCTGTACATGAGATCCTTTCCTGAGCTGCTTCATTCTGTTGTTCATCTGACAATTAAGTCCCCAGAATAAATGATTCTCTGATTCAGGCTTTAACTTGACCTCATGCAGCAAATGAGTACAGCTGAGGAATTCATGGCCACTGTAGCAGCCCAGGACCTAAACTAAGTTGTTGAGAGCATGGAGGACATATTTGGAGTCATATACTCAATCTGTGGGTTTTTTTTTTTTTTAATCATAGTAAGATCTGAAGATTGAAGGCATCACCACCAGTTTGTCATGGTCAGATTGCTTTTTATTTGCTTTTTGACTTGAGGGGAGGAAGGATCTATGAGTGGTCCATATTATCCCAATGAACCTGGATAAATTTGAGAGTGAACTTGGGGTTTTCTCTGAATTTGACAGGTGGTTCCACCAAGATATTAGTCTTTGCCTGGAATGGCTGTACAATGAGGGTTCTGAGCTGAATCTTGCCTATGCAGACCAGGGGTGGGTTCTACTTACCTTTACTACTGGTTCACAATGGGGCCACGGGCGCCTGCTCACTTCGCTCACTTGCACACTCTTCTGCGCATGCACAGAATTTTGATGATGTTGGGGTCGGTGGGTGGAGCCTCCCGCCAGTTTTACTACCAGCTTTATAGAAACGGTGTGGAGGGGGGCAATCCATCACTGATGCAGACTCTCTGCAATGCTGATGAGCAACTTGGCTTCAAGGCATTTCAGGAAACGAAACAACAGACAAGATGCCATCAAGTCCTTCGCAATAGGAAAACTCAGGAAACCAGAACATTTTGGAGTTCTGGAAAGCTTTAAATTGCTAATAGGATAATATACCAGAATCTTAAAGGGCTGCCAAAGTAATTTTCAAACTCAACGTAATAGCATATTTAAGATGGAGTTACATTTTTTGATGTCCAGTTTGCTGCAGTGGTTAAGGTGCTGGGCTAGCAATTGGGAAACTGTGAGTTTTAGTCCTGTCTTAGGCATGAAAGGCAGCTGAGTGATTTTGTGCTAGTCACTCTCTGTGTGCAGAGTGCACACAGTGTGACTATTTTGAGACAACCCAGGAGCAAAATACATTAAACAGAGGTTTGTCTTTCAAATAGTGGTTTATCTACAAGGATTATATACATACACGTACTAGGCAAAGTCAGGCAATCAATCATCAACTACAGCACAGAAGCACACATGGAGAGAGAGATATACACACACAGGGCCTCTCATATTGCAACCTCTTAAAGCGATAGCAGTCAAATAACCCTGCTGACTCATTGCTACCATTGCATCATCATTACAGCATTACAACATTACAGCATTACAGCATTACAGCAGCTGGTCAGCTATTAAATCGTCATTACCCTGACACTATCACAGCCTAAAGGTTCTTGTTGTGGGAAAATAGGAGGTAGGAGTATGTACACCACCTTGAGTTACTTACAGGAGCCTGGATAGCTCAACAGACTAAATATCCTGTTATTAACATTCAGCTGTCTGCAATTATTGCAAGTTCAAGGCTCAAGGTTGACTCAGCCTTCCATCCTTTCTAAAGTAGGTAAATTGAGGACCCAGTTTGTGGGGGCAATAAGCTGACTTTGTATAAAAAAAAATATACAAAAGTATGAAGGCTAACGCATTGTAAGCCGCCCTGAATCTCCGGAGAAGGGCGGCATATAAATCTAATCTAATTTTTAAAAAGAACAGTATGAAGGGATAAAATCTAAATAAATAAATACTTTCTCCTTACATCCCCCCCCCCTCCTTTGGACTCAATTCTTTTTTTCTGTAAAGACCTAGAGGATGGTAAAGGACAGGAAGGTCTGGAGGAATGTTGTCCATGGGGTTGTGATCGGTTGGACATGACTTTGCAACTAACAACAACTCTTCAATCATTTCTGCCCAATCTTTCCCCTAAATAATGGGATAGGTTGCAATAACTATATCCAAATAGACTAATTCAGGATCTTGGGATTTCAATTGAAACTAGAGAAATCAAGGATTGAAATGCAAAATGTACTCATATTGACCAACAAATGGGGGAACATTAGGATCCCAATATTGATGATATGACTTCCCAGTTTTTAAAGATAATAGTAGCTATAAATACATGCTTGCATCAGTGTGTGTAGATGTGTAGATAGATGATTGACAGATAGATAAATGACAGTGAGTTAGTTAGATAGAGACACATAAATCTATTTCATTGACCTATGACTAGACATACCCAAAATACGTCTTCATATTCTTGGTTTCACTCAGTTGCACTTGAATCTCTTTGCATTAAAAAAAAATCTGATTCTTGGGAAAAAAACATTCTGGCAGATCTGAAACATCTCAGTTTAAGGAAGTTTATATGATCAATGTTTTAGAGCTTTTTATAGAAGAATTGGGGTTTGTTTAGAATACTCTTTAATAGCTTCTGCATCATGAGCCATCCAAGATAACGGTTCTTAACTATGCCATATTTTCCCCATCTGAGAGATTATGAGAGCAGTTCTGATGGCCCATTCAAGTTTCTAGGGCATGTCTCAATTCTTAATATGACTAAACAACCTAAAATACACTGGTACAATGAATTACAATAATCAAAGAGCTCAATAAATAATAAAATCAACTTCCTTTGCTTTAAAAATATACAGAACATGACACTTCTGTTCTTTTCCATTGACTCAATTAAAGAGTGGAAAGAAGCTATCAATGACTACAAGCAGGAAGACTCCCCAGGAATTACCCCTGTTTGTAGATTCTTTATGGAATTAGGTGACAGCTGGCAAAGTTTGCCGTAGGGTTAAGAGCTCAATATCCATTTCAGTTTCCTCTTTTCATCAACAGGAATCCTACACGTAAATCACATAATGTAACACATTTGCTTTCTTCTGTTCCATTCTAGGATTTAGATTAGCCACTAGTAATACGAGCCTGACTGTTTAAACAATATAGATGTCATACATTATAATATTAGCTTTACTCATTGTCTCAATGCAAACTTTTAAACAGAACATTTCTGACCTTGAAACTCAACTCACTCCAAAGAGCTCCTTCTCTAATTAAAACTATATGTGACCCACAAGGCATCAAGGCAAGGAGCATCATCAAGTTTATTGATGCCACCTTCACCTGCTAATGAAAAACAGAGGCAATTTATAAAAGGAAGGAAGATTAGAATCAGTAAGAAATTTAGACTGGCAGGGAGAGAAAAGGAGAATAAAGATAACTTTGAAAAATTTCAACTCTAATAACCCAATGAACAATATATGTTTTTGTTTTGTGGAGAACTGTGGCACAATTGTGAAACTTTGGACTTTCCATTTCTGGGGGGGAAAACAATAAAGCAACATGTTTTCATAGATATTCAGTCTTCCAAATACAGAGGCAGCTATTAAAACTTATTGTAGAACTGAATCTGATTTTCCTGGAGAAGTATGGCTTGATTTATTTTGAGGCTGCATTTGATTTCTTCATTTCTGTATCCAAGTACAGAATAGAATGTTATGTCATTGTGATTTCAATCGTTTGTTTGGTTAGGTTAAAATTTAGTGATAGGGTTTGTGATGAGTTAGGTTAAAGTTTCATGATAATCAGATCTTTATTACTATCTCAAATGGACTATGAAAAATCAATATTCTATGTTATTATTTTGGTAGCAAAAGGAGGTTAACTGCAAATATTTACCCTGTAAGTTTCTAAAAGTGACTATAGAGTGGATATTTTTCTTTCACTTCACACAGACTGATGCAGAACACAAGAGATATTATTCTTCCTTTTCACCAAAAATAAAAATCCCATACAGAACTTCCTGTTTAAGAAAAATAGTTTCAGAAGTCAGTCTCTTATCAGCAAGATTATGATATACTCAAAAGTGGAAAGGGTCTAAATTACCCACAATGGAGGATAAAAAAGATGGTACTTGCAGAGATGGCTAAATTAACTTCTTTGATTAGAGAAAAGACAATCCCTACATTTATGACTAACTGGAAACCCATTATAAAAAGCATATAAAAATCAGTTTTTCAACTTCACATTCTAAGTGATATCTAAGCTTCTCTTGTAGAGATGGGCTTAGAGTATATCTGCAATAAAACTATGAATTCAAAATAAAAACTGGATATATGGAAGATGCTTAAGCATCAGTGTGATCCATCATTGCTGCCTCCTCCTTGTCCTCTTCCTCCTAGTGCAGCTATTCACAGAATGAGAACTGTGGAAACTAAATGGATTAATAGATCAAATTTAAACCAACATTAATTTTTTGTCCTGCGCTATTGAACACAAACCAATCAAAAACGTTTAGAAGATTGTTTATGACTTCCAATGTAGCAAGTTTTATATCATAGAGAAAACATCAGAACAGCAACAAAAACAAAAGCACAAAAAATAAAACACAAATAAAAGAATACTTTAAAGCCAAATCATTTTTACATTGTATTGTAAAAAATTGTCCTTGAAAAAAGACCCACTGCTTTATAATCTCTTGCCTTGCTTATATTGTGCCCAAGACTTGCTCATACACCATGCTCTTTAGTAAAAAGACATTCATTCAGTTATAGGTCTGACAAGAAAGAAAATAAAACTAGCATCAAAAAAGAGCCACTTGGCAGTCCAGTCGCCATCACTTTCAGTGTTGAAGCCAACACCTTTTGTATTTGTGCTTATCAGCTGGAAATCCTGGTGTCTTTGCCAGAGAGCCCACTGCTTAGTTTAGGAAGAAGACAGATGACTGTTTTGCCTGTTCCCATAACATCACATTAACTATTCCGAACAGCTTCAAATGATGTTGAAGGCTGCCTAACGTGATGAACGCAAGCTCACTACTTCCTTTTGTTATTCAGTCAAGTGACGGCTTTAATGACTTTCCTTTTTTTTGCGGCTCATCCGTATCACTTCTACAACATCCTGCCTTGTAAAATAGCAGTTCTTTGCATTCATAACAGTAAGAGACTCAATAGCTCAATCTTATTCTGAAGTAGAGAATAGAGAAAAGAGTCAGTGAGAAAATACAAAGGGCAGTTCCCTCCGTCAAGGAGTTTAAAAATCTAGATTTCACCATAAGGAGGGAAACATATAGAAATGGGGAAGACACGGACAGATGGAGTGGAAGATCAGAGAGATACTCAGTTTCATATATTTTAATAGTAATTCTCTGTTGTTCCATTAATACTGGGTTTGTGAGTTGTCTAGCATTCATTATGTGGAAGATACTTGGAAATCTATTTTTTAAATAAGTTCTTTATTTATGGCTCCATTCTAACTCTAGGCCTGCCTAAATTTCCAAACATGTAATTAAGAAGATGAAGGACTCTCACAGAATTAGGGATGCCCCACAAAGTGAGATCCTATCCTTCACAGGATCAGAGAGGATTGATGGTAGCATTTCATTTGGATCGTACCTGCTGTTGATCCAAAGCAAGACAACATCAGTAAAGTAGGGCCTACAGAACATCCAAGGTTTGTAGGAAAATTTTGTGGAGGAACTAGAAAGGGCATAAAGGATTTTGAGTCAGGCTTACCTCTTGGCAAATGACTGGACTGGTCACTGCACTTATCTTGGCAAGATTTCAGCCTTGGAAGTGGCTGAACCTATGTTGTGAAAAGGTTGATGGGCAAGTGGAGGTCGCAGAAACTGCAGATGGGGCAATGCACACACTTCCCAAATCCCAACATGCATTATGCAGAGCAGTAGTGGGTTCCTCTTACCTTCACTACCGGTTCGGAACTGGGAGCGCACGTGCACATGCTTCTGCACATTGCCAGAAACTTCTGTGCAGAGTGTCTGTGATGATGTTCGGGTGGGTGGGCAGAGCCTCCTGCCGCTGCCACTACCAGTTCGCCCAAACTGGGGCGAACCAGTAGAAACCCACTACTAATGCAGAGGTGTGTGCCCTGCATGCTGATTGGGTACGACTTCCTGCTGGAAGGCAGAGGAAGGAAAGGCACATTCAAGAGGAGAATGTTAAAATTCATTGATGTATAAAAAGAATGCCTACACAACTGTGCCACAACAATAGCCAGATACATTCCGGTCCATTCTGTGCAGTGCAGTAGAATTCTACTCCATCTGAGAGAGTGGGGGATAGAGATGGAGGGGGAGAGGGGAGGAGGGGGGAGAGGGAGGAGAGAGAGAGAGAGAGAGAGAGGAGAGACAAGGGCCCAAAGTCCTGAAGCTGGCTTTGTGCCTAAGGGAAGATTAGAAATCACAGTTTTTCAATTTCTTGCTTGATGCCTTAACCACTATCCCAGACTAGCTCTCATCCTATAATTTCATGGAGAAAAGCCAGGAAAGAATTATGTTCTACATTCAGAAGGAGTACAAAATAAAGAGGCTTCTCAGATAGTTTAACAGACCAGCTCTTTTTTTTTCTTTCTAAAAATGGCTTCCTTTCAAAATGGCTGCACCTCCCCTGGATTATTTTCTTGTTCTTTTTGTACTTTTCTTAAAGGGCCTCCAATAGCTATATCCATCCATGACACACCGTTTCTTTTTTCAAGTTGCATGCTGGAGTTTTTTTGGGCAGCAGCAGTCTCTTGTTAATTGTGAAAATAAGTGATTAATAATTAATGGAGAGCACACGATCTGCATCTGGGGTCAATTAGTGCAGGTCTATCACTGTGTTTTGAGTTGCCGAGCTTTACATAAGAGCAGCTTTGTGTATCAACTTAAGTGATTACAGACAACTTTATTATTAGTTTTCATGACTAAAATCTCTTGAGGGTGTGTTTACTGTAATCCATTGAAGACTTTGATCATGTTATTTATATCCTAGTGACTGAAAGCGTCTCTAGTCAGACTTTTGGATAGTTTTACCTCTAGGTTTGAGGTTGCTTGTTTGCATGAAGAAATAAATAAATGCAAACTAATATCTCTTTCATTGTTAGGCATAGACCCCCTGTCTGTTTTATGAGCCAAGTGCTAGTCTTATCCTTTGGAATTCTAAATGTCTTGATTTGGGCTACCTGAACGATTGCCTCTTCTTAAACATAAGAATAGTTAAGATCATCTTTAGAGGCTCTTATTCAGGGATCTGTAACAAATGATAACTAGAGAAAGGATCGTATAATTTGCAATGGGTCCACAAAGTCCTGTCTGCTACTTTTTTTTTCACAATTATATAGTGGCTATTAGGTTCTTCGGGAACTTTTAATTATAAAGTTAATCTGGATGTGTGTATGTATAATGCTTTTAGATCTACCGTATAAATATTGATGTTTCTGCTGGACTTAATTTGTTGCATTAGTTTTGGATTATTTCCACATATTTGTACTTATTTTAACTTTCACGTTAGGGAAATTCAATAACAAAATAATGTTGCTCTTTGGATGGTATATAGTAATAATTAATTCTTTTGTCAGTAAAGGTGGCTACTGTGCATCTAACTAAGCTAATACCACTAGGTCATTGTCATTGTCACAATGTCACTCAGTGATTTAATAAAATATTACAATAGAAATTTAGCTTTAATCCAGAAAGAAAAAGAATAGGTAGGTAACAGAGAGTTGTCTTGCAATCCAAACCATTACTTCTTTAAATATGCCTTTATCATAAAGCAGATTCAAATATTCTGGAATATACATACTGTATTTTTCAGAGTATAAGACGCACCGGAGTATAAGATGCACCTTAGTTTTTGGGAAGGAAAATAAGAAAAAAAGCTGATTGGCAAGTGGATCAGCCTCCCAGAATACCCCCAATCAGCTGTTCCCATAGGTGAATTTTAGCAACAGGTTCCTTGATTGTGAGCTCTGTGCCTTGCTTTTTTTTTTTTTTGCTTTTTTTTCCTGCCTTTGAAACTTCTGAAACTTCTTTTCAGAAAAAAAACTTTTTTTTTCTGCCTCTTTAACAGCTTCAGAAAAAAAAGTTTCTGAAGCTCTATTTGGGGGCTTCTTTTCTGAAGTTTCGTTTCTGATGCTTTTTTCAGCCTCCTACCTACCAGCCATTTGGAAACCCACCCTTATTGACAAATGAGTCCCTAACATGAGGAATGACACCAGACCCACACTCATGAGGGCCACACAGGATGTCACCACCACACGTCCATGCGGAAAGCAGACTCAAACCCACACCTATGATGAGGCATGACCATGGAGCAAAAGCCAGACCGCAGCTGCATCATTAGCCACTTTAAACCCCTCCAACCCATACATGAAGCAGACTGACACCCACCATGAAGATGTGGCATGACCACAAACATGAAGCTAAACAACAGCAACGCAGCTCACCAGCTCAAATCCCCCTGCAACTCAGACTAACCTGAGCACAACCAAGCCCCCACCCAAACAGAAAACACCCCCAACCAATCAGAGCACAGCCAACCCCCCATCCAATCAGAGCACAGCCAAGCCCCCAACCAATCAGAACATCCCCCACTAGCAGTTAAAAGGAAGAAACAGCTGTGATCACACATTGCTCCTAGAAGCACAAAGCCAAAAACATCAGCCTGAAGATGACAAATGAGACTTCGTCAAAACGTTGCCAAGACACTTCCAATTTTACGCAGGAGAAAACCCGAATAACCAAAGACCTACGTATATATGTATATGTGTGTTTTTCTTTTAGCCAGGTTTTTCCTATGTAACCAAGATTTTTCTGCAGCCCTAGCTCAGCGAAGTCACATTCACTAGATTCTGGGCTTTTTTTCCTCTGGCAGCCAGCAGGCCCTAGGCAGCACTAGGCCCTAGGCAGCCAGCAGACACTAGGCAGCATAGGGCCTGCTGGCTGCCAGAAGGGGAAAGAAAAGCCCAGAATCTAGTGAATGTGACTTCACTGAGCTAGGGCTGCAGAAAAATCTTGGTTATGTAGGAAAACCCTGGCTAAAAGAAAAACATGCATGCATGCATGCATGCATGCATATGTATGTAGGTAGGTAGGTAGGTCTTTGGTTATTCGGGTCTTCTCCCGCATAGAATTGGAAGTGTCTTGGCGATGTTTCAACGAAGTCTCATTCATCATCTTTAGGCTGGTGTTCTCGGCTTCGTGCTTCCAGGAGCAATGTGAGATTGCAGCTGACCCTTCCTTTTAACTGCTAGTGGGGGTGGGAGCTGATTGGGTGGGAGCTTGGCTGTGTTCTGATTGGGTGGAGGTGTGTTCTGATTGGTTAGGGGCTTGACTGTGCTCTGACTGGATGGGGGGTTGGTTGTGCTTGGCTTAGTCTGAGTTGCAGGGGGATTTGAGCTGGTGAGCTGTGTTGCTGTTGTTTGGCTTCGTGTTTGTGGCCGTGAGAGCTTTTCATGGTGGGTGTTGGCTTTAAAAAGACCAGAACTATCGCCAAAACTGAACACTTTAATGACAGAATAATCAGAGAAGCCATCGGGATAGAAAAACGCCCACACAACATGAACAAACGAGACGATACCTCCTGCCTGCCAGCCATTTGGAAACCCGTCCTTATTGACAAACGAGTCCCTAACATGATGAATGACACCAGACCCACACTCACTAGAGCCACACAGGATGTCACCACCAGACATCCACGCAGAAAGCAGACTCAAACCCACACTGATAATGAGGCACGACCAAGGACCAGAAGCCAGACCGCAGCTGCATCATTAGCCAATCAGAACACACCTCCACCCAATCAGAACACAGCCAAGCTCCCACCCAATCAGCTCCCACCCCCACTAGCAGTTAAAAGGAAGGGTCAGCTACAATCTCACATTGCTCCTGGAAGCACGAAGCCGAGAACACCAGCCTGAAGATGACGAATGAGACTTCGTCGAAATGTCGCCAAGATACTTCCAATTCTACGCGGGAGAAGACCCGAATAACCAAAGACCTACATACAAACACCCGCGAAAACCTCAGAAAACATATATATATATATATATTTGTGAATATATATATATATATATATATATATATATATATATATATATATATATATATATATATATTCACAAATTATTTCTAATTTAAAAAATAAGAGCCACAAATCTTATTTTTTTAACAAGAACAAAATTTGAGCATGAAAACAGAGGGAAAGCATTATTTGAATTTCAGATATCAAGTGTACTCACAAAGAAGTGCATCCATATTTAGCTGTAGCAGAAAGGTACAGTCCACTCCAGTTAGCATGTTACTGTACTGTGTCATGGAACATGTTTTAGTAGCTGAATTCATACAGCATATACTTTGCTGATCTATTTGCATACCCTATTGATCCCAAGGGTTTTCTAACATGTTTCACTTATGGTACTTTTGCATAATTGCCTGATTAACTGACTTATATAACCTATTGACCTTTACATTTAATTAGCAGTCCTCTGTAAGTGTTGAGTAGTAATCAAGTAGAACAAGATTCTGTGTGCCATTTACATCTTGTGAAAATTTTCTTATTCTTTTTTTTTAAAAAAAGGAAAACCAATGAAAGTGTCATTAGATTTCAATTTCAAATCTCTGGAGTCCTGATCTTTTTTTTTTTTTATGTGTATACTTGGTTGGCATCAGATCACAACAGAGACGAATTTGAGTCAGCCATGTTGTTTCTGCAAAGTTGAAACAAATTAAGAGTAATCACACACAGAGGATCAAATCATACTGTCAGTAGAAAAATGTTTAATTTCAGCTCTTAAAGAAAAAATATAGACATGCCCAAGAATAAGGATTTCTCTATCGTATTTAAACTTGAAACTAATTAGTTCAAGCATATAACATTTTAATTACAAGAAAATATGCTACTCCACATTAATAACCTGCACAAAGAAAAGATAAGGTATCATCATTCAGTACAGTTTCTTTTATTCAGCAAGTGCCATTTAATTTTAATTATTTATAGCACCTCATTATGCTTGTAAGAGACAGACCAGAATCCTGTCTACTGGCAGAAACATCTATTAAACTAGATCTTAACATCTCAGTAAAATTCTGAGTCAGGGTCTATATATCCCTTCATCCTATTAAGCGTATGTATGGATCTGTGTGCATTTCCCCAAATTACCATGTTTCAAACAAGAAAATCAAACTTCTGATATCCAAAAGGAATGACTTGTGTCTTGTTCCCGACAATCTTAGAAAGTTTAGTTCTAATATATTGAGGATAATATAATGTCAGAAGGTTAGTTTGCAGGGCATAGTCTTTAGCTCTCTGTTCTTGCTTCTTTATCAATGTTATCTAAAAGGAAAGGAATGACGACTTCTTTATTTGATCTTTCTCCCTCCCCCCCTCTCCTCTCTCCCTCTCCTCTCCCTCCCTCCCTCCCTCTTTCCCTCCCCCCTCTCATCTACCTCTCATCTATCATCTAAAATTAAATTATTAGATTGCCTCAGAGAACTACAACCCACACAGTGGTGGGATTCAGTCAGGTCGCACCGCTTCAGGAGAACCAGTTGTTAACTTTCTGAGCAGTTTGGCAAACTGGTTGTTGGAAGAAATCATTAGAGCAGAGAACCGGTTGTTAAATTACTTGAATCCCACCACTGAACCCATCATTTTATTTCTAAAATGGCTCATATCCCAAGCATTAGATTAGAGTAAGACTGTATGAGATTGCGGTGGTGGTGGTGTTGAGAGTTTTTTCTGATTTGTATTATTATGTCTTAGTCTGTTTGATTGTTGTTGCTGGGAATTGCAACAACAATTGCAACAACAATGGTAGCCATATGTCTTCAAAATAACTACCTACCTATCTACCTACCTACCTAAATAAATAAAATAAATAAATCTTGACTGCACTTTTCTGCAATTTGTCCATTTGTACAATATTTTTTTGGAGGTTTGTTGTCAAAGAATTCATTAATTTTTATTTGCAGTCCTTTCATAGATTTATACAGCTGTCAATTCAAACAATGTACTCTGAGTGTTATACACAAGAAAAAAATATATTTATAGTGTTATATCTACAGCCTTTACCACAGTTGTAAACTGTACTGAATTGTGAATGAGATTTTATTCCACTTTATGGAATTTATGACCCCAAATTCTCAATACAGCAGATGAAAAAGGAAATTTTGCCTCAAGTAAACTTCTTTAGGGTCTTGTCACTGTCCTTTTTATAGTGACTTCACTAAAAAATATTATAGTATTCATACTTGAAATCCCATTGCCTATTCCTAAATCCAAACAATTTATGCACAAAATAAAATAGCCCCAGTCCCAATACAGATAGATCCCTGAAGATACTTTAAGAACTCTTTGGCCTGATGTTTAAGGCAGCAGCTAGAATCCAGGAAACTGTAAATTCTAGAGCACTGACAGTGTTGTATACCATCTCTAAAATATTTTGTACTTAAAATACAAATTTCCCTCAAATTATAGCTTTAATTCTATTAATATTTTATAGCTATCTCCACTGTTCCATTGTAGCTACTTCTTTGAACCTGTGCATTCATTTTATCACATAGTTTTTAATTTGTTCTGTCTCAGTATCACATTTTAATAACAATTTATGATGATCTTGATTCTGTGTAAGTGTTTCAAATTCTGTCATTTTTCTCAAGGTACCTCCTTTTTTCTGGAGATCACTTTTTATGCTTTCAATGATGTATAGGTACATTAGCCATGATATAGTCCTATCTTCATTAAGCAATGCTTGTTGTCTCTTTAATGTGTCTTCTGAACTGGATCTACCATACGGGTGTATGTGATTATATCTTCCCTTTGTTATTTCTCCTTTGAATAGAAGTATTTGATGGTGATAACTAATGGTGAAATTATCAGATTTATCCTTATTCTCAGAAGGTTCCAACTATTTGTATTCTAATATGTCCCTTTATTTGTTTTCTTTTCTTATTTCTACTATAGAATAACAGAGTTGGAAGGGACCTTGGAGGTCTTCTAGTCCAGCCCTCTGCTTAGACAGGAAACCCTACACCACTCCAGACAAATGATTATCCAATCTCCTCTTAAAACCTTCCAGCATTGGAGCATTCACAACTTCTGGAGGCAAGTTGTTCTGCTGATTAATTGTTTTAATTGTCAGGAAATTTCTCCTTAGTTATAAGTTGCTTCCCTCCTTGATTAGTTTCCACCCATTGCTTCTTGTCCTACCCTTAGGTGCTTTGGAGAATAGCTTGACTCCCTCTTCTTTGTGGCAGCCCCTGAGATATTGGAACACTGCTATCATGTTAGCCCTAAATCCTTCTTTTCATCAAACTAGACATACCCAGTTCCTGCAACCGTTCTTCATATGTTTTAGCCTCCAGTCCCCTAATCATCTCTGTTGCTCTTCTCTGCACTCTTTCTATTTATTTCATAAGTACTTATGAAGCTCATTGTCTGAGCCTGTGGAGTTTGGTTTATGACCATGGGATTCATTTAGCTATCACTGGAAAAAAAATTGAAAAATTAGGTCGGTTATATAGGTAGTCTGCAGTAGTGGGTTTCAAATCCTGTTGCTACCAGTTTGCTTGTGGGTGCACGTGTGCTCACACACACGTGCGATGCTTCTGCATATGCACAGAAGCATCTGGGTGGGTGGGTGGAGCCTCCCACCGCTGCCCCTACCAATTCACCCAATCCGGGGCAAACCGTTAGCAATCCACCACTGGTAGTCTGCCTAACAACTATCATGACTTACAAGCATAATAGGCCTGGGTCACAAATCCATGGACAAATGATTGCAGAACTGGATAGAATTTGCTGAAATGGCAAAATTGATTATTTTGATTAAAGAAAAGAATATAAGTACTTTTGTTTCCACATAGAGATTGTTTCTGAACTTTGTATTTGAAATGGAAAAGAATGAAACTTTGATCTTGGATTTTACCGATTAGATTGATAGATCTTTATAGAAATGGCTTGTTTATATTATTATGAAAAAACAAAAAGGTGTGATTTGCTGTTAATGCCTTATTTTTCTGCGTCAGAAGTCAATGTTTCTTTTTCCTTTTTTTTTCTTTTCTTATTGTTCGTCACTTCTCTTCCCTCTCTTCCTCCCCGTTTCCTGGTTTATTTTTGTATTTTGTATCTTATTTATTTATTTATTGATTGATTGATTGATTGATTTGATTTATATGCTGCCCTTCTCCAGAGACTCAGGGCGGCTTACAATGTGTTAAGCAATAGCCTTCATACTTTTGTAGATACCTGCTTAGTAGGGCTTTCGCACACACACCCAAGCAGTGTTCTTTTTTATACAAAGTCAGCTTATTGCCCCCACAAACCGGGTCCTCGTTTTACCTACCTCGGAAGGATGGAAGGCTGGGTCAACCTTGAGCCTGCTGAGATTTGAACTTGCAGTAATTGCAGTAATCTTACTTGCAGCAATCTTATTCTATTGTATAACTCAATAAATTGAAACTACTTGTATGAAGTGTCTAGTGGCTCATCATTTTACTTCAAATCTATAAGAAATGTTTTAAAACTTAGAAGTGTGAAGAAATGAAGTTGTGGGATAGAACATATCCAAACTCCTAATCCTAACAATGTTTATAACCTTGGAATGCACCTGAATTCTTACTATCCATTTATGATCTAAAAGAAACATAAACTATCCTGTTAAATTTTGAAATACTGCGGTATTATTGTGTATTTCTGCTTTAGAGTCTATTGTGATTGGCTCATGCTTTTTTCACATCATTATTATAATCTGTATTATTAACTAGAACAATAATTTGTCTTCTGAGTTTTCCATTACCAAATTTTTGAAATGGAAAGAGAAGAGGGATTAGAGAGAAAGTGTAAGTGGCCCCTTCCATAAGATTTAGTTTTGCACTAAAATTGATTTCTCAGATATCTTTGGCTTCATTGAGTCTTCTAGAGTTAATTCCTGTGCACTGGGTTATATCAGATGCATGGACCACTGTAAAAATAAAATGCTGTTCCTGCTCTGATACTACAATATCTCAAGGAGCTTACTTTCACATTGTAGTGGTACTGACTAGGTGGCTCAGTGGCTAAGGCAGTGAGATTGTCGATCAAAAAGGTCAACAGTTTGGTGGTTCGAGTCCCTAGTACAGGTTTCCTGCATGAGCAGGGCAGTGGTGGGTTTAATTTTTTTTTACTACTGGTTCTGTGGGTATGGCTTGGTGGGCATGGCATGGCATGGCTTGATGGGCATGGCAGGGGAAGGATAGTGTAAAATCTCCATTTGCTCCCCACTCCAGGGGAAGGTCTCTACAAAATCCCCATTTCCTCCTGATCAGCTGGGACTCAGGAGGCAGAGAATAGATGGGGGAGGGGCCAGTCAGAGGTGATATTTGCCAGTTCTCCGAACTCCTCAAAATTTCCACTACCGGTTCTCCAGAACTGGTCAGAATGTGCTGAAACCCCCCTCTGCAGCAGGGGGTTGGACTAGATGATCACCAAGGTCCTTTCCAACTCTGTTGCTGTTACTCTAATATTCTACATTTCTCCATCTCTTGTCCCATGAAAAGTTAAGAATGTCAGAATGTTAAGAATGTTACTATCAGGCTGGTTCTATATATGGCTTCTGAGAAGCTAAATTTGCTAATTTATAGTTTACTGCTAAGGTTTTGTATTGTGGACATAATTTAAATACATTTAGTTGAGAATGCCTAGAGATTGTGTTATCCCCTTACATTAAAAATATTCCTCCACTTTGTATCCAGTCTTCTATTTTTCTGTCTTAGTCCTTTTCATAATCCATCCATCTGCATTGTATCAGAGCCTGTTGAAATGCAGGCTTTCTTCACAATGAGAGAGAAGGAATTCAACTAAGCCACATAATAACACAAAAGCTCACCTATAAAATATTCCGTTTACTCAACAATGAATGTATGTTGATTAGTAATGTGTATTACATCTTGGCTTTTTAACTTTGCAACTTGATTAATGGAGTGCACTACTTAATCACTACGTTTAATCAAATAATATATACTATCTGATCTCTCTTATTACAAACAAGCAGCTTGGTCTTCACTCACATGGGGAGAACATGCAATGCACGAGGTCTATCAATGCATGCAACTTAGGGAGTTAAGACAAAAATGCTGATCAAAATAATAATACCTTGTGCAGGTTTACCCAAATGTCATTACTTCAGTAATACTTAAAAGTACTCCCTAACACATTAATTTAGGCCAAAATTCTGTGACAATGGTAAAAATAGTGCCAAGGATCATCATTATGAAGAATTATGAATGGCCCTTGGAGCACCACTGCTCCGCAAGATGCATTGGTCGCCGGTTTGCTTCCAGGTGCCATTCAAGGTGTTGGTAATCACCTTTAAAGCCCTTCATGGCATGGATGAAGGTGGTTGATTGAGTAACAACAGATCCCACTCCCTCCATTCTATTCCCGCCCCTCCCATCTGTCCTTAGTTTTAATGTTTGATTTTAATTATGTTTTAATGTATATGTATATATAAGTATAGACATATTTTTATGATAGCAAACCCCTGAGAGTTACTCTATGGTAAGGTAGGCGGGCAATAAAATAAACAAACAAACTTGATTAAAACTACACTAACTAGACTGTCTCTGAAATACAAAAGAATTAAATGCTGTATCAGATTTAGGTTTCAAGCAGTGGTGAAATGTAAAATTTGTTACTATTGATTCTGTGGGCGTGGCTTGGTGGTGGGGTAATATGACTGGGTGGGCGTGGCCAACCTGTGTGGTTTTTTTTTTGAACCGAAGAGTTTGTAAAAAAATGCTTTTAAAAGCCTCTGAGATCAGGCAACTCAGCTGGGATTGTCAGAGGCTTTTAAAAGCATTTTTTCTACAACTTCTTCAGCTAAGCCGCGTGATCATCACAGGCTTTTTTTTTTTTTTACTTTTAAAAGCATTTTTTTTGGCCAAAGAGGTTGTAGAAAAAATGCTTTTAAAAATAATTTTAAAAGCCTCTGATGATTGTGCGGCTCAGCTGGGCATGGGGTGGGCAGGGATTTTTGTTACCAGTTCTCCGAACCACCCGCCGCCATCACTACCAGATCAGGCAATCCGGTCCAAATCGGGAGCATTTCACCCCTGGTTTGAAGCCTAAAATTGACTTTTCACTGAAGTGGATCACTTTCTCAGCAGTACTGCTAGCACATCTGAGCATCCTGTGGGTTGTTTATGGTCTTCACCCATGTCTATAAACTGCAGCCATGCCAAATTGTCATTTTAGAAACCCGTTGCTTGATTGCTCCATGAATTGAAGAAATAATGTTTTTCTTGAGGAGGGAAGCATCACATTATTCATGTAAAGGACATTGTCCAGCAGTTGGCTGGAATGCACTCCTGAGAGTCATTGGGGGTAAATGAAAAAAAAAACCCACGTCCACGCATTTTTCTCTGGCATATTTTTACGTATTTGGCATAAAAGGGGGAAGTAGTTGTGATGGTGGGAAGATAACATCTGTGACTGGCTGTCTAAAAGTAAATTTTATTCTTTGTTTGTATAAGGAGAGATGAGGGTATCAAATACAACCAACATTTTACTGCTCATTCATCTGGCCCTCAAAAAACTGTCTAGCCTTTGCACAATATACCTTGCAGTGCTTGTCATGTGTAGATGGCTATGGAGCACTGATGTATAAGAAATCCATTTTGAATTATAGAATAGAATAAAATAGAATAACAGAGTTGGAAGGGACCTTGGAGGTTTTCTAGTCCAACCACCTGCCCAGGCAGGAAACCCTACACCACTTCAGACAAATGGTTATCCAACATCTTCTTAAAAATTTCCAGTGTTGGGGCATTCACAACTTCTGCAGGCAAGTTGTTCCACTTACTAATTGTTCTAACTGTCAGGAAATTTCTCCTTAGTTCTAAGTTGCTTCTCTCCTTGATTAGTTTCCACCCATTGCTTCTTGTCCTACCCTCAGATGCTTTGAAGAATAGTTTGACTCCCCCTTCTTTGTGGCAACCCCTGAGATATTGGAACACTGCTATCATGTCACCCCTATTCCTTTTTTTCATCAAACTAGACATACCCAGTTCCTGCAACCGTTCTTCATATGTTTTAGCCTCCAGTCCCCTAATCATCTTTGCTGCTCTTCTCTGCACTCTTTCTAGAGTCTCAACATCTTTTTTACATCGTGGTGACCAAAACTGGATGCAGTATTCCAAGTGTGGCCTTACCAAGGCATTATAAAGTGGTATTAACATGATCTTGATTCAATCCCTCTGTTTATGCAGCCCAGAACTGTTTTGGCTTTTTTAGCAGCTGCTCATATTTTTTAGCAGCTGGCTCATATCTAAATGGTTGTCCACTAGGACTTATATTTAAGATATATTACACTTAAGGAGAAATAGAATTGTAGTCCAGGTAAAAAAGAAAGCATTAAATCACAGAATATGAGTTATTAATGTATTTTGGGGGGTTGGGAAAGCATTCTTTACAAACCTTCTTATTACGGTAGATAAAATATACTCTTCCGCAAGATGCTTAACAGTACAAATCACTGCCATATAAGACAGTATCTATCTCTATCACTAAGCTGTATATTGTCAGTGTAATATTGCCAGAACTCATCGACGAGTGGACTGAACCAGGGGTGGGTTCTAAAATTTTTTACTACCGGTTCTGTGGGCGTGGCTTATTTTGTGGGCCTGGCTTGATGGTCATGTGACAATTCTTTAGGATTTAGCAGAGGTACTGGTCTACCAGACTTTTAACTGCTTGCAGAGCTGTGCCGGTCAACTCATTTGTTTTTGGAGGCACCGGTCTACCCATTTGTTTCTGGAGGCACTAGTCTACCACCACACTGCCTTTTAACATTGATCAGCTGTAGGGTGGCCCTTTGAAGCCCCGCAGCAAGATTTTAAACAGTTTTTTTTCCTTCTAGCCAATCAGCTGGGACTTGGAAGGCAGCAATAGATTGGGGGTGGGCCCAAATAAAAGGTAGGAATAATGCGGAGGAGGGCGGAGCAGCGGGGTGGGAGGTCCCAGCTCCTGAACAAAGAGAACCAGTTCAGTGACATCATATTGTCACCGCTACCGGCTCGGCTGAACCGGGAGGAACCCACTGCTGGACTGAACAAAGAACACAGCTCATATTAGGTCACATTATGAGCACAACTCAATTTCTGGAGTGCTTTTAGAGCTGAATGTTCAATTTAATCTAAACCTTTTAAATATATATAATACCCTTATGCTGTTTCCACCCAATATTCCGTGTATCTCAAAAGACTGTAATCATTGGACAGTCAATCAAAGGATCCTATTGAATTCCAAATACTATAAAGTCCAGGATATCCTTCTGAAAAAAACCTGTTTCTTTCCCCCAGAGAAACAGATAAATATCGGCAGAAGCCGATACCTTTCCCCACCCATGCCATCCCCCCGTGGTTCATTAGATGTTTGGCACTCTAATTCTATCCTGACAAGCAAGTGTTCCTGGCCCAATAAAATATTGTTGTTCCACCAGGCTCGCTTCAGTGTTTAGTCATAAGAGTCATAGAATAATAACAGAACAGTGGCCTATCTTGACCAAGAGCACATTAGTTATTATCTACAGTGCAAACACCCGCCATTTTATACTAACATTTTGGCACGAAATCTAAACATAGCACTTAAAGCTACATCATCATTTTGAAATCTAACTGAATCCCTTTCCTTCCAGCTGGCACCTTTTTTGTCCCAGAACAAAAAAGAAAGCAGGAAAGAAAATTGAAGTTTAGCTGATGGCTTTTGCTCCCTCAGTTAACAGTAAGAATGAAATTTTAGTAATAGACTATGATTTTATCGAGTTCTGAGCTAAGAAATGAAGAGAACTGACACATTTGATCCCTCTTATAAGGCAAGGCAGCAAATCTATGTAATCCTCCTGCCTCTTATTTTCCCCGCAACAACCATCCTGTGGAGATAGGTTGGGCTGAGAGAGAGAGAGAGAGAGAGAGAGAGAGAGAGAGAGAGAGAGAGAGAGAGAGAGAGAGAGAGAGAGAGAATGACTAGGCCAAAGACACCCAACTGGTTTCCATGTTTAAAGCAGGACTAGAGCTCACAGTCTCCTGGTTTCAAGCTCAGCACCTCAATCACTGCACCAAGCTGGCTTTCCATGTACGTAGGCCTCTTTGATTGCCTGTATTTTCATCTAGCATTAGAAGCCATCATGGGATAAGTGCCATACACCTATCTTTTCTCCAGCACTGAGAAAGCAACTTACTGTACTTTTGGAGAACAGGTTGCATCTTCTTTTTTAAAAAAACAAAAACCCTATTTCGCGTCATTTGATTGCATATCAAACCTTTAAATGGCTTTCCTCCACTAAATTCTGTTGTGAGGAGTTTTGGAGTGGTTAGGCAAATTGCATGGCAACCACCTTTTTAAAAACTAAGCAAACTTTTTGGAATTTTTGCTGCAAATGGATACAAAATGAACTGATGATTTCTGGATTTATTAATTAAAAAGGACTGTATATAGGGAGAAGGGAACTAAACTACACTATGCAGTTTTGAAGGGGGAAAATTATATCTGGTATGTTGATAAGTACTGTAAAGAAGATCAGAAGTCACTTTAAGTATCTTTAGCCCCTTTTTCTTCACAGTCTATTGTTTTCAATTCTTGTTCCTTTATACTTCTTTTCTTCTACTTTTTGTCTTTATCTTTTAACTTTGTAATATATAAAGAAAAGGAAACAAACTTTGATCAACTGAAAACCCAAGTAGCAAAATGCTTAGTTAAATCAAAAGATCAGACCTGTGTAATACCCACTGTGTGGGAGAGCTGGTGTGTAAGAAGCATCTGGACATAACCATGAGGGGTGATGATTGCCATACATGTATAGAGAAAATGGTGCGATACTCTGTGAGCTCTGAGGGAGCGATAACTCCCAGAAACCTGCAGAGAGACTTATTGCCTAAGACCTAATTAGAGCGTCATGCCAACATGACAAGAAATCTTAGGAAGATACAAAGTTGAAGAAAGAGACAAGAGTTATATCTGCTGCAGATAAAGAGCCAAGGAGTGACTGCACGCAGAAAATGTGGAAATTCTTTGTAGAAAGAAAAAAATGAATTTCTGCTAGAAACAGGGTTCAGTTGTACGTATTTGTTGTCTTTTGAAATGGTTTAAGTCTGAGTGAAATTATATTTTAAAAAATGCATACCTCTATAGATTTATAGTCAAAGGTCACATATTCACATGCAAACAGTAACTATATAAAGTAATTAGATCACATGTTTACTAGTGGAAAAAAAGAGAAAGAAAAATTGGTATCCTGAAAAAAAAATGCATGAGCCCATATCTGCTTGTAAAATTGCTTATGAATTACAATTTTAGGAAGAAGGAATGAGATACTATTGAATCCCTGCTTATTTACATTTATTTATTTTAATTATTATACTCCCCAATTTTCTAGATGCACATTGTGGGACAGTTTGTACATATATTACTAGCTTCCGGAGTATAAAATACAATATAAGGTGCCAGCCTTTGCTTCTAAATTATAATAGCATTATTTTCCTATTCTATTTGCCTAAAAAGCACTTAGATATTTAGTTGCAGTGAAAACAATGAATACTGTGTTTTTAAATATGCGAATATTGTAGACTATTGTTCCCCAAACTTTTTCCTTCGTTACCCAAAGCAGCTTATCAGAAAGTCCTTTTTACCCAGTCTAAATAAAACACTTGAAATTGATTTTTTTTTAAAAAAATTAGATTTATATGCCACCCTTCTCCGGAGACTCAGGGTGGCTTACAATGCATTAAGCAATAGCCTTCATACTTTTGTATATTTTTTATACAAAGTCAACTTATTGCCCCCACAAACTGGGTCCTCAATTTACCTACCTTAGAAAGGATGGAAAGCTGAGTCAACCTTGAGTCTCGAACTTGCAATAATTGCAGACAGCTTTAAATGTTCCTGCTGTGATTGAGCAATAGGTTTGCCTCAGGGGTGAAATGCTCCTGGATCGGACCGGATCGCCCGATCCAGTAGCGATCTTGGCCAGTGGTTCAGCGATCTGGTAGTGACGGCAGAGCATAGCTCCACTCACCTGGCCGGGTGTCATTACTTCCTGTTTTAATCAGGAAGTAATGTGTTTTTTACCTTCTGCGCATCTGCAGACGGTCTGTGCGCGCCTGTGATGCACGTCTGCAAATGAGCGAAGTGAGTACACACGTGCAGTGTGTTCGCTTCCAAACCGGTAAGGAAGGTAAGTAGATTTCACCCCTGGTTTGCATGCCATTATGTAAAAGAAAAAAAATCTCTACCCAATTTGGAGCAATTTACTCAGTTTGGGAAGTTCTGGTAGTGGTGTGATTCATACTCTGATACAGTACTGACTTCAATAAGTAGGCAGTGAGCTTTTTCATCTTTGCAAACCCTGCCTATCAGTGTGCCTGGGAAAATGCTTTTGTGTCTCATTCTTCTGTTAGAAATAATTGAGGTGGATTCAATGAGAAAAAGAAAGACTCCATTCTCCTGCTCTTTTAAAAATCTAGTTTGCTCTTGTTTGATTCTCTGGCTTTTCCTGAATCCTGACCCTTTCATCCCTATTTTCCGTATTTAATCTATTTGTCAGACTTTTGTATCCTCCTCGTTAGTCTCTCTCTGTTCAGTCCATTAGGAGTCTGTCAGGTCTTTCATTCCTACTCCTTTCATTTTCCCAACTCTCTTCAGAATAAAACAAAGCAAAGTTCCATTTGTTTCAGCTCTTTGTCTATCTTCTACTAGACGGTCTTCATTGCATGGCTAACTTTGTGATAGTCTAACCTTGTCAGCTTACTAGCAAACAAGTCACATGGCCCATTAAAACAAGTCGGCAATGCCTGGGTGACTGTTCAGTGTTATAGGTTTTTTTTTTTTTAAGTTTCCAAAAGTTTTAATGTTAAATCTGCAATGTCTATTCTGGAAGGCCCTTTGCAGGTTGCTGTATTGTCCTTTCCTCTTCTCTGCTATGTCTGCTTTAAAGAGAAGCAGGGAGAATATTTCAGAATATTATGGTGAAATGCTTGAAGCTATCTGTCTGAAACTTGAGACTGTTAACGTTTCTATCACTCCTTCTGTTTTCATCTCATCTGCCAAAAAATGAGGCAGCTGGAGGCATTTTGATGCTTTCCCATTATAGCCTATGATTGAAAAATTTCAAATCAGTTTGAATTGTTGCCTTTCACATTTATATCTTAAATTTGAGCTTCAACTCAGATCTTTGCAAATTTGCTTCAACTCAGATCTTTGCAAATTTGCATACGTACCACTATTCTCGATGACAGAGATTCATTGTGTCCGTATCATTTTCCTTCTGTTTAGGGATAATATCTGCTCCACAGGAACATTTTCCTGGCTACAGAATTTCAGAATTGAAAGGCTTTTGTAGTTCTTCCAGTCCAGCTCCTAGCTCAACCAGGAGTCCCTGTACTATTCCAGAAAAATGGTTGTGCAGTCTCATCTTAAAAACCTCCAATGATGGAGCACCCACAACTTTGGAAGGCGAGCAGTTCTACTGGTTAATTGTTCTCACTGTTAGGAAATTTAGTTCTTGCTTCTCTCCTTGGTTAGTTTCCATCCATTGTTTTTTGCCTTACATTCTGGTGCTTTGGGAAATAAGTTGATCCCTTATTTGTGGCAGTTGTGGCAATTACATCCTTGTGGCAGAAATCCTCACTGTTACTTCACATCCCCTGTAGTTCCCCAAGACCCAGAATTTAATGCATAGAAGTGGAGATTCTTTGGAACCCATTATTTTCCATAAAAATATCACATCAGAAATATCTCTAATATGTATGTATGTATGTATTTATTTATTTATTTATTTATTTATGTGATTTATATGCCGCCATCCTCCCCAAGGACTCAGGGCGGCTTACAAAAACAATCATAAATACAAATCACAATAAACACAATTAAAACACATTAAAATCCATTAAAATCATTCTAAAAAGGCTATATAACCCCACAATCGTAATGTTCTTTAAACAGCCATGTCTTTAATCCCCAGCGGAAGGAGAGGAGGTCGGGGGCCATCCTGAGGTCGGTGGGAAGACTATTCCAGAGGGTTGGGGCTCCGACAGAGAAAGCCTTCCCCCTGGGGGCCGCCAGCTGACATTGCTTGGCTGACGGCACCCGGAGGAGGCCCACTCTATGGGAGCGCACTGGACGATGGGAGGAAGGCAGGAGGTGGTCCTGTAAGTACCCCGGGCCTAAGCCATGTAGGGCTTTATAGGTTAAAACCAGCTGTCAAGTCTGCCCAGCTCGACACATCAGGGCAAAGGACTTACCTGCTAGGTGGGGCAGAGAGAACACACCTGCTATCAAGAGAAAACGCATGGGCACAATGGTGGAGGGGGTGTCATGAGCTAGGCGGTCGGTCACGCTGCGGACGGGCTAGGCTAACAATGATTAATGAGAGACAATTGCAATTTGCATAATGGGTGGGGTGGAACCTGGAAGCAGCGCTGATTGGCTGGTTGTACAGCGCGGCTATTTAAACGGAGTTGGGGTGAGGGAATCCCAACACCGACTTTGTGTTATCCCTTTTGGTGAACTCAGCGTAATCTACGGCTTCCTGGAAGACGAAAATAAACTGCTTTTCTGTTTGCTCGAGCATCTCGTCTCAGCGTGGTTTGTTGGAGTGACCAGGCTGCCGAGCGGTCTGAGACCAGCACCTTGAAACGAACCCAGAGAACAACTGGTAGCCAGTGCAGCCCGCGCAGGAGAGGTGTAACACGGGAGTAACGAGAAGCCCCCGTAACTACCCACGCTGATGGTGATAGAAACTGTGCAGTAGCCAATATTTATAATGCTAAATGTATGAATCTGTTTTACCATGACTCTAAATTTGCTTTAAACTTGTGCAGTTTCCTTGGTAGAAGAATGGGCTAAAAATCTCACATACTTTTAAAATATATGTTATGGTATTATTCTATTTCAAATTTACGTAACATTATTAAGAATTATTATTAAAAATCCAAAATTTTGTCTTCCTTTTTCATCCAATTCTTTTTGACATAGATAAGAATGAAATACTAATGATTGCACTGGAAATTTATTCATTTATTGTGTTCTAATTAATTTAAGATGTTTAGAACTATTTTATGGGTCCCTGGAGGCCTCCAATTAGATGTCTTCATTGGAGAAAAGCCGTATCAATTGATTCAATTTAAATTGTGTTTAATAGAATTTATTCTCTAGTAAATAAGTTTAGAATTGTTGGCTTAATTGAATCAGTAAGTTAAAAACTATTCAGTGAATAGATCTCTTAATGACATAACTTATAGATGAACAGTTCACCACAAACACATAAGTAGGCCTTTGTTTCAAAGCCACAGAAGCGATTCTTACACTAATAGTAGACCATTCACCATGCCTTATAAACTAGGAGGAGAATTAGAACTTCCTCAACATACCCTTTCTTTCAAGGGACAACTTGTAAAAGATCATTACAATAAATTGCTGCAAATCAGACTGAACTTTCTAATGCAACCCACTCTGTTGAGCTTTAGAATTATTGGCCATGTCTTCAAAGATGACAATTTCCATAGGAGAAATAAAAATGGAGATGCTTTAAATCTTCCTGCCCAAGACTAGAAATATAGAACTTAAAGCATTGTGGAATCATAAAATACAAATCCATATTAACTTTATAGCCTTGCACATGAAGAAGTTTTTAATAGAAAATCCTATTTTAAAACCATTGAAGACAAATCATTAGGAGTAAAGAGGGAAACACATATAATTTCAGATAAATTCAACACAGCTAATCTTATTATAGTTATTACTTATTACTACCTTCAGTAAAAGTATTAGGCTAAGTGTAGTGAGGTTGGAGGAGATTATTGGGGGACTCCAGATTGAATGCTCCTCAGTAGGATCTTCTCAGTATTAAAGGATTTGGGGAATAGGTGAAACCTAGCCTGTTTTGGGATATTGACTTTGGCTTTACTTAATCCAGTGGTCAGCAACCCACGGCTCTGGAGCCACATGTGGCTCTTTCATCCCTCTGCTGTGGCTGCCTGTTGCTGGTCAGTTCCACAATTGATAGAGCTTTCAGTTAGGACAAGTAGAGGAAAACGGATGCCGTGCTAGGAGGAGACTCTATGGTGGGGGAACTGGACTTCCGGTCAGCTCCAGGGGCTTCCGGTTAGGACCATTGTGGTTCTTTGAGTGTTTAAGGTTGCCAACCCCTGGCTTAATCAAAGAACAGTATATCTGTGATGTACTGGATCTAACTAGCAAATCAGAGAGCTGCTAAACCTATGTATCTAAGTGGCTATTAATAAAATGCATTTATTTCCTAGTTAGTGACATACAGGTAAATACATTAATTTTGCTTCAGGCTATCCAAAAATGTCAAAATTGATCAGTTATGTTGCTTATGAAAATCAATATACACACAAGTATCATATTCAGTAATAATTAAAATAATGGATGTATGGAAACTAAACCTCTCACCTAATTAGAAGCCTGAGAAAAGCATTACAGAGGCTGGGCAGTAGAAGGAAGCACAAATGGTTGGGATTCTAATTCTTTAAATATGGTTTGCTTTTGAAATACAGCTTTCAGTAGTATTCCTTCATTATGACTTCCTAACTTTTCTTCAATGAAAACTACTCATCAGAAGTTCTTTAAAAGTTGTCTAGTTGGTTCCAGTCCTACTGGTTGATGCTTATTACTATTAGTGAGGAATATTTGGTGGACATGACTAAGGCTAATAACTTATTATTTTCTATCCTACTCAAAAGCAACATATTATGTGAAAGTTTCAGATGATTAAATCTATTATGAAGTTAACATTTATAGACCATGTAGTAATTACCTAGTATTAAGGAAGTTCGTGAAAAATATACCTAGAATATAAACTGGTAAACAGCTTAATTTAACACATAAAATAAATAAAAGACGAATGGATTAATTGTGAATTTGTGAATCTAAGATAAAGACAAGGGAAATGTAATAGATTTGAATGAAGGTGTTCTGATCTCTTGTAGTGGAATTGATAAATACATGCAGTAAAGTAACAATAGAGGTTTAATTATAAATGAAGGGCCTAAAGTTTATATAAGAAAAAATAAATTGATATTGTCTGGCTTGTTGTGGGTACTCATGAAAACAGCATTTTATAGCTTAGTGATAATAGCATGTTATGCTGCAGTGAATGGTGAAAATGCAAGAATAAGGGAAGAGAAATACACTTATATTTTTGTAAAAATATGTAAATATATTTATTTGGGAAATTTCTACTGGTTTTCTGATTTCTGTGTAGTGGTATTTTTCTCTCTGAATAGAACTTCAGGGGGGGGGAATCAGTGTTTTATGTCAGTCTTTAATTATATATTGGGGTATGTAAGAAAATATAAATTCTTTTTGACAATTTCTTTACCATGCCCTGTAATATATATATTTGGAAATCCTCCAGTATCTCTTCTGAGATCACGTCATTTGTGGCAGATAAATGGGTATTGCTTGGAGCATTACATACTTTTTTGAGTGGAAAGTCCAGAAAGGGACAAGGGAGTTTGTAAGCCTGTATGAAAAATGTATAAGATAGTCTCACAGAGCCATGAATAGAAAAAGATGAGGAAACTGCTTGGAACAGAGTGAAAATAATTGAGTTACAGAGTGCCACAAAAATGTGTGGAGTTATGCTAATGTGAAATATGAAAAAGATGCTTAGTAGAATGATGAGGTGAAAGACGCTGTGGATGAGCAAACATTCATATAAAAGAATGAAAATACATTGCAAAAGGTGAATATGAGAAAAATATGCCGTATAATGCATATAACACAAACCACAAATGCAAAGAATATAGTCAAAGAAAGCAAAGAATACTTAAGATTAAAAGCGATAAAAAATTGTAAAGCAAATTTAACTCTGTGTGTGTGTGTGTGTGTGTGTGTGTGTGTGTGTGTATTTAGAAATTACTAAAGGAAATTAAACAAGGAATTTCCGTAGAGTATATGGAATTAACTATAAAAATGACAAAATTGTTTGGAATGACATTAAAGTGAAGGAGTATTGGAGGAGTATTTTAGAGATCTGTAACTGAATGAAAGTAATATGTTGAGGAGTGAAATTGAAACAAATGTTATAAATGCTAGAATCCAAGAAAAATGATGAAAAGCAAGTCATAAATATTGTGAAAATGTTGAGAAATGGCAAGAGCGTATATGTAGCTAGTGTAACTGGAGAAATATTAAAATATGAAGTGGTTTACTTTGGAGTGCTTATATAACTAGTTAATGTACGCGTGAAGCTACATCAGTGCCTGGTGGCTGAAGGAATGCCATTATTTTTCTCCTGTACAAAGGGAAAAATAGCAAGAATGAATTCAAAGGGTAGAATAGGGAAGCTGATTCTCTTTAACATATGTGACAAAGCGTTTGGGAAAATTCTAATTGAAATGTTATAGTTAATAAGAATGAACAAAACTTGAAAAGTAGAGTGCAGTGTGGCTTTATGTTAGAGGTGTGCAGACCAGATTAGAGTTCCTTCACCTTTGTATATACCAGGGGTAGGTTCTATTTACCTTTACTACTTGTTTGCAACGGGATTGTGCTCGCACACATGCTTCGCTTTTGCATGCACAGATCGCCAATGATGACATCCGGGGTAGTGGGCAGAGCCTCCCACCGATTTTACTACCGGTTCTTGCAAACTGGTCCGAACCGGGGGCAACCCATCACTGGTATATACCCTGTTTCCTTTCTGCTGTGAGATATGCTTAATATTATAAATTCTATGGGAACTAAGAGGGATTCCTCTTTATAGGTAGTCCTCGACTTACAACAATTTCCTTAGTGACCATTCGAAGTTACAATGACACTTTAAAAAGTGACTAATGACTGTTTTTCATACTTGTGACTGTTGCAGCATCCCCATGGCCCTGTGATTTACATTTGAATGCTTGATCACTGACTCACTTTTCTAAATGGTTGTAGTATCCCAGGGTCAGAGGTGGTATTCAGCCAGTTCAGACCCGGTAGCAGAGATCGTGGGTGGCCTGTCCCCCCCCCGCCCCGGCCCTTAGCCATCCTATTTAGCCACATTTTTGAAGCTCGGTGCATGCGTGGAAGGCTGCGTGTGAGCAAAGTGCATGTGTGGGAGGCCACACATGAGCAAAGTGCATGCACAGAAGGCTGGGCCCATCTGCGGAAGATGCGCACCTATGGAGAACCGGTGGTAAGAATATCTGAAACCCACCACTGCCCGGGGTCAGGTGATTCCCTTTTTTGACCTTCTGACAAGCAAAGTCAATGGAGAAACCAAATTCATTTAACAACTGTGTTACTGATTTAACAACTGTAGTGATTTGCTTTAACACATATGGCAAGTAAAGTCATAAAATGGAGCAAAACCCACTTAACAAATTTCTCACTTAGCAATATACATTTTGGGCTCAGTTGTGGTTGTCAGTGGAGGACTACCTATATTACTTTCTGAATTTTATATCCAAGACCTTATCTCTGGATTTATCAGTCTTTTTTTGATAAATTACAAGACTGCCTTTACCAAATTTAAAGGCTTTCCGAGCCTGAACCTGCAAATCGGACTTTAATACTTCACTTAGTGCTGACAATCCTCAACAAAAGCCACATTTGCAATATCAAGTTAGATTTGTACACTCTTGGGTGTCTAGGACAATGGCACAAGTCATATCCTGCCAGACCTATATGATTACCTCATCCAGCTGTATATATTTTCACTTGGGATGTTTACAGTTTACTTCTTCGCTGGTAAATGCATGATGACAACAAAGTCCTGCATATTCTATTTCCACTTTCAGGACATGGGTGTTAGGTAAAATATCAAAATAATATTAACTATATATTCCAAACGTCTAGAATAAAGTGTCCAATCCTCAGTGATTCAAAAGAAGCAGCAAAGAACCAGTGGCATAACTGGCCCTGTGCCTAGAGGTTCTTCCTTTTCACACATTATGTAATTATCTCACCCTTTCTATCCACCTGTTTAATCATTACATCATTTTCATAAATTATACCATTCAGAGAATTTTGCCTCCTCCCCCAAACTACATGCTGATTAGCCAACACTTTGATGCATTTCCAAAGATCTATATTTTAGGGGCAAGCAAGCACAGACCTGTGTGAGTCACTGGGAGCCTTGCTCAAGGATGTAAGCATTTTTAAAGTTTCCAGTTCTGAAACATTTGCAGAATATAGCAGCTGTCAGTATTTGGCAGCTTTAAGAAAAACTTCAGAAAAATGTATGTGGCTGAAAAGCTTCATGCTTTCAGATCCAGTAATACCAAACTGCCAAGTCTTTAGGGAAAAACTGAGCTTTTCCTAGGGCGGCCCAAACAATGCAAGCAAGTGAAACATTAAGTTGGTGAACAAGTGTGACAAAGTAACAGATTTTGCTAGGAAGGTTCAAGTGAGCTAGCTGAATCTCCTATAAAATACTCAGGCGACATTTTTATTTCAAATACAAAGATGTTGTTGGAGAAGGAGTTGGAAGATATCATGACTACTTACGTTCTTCGTACCACTAACAGTGACATTATTGTCCTATTACCTTAATTCTGCTTCTAGCTATTTTGAATTTAGGCCACTTCATTTTCCCTATAGGTTGCATTTATAGTAGCCCTTTTCTATGGAATGGTGACTTTTTCATTATTTTCTATGGATTTTTTAGACAACACTCCATTATATTTTTTAAAAATAATTCTCATCTATTCTTTTTTCTCCTCTCCCCCACCCAGGAAAATGCATGCAAAATTCCACTTAACCTGAAAACTCTTTGGACTTCAGTAGAATGGCTTTAATGGTTAAAGATAAACCATTGCTGGAAGTTGTGGTCTCCATACTACCTACTCTGAAGTAAGGAACTTCCCTAATTCTCTTCAATTATTTTTATGGAGCATTGGTATTTTTTATTGGGAAACACTTGTGATGAAATAGAAATAAATAGTTAAGGTGAAAAGCAACCAGAGTGCACTAAGATATCTTCCTTTAACTGTGTATCAGATGAGCTTTTGCCAGGGTAGCAAAATCATTAGTGTGATGGAATTTAGTAACTGGATTCCCAGGTGGGAGGGGCTGCATTCCAGAGGAATAAGAGTCTATTCATTCCAGATATTATGTTTGAGAGAAAGAAGGTGAAGACAGTCCCTCCCTAATAGATCTCAGAGTATATACTGTACTAGTAGAGTGCTTCAGTTTGCAAAATTCAGTCTATATATGTGGAACAATAAAAAAAAAACCCCTCAGCTCTGAAAAAAAATAAGAATATATTTTTCAAAGATGTGATACAATGGTTCTGAGATAACATCTGACAGTTCTTCAGAACTCTGGGATGTAATCCATTGGGTCCTGATGATTTATATTCTAAGTTATTGCTATCTGACAGAAGTCTCAAGTTATTTATAAATAGTAAATGGAAACTGCTGTTGAAGTAAATACTTATCCCCTTGCAATTCTCTGTATGTGGCCCATGGAAATAGGAGTAGGAAGAGAAGGAGCACATCCAACGTGCAAATCAAAGTTTGTATTAACCCAAGTAGAGCCTAACTCAGGTTTGATTGCAAAAAAAAAATTCAATCACACCAGAACCTGTGATGAGATGCATATAAACCATTCAAAAATTCTTGAATAGGGCTGAAATGGAAACAAATGTGTTTATATAAATGAGTATCCCACCTACAATGTGTTTAACCATAGATAAATACTGAGTTTTCTGACTTATTCAGTTGCCTTGGTGCTCTTTTCCATCCTCCTAAATTTGGCATACTGTTGAGGAAAGTAGGTAATATCTTTCATCAAAAATTAAAATTGATCACAGTTCATTAAAAATATGATGCAATGCTGACACAGCAGATGCCATCTTCTATCTGAACAGTTGTTTCGGATTTACACATTTGTTAACCTCTATGTCAACTTTGAAGCTGGCATGACTGAGGCCATATTGGAGTGTTGCTACAATGGTGCTGAGCAGGAGTGAAATCCCACAGGTTTTGGAGAACCGGTGGCGGAAATTTTGAGTAGTTCGGAGAACCGGCAAATACAATCTCTGACTGGTCCCAGAGTGGGGTGGGAATGGAGATTTTGCAATATCCTTCCCCTAGGAGTGGGGAGGGAATGGGGATTTTGCAATATCTTTTCCCCAGCAGGAGTGGGGAGGAAATGGAGATTTTGCAGTATCCTTCCCCTGCCATGCACACCAAGTCATGCCCACAGAACCAGTAGTAAAATAATTTGGATTTCACTGCTGGTGCTGAGGAATAGAATAGAGATAGCTGGGTTTTATAGCCAAAACAAGGTAGTTTCCCCTGAGAACCAAGGACATTCCCACAGGTGACTGAAGAGAGGACCTGTGAAGTTTCTAAGCAACCAGACAGCACCTTGATTGGACCATGTGACTGGTTTTTGGGGAAAGGGGGGGATTTTTACTTTTAATTACGTGAAAACCACAGGAACTTTTAGAGTCAGTTTTCACCAACTGGTGTCAATATGATATATCCAATAAACTTGTTCTTTGAGGAAACTGCTTGTCTCAGAGTTCTGTCTGCTACAGGTGTATTGCTTGGAACCACAAATCTGAGAGATCACTGCCAAGTAAGCCATAGCCATTTGTTGTGTAATAGCAACAAACCTTTAGAGGTTTTGAAAGCCTGTCCTGCCTAAGTAAATTGAAATGCATTCAAGTAGTTCTTAATACAACTGCTAGTAATGATTTGTCAAGGGCAATTATTTTATTTTATTTTGCCAGTCATCTGAAGAATTCTAATTACAAGTAAAAGTTCAAAAGAAAGTTGTTACAGATTGTCATAATTTCAACCTAGAATGCTCATACTATTTTTAAGTGATTAAAATCTAATGAATCTATTCATTTTACAAACTTGACGCTTGGTAGATCTCAAGCATATCCTGTTGGCAAACATTGCTTTTCCTGACAGATAATACTCAGCTATAGTAGCTAAAACTCCTTAAAGTCAGTTAGCCATGAATTTGGAGAGGGAATCCTGCTGGAAATTGTAGCCTTAACTTTTTAATAAAAATGTAATTTGGTACATTGCTTTTGACTGTGATAATTATATAAGTGGAAATAATTCATAGAAAGCTGCTGTGAATCTTTATACTAGTACAATTATGCAGCAAAGAGCAGACACTTTATTAAGTGGTGGGTGTTGTGGGCTAAGGCTTGGGTCTTCAAACTTGTCAACTTTAAGACTTGTGGACTTCAACTCCCAGAATTCCCCAGCCAGCAGGGGTGACTGGGAAACTCTGGAAATTGAAGTCCACAAGTCTTAAGGTTGATAAGTTTGAGATCCCTGGACTAAGGGAAGCTAAAGATGATCTTATGGACTTTGACAAACTAAGGATGATGTAAAAGAGTTGGGTGTGTTCAGCTTTAAGGAATGACAATTTAGAGACAACATGAGACCCAGAGTCAGGTACCTGAAGGTCAACTCAGATGGGGGAGAAAAAGTTATTCTCTATTGGTCCAGAAATTAGAACCCCATCAACCCATGTGTTTCCTGTGTTCCAAAATACATACCCACTACATTATTCTCTTCATGGAAACAACATTACGCAAAACACAAAAAAGAAACAGAAAATCCTAACAAATTAAAGGAATTTGAACCAGCAGCATTCACTATATCTCTCTACATCTTTTTGTTCTTGAAATTGCCCTTTCATCACATCATTGTACAAGTTCATACATAGCCTGTTCAGTAAGAACTATTTGTGGTGCAGAATCCACTTATAGGCCAGAATAGAATAGAATAGAATAGAATAGAATAGAATAGAATAGAATAGAATAGAATAGAATAGAATAGAATAGAATAGAATAGAATAGAATAGAATAGAATAGAATAGAATAGAATAGAAAACAGAGTTGGAAGGGACCTTGGAGGTCTTCTAGTCCAATCCCTGCTCAAGCAGGAAACCCTATACCATTTCAGACAAATGGTTGTTCAATCTCTTCTTAAAAACTTTCAGTGTTGGAGAATTCACAACTTCAAGTTGCTCCACTTGTTATTTGTTCTGTCAGGACATTTCTTCTTAGTTCTAGGTTGCTTCTCTCCTTGATTAGTTTCCACCATTGCTTCTTGTCGTGCCCTTAGATGCTTTGGAAAATAGCTTGACTCCCTCTTCTTTGTGGCAGCTCTTGAGATATTGGAACACTGCTAACATGTCATGCCAGTCCTTCCTTTCATTAAACTAGACATACCCAATTCCAGCAATCGTTCTTTATATGTTTTAGCCTCCAGTCCCCTAATCATCTTCGTTGCTCTTCTCTGCACTTTTTCTAGAGTCTACACCTCTTTTTTACATTGTGGTGACCAAAACTGCAGTATTCTAAGTGTGGCCTTACCAAGGCATTATAAAGTGGTATTAACACTTCATGTGATCTTGATTCTATCCCTCTGCTAATACAGCCTAGAACTGTGTTGGCTTTTTTGGCAGCTGTAGCACACTGCTGGCTCATATTTAAGTGATTGTCCACTAGGACTCCAAGATCTCTTTCACAGTTACTACCAGTGGTGGGATTCAACCAGTGTGACAACTGGTTCACTGAATGTGCACTTCTCGCACACATAGCTCGCCAGCATCCCCTCCTCTCTTTAGGTTGCCCTACATGTGGGGGGCTCTGCCTTTGCAGAAATGCGGTGGGCGGTTTATACAGAGGATTGGTGGGGGCATGCACAGCCCTCCAGGATGAAGAGTGGGGCAAAAGAAGGCTCCACTCTTGCTTGGGTGGCGGAGGGAAACTCAAAGCATTGGGGGCTTCAGAAGGGCAGAATGTCCTTCAAAATGTGCAGTTCCTGGCTCTAACAGTGAGTGCCATCAAGTTGGCCACACCCACCAGGTCACATGACTATCAAGCCATGCCCATCAAGCCACGCCCACAGAACCAGTAGCAAACATTTTTACATTTCACCCCTGGTTTGTATGGTTCCACTTCATTCACTGTAGCTGCTACTGCTGCTTTCTTTCAGGAAATAATATGCAACTTATTTGATGATCAAAAATTAAACATGTATCTTTCATTCAAAAGAAAAATTGGAAGTGAAAAATGTACCAAGGATGGAACTTTCTTGTCTATTGCGTTTCTCTCCCCAAAAATGCTGATCTGGTCATTCCAGGAAATGTCTTCATGATTTCACATAATTTTAACTTTCAGAATATCATGAATTACACTTGAAAGAGCTAAATAGATACATTTCAGCAGAAAAGTGGCTTATCCTTCCATTGCATTCTTTAGGCAAGACTACATCCGGTATAAAGATTTTCAGTGCTTTAGATTTCCTAGTTCTATCTGCCTTTTTCTCCTGTTGTTTTGTGTTCTTGCTTTTGGGAATACTTTTTCCTTCTATATTTTAGTGTTCAGTCCTGTACATTTATGAGTTGGAACATAGGAACTATTAAATAATGTGTATTGTAAACTGTATCTGATCCATCTTTGATGGAGAAAAAGAAAATCAGACAGGCGTAGTTTATAAACTACAATGATTAATAATTTGGAAAGGTACTTGTTTGCCTTTCATCTTTTTTTTTTAAAGTAGGTGTGTTGCATCACCTTAGGAAGCTAAGGAGTCTCTCCATTTGATCCTGAACTTCATGAAATAATTCATACAAATGATCTATTTTTCTAAAACTATAGTTTCATGTTCCCTGGTGAAGGAAGTTAGAACAGCTCTTTCAAAAATTAAACATTTTTTTTAAAAAGTGGGGGTGGGGTGGGGTAGTCTTTTGACCAAAAGTGGTATGGTATTACCCTACTGACAAACTCTTTTGGATGGTCTAATTATTTTAGAACAGACATTAATATAAAGATGAGTAGTTAAGAGGCTACTTTTATTCTTTTCCATTGGCATTACTGTTAGGATATGACTTGGGCCTAACAGTTGTCCAGGCAATATATGTATTCTGTGACTTTAAGTTTTAATGCTGCATCATGCTGTAATGCTGAGTCATGCTATAATTAATTGTAATGTAACAATGTATTTAAGAAGGGTACTGTAAGGTATTCAGTTGATGATAAGCTGCTATCATCACGTGCATGTGTGGGTGGATCTGCTACCATCCGGGGTTTGTGAACCAGAGTGAACCAACTAGTGTTTGTTTGGTAAGAAGCTTTTTGGAGTTAACCGGTAAAGACTTGGACTGTTTAGAAGACTACGAGATTGTTTATTTTCCACTATAAAGAAAACTTTTGATAACACCAGTTTGTATGTATCTCTATCTCAGTGCTCTCAGCAACGTTTCTCTGTGCACTTTACTCTGCTAGTTGTTACACAACAACAATATCCTTAACATTGGTTATGGGCCCAGAGCCAACCAGAACTAACTAGGATTTTTTCAGAGTTACACTGAGAGCTAGTTTGAGTTTGTGAGTAGTACAAACTGTGTTTGTGATAAACAATCTGAGTGAAGATGGCACTAGAACAAGCAGCAAATTTTTCCATGATAACCCGGCTGGACGGAACAAACTATGTATCCTGGTCTACAAAATGTAGTCTACTTTTGCGTAGAGAAGGACTGTGGGACATAGTTAATAATCCCCGGATGTAACAGCATGGGATCCTGCTGCTGAGGAAGATGCCAAGAAATTAGCCAAGTTTAACAGAGACAATGAACGAGCTCTTTGTATTATTGGACTGACACTGGGTGACCAGCAGCTTGTCCATATCCATGGCGAAGAGTCTGCTGCTAGGTGTTGGACCAAGTTGAAGAAACTATATGTTCGTGACTCTGTGGGTGCTCATATATATCTCACACGAAAATTATTTAAACAACATCTTCTTAAAGGGGGAGATATGATGGCTCATTTGGAATCCATGATCAGAATTTTCCAGGAGCTGCATGAAAAGGAACTTGTTTTCTCTGAACTACAACAAGTTTACATAATTCTTTCTTCTTTGGACAATAGTTATGACAACTTTGTTTCTTCGTTAGAGGTTTTGTCCAGAGATGAACTGACATTGGCTGGCATAACTGGTAGGTTGTTGGAAGAATCCAAAAGAAGACAAGAAAGGGATCAGTTGAGAGTGCAACAACCAAAAGAAGATAAAATGTACTCAACTGCTTATTTTGTAAAACGTTGTTTTGCTTGTGGGGCTAAAGGGCATATAGCTAAATATTGTAAAAATAAGAAAATGCCTGTTAGGGACAATAATAGACCCAAGAAGGGTTGTAATTTAGCTATATCTAGTTCAACTACTGATGTTAACCAGGATTGTTGGGTTGTTGATAGTGGTGCTTCTCAGTCTATTACTAGAAATAGAAAATGTTTTGTTAAAATGGAGAAGAGTAACCAACATGTTAAACTAGCAAATGGCTGGAAGGTTAAGGTACCTGGAAAAGGTGTTGCTCGTTGGTCATTTAGTAATGAACCATTGCCTATGTTATATATTCCTGGTTTAAAATTCAATTTATTATCGGTTAAATCTTTGGTACAATTTGGGTTTACAGTAACATTTGAAAATGATAAGTGTCTTATAGAGAAAGATGGCAGGGTTGTTACTGCAAGTTTAGAAAATGATTTATTCATTTTAAGAGAGATCCCAGTATTGGTGGCTAAGTCTAAGTCCGTTTATAAGAATGTTAAACCACATGATGAATGTATTCATCTGTTACATCAGAGACTTGGGCACTTGAATTTCAGGACATTAAAGAAGACAGTGCAATTATCGGAAGGGATAAAACTACAAGCATGTAGTAAATATCTGAACTGTAATGCCTGTGGTCAGCAAAAAAGTAGGGTTACACCAGCAAACCGTGTTAATGGTTTTAAAACTACAAAGCCGTTAGAGGTAGTGTTTATAGACCTAATTGGACCCAAGAAACCCAGTATAGGAGGTGCCTGCTATATTCTAAGCATAGTAGACCATTATTCAAGATATGGATTCTGTTATCTTATGAAAACAAAATCTGAAACATTCCAGCATATAAACAACTGGCTGCGTTTTGTGGAAAGGAAGCAGAAATTTAAAGTGAAATGCTTAGTGACCGATAATGGTACAGAATTTACTAACCAAAGGTTAGAAAAGTTTTTGCAGGATGCAGGGATCCAGCATAAATGATCTGCTCCTTACAGACCAGAGCATAATTCCTATATTGAGAGACGAGGTCAAACATTACAAGCCATGATCAGAACTATGTTGGCAGATTCTGGTTTGCCTGAAAATTTATGGGGCGAGGCTGTTATGTGTGCTAACCATGTGCTAAACAACGTGGTTCATTCCTCTACAGGTGAAATACCATTCACCTTATGGCATGGGAGGAAACCAAATCTTAGTTATTTACACACATTTGGAGCCCCAGCTTGGGTACATATTCCATCTAGTATTAGGAGAAAGGATCAACAAAGAGCCAGAAAAATGTTTTTCGTTGGCTATGAATCAGATCATAGATCTTTTAGATTTTGGGCACAGGGTACTACTAGTGTTTACTGTAGTGCAAGTGCTAAATTTCTAGAGCACGAATGATGGGATAAACTAGAGCGTGCAGATTTCAGACATGATAATAATACTGTTAGGATAGAACATCATATTCCTGATGAGATTCCTGAGGATAGAGATACTGTAGAATCCTCTATTAAGGTTGAGGAACAGGAAGTAGGTTTAGGGGAGGATGAGACTGAAACATCTGAAATGAGTCCTGTATTGCCTAGAAGATCTACTAGGGAAAGGCATCCACCAGATCAATATAAGGCAACTGTAGTTTGCCAAGTTAACATTGAACCTTCAAGTTATAATGATATCAGGCTTTATCCTGAAAAGGAGCAGAAGGCTTGGAAGGAGGCAATGAGTAAGGAAATTAAGTCATTGACTAATCTAGATGTTTATGAAAATGTGAAATTGCCACCTGGTGAGAAGTTAATAGGTTGTAGATGGGTTTACAAAATTAAGAAAAGTATAGATGGGACAGTAACCCATAAAGCTCGCCTTGTAGCTCAAGGTTTTTCTCAGACCGAAAAAGATTTCGATGAGGTTTTTGCTCCTAGTTTACGTGCTAGTACTTTAAGAACAATGCTGATATGGGCGGCTAAGAACAAATATAGTATTAACCATATAGATGTGGAGACGGCATACTTGCATGCTCCATTAAGGCACACCATCTATATGAGGAAGCCTTTAGGATTTGAAACACAAAACCAAACTGATTGTTGGAAGCTCAAGAAAAGCCTTTATGGTTTGAAACAATCAGGGTTTGAGTGGAACCAATGTATAGTTAAAGAGCTAAATAGGATCAGTTTTCATGAAGGTGTAGCAGATAAATGTCTCTTTAAGAGAGGAAGTAATGGGTTAGTTTCATTTTTGTTATTGTTTACAGATGACATAGCTATAATAACTAAAACTGACAAGGAAGCTATAGATACCGTTCACCAGTTACAAATTAAATTTAAGATCAGAAATTTAGGAAATATCAGGCATTATTTGGGACTAGATATTAGTCAAACAGCTAGAGGTTATAAAATGTCTCAATGTAGCAAAATTAGCCAGATGTTGAAGCGTTATGGCATGGAGCTATGTAAGCCGGCCAAGTCACCTATGGCACAGGATTTTAACCATGAAGAAATCCAAAGCCCTAAATTTAGTAAGGAGATCTACCAGTCTCTTATAGGTAGTCTATTTTATATCAGCAATTGGTCGAGACCGGATATATCATTTAGCGTAAACCAATTAGCAAGGTATAATGCAGAGCCAACTGATAGGCATTGGCAGGCCGCAAAGCGTATACTAAGATATCTAAAAAGGACGATGCATTATGCATTGTATCTAGAATCTAACCAAGATTTAGTACTGAGCGCATATGCTGATGCCAGTTTCGCTACTGATGTTACCACTAGAAAGTCTACATCGGGTATAGCTATAATGTTAGGCAATTGTTTGATTGGCTGGAAATCAATTCGTCAAAAACATATTAGTCTATCTACAATGGAGGCAGAATTTTCATGTCTATCACTGGTATGCACTGATCTATTACAAACAACTAATGATGGATATTGGTTTAACGATGGATTATCCAATTGTAATACATGAGGACAACCAAGCTGCTATAAAAATGGCAACTAATTTAGCAGTTAAAACTAGATCCAAGTATACTGACATTCGGTATCTGAATGTTCGCCAAAGTATCCAAAGCAATATGGTTAAACTGGAATATTGTATGTTGGAAGACAATATTGAGGATAACTTTACCAAAGTTCAAGGTGCTGTCAAACATAAAGCATGTTGTGAAAGCTATGGATTAAGGATCTAAACTGTATATATTGTATTTAAACTGTATATATTGGCCTGTCCAAAGGGGAGCATGTTAGGATATGATTTGGGCCTAACAGTTGTCCAGGCAATATATGTATTCTGTGACTTTAAGTTTTAATGCTGCATCATGCTGTAATGCTGAGTCATGCTATAATTAATTGTAATGTAACAATGTATTTAAGAAGGGTACTGTAAGGTATTCAGTTGATGATAAGCTGCTATCATCACGTGCATGTGTGGGTGGATCTGCTACCATCTGGGGTTTGTGAACCAGAGTGAACCAACTACTGTTTGTTTGGTAAGAAGCTTTTTGGAGTTAACCGGTAAAGACTTGGACTGTTTAGAAGACTACGAGATTGTTTATTATGTATGTATCTCTATCTCAGTGCTCTCAGCAACGTTTCTCTCTGCACTTTACTCTAAGGATAAGGATATTGTTGTTGTGTAACAACTAGCAGAGTAAAGTGCACAGAGAAACGTTGCTGAGAGCACTGAGATAGAGATACATACAAACTGGTGTTATCAAAAGTTTTCTTTATAGTGGAAAATAAACAATCTCGTAGTCTTCTAAACAGTCCAAGTCTTTACCGGTTAACTCCAAAAAGCTTCTTACCAAACAAACAGTAGTTGGTTCACTCTGGTTCACAAACCCCAGATGGTAGCAGATCCACCCACACATGCACGTGATGATAGCAGCTTATCATCAACTGAATACCTTACAGTACCCTTCTTAAATACATTGTTACATTACAATTAATTATAGCATGACTCAGCATTACAGCATGATGCAGCATTAAAACTTAAAATCACAGAATACATATATTGCCTGGACAACTGTTAGGCCCAAATCATATCCTAACAATTACAGATAGTCTTGCCTTATAGTAATTCCCTGCCAATACATCACCCCTTCTAATAAATAAAGAGGCTTGGAGTTATCAAGGCAAGGAATACCAACTGTTCCCAAACCAAAGCCAGAAAATCCAAGCCATTTATGTGACAGGAAAACATGCTCAATAAGAGGGCAGAAAGAGGGAGGGAGGGACAGGAGCCTGAGCAGAAGGCACAGGCCAATTGCAGGTCGTTCTCCTTGGGGTCTGATGCCAATTGCTACCTGCCAAAAGGAAAGGATAGGCTGCACAAAAAAAGCCACACGCAGATCATAAAACAAAATTTATCTTTAATCTGTAAGTGTCAACAGCAGTACAAAATATGGAGTGATGGTGAATAGATTAAGGGCAGAGAGGACAGTCTTGAGGTAAATGAGCATAAATAGGCAGTCGTATAGACACTCCCCTGAGGGATTAGACCCCCTTATCATGGCGTATATGGCATCACCCAATGATGACATGTTAAACATACCAGGAAAGCACCTTGTGCAAAAAGGGGAAGAGAAAGGAGAGGAAAATAGGGAAGAAGGGGAAAAAGAAGAGGAGGAGGAAGATGAGGAGGAAGAAAAAGAAACAAATATCCTCACAAAGATGTAAGTAAGGTGCCAGCGTACACCAGAATATATGATATAAAGAAAGCGTCTTTCCATTTTGTCTTTTATATTCATTTCTGAGGCAGAGAAGAGAAAACTCTTAAAAGTACCACTGAAAAATTATTTAATATTTAATTTACCTCACGTCAATACTGCACAACAAAATCCAATAAGTCTGTTTATGCTATGAAGCAAAGCTAAGAATGATTTTTCCCTCTTAAATTAAGAGTACAGATACTTTTATTTTTTTATAAAATCAAAATCCTTAGCAAGCTTGGTTGTCTTTTCAAACTGCTTCAAGAGGAGAGTGTGTGAGAGATGTGATGGCAACCTTTTCAGTTCATTTAAAAACTTTACACTGGACTGTACAAGATTTTTTTCCTTTTTTGATAAACTATTTACATTTTCAGACTTTTAAAACATATTCAAAGCAGCAATAGACACTAGGGTTTTTTTTTCCTTTACATGCCCAAATCATTACCAGCCCTGGGCTCAGGTAGGTACCTGCACTTTGTAAAGAATTTGTACAAGAATACCAGTTTAAAAATGGACTTATGGGGTGTAAGAAGAGCTTTGAAAGAGCCACCCCGAAGAGAACCAAAGCATAGTACCTTGACACGGGAAACCTCCGAGCTCCCCCCCCCCCCCCAACAGCTCTACACAAAACTTTACACTTTGAAACAGCAGCTAGCATTGTCAGTCCAGCATGTCAGTGAATTGTGCTGATTAAATTAACATAGAATACAATTTCACAATATACATCACAATGTCAGGAAAGAAAATGGGTTACAGTAAGTAACAGCTTATAAGCTCATTTTAGGGTAATAAAACATTTGTACATGGCAAATACAATAATGGATAGAAATATTTAAACATTCTAACATTTGCTACAGGAGGAGGGGGGGAACTGTGCTTTTGAGAAAGCAAAATACAAATGACAGGAAGACAAATGGGAGAATGTGGACTAGCAGTACTGCAATGTGCAGTATACAAACAGTTAAATAGTTTGCACATTCCCCAAACTTTTGAGAGCACCAAGGACCTCACTTGGGGTTTCCTAAAAAAGCAGAAGTTATAAAGCAAGCAGATCACTGAACTTCTTTAGAGCTTTCATATTATCATAAACACCAATGGGGTAGTTTTCTTACAATCATGCTAAAGCCATTCTTCTCTTTACACCAGTGAGCTCCCTCTGAATACTTTCCATTGGCTTCCAAAAATTAATTTGGGATGTTATAAAAAAAAAGGGGGGGGGAGTATAAAATCCAATGACAAAGAAATTTAGCTGTTTTTTTTTAAAAAAATCTGTATTTTTTTTTTCTTTCTAATATGGGATCACAATACATCAACCATTCACAATATATCAACCATTCAGAAAACAAAGTAGTAAAAGGTAATGGTGAAGAAAAGAAAGCGAAGTAAAATGATTTTGAGAAACAAAAGGACGTAAGTGCTTTTATGTTTTTAAAAATATCAATTGAAGTCATATGTTAGTTTTTTAAAGGTCATGCTTAAGTGCCAACTTTAGTCTTTAAACATGCATGCAACATTGAGAAGTTCTGAGAAACTATTTTTTTCAGTTGAAAAATATGAAATGCTCTAATACATTTTACCAGCTGCACTTTTTGAACAGTTGTTGGCACTGACAATCCTATCCAGATATACATACTGTTATGTATAAGGTTCTGCTGAAGCTTCAGTTTAAAACATGTTTTGGACTTGAATTGAATAGCTTTGTTGCTTCAAAATACTCGCTGCTGAAAATTCATACTGCCTCCACTTCATCTATCTACTCTGAAATATACCATGGGCTTCGCCTTGAATTTTGTTTTTCTCTACTGGATCATTGGCGTTTTTTACTGGGCAAATATTTATAGTAAAGTAGAAATTAACAGCCAATAAGATGAAAAACAGCAGGAGATAACAATAAGAGCAGACTTTAACAATGTATCAAGTGATGCTTGCATTTACAAAATCATTTGTTTCATTTACACAATTATTCAAACAATCTCTTCTTTTTCAAGTTACTGCTGTCCTTGTAAAACTGGTTTTGTATTTATTGTAAATAACAATCACACTCATTCATACAGAGCGAACACCAGAGTGTAAATTTTGTCCCATTATAATCTCATCCTTCCTTCTCATACTGCCTCTTGATGACAATGGGGATCAGCAAGTGATCCAGGGCTTTCCCCCAAAGGATGTATTGGCATACCATCATACATTTATATAACAGAAGACAGTGGTTGCTACAGAACGGCGAAGCAAACGCACTGCATGTACAGCAGGCCTGCCAACGGATACTTGGGAAATGACTCTGAGAAAGCCCCTGGACTTTGCCAAATACAGCACTTCAGAACTCAAATTTTTCCAAGCTTCCACGTAAACCTGGAAAAAAAAAATCCACTGCTGTACGAGTTGCATTAACTTTAATTCATGGTCTCTTTAAAGCAGCAACATCTTGTTTTTTCCCCAGGGTGAAATGGAAGTATTAACAACAATAAGGACGAAGAGCTGCTTTCATGAACAGAGAAGGCTAGGCTTACAGGGGTCCAAACATTTTCTTTGTTTTAAACCATGCAGAGCCATAATGTTTCAACTCCTAAGCCTAGACTTTCAGTTTTTAAAAATGCCAACAGCATTGCCTAAAGCTTTCTCCAGCAATCTGCTACGTACACTGTTGGGTGTTGGATTAAATGCCTTCATATAAACCTGCATCTCATATTGTGTATTCTAAGAAATAGACATTTCCATTGCAGTGCTTTCTGTCCTTTTTATAAACCCTGTGAAAATGTGTTTCAGTTATTTTATTCATGTCAAGTTGAATGCTTTCATTGTATCTTTTAAACAATATTCTTCAATTATCAACAAAAGATGTCAAAAGTCTTTCCTTGAAAGTTAAATATTAAATTTTGTGTTTGCAAAGTACAATTACTCTAACAATCTAAGTGCATGGCATCACATTCATTTTAAATAAGCATTATCTTGGACAATAGAAAATTATTACTGCCCTTTTATATTTTAAGGAATTATAAATGCTACAGTTCTATTTTGACAAGCCAATACTGTTTCACACCAAACACAGATTTTTTTATAAAAAAATCTATGTTATATTAACAACTGGTACTACTTACTTTAAAAGGCTGAATTAATGGCTAACTCCTCAAACACACTTGATTATTTATTTGCTTTCTTATTTATTTGCCTTCCTATTGACAACTTTTCTAAGTCATATTTGTTGCTTTCCAAAAAAGAACCAAGAATGTGCATCAGGTTCGCTTGAAGCAAATTACAAGAAAACTGTCTCCTTTACAATCTGTTTTTAAAGTTGGTTTAAATATAACCTCAATTAAATTGGAGGATAGACCGGTGTGTGTGTGTGTGTGTGTGTGTGTGTGTGTGTGTGTGTACTGAATCAGATCAGTTTCTACTCTGACTATCTTGACAAAGATGTCAAAGAATTGTGAGATCATATACCTGATCAAGGTACTTTAGTTTAACTGAAATAAATAAGACCTATGTTTGCCTTGTTCTACAGAGCTAAACAAGGATATAAGAAATCATCACTTTTGTCACCTGAACTAGAAGTACAGGCTGCTAGAATGCCCAAAAGGTATAGTTTGTACTTCATGTACTATGCACTTATTTGCTAATGAAGAAATACTAAGAACCAACTGGCTATGTTATAATTCTTGGACAAATGTTTTACTGTTCTCCCAAACTATAATGCCACTACTACAGAGTAAATATGAGGTTGTTATTTTATAAGCAGGTGCAATGTTTGAAGTATTTTGTGTTTATTATATGGGATTCAGATTGAAGGAGGGCAAAAGGGAGGCAATTCGCCAGCTTAGCTACAGGTCCACAATACTGCTGCCACACTGCAGGCGTAAAATCTACATGAGGTACAGTGATTTGTCAGCATTTAATATGGACCAATGTACACTGATACAGAACAAAAGTAAATACATAACTTATATATAGCTAAGTATTCATGAACAAAAAATAAAATTCTATCTCCTATGTTATATTTACAATTTTTTAAAAAAATCTTAAATGAGATGGTGACTACTAAAGAACCTTGTTTTGAGCTCCAATGATGAATTTTTAAAAAAGAAAAAAAATATTTTTGCTTCCCAACGATTGTCCTTTCTTGATTTCTATTGATACTTTAGAGCCAGTATAGGCTAATAAATATCATAAACTGATTCTGCAGATTTTAAATTCAAAACCTGCCCAATAAGTCATACTCTACCATCTGCTGATTCGTGAAGAGCCAATCAACGTCAAGAACACAGATTTAAGTTACAGATCATCAACACAGATGGAGAACTGGAGCTCAAACAAAGTATTCATACATATAAGAATCTTGCATAAATAAATGAAATAACAAGACATAAAAAAAAATGACTCAAATCCGGCAACTGTGAGGCAGGCCCACACGAGTCGAAACAGATGACTTTTGTTCATGTCGGGTTTTTTGTACAACAGTTTCACATTAGTTAGAAGTGATAAAAAATACCATTTATATCCAGTGCTTATTACACTTACGAAACAACATCTGTGAGTGTGTGTTTTTGTAGTATGAGTAAAAATCAAGTTTCAGTCCTAAAGAACAGTCCTTTGTTCTCTGCCAGCCTGCAGAATATTATTTTGGCATGGTCATAGAATTATAAAAAGAAAATAACGCACAAAACTAAATGTTTGCCCTTGTGCAAAAATAATTACAAAACATACAATGCTAGCAATACAGCATTCTAGCTATGGGGGGGGGGGGGGGGAACAACCACAACCCCAGACATGTAGAATGGAGAGAGATTTATAACAGGAGAAACTTGTAGGAAATTAATAAATAGTCATTCTTTAGGAAATAATGGGTTATCTCCCATCCAAGCTACATCTATTAGATCAGTTCAAATTCCTAAGCAATCTCAGAGACAACAAAGGATTTTATTTCAGTACCTTAACTAGATAAAGAGGACTCTCACCAGCTAATGATAACAAGTGCCTTTACATCTTGGCTAGACCAGTTTTACTGTCATAACTGTGGGCTATGAGAGAAGCATTCATTCAAATAAATAGAAAAGATAAATGATTCTATTCCAGTTTGTAGAATGGCTGCCAAATGACTGTGTGTGTATGCATCTACACATCCACGCACACACCCACACAAATAATCAGTCGGCTTGCTGCGTGGATTAAACACTTGTATTGTAAAATTGCAGAACTGCCTCCACTTCTAGAAATAATTACTGGAAACTGCTAGGTCATATTTTTCTCTCTGTGCTAAAACTACAAGATCTGTGATAGCATGACGATAATCTGGCTCGACACTCCGTTAATGTTGCTAATGAGAACACCAGTCTAAAACCCTCTGAAAAGAACTAGGCAAAAAGATACAATGGCCTCTATCAAAAGACCAAGTCTCTCTATGTAAACTTCCCATTGCAAACAGAAACAGAGGGTGCCTCCTCTGCCATTCTCGGTAATGGAAGCTCTAGGCACAAAGATATGATTGCAATCGTTTAAGTGTAGAAGAACCTATGTCATATTTCATAGATTTATTACTTGGTGGTTTATCATCTTTGCCATCCTACAAAGTGCTAAAATGCTATTGAAAAACCTGGCACTCTTATCCCCTGAGCAAGCTAATAAGAATCTTTCTCCAGTCTTAAGAATGGCATGCCTGTAGAAGGCAGAACGCTTGCCACAAGTCACCCTCTTATAATTAAATGGTTTGGATGAAACATACTACTTGGAAGGGCAATGGAGAGGCAGTTGCTCCATTTGGATTAATACCTGATATATTTTCTTAATCACCATTAAACATTCACACTGACAATCTGATTGGCATGGAAAAATTTACCCTGCCATACCATAAAATGTCTACATGAAACAGGTTTTACTTAGAAGGCGTATAAAACTGCAATCTTTCTGGTATATGTAGCAGTTAGAAATAGTTGTAACTATTGATAGTAAGATTTAAAGAAGAAAGCATTTATATTTTTAAATCAAAGAATATTAATGCCTTCTACCTTAGGAGTTGGTGAAAACTCTTTAAAGAATTTATAACTCACTAACCAGGTTTTATACTTTGAAATACATTAAATGCATCAATTTCAAATTTCAGTGTTAAATACTGACATCCACAAATAGCTGGATGTTTAATTTGGGAATGCTTTATTTTATCTTGCCCTTGGCTCCTTAGAAATCAATATTATGTATAATAAAACTATATATTAGCACTGAAATAAATAAGAATTTAAATTTCTACAGCAGTTTTGAACTAAAGGACCCGGCAGAATTCCCAAATACTGACCTTGGGGTATAGCTTTATGTTTTTTCATTTTGTTTTTCTTATATGGCAGATAATAAAGTTTTGAAAAATTTCAAATATTGCTGAGCATATGCATCTAAATGAGTGAAATTATAAGTACAAGGATGATCTTTGCATCCTTTTCGGTTCTCTATAATTAATATTCAACAGATTATCTGCAAGATTTAAAATTTCTATAAAATCATCAAAGGATGATTATCGGAATAGCAATAGGAAGATTTCTAAACAGTGGCAGCACTTTACTCTCCAAGAAAGAGGAAGACTATGTTGGATTTCTAGGCTGTCTATGTACTAGACAAAAGTTAAAGTAATCTAATACATAAACTTAACCGAAATAGTTTTAAGCCTTGCACCCAATACTGTGTTAGGCTACAACTTTCATTATGCCTAGCACTGGGCATACTAGGTAGGGAATATATGAAGTGTTGTCTGACAACATACAATAACTCAAGATTAGAAAACAGAAGTACTATAGGGAAGCCTCACAAATTATCCTAAAAAGAAACAGCATAGTAGGTAAATATTGTATACTCTCCTGTATATGATACTGTTCTACTAATAATATTTTTCCAAGTGTTTCTGACATATAGAAACACATTTTCTCGTATGTGTGAGAGAGAGACAGAGAGAGATATAGAGAGTTATTCATTTCCAATATTAAGTGCCTCATTATTTTTAAGATGCCACACGCTTTAAGGGGGAAGGGCTCTTTAAAAGAAATAAAAGGCAAACAAATGATAATTCCATTACAACAGTACATTTGAAAATATTTTTTTACTACATGGCCCCTGACATTCTGGAATGAATACATTAAGACCAAATGTAATTAAGACTGAATATAAGAATTCAAAGCAAAGGGACAGAGAATGGTTTGAAGGTGGCCTTATGTTGCTAAAACAGGCCTGTCTTAGCTGGTGATCACTCTGTTGTGCTTACTCACGTTTCACACTGATGGTACATCAAGAGGCAGAAGCAATTGAACAAGTGCATTGTAGCAATCATATTCACTTTTTAAGCAATATCCTGTCTCCAGATTCCTGAGTATTTTACAATTTTCTGGAAAAGGTAGGATTTTCTTTTAAGATTTATCAGTATTTTTAAGATGCCAAAGGATTGTCTAAGACTTTACAGTGTCTCCCTTAAGACTTTTCTTTTAAAATATTAAGATTCAGAAGTTAGGAAAGTTTGGCACATCAGAAGGTCAGCTATATCTAAGGAGGGGAAAAATGGAATTCAGAGACCTTATTTTTAAAAGGATGAGCTAATACAGATAGATGTACACGCTTAGGACTTGTTCTGTTTCATGATAGGAAATTTGTAGGTTTTTTGTTTTGTTTTTCAAAATAATTCAGAATAAAAACACATTCACAATCTGTAGGCTGGCACAGCATACCTGAGTGAGAATGTAAAACCCCCATTAAAACAGTAACTTAAACCTTTTTATCAGCATCCAGGAAGAGGAAAGAATAGACAAAAAAAAAAAAGGAGAGAGAGAGAGAGAGAGAGAGAGAGAGAGAGAGAGAGAGAGAGAGAGAGAGAGAGAGAGAGAGAGAGAGAGAGAGATAAGACTTGTAAGAGAACAATTGATTCATATCAGTTTTCAAGTCCCAATGTCTGATACTTAATGTCTTCACTTAAATTGTTTAAAAAAGTTCATGAAAATTAGGGAACAATCTGTGTCACGCAATAAGAAACATTTAAGACCATTCTGCAGATGTAACTGTAGGAGCCATACATGCATGCAGGCTCATTTTAAGAACTTTTTGTTCAAAAGAAAAGAAAACAAAACAAAGTCAGAGTAATTCAGCAAACATCCTCAGTTGGCAGCGACAGCCTCATGGGCTTCGTTTTCACTGCTATAGTCTGATTTGGGGTCATCCTCAAAGTCCTCGTACATTTCCATCTCATCTTCCCCATTTATCATTTCATTTCCAGCCAGGCTCCCACTGTCCGTCTTCATGCTGTAAGTGCTCTGAATGACAGGGATGCTGGGCTCAGGACTAGCAGAAGTGCTGGAGCAATCAGATGTCATCTGAGGCGATGGCGTAGTTGTTGCCATTGTAATAGCACCAGGATAGACCACTCCTGTTCCTGTGGCAATTGGAATCTGAGGCTGTTGCCTACAAGGAAACAAAGGTATGCTTGAAAAGTGCTCTCTACCAATTTAAGAAAGGATGCGGCAGCTCTTTATTTTTAAAACATATTGAACAATTTAATTGACACAGACTTATTTATCAGTGCTCACCTGGTTTGGTAACAAAAAATCTGCAAGAAAATAATCAAGGACCCCACAACGCAACCCTGAGCTACAAATATTCTCTTCTACCAGTATTTATGATGTCTTTTCTTGGTTTTGTTTTGGTTTTGTGTGTGAGCAGGGGTGAAATGCTCCCGGTTCGGACTGGATCGCCCGATCCAGTAGCGATGGCTACGGAGAACCAGTAGCATAAATCTCTGTGCCCCCCCCCCATCATGCCCAGCTGAGTCGCACGATCATCAGAGGCTTTTTTTTTTTACATTTAAAAGCATTTTTTCTACAACTTCTTCCACCCAAAAAATGCTTTTAAAAGTTTAAAAAAAGCCTCTGATGATCGAGCAGCTCAGCTGGGATCTCAGAGGCCTTTCAAAGCATTTTTTTCTGCAACCTCTTCTGGGGAAGAGGTGGTTAAAAAAGTGCTTTGAAAAGGCTCTGATGATCCCAGCTGTGTTCCTGATCGGCAGAAGCTTTTCAAAGCATTTTTTTTTGCATTTGCAGAAAAAATGCTTTGAAAAGTTAAAATTAAAAAAAAAAGTTGGCCATGCCCACCCAGTCACATTACCCCCATCACCAAACCATGCCCACAGAACTGGTAGTAACAAATTTTACATTTCACCCCTGCCTTTGAGTCAGTGTTGATTCCTGATGACTACCTGAATAAGTCCTTGCAGTTTTCTTGGCAAGGGTTTTTGGAAGTGTTTTGCCCTTGCCTAGGACAGAGAGAGAGTGTCTGGCCCAAGGTCACCCTACTGGTTTTTGTGCCAAAAGTAGTATTAGAATTCAGGGTCTCCCAGTGAGTCAATTTGGTTTAGTAGTTAAGACATCAGGTCAATAACCAAGTGACTGTGAGCTCAGAAACAATTAAAATCAGTAAGACCGTAGTTTTGTAACACAGTGTAAATTATATTGCATTTTATATTACAACTATAAAGCCTGGTGGAGCAGTGGACTAAAGCACTGTTAAATAGCATTTAGCTGCTAGCACTTAGCTGCCAGCAATTACTGCAAGTTCAAATTTCACCAGGCTCAAGGTTGACTTAGCCTTCCATCCTTCCAAGGTAGGTAAAATGAGGACCCGGATTGTGGGGGCAATAAGCTGACTATATATATAGTCAGCTTATTGTTCTTTTACACACATATATATATATGTAAAAGAACATCGCTGTGGGGGGGGGGGCAAAAGCCCTACTAAGCAGGTATATACAAAAGTATGAAGGCTATTGCTTAACGCATTGTAAGCTGCCTTGGGTCTCTGGAGAAGGGTGGCATATAAATCGAACCAATAAAATACAATAAATAATAAAATAAAGCAAAATTGAGCCATAACCAATATAACGAATATAGTGTATTATCCATTATCCCAGGATCAGACATCATTAAGCATCTTAATGGGCTTCAATGGGCACTCCAAACAGATAGGGCTGTGCTTGCTGACCTTCCGTGTATCTATAGCTCTTTTCTTTCTCTATCCGGAAAAGAAATCTGAAGGGGAACTGTACCCACATTGACTTGATTATGAATGCTAGTCTCCACAGCATCCAGAAACTAAATAAAACAGGGTCCTTGATTATGAGGACATCTCTTCTCCAACTCCTCAACATGTTTATTGGGCTTTAATTGCTATATAATGATATTCTTAACTGAATATGTAACTGACATATTTGAATATCATAAGTCTTATTCTCTTGCTGCAAAGTCAGTCATCTGTCCCTCTCAGATTGCCTTACTGTCTTAAATGAGGATTTTATTCTAATCTTAATCATATTTCCAATTTTTAATCTAAATTTGAGTTACATAAAAAATTAAAAATTTAACCTCTATGTGCTAAGCCATAAACAGTCAAAATCAATGATCTAGTTTCCTAGACATCTGATATGAGATTTCCGTTCAATATTTAGAGTCTGAAAATTTGCTCTGGAATCTATTGTTACAATAAAAAGAATCCATGAAAAGACAGACATTCACTATCAATAACAGGAAGGAGAATAATGTAAGTTTCCATAGCAAGCAATATTTATAGTGGACTTTCTTCTTTTCGCAATTGTGTATATGCCAGTGGAAGAACTCTCAAGTGAGAGGGAAAAAAAGTTAACCTGTCAGAATTTAATTCTAGTTATTTTAATTAAAGCATATTGTTCAGTATTTTTTCCAAGGGAGATTTGTTAAGCAACATTAGTGTTGCTTAAAATACAGACAGTAATCTACAAATTCAGTCCATTCCTATATCTAATTCAATGTTTTGAGTTCTCTTTACAAAGATTCATATTCATTTAGTGCAATTTTTTTTCTAGTTCTATTATGCAGTTTTTCAGTGAACATTTCTGTAAACAATTGCAATTATATGTGAATGGTTCTGAAATGTATAGATTTTATATATTTTTAATTTGATGATCTGCATCATAAAATTTGATGGTTGAAGATTTCAGGAACTTTTAATTAGATAAAATTGTATTAATCATGAAGTAAATGAATTAATTCCTATCCATATCGTAACAGTAATGGGAAGTAAATTTTACATTGATATTAATTTAAAAGCAATGTAATACTAATGAATCCCAGCTAATACATTGTGGGTTCAGATTATCATCAATTGTTAATATCACTACAACAGAGTTGGGTGTGTAGGAGGAAAATGTTTAATCATGAGCTAATCTTAATTTAAGGTTAAGTCTCAACCCTAAGTAGGAATGGGATCACTGTTGGGAAGAGATAAAATTCACACATTTAGAATATTTTTCTGGAAAAAAGGAAGAAAAAAACCCCTAATACCTACCCTACGGTAAAAAATTGCCTCATCTCCTGTCGTCGAGATCTCATTAGTTGTTTATATTCTCCAATGCGCAGTTTTTTGCCATCAACAATGCAAGTGCGTTTTGGTCTGGGTTTATATTTGTAATTAGGGTATTTTTCTAGGTGAATTTTACTTAATCGTGCTTGCTCTTCATAATAAGGTTGTTTCTCTTGGTTTGACATGGATTTCCAGCGGGAACCTGCATAGAAATATATATATATAAATATAAATATCAGTGAATTGTCGAATCTCTTCATTTTAGGGCTTATGAACCTCTAAACAGGAGGTAGGAATCTGGCTGTATGATAATTCCAACAATCTCTGACCATTAACCATTATGAATCAGTCTTACTGAAGTTGGTCCAACAATATCAGAAAGGCCAAAGATTCTCCAAGCTTGTACTCAGTCGTAATCCTTAATTCATTTTAATGCATCAGCCAAGTCAAATCAAATTAATTGTCATATGTTCTTCTCAGACGTTACCAACCTTTCTTATATATCATGCAAGTTGCAAGAAAAAAAAATAAGGATATTAGTTCTGTCTCCCTCTCCAAACTCATTGTCCTTGTGAGCAGGGCAAAATATTAGAGCCAGAAACTTCTTGTAATAGAGGTTACCCTTCAGTGTAGAAGGCAATCTCTACTACAGAACTTCTACTTACAGAATAGATGAAACCTTCTCCTTCAGAGCTTCAACCTGAACATGAGGCATGTGATAAGAATGAAAATATGGAGTGAATGGCATATTGTGATAATGAAGTTTCAGAATATGTGAAGAGGATATAAAACTTTTCAAGTAACTTTATGACATATTTAAGCAGTCTTCATAACATAGTCAAAGAGATCCAGATTGTTGATCATTCCTCCATACATTTAAAGATACCAAAGTGGCTTACTAACAAAAAATCTAATTAGTCACTAAACTGGCATCATGAAAAAAATAGACTACAAAAATTGAAATGAAATATTTAATTTCTGTGTAGATGAAGTAAAGAACTCGCCATAGTTATATTAAATGTGATAATAATTTCTGCATGCTAACTCTCAGGAAATTTTGGGTATATCCTTGAGAAAAAGATCAAATCGCTGTTACTACTACTACTCAATTATGAATTTACTAAGAGATAGTACTAGGAAATTTTTAAAGGCTGCATAACTAATACCATCCATCATATTGGATTTGAGGCTTTTCCTACTAACATTAGTCTTCCGTTCTACATTGCAAATATATTTTATATCTAAAGTGACATTTAACTCTTTTTGAAATGGAAGGCTTATAGGATAAGGGGGGGGGGGGGAAACTTATTACTTTTTTAAAATCTTAGTAAACATATCTAAGCCCTTTGCTGTACTAAAAATATCTGATTTAATTACTTGGTTGATCTTGAAATCAATCCACAGCTTCTGAATACATATTTTGAAAGTATAAATGTATTAAATGTCATAATCTAAAAGTAAGCAAATTGCATTTTAGAGATGATCCTCTAATCATCTTGGCTTTGATTTAACTTTCTTTGTGACTGATTCAGTGACCCTCTCATTATGTTCTGTGTGTATGTTTGTGTGTGTGTGTGTGTACACACACACACACACATATATACTGTATATATATAAATTATAGGTTAGATTAAGTGTATATACTTAAAATTTCCATGGAGAGTACATGTGCAATATCTTTACTAGTTTAAATTTCTATTAAAAAATAATCAAACTACACTAATAAAAGAATACCTAACATTAAAGGGTGAAATAGGGAATGTTGCTTATACAGGATTACAGCTGTGGTCAACATGGGTGAAAGCTATTCTTTTACTAAAAAGCTTTTATACTTCAACAAATGGAAAAATTGTATAAATATAATCCAGTCAGCAACACAAAACAATCAGTTTTAATATTTTAATATTTTCAACTTTTTTTGTCATTGTCCTGGAAAATGTGTACCAATATTATATGTAAATTGTCACATTTTCTTTCTCCCTTTCTTTTCTTCTTTCTCTGGTAGTGGCAAGGTAATTCCTGGCATGTTATATCTTCTTTAAAAACATACGATTGCTGGCACTTCTGAAATATTTATACTGAATGTTTACATTTCAATGAATACTCTTACTATACTTTTAGCAGGTTTTTTTTCCTTTAAAGAATGCACACAAATAATGTGGACTCAGTATATAGTTGCCAAAAACTAAAACAGTACATGTTTTTATAGAAAACTGAAAGACTATTCATACAACATATTAAAAGCAGTAAACAAACATAAGCACTTCTATGAAAAACACCACATTTTTTAGAACAGAGTTACACTTATTTCTGAAGGGTTTTTTGAATATCTCTTAAAGGAAGAAAAAATCCTGTAAGAAAAGTAGCTTTGTTAAAATGTGTAATAATGCAAAATAAATTCAATTGAGATGGTAATTGTTTGTCCATTAGTTAACATTTGCAATCTTCATTTACAATTTTAATTTAAAGACTTGGTGGGAAAATATCAATTTCCCTTCCCAGTCTAATGCTTCAAACAAATCTTGAATCTTAATTCTATAGAAAATCAACAGATTAATTTTTTTTTTTTGTGAGATAACCTAACATTGGTACCTGGATAAAAAAAAAATGTAAGGAAAATGTACTTGGGTATTGAATTCTCAAAACATTTCTATTTAACCCTCTTATTGTTTAGATGCTATGAAAAATGGTTATCATTCAGTTTGACCATCATATTACTGCCAAAGCTTTTTATTCATGCTCATTTAAACATATTCCCGGTGCAAAAAAAAAATCTCCTTCAAAAAGCTCATGTTTCTAATTTCCTATGATTTCTTATATATGGGTGCAATAACATACTGCTAATTATCTCTGTACAACATAATGCTACTGACATCCAGATGTATTGCTTTGTTTCATCTAAGGAGAAGACACAAGTTATACTGAGGCCAATTCTAAATCTCAAAATTTTGTTAGTGAAGAATTTTCTGGTTTGCATAATTCATCTATTTTTGATGGGACTGTACATTCCCCTAAAAAAAATAAGGCACATCTCAGGATTCCTCACAGAACTAAAAGGATCAATATAGGTCCAGTGTCAAAAAGCACTTTTTTTCTATTTTGAGCAAGATTATAAAACAAGACAAAGCAATACAAGTATTAAAATAAATTAAACCATAAATCCTAGAGATATAACTGAGTGTTGTCTTCAATAATTAGTTATACTACAACCCACAGATATTTGCTTGGCATTAGCAATAGCAATAGCACTTATATACTGCTTCATAGTGCTTTTACAGAGCACTAAGTGGTTTGCAGAGTCAGCATATTTCCCCCAACAATTTGGGTCCTCATTTTTACCAACCTCGGAAGGATGGAAGGCTGAGTCAACCTTGAACCGGTGAGATTTGAACTGCCGAGCTACAGCTAGCAGTCAGCTGAAGTAGCCTGCAGTGCTGCACTCTAACCACTGGTCACCTCGGCTCATTAAATACGGAAAGGGCATTTTCTCTTGTGGCCCTGATTCTGTGCAACACTCCCCCCCTGCCCTCCAGAAATGGACCCGTTCCATTTGAAATGCTTGTACTTACCAAGAATTTTGCTAATGTTGGAGTTGTGCATGTCAGGAAAAGCTTGAAGAATTTTCCTGCGTTCATCCTTTGCCCAAACCATGAAAGCATTCATTGGTCGTTTGATGTGCGGCTCATTGCTGCTTCGTCCCCGGGCATCTCTGTAGACTCGAGCTTCAGCCACAGTAGCACCTCCTGTTGGCCAACAATAATACTGCTGTAGTTTAGCTGCAGAGCCATTCATTGCTTTACTTCCTGTAATGCCAGAGCAGGAAGAAAGGAGATGGATGCCAACATTATTATTATGCTATCTGGATTAGGGATAATTTCATAGGTCCTTCTCATTTGCTTTTTCCATAATTATGAATGAAATGAATACTACATTCAGCTATCAGTTTAAACAATTTTGGTGTTTCTTGGATACTTGCTATCCTTCTCTTGAGCAGTGGGTATAACAAGTTTGTGATACTTGACTGAAATATTGGGATGAGAGACTGATATACTGTACATTTAAAATAATGTACTGTACATTTCCACAAAAAGATGCAAATAATGATAAACATGAAGTGTATCATAGGAACAAAATGTAACTGTCATATACTATAATTATGACAAGACAAAAATAAAAAAAAATTATTTTAGATTGCTGCCCACATGCATGACAAATCTTCAGTGACTCTGAAATCTTGATGAAAATTAAACTGATGGAAACCTGCAAAGCACTTTTGTTTTACAGTGTGGACAAGTTTTATATTGTCTTCACTTTTGAATCTATTTTTTTTCAATTATACAGAAACCCTAACCCTGCCAACTGTTGTAAAAAAAACATCAACTGTAGTTTAAGCACACAATTATTTTGATTGTTCTGTACAAGCAATTCATTTTTATGGATAAAATTGTGCAACAGTGGATGCATAACTAATATGCTACCTTTTTGCCAGCATGTCTACAGTACATTAATTTCATTTAAAATGCACTGACCATACAGGATAAATTGATTTCACTTTATATGATGTTGACAGCCATGTTTATTGTGCAGTGAAATGTAGTGTAGCTTCAGGCTGACAATATCCATCAACACAGGGCAATATGTTGACTGCTGGGCCAGATGAAGACATACATTATCCTAGAAGCAAAACACTTACTTATATGTGACACTGTCTTCTCTTAAGGATCACCAGAGTAATTTATGAAGCCCTCAATACCATTACTTTAAAACTGACACCAGTTTTACCACAGCATGCAGATAAAAGACAAGTCTGCTGTGAATGTCAAATGCAGTATTTTAACAGTAGCGTAAGTTTAACTACTGTGCCATGACTTTCAACATTTGCTAGCAAAAACTATTACTACAGCCTCTCTATCATAACACCAAGTAGATGGAAATGTACCGGTATCTAACAGAAAACAATAGACCCAAAATGGAGTCTTGCTATTGAAGCTCAATGTGTAGTTCTGCATATACAGTGTCTTTCATACCAGCACTCTAGTATCAGGTTTCATTGTTATTTGAAATATGAAAGAACAAACATATTGATATCATTCAGTTTTAAATTCCTAAGTGTGCAGTAGGAATAGATGAGACATTAATTTTCCATGTCTATCTCTCTCTCTCTCTGTGTGTGTGTGTGTGTGTGTGTGCATTTGTGGGTGTATGTGAGAGAGAAAGAGAGAGGAGACAAACTTCAACTATATTTTTTTAACATGCAGAATAAACAGTTACGGCTCAATCATCCAACTTTTGGTGGTTTAATCAACTATCTCAGTCAATGTGTATTTGGGGATCAGTATCAGATAAGAGATCATGGTGGGGAGAGTGTTCCAGGGAGGATGAAGATGAAAAACATCTGGCATGTACATCAAGAACATATTTTCCCAGCAAGAGGGTCATGTCAGCTATTTAGCTAAAACAAGCAGGCAGCTAACTAGGAAGGAATTGGAAGTGGACAATCATGTTAGTAACAAGAACAAAGAGTTAATTTCATATTGCCCCCTAAAAGGCAGCAGTAAACATCTCTTATATTTTATCAAGAAAATGACGTGGACAGAAAATACAAAGTGACTGACAATATAGTACATGACGGTGGGCCTCTGAAGTAGGATGGTACTCAACTACTGAAAAAGAGCTTTGGACATTTTACTAATAGTGTTTTTGGCACTGCTAGAGGAAAGCCTTCCAGATATGTTGCTGCTAGTGTTGCCAAACAGAATAAGAAAATCTAAAGGTGCAAAGATATTGAGAACATGAAATACAAGAAGCATAAGCATGAGAAAGTTAAACACAATGAAAGATGGAATTAATCAATTACACATTGACATCTTAGACGTCAGGGAACTGAAATGGTCTAGACTGGACATCTTTTCAGAAAGAAGATCACACTGAAGAATGTTATTTATTTCATTTTAAGGAAGGATGTAGTAAAACCAGTCTTGATATGTCAACTAAATCTTATAAATGAATTAATCATTCAGTATGACAATTCTCTAAATTTATAGCAGTGATAAGTACACTATTGGAAGAGCTGAAGGGATGGGTTGGAGGCAGATCATCCTGAGGAAGTCACTAAGACATGATACTAGTTTGATGGTATCAGATGTGGGTTGCCCCTGGTTTGCACTGGTTCTATAGAACTGGTAGTAAAACCGGCGGGAGGCTCCACCCACCGACCCCAACATCATTAAAATGCTTTGGCGCACGCGGCCCTGCTGCAAACCAGTAGTAAAGGTAAGTAGAACCCACCTCTGGATGGTATATAATCAATATAAGATGGCAGTTTATATGAAGAAACTTAATTTAGCCAAATTCATGAAGTAGAACAAATTTATCCTGTTTTGGATGAGATCACAGTCTCTCTGATGCAATGCATCTGCAGACAGGGATTCTATTAGATTCAGGTCACCCCTGAAAATCTAAGAAATCTATAGTAACACACAGGGCTTTTCACAAGCATAGAACTCTAGAACAATCACAATCCTTCCTGAATAGAGACAGCCCATCTTCAGTCATCCATTCCCTAGTAACCTATTTAAACTAGTGCAAATCTCTTGAAAGCTTAGTAAATTTGAAAATAGTGTTGCTAAGATACTAATTGGGACTGACTATTTTGTGAGTTCTTAAAATGGTATGGAGCCAAAAGACTTTGCTGTCACAATGGCAAAAATATTGTTTATATATCTGTCGGCGGGAAAGATTTGTTTTTGCAATAAATCTTGCTGGAATGATGGTTAGTCTTTTGATAAGTTATACCTATGGCTAGATACAACCCCCCCTCCCCAGCCTGCTATTGTATGGTAGTTACCAGACATCCTGAATCAGCATATAAGAAACACAAACCTCATCTGATTGGAAAAGCAATGCTTCAATTTCTTTAGAAATGTTCCTCATCAAAAACATATTGAAGGCATTGAATTCATTTATTGGGTTCTTTCAATCATCTTAGTCTAATTTTGCAGATCTAATACAAGCAAATGTCCAGTACATATTTCTGTACTTCTTAGCAATCAGACAGCCAGAAATATTTGCTGAAATATAAACTGTAAATTATTTGGAGAGATTATATCCCAAAATACATTTACTAAAGCAAAAGAAGAAGACTCTCCCTTGGCATTTATTTTATTTCATTTATTAACAAATAATTCTTAATCAGAGTTATAAATCACAAACAGACCAAGAAAATCATGCAACTTCTATCTCTGTCTCTCTTGAGCAAGCCTACACTTGAAAGATTTGGAAATAAAGACAGTAAAACCTTGAACTTCTCTACTTGATTTCTGAGTGAATATTTGTGCTTCGGCCTAAGGGCTGCTACAGAAGAATGTGTGTTAAATGAGCTTCTGCAAATAATTAACCATCATGTAATATCCCATACTCTTAAACATCTTACCACTATAGAAAGATGTTCAGCATATTATAAATGACAAGAGTGCTTCTTTTTATAATATTTACTATATCATAAATGCATTGTTAATTCACTAAGGCTACATTAATTTAGTTAAAAAGTTAAAAGCATCAATATTTGCTTCTTCCAAACTTAAATCTATAACCCCTAAGAAAGAAATTATTTGTAAAATTACAAATAATTGCTACAGCTTTTAAACATCAGCCAAAAAGTTTTTTAAAAATGGGGAACAATTATCAGAAGAAACATTAGTGTTCAAGAAAATAAAAAGTTTAGTTCAGGATCAAAAATATTCTGTGTGTGTGTGTTTTCTAGTAGCAAACAACAGATTTTATGGCATCCCAGCTATTTGGAGACTGATAGCTGGTCTCTAAAACTTAAATTTGAAACAGTATGCTGAAAATGCATTTGTTGAAGACAAAATTTTAAAACTACATGTTTGCCTTTTGTGACAAACAGACTATATGGCAGTCTACCATCAGTCACAAAAGCATAGCTTTCTGAAGTTCAGAAGCTACTAGAAAAGGATTAAGATTTGTTTCAAAAGAATATAATGGTGCTAGCTGTGGCTCAGCATCATTTTAGCTTTCTTTACTCCTTTTAGCTGAGCCTTTAAATGTGGTATCATGGGAATCATGATGCTATATTTAAAGGTTTCAATTTAAGAAGGTAAAAGTTACCTAAACGTTCAAAAAATGAAGAGTTTTGTGATGCCTTAACAATTATGACTTTTTACTTCATACATCTTTATGCCATATTTATATGAAATTTATATAGCGGTGTGTGTGTGCATATGTGTGCATAAGTGTGAATACACATGCACACATGCATGTGTGTGCATACATACTCAGCTATATATCTCTTTCAGAGCTATGGATCACATATATGATAACAAAAGCTCATGTGATAATATATTTGCACTACAAATGCATTACATTTCTATGTCCATAGTCCTAGCCAGTGAATTCTGGAAGCTATCCCATACATATCCCATACAGCTAAACTGTACTAAGATGGAAAACATTATCAGATTTGGTAGTAGACAGCTTTATCCTATTCTTTTAAATAAAGTAACATTTACTGGGGATTCCAATAGCAAAAGTTCCTGGATAAAGAACCACAAGTATATGACTGATGTTTTAAATCTTTACCAGTATTTATTAACCATATTAATTTATTTAAAATTTCTAGACTATGGAATATTCGCGGGGCAGTGACCTATTGGAATACGTAAGACTATCATAATATATATAACAGCAGCAGCATTCATAACAAACTAACATTGGTTTGAAAGAGAAACATGTTCCTTTTTCACAGAGAGGGAATCTACATTCAAGGTAAAGAATAGTTAAGACACACGTATAATTGTATTTTCTTTCTTTCTTTCTGAGAAGCAGCCTTGAATTGTGATATTCTGAATCGGCATGGCTGCAGAAGACAGGTCTATTTTCTATGCCACACTCCATTCTCCTGAAACATCAGCAAGAAGAATCAAAGGGAATTCCCTTAGGTCAGCTCTGAGGAAACATAAACCTCTAATTCAATAAACGCAGCTACTGCTCTGAAAAAGAGCTTATTATTGCAGCATCCATATGGAGTCAATTGTGCATTAATGACTAATCAATCCCTCCCTTTTCTATTCTACTTATAGTGTCACAAGCCATGTTTAGATTAGACCATTTCCTGCTTAGGATCGCTCAAGATGTCTTTTGTTCTTTCAGGGCTGCGCTGATGGAGGCAGCTTAAACAAACACCCAGCCCAAGTGGCGCAGGAGTTATAAACTGCCATATGTGAATGAACAAAGGGGCCAGACTAAAGCCTTTTGTGGTATTTGTTAATGTTTTTCATCTGAGCTTTAAAAGGCCTAATGACTTTGCGGTGAGTTGATGCATGTGGCTCGTGGCTTTGCAAAATGAAGGAAATTTTAGCCCTTTAGATTTCGGCATGTATTTCCCACTGATCCTAGAGTTCCTTTTCGAGCATTTCATTTGTTTTACAGTGTCAAATATAGCTCTTTCCTCTTCTCATCTTGTTCATGAGAATGGGTTCATTTACACCGAGGTGCACATCATCCCCCACAGAATTATCATGTTTTTGGCTTTGGGGAAAGGAAAAAAAATCTTCATAACTTACTTGGAAAGAAAGTAATTTTCTCCTGAACTTAAAAAAAGGCAATATAAATATTTATCATAAGTTCTAGCTTGTGGGGTGCCACAGGGCTCAACACTCTGTTGTTGATTAACATCTACATGAAACTGCTAGGTTAGGTCATCCGGGGTCAGGTATCATCAATACGCTGATGATATCCAATTATACATCTTGACCCCAGGCTGACAAATTGATGCTGACAAAGTCTTGGCCCAACACATGGAAGTTTTATGGAAGTTCTGGCTGGAGAGGGCCTTTGCATGAATTTATTTGGTGCATGAGTTCTCCCCATTCTAGTACTAAGAAACTCTTCAGACAGTCACTTATTGTCAGGCCTCAAGAACCAAGAAAGAAACATGGAGTTACTTCTGAGCAGCTTCTTTTATTGTTCCTCAGCTATAAACAGAAACTCAAGCAAACTACTTGCATCAAACTTAAAGCAGCTATTTACATCACTATAGAGATACTCTGAAAATAGTTAGAGAGAATCTTTCTTAACTTACTTCCTCCAACCAAATTTTTTATGCTTCGCTGCCTCTTTGCCTTCTGACATGCAGCCCTGCCCACCTCGGAATCCAGACTACATTCCACCAGACCTATGGTCACCTGATTGGATTTGGGTAATGTTCTACACAGAAATGATTTTGAAATGTCTCCCTTCCCAAAAAACAACTGGTCCTGAATGCAGTGACATGGGCAATGATGGCTGGGCTAAGTATGCTCAAGTGCCCTCACTGTTTATTGAATTACAGTGGCCACAAATTGTCTATTGGGTGCAATTCATAGTGCTGATTATTTACTGCGAAGCTCTTCATTGCACATCACATGGCTGTATATTTAAGCAATGACTTGTCCATGTATATTTATGTCTGTCCAGTGAGGTTAGGAAGAGTGGATATACTTTGGGTCTCATCAACCAATGTCATACAGTATGTGGAATTTAAGAAGTACACAGGTAGTCCTCGACTTAGGACCACAATGGACCCTAAAATTTATGTTGTTAAGTGAGATATTTCTTAAGTGAATTGTTGTTAAGTGGATCACTGCAGTTGATAAGTTAGTAACCTGGCTGTTAAGTGAATCTGGTTTCCCCATTGACTCTGCTTATCCGAAGGTGGCAAAAGATGATCACATGACCACTCATACATATGAGTCAATTGCCAAGCATCTGAATTTTAATCACGTGATTGTGGGGAATGCTGCAAAGGTCGTAACTGTGAAAAACACTCGTAAGTCACATTTTTCAGTGCTGTTGTAACTTTGAATGGTCACTAAATGAACTGTTGTAAGTGGAGGACTACCTGTATTTCTCAGTAATTGCACTTGCCTTGTGGAATGATATTCCTGTAGAGATTTTTATTATCCTACCTGAATTACTTTCCAAACTTGGTTTTTGGATGATTCTCAAGTGCCTCTGTCTTTTGGTTATAGGGAATCATTATTTCTAATCTTGAGAAAACTTTATATGCATACAATGGGGTTCCCGTTACAGTTACTGTCTCTATGGTATTCACAGCAAGAGGAGGAAATGACACTAATGATCCCCTTGTGCTTTTAATCAAATTATGGAGTGAAAAGATATAAATTTATAATGACAATTGTTGAAGGAAAACTCTCCCACATTCTAATCAATTGCACTCTGTTTTACAGTGCAATTGAAAAAATAGAAATTTGGAAAACTTCTTTTACAGGCAAGATATATAGAGGTAGTCTTCAACTTACAGCCATTTGTTTAGTGATGGTTCAAGGAACAAAGGCACTGAAAAAATGACTTAAGGTCATTTTTCAAAGTTAACAATTATTGCAGCATCTTAGCGATCACATGACCAAAATTTGAACGCTTGGCAACTGGCATGTATTTATGACTGTTACGGTATCCCTGGGTCATGTGACTACCTTTTGCAACTTTCTGACAAGCAAAGTCAGATTCACTTAACCATGTTACTAATTTAACAACTGTAGTGATTCACTTAATAACTGTGGCAAGAAAAATGGGGCAAAACTCATTTAAGCACTGTATTGCTTAGCAATAGGAATGTTGGGTGAGTTGTGTTATTTTGAGGGGACAGCACATCTACACTGTTATACAAGCTATATACTCACTTCTTTACATTGTAGCCAAGTGTCATTTCTTCAGTGTTGTCACATGAAAAGATATACTTAAATATTTACAAAATGTGAGGGGGTGTTCTCACTTCTGGGATATACTGTATACATACGTAACAAAATATATCCAAGTATATTCCAGTACACCTGTTTTGTACCCACCCTCCCCCAAAATACAATGTTTGTTTCAGAAAAGCTCAGTCTGTCTCTCCATATACAGCTGTGCCTTGTACTGTTTCTTTTGGCATTACAACTTGGCTCAAGAATCAATTTTGTTGTCAAAAAAAAAAAGAAGAAGAAGAAGCAAAGCCAAAATTTTGAAATGTCCAGTGCCAATATCCTCAATGTCCTAGTGAGGCAATTGTTGCTTTCCCCAAAATTGTCACTCATTTGAAGCACTGTATAGCTCGAAAGGAAATAGTTCATGGGTATGTCCTTCAGTAAAAGACCCCTGTATTCTTTTATATAAAATACTTCAAAATAATGTTGGTAGTTGGACTGACATTGTGAATCCTTTATGATAGGACAGGAAGGAGTGTATGGAGAACAAAGGACCAAGTCACCATGGGCTGGTTTGTCAGCATTCTTTCTAGAAAAATGTCTTTGTCTTTTTCAGTCTCATGATACCTTCCCTCCCTTGCTCTCTTGTTCACTCTCCTAACTGTCATAGCAACTCTCCTAAATATTTATCTTGACAGATACTGGCTACAAGAGACATTCTTTCCTCTGTATTTTATGAAACACTGTCACAGGAGTGGGGTTGTGTGTGCTTTGTCATCCATGTACTTTCTGCTGCTTACAACTCATCAGAGGAGGCTGTTAAACAATTTACCTCACAATTTTGGCTTTTTCTGGTGGGCTGCCGCAATTGATCGGTTTGCATAGAACTCAGAGATTGTTTCACACACTTTCCCCCCCCCCTCTTTTCCTTTTTTTTTTTCCTGATAGATTTTCAGAAATCTTTTTTGCTTTTCAAAGAGAAATTATTTTGTTTTTCTTTTACAAGTTGAAGGCTGTTCAACATTCTGACTGCAGCTGTGCCTTTTGTTACTTGAGTATGACACTTTTCATTGTCCTGCCTGCAAATTCAAGTTTACTCATAAACTGAGCAGGAAATGGAACTAACTTGAACTGGTTCTTTTCTCCGTTCCTCACAATGAACCAATGTTAAACGATACCAGCTTTCTGGCCATCTGACCATCTGACCATTTTCCATTTCTGACCATTTCTTTTTCATTTCCCATTGTAAAGTTTTGATATATAGGGGACTTTAAGTAACTAATATTTTCAAATGGAAAATGAAGTATTTTTCTTTCTTCCTACTGGGCAACAAACCTGAAAAAACTAAATAATGTTCTGAGTACGTCAGCAGAGTCTGATGGGAATAGTGAAGAGTGCATGGCAACTGGAAAAGAGCTTCTAAATTGGTTTAGCTGTCCTGCCAATAAAAGCATTTTATTGCCACAAAAATAAAATTCATGAAAAGAATATAGATTTATCTCCTAGTACATATATGAAATTGGAAGTACCTTCTTTTAAAAAAAAAAAACAAAACAAAACTTGGTCTCAGCATCTGTACAATAAAAGTCAGCACACACTCCCCATAATTGTTATTAGATTACAGTGTGGGACAAATGGTACACACTGAGAAGCCAGCAAGGAAAAATATTTGGCTTTTCCCCTTCAAAAGCCAATAGAAAATTGTATAGAAAAATCAGAAGCAAGGGTTTCAGATCTCTGTTTAAGTATTACCTTCACTTGTTCAATCCAACACTGGAGAGAGCAGTGAGGCACTGATGACCTACCTGAAGAGATGATCTCTAGGCTCAGAACACAACATCTATAGCAGGGAACCTTTGTATACATGCAAAACTTTCATATGAATTACAAGACTTTAGAATCAAGGTTCCAGCTGTTGTGGAAACAATTGCATGCATTGCTATAGACAACTGGATATGTTTCTGGGGCTCCATCCAAGAATTTGGCTATATATATAGACAAATAAACCACAGTCTTCAAATAGACTCCAGATAAAATATAATTTGTCTTAAAAGTGGCCACAGTAGGTAATAGCACATAGTCAATTTGGGAAGTTCTTGAAAAGTTAATCAAAATCTTATCTAGTTAAGCATTTGGATGAGAGAACATATACACTTGTCCAGGAAGCTTAAAAACATCTATAGTGTTGAGAAAACTACATGGAATGTCCATGTCTATTAAAAACTAAGTCTGATTCCGGAGAGACTTTGCTTTTTAACAGATTCCAAAAAGAAATCTAATCAATGTTTATCTGCACTCAGTCATACATGCCTTCATCATCTCACAATTGGATTACTGTGATGTGCTCTATATGGGGCTACCCTTGAAGAGTATTCAGAAGCTAGTGCAGAATGTAGCCATGCAAACGGTTCTAGGGTCTCCTAAGATGGCTCATGTAACAAAGCTCTGTGTGACATGGGTCCAAGCTACCTGAGGAACCATCTCATTCCAATGGGTTTGTTCCACCCTCTCGTTCCAGTAGAAAGGAATGCTTTAGACTCCATTGGTCAAGACATTCTGGCTGTTGTGGTCCAGGGTAAGGACCTTTTCTGCCATGACTCCTGCCCTCTGGAACACACAGATGTGCATCCACTTTTTTTGTCTTACCAAAACCTGGCTTTGCTGATTGGCCTGGCACTTTGATGGGAACATTTCATGCTAGAGATAATTAATGTATTAGGAAGAACATCCCACCTTCACCCCATTTTATTCTTGCTCCTTTTGCTTTTATGATGTTGTAAACTGTGCAGAATCACCTGACAGTATGATAGAAATTCAATAAATAAATAAATATATTCTTGTTGGAAAATAAAAGTTGTTGATCAAAATCCTTATGCTACTACTTTGTTCTTCTTTCCAACTTTGAGAGTTTATTAGCTAGAGACATGTAATATAAAATAGAGCAAGCCATATATAAAGGAGCATGTAATACCTATTGGCATTAATGGGTATCATTTAAATCTTCTGTATGTTTTTGTGAAACTCATTCAAATATCTTATAATTGCATTTTAGCATACAGTGTTTCAGATATATGTATCGCTGTAAAAGAAAAGATAGAGAAGCCCAGTTCCAAAGGATCAAAATAGGCCCCAAACAGCTCTGACAGAAATTTTCTTAATGTGGACAGTCATATCACTAAGCATATCAGAGATCTGTAATAATGAAGCCTTGATAAAGTAGAGCCTAAGTTCTCTTCTCCCATGTCAAGACACTCAAATGTCCCACGGCATTGTAAGGGCAAATGACTTCTCAATTCTGACACAGAGATGAATCCAACTGGGGACAATAAAAATACCTTTATGCATCCAATGCCATGGTAGCCATGTAGGTAACAGAATTCATTGGATTGAGTAGAATTCTTCATCCTCTGGGTGCTTCCAAAATGTTACCCAAAATAATACTCTAGTAAGTACCTAACGGAACCTTCATATATTACACAATGTACTTGCTAGTCCAATTAATAATATTTTGAATAAACTGTGTCTGAGCATTAGATGTCTTCCATGAAAGCTACATAATAGCATTAAACAAAAAAAATGGAGTGATATGATCTTTTTGATAATTTTATGTTTTATATGCACTTTAATATCTATTTGTCTTTCCTAGACAACTACCAACAACGTCTCAAAGTTTGGGGGTTTATTTTTTATTTGTATACCACTTTTATTATTTTTACATATAATTCAAAGTGGTGAACGTACCCAACACACTTTCCTCTTATTTTCCCCACAATAACTCTGTGAGATTAGTTGACCTGAGACAGAGTGATTGGCTCAAGGTCACCCAACTGGCTTTGGGTGAGATGGCTCTAAAATGGGACTTGAACTCAAGAGTCTCCTGCTTTCTAGCCTGGTGCCTTAACCACTAGATCAAACTGGTTTTCTTCTCAAAGCTCAGTATGTCTTCATGTTTTTTTACGAAGAAATTATTTGTATTTTTTTTTCAAATAACCTTTTATCCAGAACTAGTCATGAATTCAGAAAAAAAGCAATATGGTGCAAATGTTACCCCACTTTCAAAAGCAAAGGGATTCTTTCTTAAACTGGGGTGAATTGAAACTATTTAAAGTTCAAGATATAGGATGTTGTGTTGGACTGATCCAAGGCTAACCAACATGAATAACAATATGGTTTCTACAAAGAAGCTGACCCACAGCAATTGAACTGTATTTATATACAGCTTGTTTTGCTGCATTTGAAGAAGATATATTATAAACAATGTTCTACAATGAAATGGAATGTCCATACGCTCAATAGTAATGGCCAGAGCATAATCTTCCTACCTTTACATATGTCATAAGTGAAGGGTGAGAGAAGAGAAAATAATAAATCAAGAGAAACTCCAGTTTATGTTTTACTTTATCAGTAAGTACTGATAAGTTTAATTTTTTTCCCTCCTCAATAATATTTTGCCATGTCAAAACAAAATAAAAGGATGAGGTGAGAGTACTTCTGTATTGTTCTCTGTATCATTATTTTCTTATTCTATAAACTTCAATAACAGTAAGAGTTTAAAAAATCAAAATTAAGTACTTCTATTGACATAGAAATTTATCCTAAAATATGATTAACAGGGCCATTTATAAACAGTATTTCCAATAGAGCTGTCAACCAATTAAAGGCTTTTAGTTGATTAATGCCAATGTCTTTAACTGATCAATCAAATAACTAATTTAAATATACACTATGGTGCAGAGTCTTTAATTACTGAAATCAATGGGAAGGTTTCCTTTGATATAAACAGAACTGGAGCTATAAACCAGTGAAAGTAACATTTTCACAAAAAAGTTATGTACATCTAATCAATTAGTTAGCAACATTCTTATATTTCATCTGAAGATTAAAACTTCATTGTAATTAATTTTGCAGTCAATTAATGGATTGAATAATTTACCTCGTAGTTTTCTCTTCTTCATTACTGTAATTAAAATGTATGTTAAAAAGTGCAGTAATATCCATTCAGATGACCTCACTAATACTTACTAATGAATCCTAAAGTAAGAGCATTGTAGCAGTTGAACCAATTACACAGAAAAGTGATTGGTTTCTTTTACCGAATGTACTGAAGTGAAAATTGGGGTTTATCTGGGATCCTTCAATCTGGACTTCTGCTCAAAGTAGGGAGTTGGATTCAGTTATCCAAAAGGGCCCTTCCAACCTTGGAATCCTATGAAATGTTTATTTATTATTAATCATATTTCTATGCCACCCACTCTCTGAGGACTCTGGGCGGCTTACAGCAATCGACAGTATACTAAATAGCATATTGCCCCCAACAAACTGGGTCCTCATTTTACCCACCTCGGAAGGATAGAAGGCTGAGTCAACCTTGAGCCAGTGAGATTTGATCCGCTGATCTGCTGAACTAGCAGTCAGCTGAAGTAGCTGCAGTACAGCACTCTAACCACTGTGCCACCTCGGCTCTTCCACAGAAAGTGGAATGTTGACTTCCACAGCAAAATATTTTGTGATCTTTGGCTATATAATTCAGTTCAATATTATTATTTCTTTACATTTATTCACATGTAGAACAGCAGATGAAGACAATCTCCCAACACATCTGGAGGTGACGGATGACTATATTCCCCATATCTTAAACAAAATTACTTTCTCATGGTACATGTTCATCCACTATAACTAGCGCACAATAAGAAAAAAGGAACTCATAGACATGAATGTTATTTGCAAATAAAATCTCATTAAATCACTCTACTCAATAGCAATTTTAATTCGATATGGATCAGCACAGGTAACATATGAATTGAATTTAGTATATCTTGATAAGAACAGTTGCAGTAACCTCCTAGTAATAAACCAGAAAGTGCATATTGTGTGATATCATTTTAAAATCAGACTTTATGCTTGCACACAACACAGGAATCTATGCTTCAAATGTAGACAGACAGGATTAGCTGCAGTATTATTTAAGATATTCATCCTTAAAGTGATGAAAGAAAACAGTGCTCATCAGTTCAATCCATTTGTTTCAATAACTCACCTTCTGCATCTTCTGGCCTTGTAAGATCAATGACTCCTGGACCTAGCTTTCCATCTTCACTGGGTTTCCCTGATAATTGTGGACCTAAATTCTCAAAGCGTGTTCTTTCCTGCCAAAGAAAAAGGTTAACGTTCAGTTTATAAAAATAAAAGTGTTCACATATGTTTAATTTCCAGTGCTTTCTTGACCTCTGATTACGCATGCATCTTGCCAAATTATAAGTGCAGCTTTCAACGATCGATTCAGTTCAAATAAGTGTAGGGTAGGGAAATATTACTATGATTTAGACAGGATTAAAACTGAAATTTTAGAAATCACCACTAAGCAACAGTGAATAATTAACCTTTCCTAAATGACTTGCATTTCAGAAATGCTAAAGTTCAGGACTTGGAGAGGACTTTCTATTAAAACTTGCTACTAATTCAGTGGAAAAAAATAACCAGTAGCACAATCAACATCCTAGTCTAGAGATCTGAATTTGCAGAGGCACCCTTGAGAAATACAAGCATGAATTTTATGCAAGAGGATTTCAAAGACAAGTATTTCAAAAAAGGAATACTAGATGACAGAAATAGTACTATTATTTTGCCTAGGAATTTGAGCTAAACCTCCATGGGATTTTTTTTTTAAAGGCTATGAAGAAAAAGAGATGACAGTATTTCTTCCTTGAAAAACATAAAATTTGAGTGCTGAAAAAATATATGGTAAAACTGCATCACTAAAAACAATAATCAATATATAGGTTGATGTCAACCAGGGTTTCCTCATACCAAAGGGAAAAACTCAGCACCCAATATGGCAACATTATCTTTTCTCACTTTTTGTAACAGACTATTATACTGTATATTACTTTAATTCAAAAACACAGTAGGGTTTTCTTATGCCTTTGGGATACTTCTTAAAACAGAACATGGCATTATGTTTGAATGTCACATCATCACAGACATGAAATATCAGTTTTTGGTTTTGTTCACAGGATGTATTTGTTAAATCTCACATATTACACAGCAAAACAGTGCTGATTGCTCTTCTCTCTATTGTTTGGTGAGCTAATATTGTATTGGACATATTAGATATTGGAAAGAAAACAGTTATGTTTTCATACACAGAAAAAGACCTAAGCAGCTTGATGTTGCTGTTAAAAAATCAAGAACACACTTAGCTTCCAGAACACCAGAGTTATTTGCTCAACTCTCTTAATAGTGATTCTGTTTATTAATAAGTGCTCTGTAATCAATTTGTAGAGCATTGATGGATTAGTAAACAAGTATTTTCTTCATCACACACACACACACACACACACACACACACACACACACACTCAAGGCAGCAAACATATCCAATCCTCTTGTCTTCTACTTTTCCCAAACCAACAACAACCCTATGAGGTTTGTTGGGTTGAGGGGTAGTGATTGGCCCAAGGTCCTCAGTCGTGTATAAGGCAAGACTAGAACTCACAATCTTCTGGTTTCTAGCCTAGCACCTTAACCACTACACCAAACTGGTGTACTTGTTCATTCTTTCTCTCTCTCTCGCCTCCCCAAAGAAAAAAACAACAACTAGATATAAGAAGGGTTTTGTTGGATCACATCAAAGTCACAGCAACTAGATACTACAAGCAAAGAACAACTTCTTAATTGATCTCATATGTGAATACAAATTTGGGCCATCATCTTAATTTTAAAAATAGAGAAGGTGGTATGAACAAGGTTGTCCTTCAGGTAACCTAGAACTACCTTTTCTTCTAGTTTAATATTAACATTTAGTGGAAACCAGTATAATTATAATGAACAATAAGTGTCACACAACTTGGCCTTCCATCATCTAACAATATGCTGTATCTATGCCTTAAGATGAACTTCATGAACCATCCTTCTGCTGTCCTACACTGGCCACAACAGCACCTAGTCTGTAAATATGCAGCCTCAATGGTAGAACAAGGGCATGAGGCATCATGCAGAGTTCCTCACAGCTCACCCTGACAAGGGTTATTTGAATCATGCAGAGTTCCTCACAGCTCATCCTGACAAGGGTTATCCGAATCTGTGCCAGGGGTGAAATCCAGCAGGTTCTGACAGGTTCTGGAGAATCAGTAGCAGAAATTTTGAGCAGTTCGGAGAACTGGCAAATACCACCTCTGGCTGGCCCCAGAGTGGGGTGGGAATGGAGATTTTGCAGTATCCTTCTCCTGCCACACCCACCAAACCACGCCCACCAAGCCACACCATGCCTACCAAGCCATGCCCACAGAACCGGTAGTAAAAAAAATTGGATTTCACCACTGATCTGTGCATGTTCCAAGGAAAGCAAATGCTGGTTTGCCCCATCTCTCTTTTTCAGCACTCATATCTAATCACAGTCTCACCAAGCCTGCCAAAATGTGTGGTTCACACATGCAGCATCCCATGGCTTCTCCTCTCCTCAACCAAAGCAAAAACCCTGTATTGTTATATGCATATTCCATTTCAAAATACAAATCAGATTATTGACCAGCAAAGCAATGATTAAAACCCAATGGCTGACAAACAGTCCCTTAAAAGTACTACCTCTATTCTCTCTCCACCAGTTCTCCAGAGAGTCTTTCTATTTTTCAGGGGAACACTGCATCCTTTCAGGACCACTGAAGCCTTTTTTATATCTTCCATGAAGAAAGGAAGATAATTATCCCTTATCTGTTTCAAAAAGAAAAAAAAAGAAAGGGGAATGGGTGATAAATTCCCAATATATTAGGAACAACCTTATTTTCGCTTTCTCTGCCTATTTCTATATTTCTGCAAGAATTCAGCTAGGAATTCCTCACTGTAAAACTCTTTTTTTTCTCCTCCTCTTCTTCTTCTTCTTCTTCTTCTTCTTCTTCTTCTTCTTCTTCTTCTTCTTCTTCTTCTTCTTCTTCTTCTTCTTCTTCTTCTTCTTCTTCTTCTTTTCTTCTTTTCTCCTCCTCCTCCTCCTCCTCCTCCTCCTCCTCCTTCTTCCTTTTTTTTTTTTAGAACAGGGCAATATAATGCTAAACACCTTGCCACTCAATAAATGCTAGCATTGTCCAGGATGAATTGCATTTGTATTACTTCTAGTTTGACTGACCAGGTGGTTTTATTAGCCTGGCATGGATGAGTCTTTGACAATCTGGGAGCAGGAGGTTCTCAAATCAGAAAGCCCAGAGTACCTGACACACAACCCTGGCAAATGCTGCTTGATCAGTTGTCCCAACTTACTCTTGTTGCTTATTCCTCAGAGTTTGGATCTCCTATGCATCCTCAGTACCATATCAATGCAATTGTATTTTGCCATCCCCTCTATTTATCTATTGTCCCACTTAACACCCAAGAGTCTTAAACCTGCCCTACTAAGACAGGAATCTTTCCATAAAATATCCTAACAGGGTACCTGAGTTTTTCCTGGTAAAAGAAATTCAGTTTGATTAAAATGAAGAAAAAGAAAAATACATTCTACTTTAAAAAAAAGAAATCAACAGAACCTTCTCTGTATCATACTATGCATATTTGAACTATCTTTCTAGTCATTCATTCTCTTTGATTCTCTCCAGAAAATATTCTGTGTTAAAAAAAATAAAGTTTCTGAAAGAATATCAATATTTTGACATTCAGAAAGGAAAGGAAAAAGTACATGATAAAGCACAGAACTGTAAGGAAGAGAAACTTGCATGATAATAACTAAAAGAATCAAGGTGTATTTACAATTATTTAATAATCATCAACGTGCCATTTCTAAATGGGAAATTGAGTACTACAATAATTCCCTATGTATTTTCATTTTCGTAGATGCCAGCATTCATTTTTCTACTTGAAAACAATAGCAGATATTTTACAGCTTTCCTATTTTATAGAAAAGAAATAAAAAAGAAAAATGATTTCAATAGCAGTGGTCTGTATAAATATATGTGAATATCTGAGGCAAGACAATTTAGGTAAATAATAGCATTTTAAACTGAGCTAAATTAAGCAAATTATTTTAAATGAAGACAACTAGCAAACTATCCATCCAGATTTACAATCTCTTTCAAATTATAAACAAGATTCTGAAGTGTTGGGTCTAGGGGTGGGTTCTAAAATTTTTTATTACCAGTTCTGTGGGCGTGGCTTATTTTGTGGGTGTGGCTTGATGCTTATGTGACAATTTTTAGGATTTAGCAGAGATACTGGTCTACCAGGGTTTTAACTGCTTGCAGAGCTGTACCAATCTACCCATTTATTTTTTGCAGGCACTGGGTCTTCCCATTTATTTTTGTAGGCACTGATCTACTCATGTATTTTTGCAGGCACCGGTCTACTCATTTGTATTCTTTTAACACTGATCAGCTGTAGGGCAGCCCTTTGAAGACCCATGGCAAGAGTATAAACACTTTTTTTCCCTCTAGCCATCAGCTGGGACTCAGGAGGCAGCAATAGATTGGGGGTGGGGCCAAATAAAAGGTAAGAATAATGTAGGGGACGTGGGGGGCATGGGGCAGGTTGGTGGGGCAGGGGGCGGGGGGTGGGGCAGAACCGGTTTGGTGACATCATATCATCACCGCTACCGGCTTGGGAGAACTGGGCAGAACTGGGAGGAACCCACCACTGGTTTGTTCTTTAGGGCTCTCTGAGCTTCATTGTTTTCTTGTAGACATTTCATTACACAAACTAAGTAGACTGCTAGACTGATGATGTTGCCTAGCCTGGATAATAAATGTCTGTAAGAAAACAATCAAAATGCTCAAGGACCCGTCATTTCGATCCTGAGCAAAGAATATTCTCCTTTATTGGTACTACATATGGGCCCCAAACACTTGAGAAAGCAAGTAAATGAGAAAAAAATGTCCACTTCCACCAGTAGCACTGATGATGTCACTTAGTTTGAGTAGTGAAATGTCTGTAAGAAAACAATCAAGCTCAGAGAGCTCATTTCAACCCTGAGCTACAAAAGCTCTTCTTTATTAGAGTCTGAAAAGCAGGAATTGTTATTGCTGAAGTGGACTGATAGCAAATTTGTTTTGCTAACAACAGAATCTTTATTTTCCATTCAGTGACATGATTAGGCACTTATTATGCATTATCAGGCACAAGCACGTAGGCAGTATAAAACTTAGCATACAATTAAAACAAGTGGAATCAGTCTAAATATATTGGATGGATAAACATAAGCATAACATTTTTTCCAAAATTTTTGCTTTGCTGTGTTCTAGGACTCTTGATTAAGTGCTTTGAAATGATGATATATGGGCTAGGTGTTGTTTAGTAAAAAAAAAAAAGATATTTAAATGATAAAGCCCCCCTTAGTGAGCATTGATAAATGATAAATGTTCCAGACTACAAAGCTGTGCCATCCATCATATTCGCATGTTATCACAGTCAATGATGGAGCAACCTCAGTTGTGACAGATGGACCATGAGATTATTATCCCTCTGATTTTCAGCCACCAAATAACCCAACTCCTCAAACTTTTTTTTAAACTTTGCATTCCATTAATAACTTTGTCTATACTTCTGTGCTGAGAATGATCAATGTTATCCTTTGAGTTAAAGCAGAAGAAGACTAGGTACTAAGGAACTAAGGAAGCAACTAAGAAAGCAAAAGAGTTTGCTGATCCATTGGAGCAGGGGAGGAAAACTGCTAATAACTTCAGAACAAATATAAAATTGTGATCTTGGGGAAGAAAAGTAATGATAACAGTAAGCATAAAATAATGGGTTTTCTCTGTATTTAAGTAAAAGTTGAATTTTTGATGTGCACCGTATATTGTAATAAAATTTTATATACTACTATTTTACATGCTATACTATGTTTTATATAGTTATTGGTTATTCTATAGTAATGCGAGTGCCAGCAGTAAAATTGCTCCTAAATTTAAGTGTTATTTATTCATTGCCACATAACAATGCATTTTGACATAAAAAGTATTCTGTTTATAAACGTAACTTTACAACCGCTGCATCCAGGCTCCGTGGTAAATGAATGACATTTTTATTGTTTTATAGTCTCATTAAAGTTTTACTGATGACTCTGTCAAAAAGGATTCATAAAGATCATAAAACAAACTGATACACTTAGATCAGGGGAACAGGAATTCATGCCATATAGTTGTACTAAATGGCCAACCATAAATGACATTTATGCCATCTTTAAGCATGTGGGAACACTTGGACAAGTTCAACAAAACTGTTTCAGTAATTGTGTACTTAAATAACAGTTTACTTGCCAGCAAGCAAAGACTGTGTGTATGTGTGTTTCAAACCCTGTGAAAGATGACTGATTGCATCCATCTCTTGAAAAACAATATAAGAAATGTAATAATACACCAGGCAACCCTCCCTTTTAGATTACCATGACTAATCACACTATAACCATTGCCAAATTATTTCAACATGTTTTTTTTTCCTTTCCACATCTGACATATATGCAATGGCTAAAGTGGAAAATGGCATGCATGCGAATCATTGTGTGAAATACCTTTCTTCTTCCCCCTAATCTTTACAAACAAATACATTTTTGCTGAAATAGGCATAGTTGGACAACGATGTAATCTCCTTTTTTTCAAGACGCTAGCCTAGTAGTTACCAACATTTATTTAAACAGCCAGTTTTTAGACTCCTTAATAATGCGGGTCATATACAGAAGCCACAAAGTAAATGCCTTTGGGAATGTTATGCACTCTGTGGACAGTATTCTAGTTGCACAATATGCCAAAAATTCCAGCATGTTGTCTTTATACACATGGGCACACATACACACACAACAGATTAAAGCTAAGTTATTCTACATTATGCATTTAAAACACATTTGAAGTTTGGTTTCTTGCTTGTACTTCTATTCAAGCCCAGAGAGAACAAACAAACATAAAAAGCTCAGGTTCAAAAAAATACCGAGGGAGGAATTTCTAGAAAAGGCAGTACTTAACAGCCTTCATACAATTTAATTATATTGGTTGCTTTACTCTCCCTGTATCTTACTCTTTACTACCTAAAATATGAACATAAATTCTTCTGTTTTTAAAATCTTAAATAGTTGTATATAATTACAGTAATACTTAATATATCTAATAATAATACTTTAAGCCACAGTTTACCTCAGAGTTTAATATTCATTGCCATGTATTATAAAGGAGACTTGAATTGGCCAAATAAGGTCAATACATGTTCTATTAGAAGAAACCAGGATATAAACAGAATGAATAAATTAATCAAAATTATATATAGCCTATGATCATCTTCTTTACCGTTATAAAATGGAATAAATTCCACCATAGCCAACACAAACTGAAATTCTGAGAGGTCAAATTTTGTCATTATGTCATTTTTATGTTTAACCACCAGTGAAACTGCAAGAAATACGGCCAGCTTTATTTTTCATTATGGTATTTTTCATTTGTTCATTTGTTTTAGAGTGAGTAAGGGGCAACGCTGGTGTGTTTAATCCATTTCCAGAGATTCATACACTTAATTTTTATCTTGTGGGTGACAAAATAAGTTTAGCTGCAAAAAGTGGTCAGTTTGCATCTATAGCCCCATCGTGCTATAGAACTCACAATTTCCTGTCTGGTATCTTTATCACTACACCAACCAACTCTGACAGTTAGAAAAATTAATAAGTGGAACAATTTTCCTTCAGAAGTTGTGAACGCTCCAACACTAGAAATTTTTAAAAAGATGTTGGATAGCCATTTTTCTGAAGTGGTGTAGGATTTCCTGCCTGGGCAGGGGGTTGGACCAGAAGACCTCCAAGGTCCCTTCCAACTATTCTACTCTACTCTACTCTACTCTACTCTACTCTACTCTACTCTACTCTACTCTACTCCTACTCCTACTCCTACTCCTACTCCTACTCCTACTCTTACTCTATTCTTATTGTATTCTATTATCAGTTTGGAAAAAAATGTTATGCTTATGTTTATCCATCCAATATATTTAGACTGATTCCACTTGTTTTAATTGTATGCTAATGTGGGGAGATTTCAGTTGAAAATTGAAAATCATAGTGTGCCACTGAACTTTAATGAATAAAGCCAAACATACAAAAACAGTCAGAACTGGTGTCTTTGGTGGATCATAATTCCACTTTCTTTGGTGGCACTGTATTTGCAAAAGTTTAAGAACAATAGCTGTATTCATATGATATAGTGAATCACAAACAAGTGCATCACAGTTAGTTTACCAGGTTGTATAGACCCTGCCAGTGTGGTTAGTATATGATTTAACATATGATGTGAACACAGAAAATTGTAGCATATAACATGAACACAGAAAATTGAATTAACTGAATAGGCTTTGCTTAAATTAACTATGAATGGGCACGTTGTGCAAAAAATCCTCAATATTTAGAGTACTGTATCTATAGAGTTCTTTTGCAACTTCTCACCCTATTCTAAAGATTTCCTCCAAAAAGAGTTTTAAAAATGCAAGAAAATGCGAGGATTTTTCCCACTTCCATGAATAGCATTCTTGTCATTCTATATCCAATCCATTATTTAACAACAGTAGAGTGTTGGGTGTATATAAAAGAGAAGTGATATCATTTTAAAGCTAAAGACTACTTTGCTTGGCCAAGAATTAAACTGAGGATGTGAAGAAAAGCCAGGGAGCTGAGAAGGGATAATAGATATTACCCTCTTGGAAACGAAGAAGAAAAACTTCATATGGTTCTCCTTTGTGTCTGATCTCTATTTAAACCCTTCTTTGCAATGCATAGATACAGAATTACTGCCACACGAGGAACTGCTCTTAAATTATAGACCTTTTCCTAGTACTTTTGCAGACTATAGTACTCATTGACAATGCTTCCCCATCTCCCCCCACCCCATGGATGTCTCTGTTCATCTGGTTTTAATATGGTCTTAACCAATTGCAAGGTTATTTATAGAGTTTGTAGCTCCCCAGTAGTTAGAGTTATGAAGCATTCAGTCTTAAGCATATCCAGTTGTGTGGTAACCCAACTACTGCTTTAATGTGGTTTCCATCTTTTTATTTATGCACCAACACATGATCCATGTCAGTATGCAAACAGTTTGAGATTAACCCTTTCTTTCAATGCATGATGCAAATCATTTTATATAGTTCACCTAGAGGTCCACACAGCTTAATCTTTATGGAGGATAATACTTTTCAGCCTTCTGGTTAGATTCTGTTAGATTAGCAATCAGAATCTAACATTTTGAGAATGAAGGTCTGAAGCCAATTCAAATAGTCCTTTAGCAAATGAAAGAAAAGAGGCTGTTTATGAAATGTTCTATTTTATGCTTAATGAGGCCAAAAGGAATCTTGGATTAGAAATAGATCAGCTAATTATAGCTACATTTGGTGTTTAATGACATCTTGTTTGATTTTTCATGTGTAAGGACAGAAAACCTTTTTTACTTTCCTGAAGTATTCTTTCTCTTTCTTTCCTTCAAAGTCACTCTAAAGACTGAAGATTTACTTCATATGATAGCATCTGTGCCACAGCCAATGTCATTGAATTAAACAGTCTAATAATGGATTATGTAGGACAAATGTACTATTCTTCTAATATCTCAAGATTAGGGAATAGATTTCTTTAAAGAATAGATTCACATTAAAGACAATACTTTTCTCTCAGTGGTTTTAAAAAGACACAGGAAAGTTTTCTGCTGTAGGAAAATGCTATATCACTGGATCTTGATTTTCATTGTAGTAAGTTTAATTTCTTAAATGCATATCTTACTTCAGTTCAAATTCCAGAGATACCAATATTTGGAGATTATCTGGAAACCATTCTAGACAATAGTGCTAAGGTCATAGGCAATCATAATTTCATGATAAGCATTTAGTCTGATGGTGAGGATCCTGTGGGCGTAACACAACAATTAAATTGATCTCTGATTACCAACTGATTACCAACTCTGCATTTTCAAACAGTCACTGAGTTGGAAGCAGCCACTTGGACCATCAAGTCAAATCCACTAGTCAACAGGACAATGGTTGCCCAGCCACCATTTGAGCACATACAGATCATAATGAAAGTTTGCTTCTTGATTTTTTTCTTCTCAGATAAGGAATTGCTTGTCACAGATAAAGTTGCTAGATTTTGCATGGCAACACTTAAAATCCATAAACAAATCATTTAGGATAAATTACATGGGCAAATCACTGAGATTCCAATTTTTAAGCTTTATTTTTTATCTATTTTTAATTACTATCCAAACTACTGACAGCCTGCAGTCAGAGTTGAAAACAATTTCTTTCAAATATTAACTTTACACTTAAGTCTCTTCCTCACACAAACAATAATTGATATATTTTGATTTTATGAATGCTACAACTTCTAGGAAGTTATCACTTATTAATTTGGGGTTTTAGTTTATTTTTAATATCCATGTAATCATACTTTATTAATATGCTATTGTTAATATTTTAATATTATTTTATTCTCTTTTTAAAACTGAACTGCTGCTCTTAAACTGTTTTCATGCACTTCAGGTATATTGTTTTACATTTTTCTTTGGTTTTTAATTTCCTTGATACTTTACAATTTTAGACTAGTATATAAAACATCGGTCAATTACCATAATAAACCTGAACTTGAAATTGAAAGTAAGGGGTCATATTGAAAATCACTTGCCAGTTTGGAAAAACAGGATAAAATGATACAATTCAAATTCTTAAAATAAAATTACTGCCCTAACACCAATCGTTTTAAGTAATTGTCTCATCTTACATTTTCGAGTATTGCATTTTAAGATTTAAGTATTCGTAACAAATTGATACAGATTTGATATAAAATATTCAGTATTTTTGGTCTGTCAACCTTTTAACAAACACATTATAAAAAATCAAGAGTTTTTTTTCTGCGTGGCATTGCACAAAGCAGGTGACAATTATAAAACTATATATTAAAAACTAAAGCATGTGCTTTGAGTTTCAAAAATAGATACAGTTATTAAACAAGCAGCTTGAACAATTCAAACATTGAATTCATCAGATGTTATGGCTTAGTTAGGTCCTTATTTGCCCAGTACTGTAGAATTTTTAATATGTTCCAAGCAGAGATCTTTGTTTGCTTTAAAGTAAATATGGGCGGTTTTGAACACTTCACTTGTAAATTAGTGTCTTGGAAATTCTCAGAGGGAAGACTAAGATACTTCTAAACATTGAGAAGTAGTGACAATGGGTCAAGGCTGCTGAAATCATTATGTCATGTAATGTCTTGTAATACTGCTCTTTTCTTATCATTAATTTTTCTGCCTCAGGACAAATACGCTACTTAACTGCTGGTGTCAAAAGGAAACCATTAATTTTTGTAAAGAGATGTGGCCAACAAAATAAACCTTTCACTTGGTTCTTTCTCTCAAAAAATAAAGAAAATAGAATATGTGGCCAACAGTAACTGTATCACTTAGGCCCCCATACTAAATAAAACAATTGAGAAGCTAGAAGTGGTTATGGATGCTTGAACACAAAACCATAATGGTACCAATTGTCCTTGTGATTGACCTCTGGCCAGAAGGATGGTTTGATAGATCCTTCCTCACTCTTTTTAGTCTCTGAACTGTTTTTGATAGTATCCTTCTAGGCTAGCTTTGGCAGTTAGTTTTGAGAGCACAGTTTTGTGCCAGTTTTCCTCTCTCTGGAATAGGTTACAGTTGGTGAAAGTAGGAGGAGAGAGGTTTAGACCTTGCTCTGCAGGATTGTCAATCTGCCCATTGACAGATGACTTATTTAAAAAGGTCATCTGACAGTATGGTGTGAAGTATCATTAGTATATGATTGCAAGTTAGCTGTATATCTCTATCCCAGGTGGACCACGCTTTGCCATGGAGATCTAGTCCAAGTGTGGAAAAGTTTTGGGAGTTTGGATGGGAAGCAACAGGCTTAAATCAACCCTTGCAAGACTTAATGGCATAGGTTTTAGGGAGCCCTGGTTCCAGTTATGTTCCATTTTTAGCTTTGGCATATGGTGGATATATGCAGGAGGGTCTTATGCATAGCCTTGTGTTGTGTTCCAACCAGTAGTGGGTTTCAAAAAAATTTACTACTGGTTCTGTGGGTGTGGCTTGGTGGGCATGACTTGGTGGGCATGGCAGGGGAAGGATACTGTAAGATCCCTATTTGGTCCCCAATCCAGGGGAAGGTTACTGCAAAATCCCCATTTCCTCCCAATCAGCTGGCACTCTGTAGGCAGAGAATAGATGGGGGCAGAGCCAGTCAGAATTTTTACTACTGATTCTCCAAACTACTCAAAATATCCGCTACCAGTTTTCCAGAACTGGTCAGAATCTGCTGAAACACACCTCTGGTTCCAACCATCTTTTTTATAGACTGGAAGGCACTGTACATGATCATTCATGTTTTGGTCACCTCTCACATGAACTACTGCAATGTATAACACATGGGGCTACCCGTGAAGAGCATTTGGAAGCTATAATTGGTTCAAAATACAATGATGTAGTCAATTATGGGCATTCCCCATTTGTTATGTCTGCTACACCAGCTCTCAGTAGGTTTCTCATTGGAATTTAAGTTTTTTATTATTATCTATAAAGGCCTTCATGGAATGGATCCAAGATAGTTGAAAACCACTGCTCTCCAATGGGTTCTATCTGCCCTATTGATTCCAACAGGAGGGGCATGGTTTGGGCCCTGTCTATTAAAGAAGGCCATCTTTGGGACCCAGAAAGTGTGCCTTTTCTGTCATAGCCCCTGCCCCCTGGTAGACCTTAATACCTGAGATCAAATCGGCCCCAAACCAGCTGGCCATCTGGAAAGCACTAAAAACCTGGCTGTATGCCCAGGCATAGGAGTTTAGAAGTTAGCAAAGCCTGTTTGGGTTGATATTACATTACTGTATGTATTTTTCTCTTGGCTACTGTTTCTTTTTTAATTATACAGTGTGTGGTGGATCATACATTCTAATGGTTTTATATTGGGTTTTTTGTTTAAACTGTGTTCACCACCTAGACTCACTGTGGCAAAGGCGGTGATCATATCAAGCTAAATAAATAAAGAAATACTTAATTTTTTTGGTAAATAATTAACTAGGAACTGAAGAGTCCTGTAAAATGTAATAATTTGAGTCTAGGTGCAAGAAAACTGGCAGGAACAATATGTAATGAAAATAACTGACTGAACACATAAAAAAAGAAAATTTTAAAAAGCAAGTAATTGTAATGGAGAAAGAAGAGAAAAAAAATTAAATTTAAATTTAATTTCTGGTTCTGGTTCTGGTTCTATCAATGTTCCTTCTGGACAATTTATTCACATGTGAAAACATGCAGTTGTATGAGAAAAAGTTATCAGGATTGGTCTCAGTTGTGCAACTTGATAAAATGATTCAGTAATGGTTTTTTTAAAATGTTCCTAATCTTCCTTCAATCGTCTTAAATTCAAGATTATCTTCTTCTTTGGGGGAGATAGACACAGTTATAATTTTGAATTATGAGCTAATAGATTTCATATTTCAGTAGATTCCTTACTTATTGACTTCCGAAGCTTTTTAGTGAATAGGGAAAGAATTAAATGTTCATTAACATTTTTAACAAAAGTATTAGGAAGACATCTTACATTACAAAATAGTACCAATTTTGGATAAATAGAAAGAGTGTTCCATTATTTACCTGGTCCAAACTTCTTCCTAACTGACATTCTATTTCATCTTTAAAGAAAAAGCAGCAAAGAAATCATACCATATAAAGAAAAGAAAAATATGTATGCATGCATATATCAGATTAATTAATCAGAACTACTAATTTTCAGATTCCTGATCTGAAATAGGATATTATAATTCTCATTTTTCTAAGAATTTTGTATGCAAAATCAAGCCATGGTTGACAGCAAGCAATATTCTTTTTATTTCTTAATGAGAGCTTGTAAGATATCTTATATCTTAGATTTTCAAAAATGTGATAAAATTTAGTTTCTTGTTTTATCTCTAGCATGACAATAGTGGGTCATTTTGTTGCCTTTTTCCTAATGTTTGTTATACTATTAAAGCGATTATGATGATAACAATGTTGATTGCCTAAACAAGTAATTTTGATGCAATATTTGCCTTTGAATGTTCCTTGGTTAAAATTAAGATGGTACTAAACATTTTTCAGGTGTCTCAGTTCATATTATGTAACTTTATCCTATTCCAATATATATTTAATACTCCTTGAAATTGCCAAAACTAATTTCTTCGTCACATGATATAATGGGTTATGAGAATGACCTTGGGAGACAGAAGGAAAAGCTGCAACTGCTTCATGCAAAATATATTTCAGCCCACAGGGAGAATGGGGACATGGTAAGGATTGCACAAAGAATTCTTTCTAGTTTTCTGGAAAATAAAAATAAGGGAGAAGTATTTTCACACTTGCAAGTTTTTGCTTCTGTAACCTTACAATATGGGTAGTGCTAGTATTCCGGGTTTGTGCTTCCTGTCTGAATTACCTCAAAGGGCTGACCCATGAAGCATAAACGTGTAACCTAGCCTTCTTTGTGTTATTATTTTGCATGATCAATATTGGTCCACCTACATTCCCCACAATGACAACAAGTAAGCTCTTACTCAAGAACCAAGGTTGCTAAGGGAAAGAAAGAAAAGAGGAAAGGAAGTAGAAGCATTAGATTTCTACCTGTAGTGGAAAGTGAGCTTCTCAGCACTCGGGGGGGGGAGCGGGGGGGGGCGAAGGCACACTAAACCTCCCAACGGAATTCTTGATGAAATATAAGATTTTTTTTTTTGGAAGTAAATATGAAACTATAGGCTGTTGTTTAACTTTGCAGCATGCCAACTTTCTGTTGTTTTGGTGGTGGTTATTATATTCAAAAAATAAAGCAGCAAATCAGGTAGCAAGCCTGGTAAGAAAGAGAGTGAAAGCACACTGATATCTGTAAGCTTTGTATTGCTAACTCCAGAATTATATTTTAAGATTATTATGATATCTCTTGTGTTAGACATATACAAAGGGTAACTTTCTGGAAAGAATCTGAAATTAGGCTCTTTTTCTTACTATCACAACATTGGAAGCCACAAACATAAACCTGATTGCTGAAAGTCTCCATGACTACAATATTGTTCTTTAAAAACATACTGAGAAGTCACAGGATTCACCTTTTCATAAGATGCCTCATTCTGTGTTTCTACCAGATCAGATTCTAATTGCATCAAATAGATTCAGCACACCGTTTCACTATGTGAGAGGTATTGTAATCATTTAGCTATTCAAAGAAAAATTTATTTCCTGATCATGCAGCTAAAAACAGTATGGTCTATTGTTGTACTAGAAAGGAATGATGCAGAACAAAACATCCAAGTATCATAATTAAATGCCTAAGAAAAACGCAAATATTTTATTCCAGAACTTTAAAGTTCTTTGTTTATAACATGCAAGGAAACTTAATAGGAAGTTTTATTCACTGCTTCTAAACAATATTATTTTTTCAATAACAATAGCAATAACAATAGCACTTAGACTTATATACTGCTTCACAGTGCTTTACAGCCCATTCTAAGCAGTTTACAGAGTCAGCATAGTGCCCCCAACAATCTGGGTCCTAATTTTACCCACCTTGGAAGGATGGAAGACTGAGTCAACCTTGAGCCTGGTGACACTCGAACTGCCAAACTGCAAACAGCTAGCAGTCAGCAGAAGTACCTGCAGTACTACATTCTAACCACTGCACCACCACGGCTCAATACCAATAATCCTATGTCTAATTTCAATACTGTTATACAGAAACATATATTTCAATCATATGTTTTTCTTCTAATAAATGGGGCCAATATTAGATGAACTAACCTTTCAAATTTCCTCAGGATTGGTTACAAATGTGCAGAGGTGGGCTTCAGCAGGTTCTGACCAGTTCTGGAGAACGGGTAGCAGAAACTTTGAGTAGTTTGGAGAACCGGTAAATACCACCTCTGACTGGCCCCACTCCCATCTATTCTCTGCCTCCCGAGTCCCAGCTGATTGGGAGGAAATGGGGATTTTGCAGTATCCTTCCCTGGAGAGGGGTGGGAATGGAGATTTTACAGTATTCTTCCCCTGCCAGGCCCACCAAGCCACACCCACCAAGCCATGCCATGCCCACCAAACCAGGCCGAGAGAACCGGTAGTAAAAATTTTTGAATCCCACCACTGCAAATGTGGATTATGAAGCAAGGACCCAAGGGTTTAATTATTATTTTGGGATACACCGCAACTCAGTAAAATTGTTGAGTGTTAGCATCATTATTTATTTACAAAACTAAACATGAAACATAATTTGAAATGTTTTGGTTTAAAATTTTAGTCAGAAACGCAAAAGTAACAAGAGTTCACATGCAAATACATGGGTATGTATACACACACATACATACATCTCCCTCCCTCCCTCCCTCCCTTTTCCTTTCCATGTAATCTGGCAGTGTTGTTTTAATCCCATTTCTATTAAATGTTATTATAGAAGGAAGGAAGGGCAGGAGGGAGGGAGGGAGGGAGGGAGGAAGGAAGGAAGATATCTGTATGTATGTGTGAGTCACATTTTTCTGTCATAGGGATAATTGAAATAGGGATCTATATGCAGTTGCATTTGACACATGAGTAAATCCAGTAGAACCAAAGGCTGACACCAGTTTCATGTCCAGGATTTGCAAATCAGAGCACATACATTTCATTTTAGATGCTTGACAAGCAAGCATGTATTTACAGCTGATGCAGCATCCCAGAGTCATGTGATCACCACTTGTGACCTTCCCAACTGGCTTCGAACAAGCAAAGTAAATGGGAGAAGTCAGATGTAAGACAAAAATGCCCACAATTAAAGGAAAAAATCTGCACTTCTTAAAATGTTCCAACTTTAGTAAACATTCCATCAAGAGATACAACATTCATTTATCTATTGTAGCTTTTTAATGTTTATATATACTTTGAAATCATTCTATTTTCCCTGTCAAACACAACTCCCTTAGATTTCATACATTAATTTTCAGATCCATATTTTATATTGTATCCATGTTAATCTAATATTCACTGGTACTCATTCAGTTTCTCAGTCAAGAACATACCTTTATCTCCATATAAATCTACCTGCTCATTTATGTCGCTAAATGTATATACATTCATGTCCCCAAGCCAACACACCTGTAACCACACATATTCTTTACACATTTTTCCACACATATTCTTTATACATTTGTCCACAGATACACCATCATCATTATTTATTTATTTGTTTGTTTGTTTGTTTGTTTATTTATTTATTTATTTATTTATTTATTTGTTTGTTTGTTTGTTTGTTTGTTTGTTTGTTTGTTTGTTTATTTATTTATTTATTTATTTTCTATACCATTCTTCTCCCGAAGGACTCAGGGCGGTGCACAGTCAACAATAAAACAAACCCAATACAAAATTAAAAAAAAAAAAAACAAGTAAGAGGACATCTCACCTGCTTGTCTTAAATCCTGCTCAATGCTGACCTATTTGCTAAGCATTCCATTTATGCTCATGCATTATTTCCATCAAATATTGCTCTTTTTGCATTCAGCAATCAATCTTCAGTTCCATATTCATGCAACCTATTCAATTTATCATAACTTTTACTAAATCAACAAAGGTACAATGAGCTTCCTCATATTCATGTATTTCTCAGTAACTTATGAAGAATAAAACTAAGCTTTATGCGCACTCCTCTTAAAAGCCTACTGCATTTCCCAAATTTTGTTGTCATCTCTTGTATCTTTCAATCAAACTTCTGCCAGACAAGGCACATATAACATATTAATCCCCCTATACATTTGGCACTCATTTTTTGCTTTCTTTCTCCTTGTATAAGGAAGCAATAATGACATTTTTTTCCAGTTATGAGGCAGTCTTTTCATACATGTTACACAAATTGCACAATCATTCCATAAACAAGTAACATCCATAATTTAACATTTCTCCTTTGACCATGCGAACCTATGGCATGGGTGCCACAGGTGGAGCCATATTGGTGGGCACGTGAGCTCAGCTCCGGCACGCATGTGTGCGCCGACCAGTTGATTTTCGGGCCTTATGGGTCTACCAGATCAGGAAATATGCTGTTTCCAGCCTCTGGAGGGCCTCTAGGAAGGGTGGGGAAGGCTGTTTTTGCCCTCCCCAGGCTCCTAGAAAGGCTCTGGAGCCTGGGGAGAGTGAAAAATGGGCCTACTGGGCCCACCGTGCCATCATGTGCCAAAAGCAGGGGAAGCGTGAGGGGGGGCACAAAGAATTATGGATGTGGGCACACGCTCCCCCCCCCCGTTTTTGGCACGCGATGGCAAAAAGGTTAGCCATCACTGTCCTATGATATCAGCTCCACCTGTATCCTTACCATTTATCAACATCTTAATAGTATTTTTTTATCCATTTTTCTTGGATATTAACATTTGCAGTATTCTTTTTAATTTCATTTCTTAATATAATGTCCCCAATCTTTCAGGCTCTACAGACCGGCAGTTATGACAGTAATGGGAGGGGGGAGAGGGGTTTTGTGCACTCTCCTGCTGCATGCATAGCCCAGTTCCCAACAGGCTGTGAACCAGTAGCAGACTGCAGATCAGGGATCTGTGGGGACTTCTGCTTTAATATATCACCCCTATTCCCATACAATTCTTAAATACTTCTTTCCCAAAAAATTATTTCAATACCTTTATTTTTAATTTCATCCACTATATTGGACTCCCTAAACAGTTTTCATTTCCACTGAAAATGTTTTATATTTTCTCTGCTTCTTTTAATTTTAATAGTTCTATGCTCTCTGTATAAAAGGATTGGAAAGTGTAAGAATGATGAAGGGCTCTGCATAGTATTTGTATGCATTTATGGGAAGGTACATGAGAGAGAGGGAGGGAGGGAAAAAGAGGGAGGGAGGGAGGGAGGAAGAGAGTGTTAACAGTATAAAAGACTGATAATGTATTTTTTATTGGTGAAATAAATGCTTCATTTACATAGGCAAAATTTGCTAAGAATATTTTTCTCAAACTTTTGCACACATGATAAACAGCTGCAAATGAATGATAAGTTCCCTAAAGTTATTATACTCCACTAAATGAACTATTTATACATTAAAGAATTTCTATATATCCTGCTCTACCATAAAGTTTATCTTCTCCAAAGGAACCGTTATGGACAATCAAGTCAAAACCATTTGACCAATAGACTATAACATCATCAATGATAAAAACTAAAATAAAATGAATATTTTAAAACACCCCTTACATATTTATATTATGATCTGAATTTATAATGGAATATCATTTTTAAATCTACCTAGCAATAAAGCCACAGAACGTTTAGCTAGCTAAGGGCAGATAGATTTTATTTGTTTTGGTTTCTTGCTTTTCCAATATATATATCCTACAATTCATAATTATTTTGTGTGCATTCCTATATGCATGCATGCAATGCTTCATAATATAGGACTATTCCCCAAGATGAATGAAAACAAGTCTTGTTACCAATCACTTTTCAAGGAGCATCAAAATAGTTTTCTTCCAGTGAATCTTTTAGTACATCACTGATTTCCTAATTTTCTTTAAAACTCATTATCATTTTTTTAAAAGATATTTTTTAGAGAAAGGTATGATCAAAATATGAAACATAAAACCAATAGCAATATAATCAACATTCTTCATTATCTTTCAACTGCTTATTTTGGATTGCTAGCTTTCCACATATCTTGAATTTCAGATAAAAGAAATATATTAGGTTAAATGGATTTTTGGATACCAAGTCCCACAAGAAAAAATTAGGAGAATTGTGCTAGTTTAGCCTTGAAGAAGAAGTGGGGTGGGGGGAGAGGGATATGATTGAAATATATGAAAACAAAATGCAGAACATTCTTAGAGTTGAAAAACAATTGAATGGCCCATAGTCTGTAGTATGAATAAGAAAATAAAGGTTGTGTAAAAATGTACTGCCATGCCCAGGTTAAACACAACAGGCTTCTGTCATTAAACAGAAAGGCAGATTGTAGACTGGCAGAAAAAGCTATTCCTCTTAAGGAACCTACTAGCTTGACTAAAAGTCAAAAACCTTGAGCGGTGAGCTCTCTAAAAAGGCAAAAATAAGACTGCTCATAAGGTCTTTGAAAAAAAAGAGATAGATTGTTCAAATAGTCTCAGTGGATATTTTAGGGTCACAGAAGTTCAGGCTAACTTCTGAACTAGCCCAGAGCACTCATTAGCACTATCAAGGATTACTTGGAACAGGGTCCAAGTTCTTCATATAGAATAGGGTCTATATGAAGGCAGCAGAATTCATTTATTTTCAATGGTTTTGCAAAAAGAGATTTAGAAAGCAACCAATAAAAGGTTCTAACTTTGGTCAGGGTTGTTTCCAAACTGAAATCTGATCTTCAGAAGAGTCTGTGGATCTCCTAAGACTGTCTTTAATAAGAAATTGTGTATCACACTTTCAGCTTTTTTTCTTCTTCTTGCTGTTATAAGAATTATTTCACAATGGGATTCTGTGTTAAATGAGTTTTAAAATGCTATCATTTAAATCACATCTTGTGCAGATAAATATTTATTAGATTATAAATATGTTTTGCAAACCATGGTTAATCCTCTGGGGGCAAGAAGCTATGTAAATCTGTTTTATAGGCATGGATCCATTTTACCCCCGTTGTTCCGAGAAATCTAACAAGGCAACATATAAATGCAAATGAAAACACATATTTGACAGTTCTATCTACAGATCACTTTTCCCTTTGTGCTTGCAACTGAGTAATGAACCTCAGGTCTCTATGTTTCTCCCTTTGGGAATGGGTTCAAAAATGACTACTAGTGCCCCAGATTCTTGGCTTACTGACAGCTATTATCTGGATTGAAACAGTACAAATAACAGTACAAATAAAGCGGCCAACTCCACTGGTATGGAAATGTCCAGAGAGAAGCACCTTCCACCATGGCTAAATCTGCTTATCAGCTAGAAGTCAGTGGCCGGTGACCTCGCGGGTGTCCGAAACAGAGATGGCAAGCCGCCATCAACAAAGATACGCAAGCTGCCATCAACAAAGATATGCAAGCTGCGGGTCTGTGCCCTGCTGACTGTGCAAAGTGGAATATGTGAGGAGGAGGAGGAGGAGGAGGAGGAGGAGGAGGAGGAGGAGGAGGAGGAGGAGGAGGAGGAAAAATAAAATGCAAAATGAAATCAACTATACAACTTTATAGACTGTGTGGTAGACTATAGCACAGGAGCCAATGCTGATCTCTCCAAGCATGCTACAACTTAAGCTTCACTTAAGCTTACTTTTATTTACTTATTCACAATACCAAAGCAAGAAAGGCCATTCTGATGATAAGCCATGATCAGGTATTTATTGCAGTGAAATAATGACCTAAGGCAGTGATAGCTAACCTTTTTGTCATTGCGTGCCAAAAGTGGGAGGAGTGGGGGGGGGTCATGTGTGCATGTGCCCACACCCATAATTCAGTGTGCCCTGCCTCCCACGCATGCACCCATGACCCCCCACACTCCCCCCGCTTTTGACACACAATGGCCCGGTGGCCCGGTAAGCCTGTTTTTTTGTCCTCCCCATGCTCCAGAGGCTTTCTTGGAGCCTGGGGAGGGCAAAAACGGCCTTCCCCAGCCCCTGGAGGCCCTACGGAGGCCGGAAAAGGCCCATTTCTCAACTTCTGGTGGGCCTGGAAATCTAGAAAGTCAGCTGGCCGGCACGCACATGTGCACTGGAGCTGAGCTAGGGCAACGCTCACGTGCCCACAGATATGGGTCCACATGCCACCTGTGGCACATGTGCCATAATTTTGCCATCATGGACCTAAGGATTTGGAAGTCCAATGAAATCAATCTACCTTACCTGCAGGGTTCCCGAGTATAGCTTTTAGGTAACAAAACACAAAAGAAATTTTCCTAAATTCTGAAGAGCACTAACATTAACACATTTCAACATTAGCCCTGATCTATTCTCTGATTTATAATTTTGTCTTCTGCTGGAAAGTTGCAAAACTTTTTGTCCTGAGTCACCCAGACTAATAACTTTGTATATAGTCTGGTATTACTGTACAAGAAATAATGATTCATGTGGTATCTGAAAAATGCTCTTACCTATCCTGCAAGGAAGCAAAGTATAAACATACTGTATCTCAAATTATTTCATAGATACATCTGTATTCCTTAGAGAGAATTGCCTGCTTCCATTACTTTGCTACCAAAACACTACAATAGATACTTATCCAGTTTGCTTGTCCAAAAGCCGGTAAGTGAAGCAAAAAAAAAATATTGCCCAAGTCTGCAGAGTAAATTTCTAACTAAACAACACTATCTCCTTACATATGTAGATTATTTTTCCTAAGGATTCTTCTAAAATGTAACTCTCTTGTATGAAATACCTATATCTGATATTAAAACACCATAAATATCCAAAATTCCCAATTAAACTGTGCACCAGGAATTTATTCAAAGACAGAAGAAAGGCTGGGCTTCAGCTAAAGCTTGTGCATGCACTCCTTGTTCTCTTCATCTGGGTCTTTTGAACTCTAGATCAAGTGTGCAAACTTCAGATATAATCAAGATCACGTGGAGTGTTAATGCCACTTTATAATGCCTTGATAAGGTCACACTTGGAATACTGCATTCAGTTTTGGTTGCCACGATGTAAAAAAGATGTGGAAACTCTAGAAAGCGTGCAGAGAAGAGCAACAAAGATGATTAGGGGACTGGAGGCTAAAACATACGAAGAACGGTTGCAGGAACTGGGTATGTCTAGTAGTTTAATGAAAAGAAGGACGAGGGGAGACATGTTAGCAGTGTTCCAATATCTCAGGGGCTGCCACAAAGAAGAGGGAGTCAAGCTATTTTCCAAAGCACCTGAGGATAGGACAAAGAGCAATGGGTGGAAAGTAGCTATTGATGAAATGCAGCTAGTTCTATCCGGCTCAAGCAAACTGGTAGTGCCTGAGGCAGGAGGCTACGCCGACCCAACTGGACATCATCATGTCCCGTTTTTGATGCTCTGCACATGCGCAGAAGGTCCTACACATGCGCAGAGGAGTCACACACAAGTGAAGTACACACACATGAAGTGCACGCACACTGCGCACACTCCCATTTGCGAACTGGTAGCAAAGGTAAATGGATATCACCACTGGGGGGAACTAATCAAGGACAGAAGCAACTTAGAACTAAGGAGAAATTTCCTGACAGAAAAATTAATCAGTGGAACAACTTGCCTCCAGAACTTGTGAATGCTCCAACAGTGGAAGTTTTTAAGAAGATGTTGGATAACTATTTGTCTGAAGTGGTGTAGGGTTTCCTGCCTGGGCAGGTGGTTGGACTAGAAGACCTCCAAGGTCACTTCCAACTCGGTTATTCTATTCCAGTTCTGAACAATTCAGTACAGGCATTCTGAATATGTTATATTCAAGGATGTGGTGCGTGTGTATGTATACATATATACATGAAGATGAGTTTAAATAAAAGTTTGCTATACAAAATAGAACCCTGACCTAATTAATAAAAGAGTTGGCACATCTGAAGTGTAAATATTTACATCATCAATAGGGGATGGCAAAAATATTGGTTTTTCTATGACTCTTTCCTGCCACCTAGTGGTTGTCTGGATTTTTGTAGGCCACACATCAGCCCTGGTTTTAGAGACCAAAAAGGTGCAGAAAATAATCAAGAGCTTGAAATACTTTCCTTTTGTTTCAGAAAAACTGAAGAGAAAGAAAGTGTTACTTTTCTTTTTAACCTTCCAAAATAACAGATCATTTGACAAGGCATTGTAGTAGTACTATGAGAAATTAAGCAAAGAAAACTCTACTGAGCTATTATGACTCTACTGAAAGACAACTCTAATCCATATTGCTACTATTTGTACCATATATTTTTCTAACTTGGGAATTTAATATAAGAAGCCTACAGTTTTTTGGGACAGCACTCACAGAATATGACTGAGGGGAGATAGGGACAGGGCTCTTAATTACTCGTCCATCTTAATCATCTGCCATTCTTCAAATGAAATTTTGGCCAATTTGTGATACATACATTGATTCTCATACAGTGCAGATTGAGAGAGTGGGGCGAATGATATTCCCTGTTTTTGCCACTGGAGCCCTGAATAAACTTTCCTCATGGAAAAATATTATTCTGGTCAATCCAGTTCTACTTTTTATTTTTCCCCTGGATCCTTAAGGGCCTACATTACAATCATTGCAAAAAATGATTAAAAACTACAATATTGAAATTGCTTCCTGGAATTAAGTAGCTATTCACCAGGTAAACCTTGCAAATACCATATTTTTTGGAGTATAAGATGCACTGCCCCTTCCTCCCCCTACAAAAGAGGCTGAAAATTTGGGTGTGACTTATACCAAATGTAGCTTTTTCGAAGCTTTTTTTTTTAGCCCTAACGAGGCGCTAGCGAGTGAAGCGATCTGCGCTTCGCCTGCTTTTCTCATTGCTGCTCCCCCTGATGATCAGCAGTTCTTTAGAAGTTGTTTTCAGTCCTAACGAGGTGCTAGTGAGTGAAGCGATCTTCCACACTTCGCCTGCTTTTCTCATTGCTTCGCTCTCCAACGATCAGTTGTGCTTTAGAAGCTGTTTTTTATCCCCAACCAGGCATGCGCACGCATGCAAAACCAGCGAACTAATGTGCTGAAGCTGACCAGACTAAGGCTGCTAGCCAGATGAATACCTGTAGGCAGAATGTTTTTTTTCTTATTTTCCTCCCCAAAAACTAAGGTGTGTCTTATACTCTGAAAAATACGGTAAATTTAGCAGCAACAAGGGTGGAAGAGCTATTATGTTACCTTTTCAGTCCTACAGTTGTTTAAGCCCATACTATTCAGGGATGGAAGCTTTCCATCAATATGTGGTTGTTGCTGTTGCTGCTGCTGCTCCCGCTGGATTTGTTCTCTCATCTTCCGAGCCTCCTGAATTGCTTTCATTACAGTGTCCTGGTCCCCAAATAGGGCGGGTGAGTTAAGACTGGAAAGGATGTCTAGAAAAAAGGGGATTATTATAAGGGTGCATTAAAATATCTTCTTTTCAAGAGATTTATATACAGACACACACACACATATTGTAATTTCAGCTGCTGCATATATTAAAGCCTGTATCTTTAATATTAAAATGGATAGCAATTTTAGATTTGGGCAACAGCTGTAATTTTGTTTTCCATCCTGAGCAATATTCAATCAGAGATAACCTCTTGTGAAGCAATTAACAAAAATTATTATTATATTAATGATTTAATCAAAACATTTGATGCCTTTTAAGTGAGAATTTCAGCATATTTTTCAATTCTGGTGCAAAGGATCAAATTGCACCTACACATGTTTTTTGCTTTGTATTCGTAAATTTATTTTATTAACTGATGTTCATGAAAAATTTATATTATGTTTTCTTACAGAGGTTAATATTTCCAAGTACTAACTGATATAACTGATTGCTGTTTCGTTTATTTTTCCATTATGAAGCTGACAAGTTAGACCCAAAACATTCATGTTAACTACATTCAAACATGAACCTTATAGAACATAAAAGAATTAAGTCCAGTTCAATTTTTACCACAATGGTCAGTGTTTGGATATGAGGGAGAAAAGAAGATAAAGCTTTTATCTTTTAATATTTTTTTATCATAGAAAGCACCTAATGAAGCAACTTTTGAAACGGAGAATGAGGTACAACTATGATGCAAACTTTCTACAATGCTCTTTTAAATCTAATGTGTATTTTGAATAATATTGGATTGTTGTAACCACGAAATGGCATTTTACAGTATACTGTATCATTGTGGATTATCACTACAATATAAACTCAAAGCTGCAAATAAATTGAAACAATATATTTTAATTCCAGTTCTGATCAGAAGCAAGTATATATGACTATTAAATAAATTCTTATTACTTCCACTGTTGGATTCAATTGTATGAAAGATTGCTTGTCTATGTTTCAATCAAAGCATAAGAATAATTTAGTGTGGAATATTTAAACTACATGCTTTTGCCCAATTTAGGTAGGTTTCTTGAGACTTTAGATTGATCAGGATAGCATTTGATGTAATTACAATATATCTGGATTATAGCAGTGTACTTTTTGGATGACTGCTTTATAGAGCGCTTAGAAATTACTCTTTGTATGAGACAACAAAAGCAAGCACCAAAGTTGATTAAAACTTTACATTCCGGTTTTTGCAGACCCATTGAAATATTAATAATTAATAATGGGCCAACAAATCAGTATCATTTCTGAGCTACCACATAGGTTTTCTCCAGGATGAATTGGCTCCAACCTGATCCTTCAGATCTTCCAATAGTGTACCCATCACTGTCCACCTTATTGATGATCTTCTCTTTCTTTCCACCTTTCCTAGCATCAGAGCCCTCTCTAGACCAGGGGTCCCCAACCCCTGGGCCATGGCCTATTTGGAGCCACATGCATGTGCAACTCAATTTACCCAAGTTGAGCTGCACGCATGCATGTGTGCACCAGCACATTGCAAGTGGAGCTGCACACGCATGCACGTGCCAGCCCATTGCTCATGCAGCCCAGTTCCTCTTTCCCCCCACAGCTGGACCGCCAAGCTGTAAAGTTTGGGGACTGCTGCTCTATAGGTCTTCACATAATAGATCTGAAGTAGGATAATTTGAGAGTGATCATTTGTGCCGTAAGTAAAACTCTGGAGATTTGTTCATTGATTCATTTTGTTTGTTTTTGTTTTCTTGGCTATCCATGGTATTCTCAGGAATTTTCCCGAACATCAACATTCAAAATTGTCAATACTCTTTCAGACCCACTTATTCAAAGTCCAATGTTCACTTCCATTGAGTGTCCTAGGGAATATCATTGCCTGCACTATTCTGATCTTTGTAGATAGGTGTAACAGGGCATCTGAATATTTTTCCCATAACCATTATGCTGCTATTCTGCACATAGTCTTCAGTGTTTCTAACAGTTGTTCCTTTACTGTTGATCCTAAAATGGTGGATGGTTTCTGCCCTTTAATATATTCATTGTTAATTCTAAATTTGGTCGTTGTGCCTATTGTCATTAGTTTGGTCATCTTTATATTTAATTTTAGTTCCAATTTTTTACTGCTCCTCTTGATTTGTTTTTTTTTTTTTAGAGTTTTCAGACAGTTTACACTTTCAGTAGTATCTTTATTATTTACTTGACCTGATCTTGTTTGTCTACCAAGGTTGGGACTGGTTAGCATTTGGACTGGGAAAATATCCTAAAAGAAGTCTGTCACAAACCAATCTCCACAAAGTTGTTCCATGACATTTTTACTTTTAATGTTACTTATTACTGACTTTTTAGATTTTTATGTATTTTATATCGGCTGACTTATTTATTACTGTCTGCTGCCCAAAGTCCCCTTTGGGGCAGTTGGGCACATACATTTGAATAATAAAGAGGTAAAATGTTTGTGCCAATAAATTGATATTTTAAGCTCATATGTGACAACGCAAGCTACACATCTTGGCCCTTCCGTAGAGAATCTGTGTGTGTCTAGAAAATTTTGCCTTTGAGTTAAGGAACTATTTGGAAAGCCAATGCTGCCAATGTCTCAGAGAACAAGTAGCTACCCCATGAACCCAGGAAAAGATGGTGCTTTAAGGAGGACCTGATAGAATTAATAGGACCTCTTTAAAGAAGGCCATGCCCAATCTGAAACACCTTTTCAGCCTCAGATGTGAAGAGGCTGTAATGACTATTTATTGTATTTAATATAGCTGCCCCAGTAGTAGGGTTCAAATCCCATCACTACCGGTTCGCTCGTGAGTGCACGCGTGTGAAGCTTCTGTGCATGCGCAGAGATCCGGGCGGGTAGGCAGAGCCTCCCGCTGCCACTGCTACCGATTTGCTCAATCCGGGGCAAACCGGTAGCAACCCACCACTGAGCTGCCCGTTCCAGTGGTCTAGCTGAGCATGACTCAAAGAATTTATGTTTTTTTTTTAAATTTACCTTTAATTTACCCTTTAAGGTATATTGAAAGTATATTCCCATGTAAATCTATTGAGATAAAATAAAAATCAAAGGCCTAATAAAAATGACAAAGTTTCCATGCAATAAATGTCAAACACCTTGTAAATGTTAAGAAACCTCAAATATACTTGGTTTTGCAAACAAAATTATACAAAAATAGGCCCATAGAAGACCAGACTCCTCATCCCTATTTGAAATGACCCATATTTGTACCTAGAGAAGATCCTCTTCCCAGAGTCGCACCAATAGGACTGGGGATTCCACTTTTATTGCCCACATTCACAGGGCTGGTTTTACACGTAGGGAAGAGGCTCTGCGTTGGCGATGTCGGGGATTTGACAGGTTCTGCTGTCTTGGGTCTAGCAGAGAGATTCAGTGGCTGTGCAGCATCATCCTAGAAGAGTTTAATGTAAATAATTATTAGAAGAAGACAAATGAAGCACATTATCACTTAGGAAGCCACAGCTATTTTACACCTTCCAGACAATGCTGCATTTTCCTGCAATAATAACAAAAGAAGCTAATTATCTACACTCCTTGAAGATTCAATGAAAGGGAAACCTCATTAATTCTTCTGTGCTGTGCCTCTGTTTACATTAACTATGTGGCTAGAGCGTTCTTTTTGACAAATTAAAATCCGAATTAGCTTGCATTACTGTTTAATTTCCTAATGTGTTTTCTGAGATCTAAATTAACCCAGGGCATTCACAAAGAATGATTTTTTAAAAAAAAAAAAAAAAATCTAACCAGCAATGTTGCAGTGTTTAACTGTGTTTGCTGGAAACTTCTTAAACTACAATATGGCGTGTATGTTATTCATATGCACATGAATGAGGGGCAGCGTTAGGGTAAAAATATTAAAAGAAGAGCATTGGATGACTTAATTGTTTTAGTTTTATTTCCATAAACTGTAGCTATGATTCTCTTGCCATTCTGTTTTATGAAAGATTTTTCAAATCAATACTTTTCTAGATGAGATGGGTGGCACATAAATCTAATAAATAAATATAATTTCAATAGAATGTTATTCTTCAAAAAGTCTAGCAGGATAGCAATGTGCTTAATATTGTTGTAATAGCATATTTACTGGCACAAACCCAAACCGATGATGAAATGTTTGTTATCTTTAGTCTACCAATAACAGCAGACACAGAACATCACAGAAAAGGTCTATCTATGTGGTCATTCAGAGTTGACAATGATTTGATGATATATAACAACAAAAAAAGAAACAAGAAGGGATGAATAGTTTGGTTTTATAGTTCTTCAGTGCTGCTTATTTAAACTCCCTTGATCAGTTGCTTTTAATCCTGAATGTTTGCATGAACTTTAATGTATTAGGTCAAAAGCAGGGAAAAGAGTCCAGAAGAGGTTCAAGATGCTACTGTACTAAAACCTGAAGCAAAGCTAGCTTGTGTTTATGTGTTTACTGTGATTTATTAGTGGTCTGCTTTGTATTTATTTTTTATTTTATTGTTTTAAAATTATTTTAATTGATGTATGCCACCTTAATTATAATGTATGAGTGGAATGTTTTTATAAATCTGTCTGTCTGCCTGCCTGTATCTGTCCATGAGAAAGAAAACATGCCATATTCCCAAAATTCATATTAATATTTCTGAGGTTTCACTTAAAATTTGCACTATTTTTGTATCATGAATCATATACTGTACTCTGGTGTATAACTAGATATATGATTGCCATTAAATAGATATTACAACGTATGCATATATGCATACCTTATACATGGAAAAATAAAACAATCTTAATTTCATATTGACATATTCAGATTCATGATTTTCAAATTATGATAGAAAGTTGCTCAGTTTGTGTAACCTCTGGGTAAGAGTTTTTGAACTGGATGCCATCAATAGGCCAATGAAGCTCCATTCTTCTAATCTTTTTATCTTCTAATCCAGGAAAGTAATCGGTACAATATTGTCCAACCTCAGTAATGAGCCAGGTGACAGAAAGCAAACTGAAACTAAGCCCAGAAAGATTGAGGGTGCATTGATTAAAAAATATATATATATTGATCTTTGAGTTGAGTTAAAGTTTGCTCAGGGTAGCTTTGTGTTTCCCGAGAAAGAATAGCTTTGTAGCTTATGAATGTTCCCAAACTGTCCTTGAATTTATAAATGGTGGTTGTGTCAAGGAACTCTTTTCCAGCTGTGACTCTTCTTGAGTTAGCCATAATTAATATCAATTACCTATATTTGGGTGTCAACCACCTTCATCACTGCAAGATACCATATGTGGGAGCATTCTTGAAAAGCACCCAGAAATTGTCATCAGTGCAAAATGTGGCAGCCAGACTAGAACAAGTATAGGGATGATATCAATCGTATATGGAAAGACATGATTAACTCATAATTGCCCACCGGACCACACAAAATATTGGTCCTGATTTTCAACACTAAGTCCTGACTACATGTCAGCCTTTTGAAGTACGCAAGTTCAGGAAAGAGATATCAGGAATGTTATTGCCATAGAATAAAATAACAATCTTGAAAATCTGAGAAAGATTCTCTCTTTCCCCTCTTATATTAAAGGCTATCGAAGCTGGCCAATCTTAAGTTTTTTCTTCCCTTCCCTTCTAACTATCCTGGCTAAACTGATGTTTACATAAAGGTTAATGAATTCCTTTTTAAAGCCACCTCAGTATTGTTTTATGTATAGGATCACATATTATAAGAAACCTTCCTGGTCTCTTCGATGAACCAGATATGTCCACTGCTAGAATTATATCCATCTGCTATGCTTAAAAGTTTCTTTTCCTGTGTGATTCCCAGTTGAAGAATGTACTCCCTAAGGAGATGGATTTGGCCCTTAAAACCCCAATATTTTGGAGATGCTAAAAGTTCATCTCTTCTGCCAAGCTTTTAACCATTACACTTAACTATTCATTTATTTTATTTTACTGAACATTAGGATTTTATCTGTATTTTGGTTTCATTGTCACTTACCTATAATTTATATTCTTGTTGCTTTTTAAAGGGCAGATTTAAATCCAATAAATAAATAATTAAGAAATGAGACAAAATTAGTTTGAAGAACATCTATCAAAAAATCTGTGCTACTACTTCTGGAAACGCAAGAATGGAAAGAACTTGTTCTTTTGATCTAGTGTTCCTCTTTACAATACTATCTTTTGCTGTTCTTCAGAGAGCTTGTACCCTCTACTGAACTTGTTAGCAATCAGCCAGGCACAGCATTTTTGGGATAGCAGAATACTGAGTTTCTGTAATTAAAATGAAAAGAGCCTGGCAACCTGGCTCTTTCATTTAAAGTATGCCCAAAGCTGAGATATGCTGGATAGAAAGGTGCATCATCTATATTTTAGCAGGCAGAACTGAAGACTTCAAAGCTGAGAAATATATGAAAGAATACAATAATACTCTCCATTATCTTATCACTGGCATTCTTCTTGCTGTCAAAATTGCACACAGCACAGTTTACAGCTTACGGGAAATTTATTGAATAGGGCAATTCAAAACTAAGCCATTTTTATAACACTGCACTTTCATGATAGTTTAGTTTTATTATTATATAGGAATTATACTCTTCAGTGTTTGTGGTAGTCAAATATATAGTATTTTATCAACCAGTCATACTGGATGAAAAATAATGTGGCAAAACTTTTATGCCAATGCCATCCTTATAACTGACACTGCGGGGAGACTGGCCCAGTTATTTCACCTAGTCAAATCAATTCCCATAAAGTATTCAGGCAGGAACATAGAACATGCTTACTAGATTTTGCTAATCATGCTCCACATGAAATGTGTCAGTTTTATGCAAATATTTTCATCTCTTTTAAACAGTAGCTTTATAGGTATTATACCTTGCTTTTAATGTGGAGAAAAGTAAGGTTTTACACCTAATCAGGAAAAACCAAAGGTAAAAGTACAGATTAGGCAAAACCTGGTTCAAAAACAGTAACTGTGAGAGGGACATTGGAGTCCTAATGGATGATTGCTTAAATATGCAGTGTGCAGCAGCAGTCAAAAAGGCTAATATAATCTTTGGTTGTATAAACAGAGGCATAGAATCAAAAACACCTGAAGTATTAGTACCGCCTTATAAAGCCTTAGTAAGCCCAGATCTGGAATATTGCAACCAGTTTTGGTCACATTACAAAAAAGATATTGAGACTTTTGAAACACTGCAGAGAAGAGAAACTAGAATGCTTAAAGGCCTGGAGTCTAAAACATATGAAGACTGATTGCAGGAACTGGGTATGGCTAGTCTAGAGGAAAAAAAGGACTAGAGGTGACGTGTTAGCAGTATTCCACTATTTGAGGGGCTGCCATAAAGAAGAGGAGGTCAACTTATTTTCCAAAGTACCAGAAGGTAAGACAAGAAACAAGGAATGGAAATTAATCAAGGAAAGAAGCAACCTGAAATTAAGGAGACACTTCCTAACAGTGAGAACAATTAATCAGTGGAACAGCTTGTCTTCAGAAGTTGAGAGTACTTCATCACTGGAGGTTTTTAAGAAGAGACTGGACAGCTAGTAGTCTCAAATTGTATACGATATCCTGCTTGAGCAGGGGGTTCGACTAGAAGACCTCCAAGGTCCCTTCCAGCTCTCTTCTGATTGAATTGAAAATACAAGCTATCTTGCCTCATGAAACAATAATTTGCTTTACTATTTGAAATAGAAATACTCTTCTTATGTTTGTAGTTATGTATGTTGACACAGAGCTAAGGGCATTCATTTATACACATAAATCCCTAATATACAGGACTGATTTGAAACATTTTGTTTCCTGACAATATAAGGGAAGTGGCTTTGACTTCTCCTTCTTCGAGATATCTAGGGCAGCTTGTGTAGCACAAATTCTCTTAACACCAGACCTTTACTGCTTACTTTTTGGCTTACTCTTTATTCTCACTCAAATGAGACAGCACATTTCACTTGAACAATGAAGACATATGCAAAACTAAATGACAACATTTCAGAATTCAATACAGGTACATAACTATTTCAGAGACAGGTCTCATACAGTACAAGCAATATTTTTTATCCAACAAATAGACCCACTATGTAGCTTGTTTGTCAGGCTCTAAATGGGCCTTTGGGAAGATCAACCAAATCAGACTTTCAAATAAGTCTACTCTCAGAAATAAGCAAGGGTGCCACTCCCTGCATGTCTATGCAGAATTAAACAAGGGAATTACTTGAACAAATCTATTCTCTGCATATCTATTCAGAATGGATCTTGCCCAATTTACTGCAGCTAAACATAAATAAGATTGTAGTCACTTTATAGAAGATTAAACAATAACCTTTCCACGCAAATAATACAAGAGCAATTTTTTTACACAACCACACACACATATCCTTACAAAACCAACAATATAAGCACTTTTTTCAATATATGTAAAATGAGGATTAATTAGTATTTGGAAAGTGCAACAAGAATATACCTGTTCAAATGCAAATTGGGTTTAATGAAACTAATTTCCAGGATTATAGCCCTCTTCAACAAAACTAAATACTGTAATGTACAGTAGAACTGATGGTTTTTACAACTTTTCAGCAGTTTCTGAAAACAGCCTAAAACTTTTCTCCTATCTGCCCCACTTCTGACCACTGGCGTGTAATATACAGTGTAAGCAAAATATCATAAAGAAAAACATAACTTATGCCTCAGGCTGCATCTACCAGACCTTTTCCAAAATCACTCACTTAAACCCGCTCACAAATCTCTGTTTTTCTTATGTCATTTATCAAGCAAATAGTAAAAACTATCATACTGATGCAAAGGAAATGGACAACTCAAACCTGAAGATTGGGGGTAATCATCTAATTTTATTAATATCAAAAAATATTATGCTTCCAAATTCTCCATCATGAGCATGTCCAGAAGAATCCCCCTAGATGGGAATAATAAAAGAAGTACAGGAGGACAGAATAAAATTAAAAGTTCAAATATAGTATATTTAGACTTTAGTAAGTCATTTGACAAAGCAGACCAAAATAGACCACAGCCTACTTCTTGATAAGATACTACAATGTGGGATAGACTGTACCACCATCAGATGGCTGACCAACTGCATCCAATGAACCTCAATCTCATCTATATAAAGGGAGGTATGCAGTGGGGTAGCTCAAGATTCTGTTTTGGTCTCAGTGCTCTTCAACATCTTCATAAATGATCTAGATGAGAGGACAGAAGGAGAATTCATCCAAATTGCAAACAACAAGCTGGGGCTAGAATTTTGGAAGACAGACTCAAAATTCAGAAGGATCTTGACAGACTTGAACACTGGGTCCTTGAGCAAGATGCAAATCAATGGTGAGAAAAGTAAGGTCCTGGACTTAGGCAGGAAAATTAAATGCATAAGTACAGAATATACTTCCCTGGAGAACATTCACTTTCCTGGAGGAAGCGGTAGACTGCTAGGATATTGAATGGGACATAGTGTACCTCCAGCAAAAATCCGACATCATGGGCAAAATGGGCAGCAGATTCTTAGTGCTAGTCAAGATAGTACTTTACAATCATTTTCCACAGTGCACGAAAGATTAAATAAAAGTTTAGGATGTGGTTTGATAAATAAGAAGAAATCAAAAAAGAAAGGACTTCGTAATGACACAATGGCACTTCCCCCATTACAACATTTGCAACAGAGATGGCCCATCAAAATGACTGGTATTTATCATTGCTTGCCATCAAGGATATGTAATTTGTACTACTTGGAATTATCAGAAATCTTCAATGGGAATCCATAAACTGAAACCAAAAGACATAAGCAAAAATAAATCTCTTGGTATATATGCAACAGCAGTAGACATTACTTCTTGTGGAAACTTTGCAGTAATTGGACTTTCAACAGGGCATGTGGATAAATACAATATGCAGTCTGGCATTCACAGAGGACATTATGGAGAAGAAAAAGCTCATGAAGGCTACATAAGAGGTGTAGCAGTGGATGGACTCAACCAATTGACAATCACAATAGGAAGTGAAGGATTGATCAAATTCTGGAAATTCAAGACACAACATTTGTTCATTCTATTGATCTCTCCACGTCTCTAAATAAAATGTTGCTTCACAGAGATAGTGGCATTCTGGGAATAGCTATGGATGATTTTGGCATCAAAGTTCTGGATATAGAAACAAAAAAAACATGAATAGGTGGCACCTGCCTCAACAGTAGTAACTGTGAGGTATCTAGGTGTCTTAATCGATCACCAATGTGCTGAATCTGCCAAAAAAGCCAATGTAGTCCTAAACTGCATCAACAGAGGAATAGCATCAAGATCACAAGAAGTGATGGTATCACTTTATACTGCACAAGCAAGGCTTCACTTGGAATACACACCATGATACAAAAAAGATACTGAGAATCTAGATAGTGTTCAGGCAAAAGCAACAAAGATGATAAAGAGTATAGAGGCTAAATCATATAATGAATGACTGAGAGACTGGACAGCCATGTATTCAGAATGATATAGGGCCATGATGGTGAACCTACAGGTGGCATACGTAGCCATATCGGAGGGCATGTGAGCTCAGATCTGGATCACATGCATGTGTGGACCAGCTGATTTTTGTGCCTTCTGGGCCCACTGGCTGGAGGCTGTTTCCTGCCTCCAGAAGGCCTGGGATGGTGATGGGGAAGGCCCGTTTTTTACTCTCTCCCCAGCCTCCAGAGTCTTTCTAGGAGCCTGGGGAGGGCAAAAACAGCCTTACACACACACACACACACACACACACACACACACACACAAAGGCCCTCCGGAGGCAGGAAATGGCCCATTTGCCAACATTCTAGGAAGGCTCTGGAGCTTGGGGAGAGAGAAAAATGGGCCATCACATGCCAGAAGTGGGAGGGAGGAGTGGGTCACACACGCATGCTCAGTGGCAGGGCGCATACACGACTTCTCCCCCTCCTGACACAAAAAGGTTCACCATCACTGATATAGGGTCTCCTGCTCATGTAGGTGTTTGGACTAGAAGACCTCCAAGGTCTTTGCACAACTACAGTACATACTGAATGAAATGAAGGAACTTTTCCTTAATTAGTCAAATAAAACAAAAGTTATTCATTGCATTGTGTTTAGATCTTTTTTCTAGAGGTTTTTGTTTTTGTTGTTGTTAAATTAACGACAGGAAGGGATTCTGATTGAGGACTCCAATTCCTATTTATAATCCCTCAACACTTTCTCAAAAGACCAGCAATTGCCATTGTAATCTTATCTGGGATTTAATGGTGGCAATAGCAATGCATGGCATCGAGAAGGCAAACCACTCCACCCCAACCATAAAAAGAATCTCCGATCTTGATTTACTGCAACTTTATTTACCATAATTTATATTCTTGCCTCTATGATTTTTATAAACAAGGCAGTGAACTTTGGGGTATTTCTAGGAGGATTTAAGGAAGGAGATAGGACCAATGATTCCTATTCCAATCCTTAAACTCCTCCAAAACTGGGAGAAGAAAGGTCCCAAATTTCAATACAGCCCAGTCCTGCCAGTGACATCATTGGCTTTCTGCAGTCCACTAGAAAGTTTGGGGAAATCTGATTTGTCAAGTATATCCCATCCCTGAGTTACTGGTTTAACTATCTGAAGGACTGATTCTCTTGATATAAAGTTGTCCAAACAGCAATCTCCAGAGAAGGATGACCCCTTTTTATGAGGTCACCAGGAACATGGGGGACAGCTTTCCCCTTCTTTGTATCCAAGTTGTATCCGTGGACTTGTCCAAGAGCTGTTTTTGTATTCTTTCTTTTTTCAGGAAAGGAAACAAGATCTACCTCTTTAAATTGTTTGAACAAGGTTATAATGATTTAAAATATTTAGAGCCTAAGTATGTATGGTATGCATGCACTGAGGTTTTATGCTGTTACAGAATACCAATTCTGGGCAGCTCACAAACTCAGTAAATAGGAATAAAATATATAAGACCTATAATAATCATTGTAAGTAGCATGGTGCAAATGAAGCTTAGCTCCCAAAACAAATAAAATTACATCCATTTAGGATCTTTTTTTAAAAAAAAAGAAGAACTGTTGTAAAAACCAAACAGCTTTTTTTTGTCCCTTCCCTGCCTGGTTCTGGGTGTATTTTATTATTATTTTATTTTATTTTATTTTATTATTTATTTTATTTTATTTTATTATTTATTTTATTTTATTTTATTTTATTATTATTTTACTTTATTTATTTTATTTTATTATTTCATTTTATTATTTCATTCTAGTCTAGTCTAGTCTAGTCTAATCTAGTCTAGTCTATTTCTATTTCTATTTCTATTTCTATTTCTATTTCTATTCTTTTATTTCCCCCCTTTTATTATTTCTACAAATAACTCAATATAGCAAGCGTATCCAACACACCTCCTTCCTCTTCTTATTTTCCCCACAACAACTATGAGGTGAATTGGGCTGAAAAAGAGTGACTGGCCTAAGGTCACCCAGCTGGCTTTCCTGGCTAAGAAGGGACTTAAACTCACAGTCTCTTGCTTTCTATCTTGGTGCCTTAACCATTAGACCAAACTGGCCTTTTAATGGGGGATCTTTATCCTTCATAGTATTACACCTTCCCATATGAGATTGACATCCAAACTGGAGGTCCTTCTGGATTCACAACTACTGCTTAAAAAGCAGGTAGTAGCTGGGGGCCAAGAAGATCTTTGTACAGGTATTTTTGGTGTGATAGTAGCTCTTCTTCCATGACCAGGAAGCCCTTCATTCATGCGTTGGGTCACCTCATAATGAGACTACTGTAATATGCTTTACATGAAGCTGCATTTGAAGACAACTAAGAAGCTATAACTGGTCCAGAATGTATGGTGCATGAAGTGATGGGCATATCATAATATGTTTGTGTATCCCTGCTATTTTGAGAACTGCATGGATTCAGTTCAAGCTGTTGGTTATCACCTATGAAGATCTTCATGGTATAGGGCTGAGCTATTTAAGGAACTATGTGTCTTTATATGTTTCAGACCAGCTAGTGCGATCAACTGGAAGAGGCACACTCCAGATCCCATTGATTAAGGCAGCACCTATAATAAACGTTATAAGCAATAAGCAGCACCTTAAATTGCACCTGGAAGCTAACTGGTAACTAGCGCAGCTGTCAGGCATGATAGATTATGAAGATTACTGTTAGCATCCTGAATGTATTAAGGGGAAAAAGGCAGAACTTGAACAACAATAATGACAACGTGCAGTGACTAATCAATAGTTTAGTGAAATTAAAGTATAAAGAGATGTTCTTGTTAATAAAATTATTTTTATATATATTCTGTCTGACAAACACATTTTTCAGTAATATCAACAGTAGCATTTCCTTTAAAAATGAGGAAAATGTGTCCTTGTTTCATCCAGATGCCCTCTTTCTGTATAATAGCAATAGCACTTAGATTTCCCAGTGCTTTACAGCTTCTCTAAGTAGTATACAAAGTCAGCATATTGCCCCCAACAATCTGGGTCCTCATTTTACCGACCTTGGAAGGATGGAAGGCTGAGTCAACCTTGAGGCGGTGAGAATCGAACTACTGGCAGTCGGCAGAATTAGCCTGCACTACTGCATTCTGACCACTGTGTTCCCACAGCTCTATAATAATATAGATTCATCCTTATGTATAGTATCCTTATGTCAAATGAAGCAATGCTTAAGGACAGTGAATCAAGAGGTCTCTGCGTGCAGTTGGAATATTCAGGAGAACAAACTAAATCAATACCTTAATTTGAGTTACAGGGCTGGTCCCTCTCTTTTCGTTTTTCATCCCAGTTGGTGAGAGCGTCCCTGTCGTATTTGGCGGCTGAGGCGTGGAAGGCATCTTGGTGCCAGGCGATACCTGCATGCTGGCCAACTGAGCGGCATAGAGTTGCTGCAAAACAAGAACAGCTTTTCTCTTTTAGGAGCCCTGGAGCAGAGATTCCTAAGTGGCAAGTCTGTGTTTTGTGTTCCTGGACTTGGGGCATCACAATTTAACCAGCACGATGAAAGATATGGACCCTTCTGGATTAAGGCTCACAAGAAGAAAAATAAAACAAACCCTGGGTATCATACCAACAATGCTTCATTTTGTTTTTAATGCCTTGCAGTGTTTCTCTTACTTGAAGATTACAACTACAGGTAGTCTTTGATTTACAACAGTTCATTGAGTGATTGTTTGAAGTTACAAAGGAATTGAAAAAGGTGACTTATGACCATTTTTCACCTTTATGACCATTACACAGCATCTCCGTGGTCACATGATCAAAATTCAGTGCAGGGCGTGCACAGAGTCCCAGGAAGGATGAAAAACAGGCCTACTGGAGTTTGGGAAGGCCAGAAATGGGCCGTTTTTGCCCTCCCGGAGGCTTGACCAAAATCTCCGGAGCCCAGGGAGGGCAAAAATACCCACCGCCATGGTGCAGGAGGCCAGCTAGGCCATGGCCACTGTGGTCACGCCCACCCAGCAACTGGGCAGAAAATCCTTGCTAAAATTTTTGAAGCCCACCATGAAATCCACCTAGGTCTGGCAGCACCAGTATTTCTAGTCTGCTCATTCTAAATTCCACTATTGTGTCACACAGACCCTACTCAGAGAGAATACAAAATGTAAGAATTTGCTATAATTAAAGATTTAGATGAATACTGTGGTCGTTGCTCCTCTGGTCCCAATCTTTTTCGTGCACAGAAATTACATGCTCCATAATATTTTTATTATTATTATTTGCAACATATGAACTAGTATATTCTTAGTATCATTCTTTATTAGTTTCATGGACCAGAATATTATTGATGAGCAATTGCAAAGTTCCTAGGTATATTATTTCATAGACAAGCTACATTGGATTACCATAATAGAACACAATTTGGGGGGAAATGTGATGTTGTAAGAGGGCATATATTTATATAGCTGGGTCTGTGCTTATTTGTTTACTTCAAAAAGTTGTATTTCTCTTTTCCTTATATAGTTTATATTGCTGTGACAAATGCCATGATCCATCTACAGACACTCTTTACTTGGGAACAGAAAATTGAAGGGGTAGGCAATGTTTTCTCAGTTTACAACTTGTATTAACAAAATGTGTTCCCTGCCATGATTCAGATGTCACGTCTTGCCCCAAGAACCAGCCAGAATGTACCTAAACTGAAGGTTCAGTTTTCTCACTTTGTCTTCTTCAAGGCATATCTCAGATCTACTTGTGTCAGCTATGTTATGTGTGAGTCTAGAGACATACTTAATATGGATTCAGAAAAGAAAGTGCATGACCAAATGAACTTTTATACTTTGGGCAAATTTATTCAAGAATATCAAAGCAAGGCACTGAGTCATTCTTAGTCCAAGAGCAATATTTTTCAGAGACAATTTATCCTCAAATAAGGCAACATGTCGATCATCTCTCAAGAGACACGAGGCTAAAGCAGAACCACACAGAGCCTTCTATATCATTATTCATTATGAAATTCACTTCATGTGACCTGATTTTCAGGATCAGGAAATATCTAATTGTTAAGTAGTCCAGAATTTCAAAACATTTTATAGCCTTGTAAAGAGATACTCTTTTGTTGACTAAAAATAACCCTCATTTCAGAGTTTTGCATAATGGCTGCATTCCGCTGTTGGGTGAAGAACTGTGATTATGTTAGCCACTGGCACTCAATCTAATTTCAGTGACTAAAATAGTGATCAAGGTTCCACATGCATATTGACATTTGATACTTCAACAGAAATATTTTCCATTGCAATGTTAACTTCGCAGCTCTTCGTAGCTCTTTTAAGCTACTACAACGTCATTAATTTTGTCATGGGTTAGTCATCTCTGAATGTCAGGAGTCATAACTACTGTTTTCAGAGTAATTATTAATTTTTAATAGCTATACCTTCTTCTACTGTATTTTTATTGGTTCATAAAATAATAGTTTCATGGTTGGTGCAATAATATTTTCAGAACAAATAAAGAAAACCTGCTTTCGCTTTACATGTGAGGCAAACTCTGAAACACTAAGCGACGATAGACACCGAAGGATCTCTGCATACTAATCCAGAGGATTTTTTATTACACATTTTATGTGAGTGAATCTATATGTGTATGTGTGTGTATGTGTATGTGTGTGTATCAAATGTTTTAACTAAGGGAGTGACATTTTATAAAGAAGAAATAAACTTGTAGATGCAATTTAGTTGAATACTGAAATGAATGTGGGGATCATGTTTATTTATTGTTTGATTTTATGCCATCCAACTCCTAGAAAATCTGGGCAGGTTCCTGCATACTAAATAAGTTAGAATGATATAATAAGAACTAATACACAACAGCAGCAAGACTAACTTTAAAAATTAGAAAAAGAACAAGACGGTGAACCTGGCAGACAAGCTATAACCGTGATGGCAAATCTATGGCACGCATGCCGGAAGTGGCATGCGTGGCAATGGACGCCAGCCATTGCCCGTTGCTCTTCCGGGTTCTGGCATGCACATGCACGCTGCTAGCTGGTCTTTGTGTGTGCATGCGTGCCAGAAACCGGAAGACCAGGTGACACTCAGTGGCAAAAAGGTTCGCCAACACTGATCTATAACATTCCATGAAAGGGGCTCCAAGCAGGTCTTTATGACGCTCTGAAATACCAGCAGTATGAAAGCCATCCACATCTCAGAAGGTACCTTGTTCCAGGCGGCAGACACTTCAATAAAGAAGACGCACTCCCTGGGTCTTGATAGATGACATTGTTTAATCAAAGGAACCCAACTGGGCAGATACCATGGGAGATAAATAATTAGGGCATATATTGTAGATCATAACCAGCACCTTGAGTAGAACATTTTAAAATTCAAAAAGAAACTAAAACAATGGATAAACATGTATAGGATTCAATAAAGGCCACTGTGGTTTGCCATAGATGAACTGGTGAACCATGGGAAGCTGCTGTAGTGAATTAAGCCACGATTTCTTGGACTACAGCCTCCTATTTTTACAATTCTATGTAGGGTTTAATTCATTTTAATTTGCTTTCAGTGGCATCCATATGGGGAAGAGAGATCAGACCGATGAAAATACTGTAGCAATGGAAAAAAACCCCTTCTTTTCTATGTGCATCATTACATCATGGACATGCCAAAGGGATCGAGCATGCAGTATGATGCTAAAATGTTGTTTTTGTCATTCTGAGAAAAGCAAGACGATCCTGCAGATTTGCTACTTGCTTTCATGAATTATGAGTACACCAGGCTAAGGTGAACCAAAGTGATTTCAAAAACAGCTTTGTGAACTGAAGTAGCTATTTCAACCTCTCAAAATTCTTGAGGTTTCAGAGGGCTGAATTATTTTCCTAGTAACCCTAAGCATCTCTTTCAATCCCACTCTAAAAAATTCAGCATGGCATTGGTTTTTTTAAAAAAAATAAACTTCTTTGGATCCTTAACTATGGACAATCCTAGGAGCATTCAGTTCCATAAAATGTAAAGATCGTGACATGAGGGATATAAACTGTGTCCCTGCAAATGGAGGCAATTTTAAAAGAAGCTAAAAACTCATCAGCAACTTAACTGTGTGACAATTCAGAGGCAACTACAAAACTGCTTCCAAGAGTCTGCCAAGGGAGCCAGATGCTCTTGTTAGAAAAATAGCTCTCTGCTCAGCATCTGGGTTCTTTGAAAAAAATGATACATCCCACTTACAATTGCATACATCATTTGAAGATAGCAGATAGCATACACTTTACTTTACTTTACTTTATTTGGATTTATATACCGCCCTTCTCCTTACGGACTCAGGGCGGTGCACAGCCAATTAAAAAACAAACATACAAAAGTTAAAATTTCATAAAATAACAATACAAATGGCCATAGAATTAAAACTAACTTCATATTAAAATAAAACTCTAAAATGATAAAATACTATAGGAATCAGGCTAATTCTGCTATCTTCAAACACGGTTTGAAGATAGCAGAAGTTTAAAAGTTATTAACTTGATTAAGTTACATACTTTAACAATTGTTCTGATAGAAGGAGAAACCTGAAATAACAGGTTTTAGGCATCTTTCCCATGCACATTTTATGCATTTAACATCTCATTTGAACATATGTTACCTGTTACGATATATATACGAGAGTGTGTGGGTGGGTGGGTGGGGGGGTCTTCGGTTATTCGGGTCTTCTCCCACGTAAAATTGGAAGCGTCTTGGCGACGTTTCGACGAAGTCTCATTCGTCATCTTCAGGCTGGTGTTCTCGGCTTCGTGCTTCAAGCACAAAGCTTGAAGCACGTGCTTGAAGCACGAAGCTGAGAACACCAGCCTGAAGATGACGAATGAGACTTTGTCGAAACGTCACCAAAACATTTTCAATTTTACGCGGGAGAAGACCCGAATAACCAAAGACATACATACATACATACATACATACATACATACATACATACATACACACACACACACACACACACACACACACGTGTGTGTGTGTGCATGTGTGTGAAATCCAGCAGATTCTGAAAGGTTCTGGAGAACCAGTAGTGGAACTTCTGAGCAGTTTGGAGAACCAGTAGCAGAAATTTTGAGTAGTTCAGAGAACTGGCAAATACCACCTCTAGCTAGCCCCAGAATGGGGAGGGAATGGGGATTTTGCAATATCCTTCCCCTGGAGTGGGATGGGAATGGAGATTTTGCAATATCCTTCTCTCAGGTGTGGGGAGGGAATGGAGATTTTGCAGTATCCTTCCCCTGCCACATCCACCAAGCCATGCTCACCAAGCCATGCCACACCCACCAAGCCACGTCCACAGAACCAGCAATAACAACATTTGGATTTCACCACTGGGATGTGTGTGTGTGTGTGTGTGTGTGTGTGTGTGGTGTGTGTGTGTGTGTGTGTGTGTATGTATATACAATACATACGAATATATATATTGTAAATACCAATGTTTCTATCGTCAAAATAATATTGCAACAAAACTACACATTTTTATATAACATGTCAGTAGGATCATAACAATAGCACTTAGACTTATATAGCACTTCACAATGCTTTAGAACCCTCTCTAAGTGGTTTACAGAGTCAGCATATTGCCCTCAACAGTCTGGGTCCTCATTTTACCAACTTCAGAAGGATAGAAAGGACAGTCAACTTTGAACCAGCGACAATCGGACTGCTGGAAGTCAGCAGAATTAGCCTGCAGTACCATGGCTCTTCAAGTTAGCTATGTAAATGTAATGTTAATAAAGGAAATGTTATTATAGCTTTTAAAGAATCCTAGCATTGTGAATCAGCACCCCTCCCCCCCCCACATACACTCATTAGCAAATGTGCAATTTAATTAGCTTTAGAAATCCAATCTGAAGGCTATTTAGTGAGCCATGGTGGTACAGTGGTTAGAATGCCATATTGCAGGCAACATCTGCTCACAGCCAGGAGTTCGATCCTGATGGGGCTCAAGGTTGACTCTGCTTTCCATCCTTCCAAGGTCTGCAAAATGAGGTCCCAGATTTTTGGGGGCAATATGCTGACTCTGTAAACTGCTTAGAGAGAGCTGTAAAGCATGATGGGGCAGTATATAAGTCTAAGTGCTATTGCTATTTACAGGTATTCAGCGTTGACTTGGGCTAAATGTTAATAGTGCAATATTTAAAAAACGGAATCTGAATAATGTACTCTATGAACAAGAAGCACAGGAAACAAATAATCCTAATGTTTTAAAACTGTACTAATTAGTGCCTGCGAAACATGCTAACAATTTCATAGGCTGGTTTATATCAGTTTTCCCTCATGCAACGCCATCCAGGAATATGTTTTCATAGGGAATGTCTTCTATGGACCCAGCTCTCTATAAATACAGCTGTTGTTCCTCATTAGGAGCCATATCAAGGGCTGCCACAACTGAGAGTAAGTAACTGGGCTGACAAAAATAGCTAGTAAAATGCAGGGGTTGCATCCATGTTTGCTCCTCCCTGCCCCTACCCCCCCAGTTGATAAGTGACATCTGATGTATAAAAGTTTTCTAAGGCTGTTTAGGGAGTAGAGACAAAGGACAAAGAATCGTGCATTCCATATTGAACTGAAACATGAGGGTTGGGTGGAAGAGATGTTGCATTCTTTGCCCACAGTTATATGAATCCTCTGCCTTCTCCTGTTTCAGACACCTCTACAATGGTAAGAAAATCCTGCTGACATTGGTAGGAATTTCCTTCACAATGCTAATAGCACAAGCCCAATAATACTTAGAACAGAAGGAGAAGTGAGTTTATTCTCTTCCTGCAGTGTAGATCTTTGAGAGACTGAAGTTGTTTTTGTTACAAAGATAGCACAGACCCACAAACACACACAAGCGCTCTCTCCCCCCTCCCTCCCTCCCCCCCCCCCTCAATCTCTAACATGTCAGAAATTTTAATACTGAAATGTCTATTCCCTATCTGATCATTCTTTTACTTAAAGCCCTGTCAGGTCAATATTCAGCTTTAACTTCTAGAGGAGAAGCATGAAGGCAACGTGCAGTTCCAATACAGATCAATCCAATACAGATCAGATTATCAAATACATAAATCACACACTCAAACACATAAGGATAGTTAGCCCTCCCTTGTCCCAGTAGGCTAAAGGTTTTCTGAGGGTAGAAATATAGCAGTTGCAAGTTGAACAGCTCTTGCTGAAGAAGCTACCAAGGTCTACTGCAAAAGGTCTACTGCAAAAAAGGCTTATAAAGATCAATATTTACAAAGACAAAGGGGAGACAGTCAATCATTCTCATTATCAGCCTACTTATTTGGAGTGGATCTTACTGTACTAAGGAACTATACAGAGAATGGAAGCCAATTCTCTCTAATTACCGTATTTTTTAGAGTATAAGACACACCGGAGAATAAGACTCATCTTAGTTTTTGGGGAGGAAAATAGGAAAAAAAATTCTGCCTACCTATTCATCTGGCTAGCATCCTTAGTCTGGTCAGCTTCAGCACATTAGTTTGCTGGTTTTTTATCCCATGCTTGGGGATAAAAAAAACAGCTTCTAAGGCACAGCTGAGAGGAATTAGCAATGAGAAAAGCAGGCAAAGCATGGGGGAAGATCGCTTCACTTGGCTAGCGCCTCGTTAGGGCTGAAAAAAAGCTTTGAAAAAGCTACATTCGGAGTATTAGATGCACCCAAATGTTCAGCCTCTTTTAGGGGGGCGGGGGGGAAGGTGCATCTTATACTCCAAAAAATACGGTAAGCTAGAGAGGAAAAACAGATCATCCTGGAAATTTCAAGGTGGAAACTATTATAAATATATGGGGGTGGGGGGAGAGACACTCTTGTACCTGTATATGCAGACCTTCCCTTTCAGGATATCAATATTATGCAAAGCATAAAGAAAGTGTAAGTAATAGACAAAATTAAAGTGAGGAATTAGGGGAGAAATGGCAATTTAAGCATACATAACTCTGTACCTCCCCACCATTCTTTGTAACTCTACATAACTTTGTATCCTTGCAAACTGTCCTTCTACAACAAACCATGCCCCAATTCATACACTCTGTTTGTGTGCATGTGCGTGCACATGTGTGAGTGTGTAGTTGTGAGTGTGTATCTTTAATCTAGTTTGACAGAAAAAGGCATATTCATTAGTCAGTTTTCATTACTTAAGTATCATATCAATATCCTGATTTAAAATAAGAATTTATTTTGTGTTTGTATATGTATGAATCACACTATGTACTAGATCACAAAATATGAGTATTTCTCTGTATTCTTTTGAAATGGTTACTATTTCCTTGCATTTTTTATATGCCTATCATTGGCCAGAGATTCAAATCAGCACTTTCTTTCTGTCACTCTTCATACAATTGACTATAATTTACAGCTCAGCAAGAGAATTCATGAAACAAGTATCTACAGTATTTTACTTTGGCAAACTAATTCTAGCTAATCAAAGCTTTCCAGAAAAACAACACAGCATGAAGCTCTGCAAGAGAAATATGCAGAGAACAAAGCTTTCTGTCAAACAACACATCTTGAGATGTAAACACATATGTCTCTTATAGGAAATTTTATCGCTTCCACATTAATCGGCATACAAAAGAAGTATTCTTGTCGCAGACCTGGTTCAACTGGGGAGCTATCGTCACTGGAAACAAGAGCCTGATTAGGTTCCCACACAGATATGAATAGACTTTCCTTTTTTGAGCAAAATGCCATTTCTCCTTGTTTCTTAAGAACAGACTGGCAATTGTAATTGTTAAAGAAAAAAGGAGCCTCAAAACAAGTACTCCGAATTATCTTGGAACTCAAGACATTTGTTTCTTCACTTGTGGCTTCCCTTCTTGTTGTTATCCAGTCATTTCTATTATCCATCTGGTTGTCCTGTTTTGGAAAGCTTGAATTGATTCACAGCTGTGAAGATGAACAAGAGCTGGGATGGCTTTAAGCACACGGAGATCTCCGAACTGCTAATGAAGTCAGCAGACCGTGGGACAGATGTTAAAAGGATTCATAAAATAACTCAGTGGCAAAGCTCCTGACCTCTGTTGGGGATGATGATGATGATGATAATGATGATTTCAGAAAAGAGCAAAACTGCATGCAAGAGCATCCACAATTAGAGAAATCTGCCAAGTACTTTATTAATGTTGATTTCTTGCATTATGTTTCACAAGAAACAGTCCAGGATTAGTGCAGAGAAGAGTGAGGCTGGCCCGTAATGTAAATATTACTAGACCCAGTTAATATGCCACAAACTTAAAAGAGACATACAACATTTGTTTTAGTTCTGAATGCTACGGTATCCATCTGGAACCATATGTGGTTTCTGTATTTAAAAAAAGAAGTAACAATTCATAATGCTAACTACAACAAATCAGTTATAAAAGCGCCAGCACAGTCGGAAATGCAAAAATCACACCTTCAGCTTTTCTTTAAACGCTGCTTGTTGTAGGAGTAAAGATAAAGTAAAAGCAGAATTTTAAATGACTTAAGTCCTGCAGAGACATACAGTATATACATTTCTGTGATGATAGGCTTGTACCTAAAGACCAAGCAGCCTCAGAATGGAGGTAAATATACCTCCATTCTGAGAGAGAGAAAGAGGGGGGGGGGAGGGAGGGAGGGAGGGAGAGAGAGAGAGAGAGAAGTTCTCTGATGGTAGCCTCCAGCATGAGGCTGAAAGCTTGGAAGAATAAACCTTTGTTCTCAGTAACCAACACATATTGGATCCTGCAATCTTAGTCTTTGCTATGGATCAAATGTGGGCTACCTATTTATGTGAATCTCCTAAAAACAGGAAATAAAATCACCTTTTTAAATTCTCCTTATCCATTTATTAAAATGAATTTATTAGTGAATGTGAGAAAGAGAGATCTGAATTTCCATTTTATTAGGGTGTTTTTAATGACCTCTTATTGGGTGGTAACTTCATATCAACAACTACCTACTTCATTTTGGAAAGTATCCTATCTATTTCATTACCACAGATATTAGAAAAAAAATTGTAATTTATCTCACCCTTGGAACTGTCTTCTATAGTTAATATTTCCTGCCCTTTGTAAACCTACAAGTGTGGGGAGGGGTATGTGGGGGGGTACAATCACTTCTTTTCCATCACATACATAATAACAAAAATGAGGCAGAAATTCAGTCATGCATGAGTTTCTCTTCCTAATTCTCTCTCTCTTTTGAAGCAAGAAGACAGTATTAACTGCCCAGCTAGATTTTTTTTTTTTACCACAAATTGCCGGAGAATATTACATGATGGATATATTCTGATGATGGCTATATTCTGATCTGCCTGAAAAGTTTGGGTCAGGTCAGTCTTGAATCAGAATTGGTGGCCCTGAAATATGATTCTCTAATTCAGATGTTTCAGACCAGAACAGCACGTATCAGAATTAGGTAGAATCAAATACTTTAAGCAACTCTAGGACATTATTACTTTTTCCCCAGATAACATACAGTGCAGTACTTCTTAAAGGTATACTGGCATTAGGAAATAAGTGCTCTTCCATACAATTTTTGTACTGTTGCAAAAGAACAGAAATGGGGCAAAAATGTTATACTCTGGCTTTTTCTTTTTTTTTTTTTTTGAAGTGTCATAAAAAGAGGATAATAGACATGGGACTCTCTACCTTTACAATTATTATATTTGGGCTAATATGTCTGCATTTCTTCACATGAAAGATGACAAAATATACTGCCTTGTTCCATAGCTGCACATATGGAAAAATGCTAACTTTACAACATCATCATTTTACATGGTAACTGAGATGCATTCAGTCTTACGTAAGAAGGTTTCCCAGTGCTAGTTCTGCCTGCACAATGAAATCCCTCAAAATGAATGTGGAAGAGTTCTGGGTAAAAGAGTATCAGAACCATTTCATCCATAGCCAGAGAATAAACAACAGCAGCACCTCTTCTATGGCTTATGTACACAGTGTGATCTTCGACAGAGGGCTTTGATACTTTTTTTCCCCCTGAACTACAACTTTGACAGAGTAAATTGAGGGGTATTGTGCTCCCTGAGAACAGCCAAATTACATAGGACAGATTCAATTATAATGTTTAACTATAACTTCCTTGAATTACCTGTGCACAACCAGTTTACTATAAAATCAAAAGCGCACCCCAAAAGCACACTTATCCACTTGGATAAACCATAAATAGCTGCCAGACCCTGCAGCTATCACAAGAATTTGGCATGTAGTCTTTACATGAAGAGAATGCACTTTGAATCCGAAATAAAGCAATTGTTTTGTTACAATTGTTGAAGTCTACAAAATTGCACCCGCAATGGTGTTTATTTCTTGCAACATATATAAATTGACAAAAATATGTATGCTCTATAAAATGGAAATTATTTGTTTGAAATAACCGTGTGATTTTTTTTTTAAAAAAAAAACATAAACATTGGTCAATGTTATGGTATGATACGGAAATATTTTGGCCATAGGAATCCCAAGGAGCACAGATAAGACCACAAATGCATGTAGATCTATTTACACACAAAAACAAAAATGTTATATCATTGGTTTCTACTCAGGAGGCCACAAGAAAGAATAATGAGAAAAGGACAGAAAAAAGAGAGTAAGGAAGCAAAAAATTAAAGCAATGTAATACAGAAAAAAAAAAAAACAGAAGAGAAAATAAAATTGTCCTAATTCATTTGACTGAGACAGAGGACTTCAGGGATGGAAGAACAAGAAACAGCAGAAAGGTGTTTCTGAGAAGTCAAAGATATAGCATTTTGTCTTTGTGTTATTAATAGATCTACATGCATTTGTAGTCTTATCTGGCTCCCTGTGACTCCTATGGCCAAAATATTATCCATCTAAAGTGAAAAAAGGACTATTTCCATAACAAAATTACAGAAACTATCAAAACAGAATTATGGAAATATGCAGCAAGGAGATCTGTGAACATTAGAGTTAGATTCCCTCAGAGTGACTGCTACTAGATTTAGCAAAATGCAATCTGTCAGTTAAACTGTGTATCTTTGTAGATCTTGGCAACAGAAATCACTACTTGTAGAAAATCAGTTCAGTTCTGCAACCCTTTGTTAATGAATGCCTACTGAATTTTTTGAGATACTACCTGTACCTATATCCCTCTCAATATACTATCTGTAATAATTAGAAGTTACTTGCTGAAAGTGCTGCTTAATCTTTAAATATCAGCCATATGTACTACACAAAAAATTGAACATTCAAATGCAGAAGATACTTTATCTTCTTGTGAATGAGCTGAATTAAAGGACTGTCCAAAAAAAAAAAAAAAAAGGTCAATTATCCTTTAAGGGCCAGGAACAAATGAATTGTCTTGGGTACAACTTTAGTAATATGTAGAGGAAAAGAAGAAAGGGGGGGGGGCGGGAATCCTGAGTTTAAGAATCCTAAATTTTCAATTTAGATAACAGCTGCACTGTGATTGGCTGCATGGCTTCTCCATGCCCCTCCTCTCAGCTGGTCATTGGCTTGTGTAAGCATTTCTTTCTAGACTCCTAGATCTTTGCTCTATCGTATTTCGTTATATATGTACACACAGTATGTATTTTTAAAAATGTACAATTTCAAACATTTAAAATAAGGATTTATTTAAATTACACAGTTAATCTAAGGATTTCACCGACTTTTTAAAAGCACTTCTGACATTCAATGCTCATGATTTCTAGCAAGCATCCTTTCCAGGTTTACATGAAGCCCTTCCTCTCCTATCTATCTCCATGGGGATGCAATATTTCCCCTTGCTTCCTCAAGTTATAAAGGAAAAAAAAAACTCTAGATAAGCATAGTACATCAAGCTCCTTAAAAAAGCTGCTAATTCCAAGGGTTCAAGGCAGTGGTGAAATCTGAACTGGTTTACTATTGGTTCACTGGCTGGGCATGCGCAGTACATGCCAAATGGAGGCTTCGGAAGGTAAGTAGACCAGCTGGGGGGGGGGGGGGAATCATCTGTGGTGCACGAGTTTGGGAACTTTTTAAAAAACTTTTTTAAAGCATTTTTTACTACCGGTTCCCCAGAACTGGTAGTAAAAAATGCTTTAAAAAGGTTTTTAAAAAATCGCACAGCTGTGGTGCGCGATCATCGGAATCTTTTTTTAAAAAGTTTTTAAAAGCATTTTTAACTATTGGTTCCAGAGAACTGGTAGTAAAAAATGCTTTAAAAGTTAAAAAAAAATGTTCTGAAGATCAGCTAGACAATGTGCGATCGTTAGAACTTTTTTTTTTTTTTTTACTTTTTAAGGATTTTTTTACTACCGGTTCTCCAGAACCGGTAGCTAAAAATGCTTTAAAAAGTAAAAAATAAAAAAGTTCCAACGATCGCATGTCGCTCAGCTGATCTTTGGAACTTTTTTAAGAAACTTTTTTTACTACCAGTTCGAGTGAACCGGCCCGAACCTCTAGCATTTCACCCCTGGTTCAAAGGGAGCTGAAAAGAGGGGATAGTCCAATAAGTATATTAATCTCTCCTTTGAAGACACAATGATTTCATGACATCTGTAGATGCCCACACTAAATAAATAAAATAAATGTTGATAATGATGCCTCAGCTTAGTGTGACAGCATTGGTATAATGTTAAAAAATTGAAAAATATAAAGCCAGAGAAATTGAAGAAATAAGGAGATTGCATAAAATTAAAGCAGCAGAATACAGGATGGCATCCATGAGAGAAAATGAACACAGCTATTATTGAGATGGGACCAATGCCCCAAAGGAAAACGTAGGTACAGGGAGTCCCACCCACACCATGACACTTCTCTGCATAGAAGGGAAGCTCATAAAGCAGAGGAATAACCAATCAGGTCCAGCATTGGCTCCACTCCAGACTGAGTACCGTCTAATCTATACCGTCTAATCTATACAGCAAACTGAACAAGAATGTCTAAAGACAGCTTAAAAAAAATCAGAAGCAGCAAGGGTGAAAAATAGTTTGGAAAGTAGAAATATTGATTTTTCCCATCAATACCTAGAGACCAGTGGTGGGTTGCCCCTGGTTCAGGCCGGTTCTATAGAACTGGTATTAAAGCCAGCGGGAGGCTCCGCCCACTGACCCCGATGTCATCAGGAAGCTTCTGCACATGTTGCCCTGTTGCGAACTGGTAGTAAAGGTTAAGTAGAACCCACCCCTGCTACAGACCTATACATAGACCTAGCTAATATAGAGAGACCTAGTTTCATATGGAAAGAGACAAAGTAATAAACAGGTGAATGGAAGTGGAGGCAACATTGTGCTGAATGTTGTACGATGGTCCTAAAATCAGAACTGCAGATCTCTTATGAAACTCATTTGTGGATGAGGCAAAAGTACACAGTAACTTGGTCACTAGGTCTCACCTCATTTCACTTTTTTCTTTTTTTCCAACAGACTGAGTGCTGCTCTGCTGTGAATACTGCTTTTCCTGTAGAGGTTTTTAAAACAGGGCCTCTGAGAAAGGGTTTGATACAACTCAATGACTGAAGTAATACCTTTGTCCATCTGAGCATTAAATGGTCCATTGAAATACAGCTTAGTTGGAAGGAATTTTTCAGTAAATGGTGGTTTCTAATTCCTTCCCCTTCCCCCAACTACTCTCCCAGCTGACTAGACTCTGGCTATGAAACTGCAGTTCAATCATTTTCAGCTGCCTCTTAGGTCAGGCCTTTAGTCAGTGTTAATTAAATATAACTCCCTTAGAATAGTAGAGGTTAACTGAGAGCCACAAATTGGTCTTCAATACAGAATTGCTATTATTCAAACTGGGGGGAAATATCTGTCAGGAAGACCATTTTTAATTACATATTGTTCTCAATGCATTTTACACAGAAGAGCGTAGCAGGATAGGAAAATACAATTTTCCCTCTTTCATTTTTAAATGCTATTTTATTTTGCTAATGATTCATTTTCTAAACAAGGACCCGTGAAAAAGAAAAGTGCTGCTGGCAGATAGGATTTCTTCAACTGCTTCCGTTCAATAAGGTGAACCAATGTTCTTGCACACATTTCTGCTGCTGTTACAACTTTTACATTTTTTAGTCCCTCTCCTGTTGGTGCAAATATATCAATACACCTTGAATTTCCTGTTGTCAGGATTTTGCTGTCCTTGAGGATTAACTGAAATTTTGTCTTTTCTTCTTTGTCTCTAATGCTTTCAAATGAGTATCTGGCTTTCTTCTATCAAGATTTTGTTTACCGCTTTGCTTGGAAAAAGAAACAAAAAAGGGGGGAATCCCGGTCCCTTTCCCGCCCCCACCCCCACCTCCATGTCCAAAACTATCTAAGGATTAAGCCAAATTGAAAGGCTTTATTTTAAACACACAGCAATTAGCCTTGTCTTTGTGAACATGACTTTCCTGTAAATACTCCACCTTGACTATCTCTTTGTCCCAAGATCCCTTAGAAGAAAGCAATCAAGCGATAATTCAGCATTATTGCTGCTTCAGTGCCCTAATCACTTAAAGAGCAGCAAAGACCCTATACTCACAGCCGCAAGGCTCCTGCAGCCTCTTGGCCTCAGGCAGCCTTCACAATCCAGTAGCATCCAGATGTCAAGAGGAAAAGCCAGGTCCTGGATGCATCAGGCTGCTTCTTTCCAGTATGGCCTAACAGCTGTTTCAGCTCCTGGCATTCAACATGCTGAATACACTGAGACCAAGGTGCAAGCTAGGGAATAGAAATAGGATGGAACTGAAGTGTGCAAATTTCCCCCATTTCACCGGGGTTTTATGAAGTGATATGCAGAATGCTTTCTAATTTCCTCCCATTCTCCCATTGTTTTCCTAAAAGCAAAATAACCTTTTGACGGACTGTGTGCTATCTATTTTTAAAGAAGAGATCTTCTTGCAAAGAAATGGGCTGAAATGTCACCTTCCCGTCATTTTTCTAACACACACACACACACACAGAGACAGTTTACTATAACTTAGCCTGCTGGTTAACTTGCTTTATTTTAATTAGTGTTGGTTAACCTTCCTTGTCACCCTAAATGAGGGATTTGGAATAGTAAGATTAAAAACAGATTCCGCATCTAAATGGTTTGAAAGGCTCATGTTCTGTAGGCAACAAACATTCAACTGAGTGACCATATGCTTTTTTTTTATGTGTTTATAGTGGCTTTCAGTTAACTTGCTTAAGAGCTTTAAAATTACTAGGAACCATCCCCTCCCTTTCATCTGCAAGAAAAGAAAAAGGCTGTTAAGGGGCATGAGAAAAGGCAGAATCTAAAATATATCTGAATAGGAAGTTGACAATTCTTCAGACGGGCTCAATCAGTGACCTTAGACAAGCCGCCAATTTCCACAAATCATTTATAAAATGGGCATAGTAATGACAATACTTACAGGTCTTGCTGAGGGGATAAACTAAAGCCTAATACAGTGCTTTAGAAGCGATCGATCAGAGCTGCTCTCCTAAATGAGCCCAAAGTATTATTATTTGTATTGCTCTCATCTAGTTAAAAGTTTATAATCTTAGAGCTTGCTTGTTCACATTTTAACAAAATCATTCTAAAAGTTAAAATAAGTGCAGGTTTATAGAATGCATTTCTTTACATGTATCTTCCTCATCTGTACCTTCCTTGGCTTGACTTTTCACCCACACCCCTGTGTGATTATTCTCACTGTTAGTCCTTATAGCATATTCTGTTTTATATGATTATAAAGACATTTCAGTTACTTAAACTGGTTAAGCCAAATTTTAATATCCCCCTTTCATGATTAAAGCATTTACAGTCAAAGATCAAAAAAGAGGGGGGGGGACATTATAATACAACCTATCCGATTACAATGGAACCTGAACATTCCTACAATTGTTGGTTTCTAGCCTGGTGCCCTTATAAACAGTTCCATGTAGAGATTCATATCCCCCAAAACATTTTCTTAAATATTCCAAATATTGTATTTCCTTATCTCAGTCTCTTCCTATATAAATGACCATGCCACCCAGGTTCTGATTTAAAAACAATAAATAAATCAGCAACTGGCATCCCCCCTGCCTCTCATATGACGTTTGCTGAGTACAATTTGCATACTGGGTTGCGGTAGACTATTTCTGACTACTATCGCTATTGCACAGAATTTAACCACTTCCCTAAAAACTTTGTGATCTTGCTCATTTAATAGAAACTTCACAGCCAGTGTTGGGACAAATCTCAGTAATTTGTGATTCGAGGCAAATCTAACTCCTTCCTCCAATGGTGACAGATAAGGTATTTCAGTTTCAGTATCTGAGCATACACGTAAGTGCTCTTGACAGGGTATATTACTGAGTTTTCTGGTCAATACTATTGAGGGCAAAGCATCTAAGCATGCTGGTGTGAGTGCCTTCCTATAAGGAGGTAAGCATATGAAAAAAGTATTTCAGGATAGTGAAAGAGGGATACAGGTGAGATGTTGCATCTATACTTTTGCACATTCTGGTTAAAAATTCTCTAGTTGGATTTTTCATTTCCATTTCCTTTACCTAAGTGATATACTAGGTCTGGTTGATACTGCTTTCTCCTTACAGAATTTTTCTCTTCTGCTCTTTGCCTCAATTTCTTCCCTGAATTTCCACTTTTTATCTAGAAACTCTTCATGGGAACAGGTTACCCACACAAGCCCTGACTCTCTACTTCCTATCACTTTATTGTAGGTTAGATCACTAAATTTCCACTTGCAACAAATTCAAATTTGAAGTCAAGCCCTGACAAAGTCTGAGGGGTTAGAGTTAGGCTTATGGTTTTACTTGCTGGCCATAGGAGCCTGAGTGGTGTAGGAGGCTAATGCCTCCTACTAAGGTAGGATTTAACATCCAGCTGCCTGCAATTACTGCGAGTTGAATTCTCACCAGGCCCAAGGTCGACTCAGCCTTCCATCCTTTCTAAGGTGGGTAAATTGAGGACCCAGTTTGTGGGGGCAATAAACTGATTTTGTATAAATATACAAAAGTATGAAGGCTATTGCTTAACGCATTGTAAGCTGCCCTGAGTCTCCGGAGAAGGGTAGCATATAAATCAAATTAAAATAATAATTTTTTTAAAAAAAGTAACAGTGAAGTAAGAAAAACTGAAGAAGTTTTTTGGCTGAGAAGCAAAATGTTTTCAAGGGAAAAAAAAAAAACCAAGGAAGTCCAATTGCCTTTTGAAAAGCATCTTTGGGACAACCATGACCTGGATGATTGAGCATCTCTATAGACTTTTTAGTTTTGCTTTTTCTGGAACACTAAGTATCTTGCTAAAATAAACTGAGAAAATGAAATTAGATAACCTATCAGTTCAGTTGCAAATATGGAGGAAAATACATTAATGTATATAAAAGCTGACAATACCAGAGTCAAAATTTTGGTATTCATAATATATTTATCTATGTCTATAGTTATTTCTATAATTATTGGCTCTAATTTGTAAGATAGCTTGCAACTGCTGTGGCATTTTTCACTAGCAGGAACTGAGGCCACCAGATAGGGATATTATAAAACTCTGCTGGCTCTGCTGATCAGGAGAAGTTTTATCACTCAGCTGGGGCACTTCTGGGAAAAAGAGCCATTCTAGCATCCCATTCAATTAACATATCATTAAAAAAAGGTTTTCCCCACTGAGGTTGCAGTGTCACTTGATAGGTAAACTTATTATATGTAAAGTGTAGCATTTGTGTGGCAGAGAAAATAAAGTATCAAGGGAAAGTGTGCTAGCATTGTTTCTAAACTAGGCAATAAAACATGGTGTACAACTTCGACTTTAAAATAATTCCAACCTAGAAATCATTCAGTGACTTTACCTACAGAAAATGCATAGCATAGTCTTAATCCTACCCCTTTAGATACAACAGACCTTACTCCAATGTAAAGTAATTGAAAGAGGAAAAGCAATCTTTAAAATCAAAAGGTCAATCTATGTTTATTGCCTTTGATTTTCCAAATAACTCACAATCCACCTTTTTTATCCACCCAATGAATAGGTAGTTAAATATGGATAGCAAAATAGCATATATGATCTTCCAACTAGTTTTGTTTCTTCTTCTGTGTCATTCAATTTGATAGGATATCAATGAGAATTAGAACATTGAACTTGTACTGGAATACCACTAATCTTTTTCTGTAATCTGTCAACATCAGTATGCTTTTTTTTTTAATTTAAAACCACATTTTTCCATTTTAAGTATGAACATCACATACATAACACTATTCATTTATTAAGTTATTCTTATTTCGGATTTCTTCAATAAGCTAGCTTATTTGCATCTTTCCACCAAAAACATCACTCAGGATAGATATCAGGAAAAAAAAAGATTAAAATAACAAAGGCGTAATAAAAATATTAAAATATAACAAACAAAGACTCAAATGAAAACACTTTAGTGACTAATTAGCTAAAACACCCAAAGCCTGACTGAATAAACACATCTTTGCCAGCGGAAAGACAGCCAAGCTAATCTGATTTCTCTTGGCAAGGATTTTCAATCTGGGAGAAGTTATTGAAAAGGCCTTCTTTCAAGTCACTATCAAATGTGTATCCAATGGTTGTGTGACAGAGGAACTCAAAACCCTGGCAGACTCACATGGGAATTTATTTTTTCCAAATACTTTGTTCCCAAGTTGTACAGGGCTTTATAAATCATAACCAGAACTTTTAATTGTGTCTAGAAATAGACTGGTGGCCACCGAGGTTGTTTCAACAAGGGAGCCAGTCACATGCTATTTCTGTCTGTCTGGCTATAGCCTTCTGGATCAGCTGAATTTTCCAAACACTTAAAAAAATAGTCCTATGCAAAGTGCATTACAGTAGCCCAATGGAATGCAGCTAAGCTATGTATCACCAGGGCCAAATATAATATGTAAATGTACTATCTCCAGGAACAGATAAAATGGGCACATTGCCTAAGCTAGGCAAGCAGCCATTGCCAAAACCTGGGCATCCAAATTCAAGACTGAATTAAGTACATCACAGCTGCCAACATGAATCTTTCGACTGGACAAGAGCACCTCTGTCTTGCCCTCATAAAACTTTCTTTACTCATCTTAACATTGGGAGGCTTACACAGGAGAAGGTTCTGCCTCAAATACCGGAGAAAACAAATGAACTGGGAATAGCTGTTTTGACACCAGTTTCATCAATCTGTATGTGCCACTGAGATATCTCAATGAACCAAAACCTCCTGACTCTTTCATTTATAAGCCAGTCATCCCGTTGTTACATATATACTGATGCTCTCATCTTGTAATTAAACTCTTCCTTTTCCATTGCTCATTGAGGTGGATATTTCTTCTTGCAATCATTCTATGCAGCTTAGATTTTCCTTGTGTGTTTACAGAATTTGTGATTTGGAATTTAAATTTTCACGGCATTTATTTACTTACTTGGGGTTTATAAATTTACTTGATTGCTTCAATTTTATGATAACTAGGACTGAAAAGGCCTTTGGGGTGTTCTGCATGCACACCAATCCTTTCAGGACCCTCTGTAATAATGACAACAAAATTATCTTAAAATGATCTGTGGGAACTGCCTAATATAGCATGTGAGGATAACAGCTGAAAACAAAAGGAAGAGAAAGCCAGTGGAAGCTCTAAATGTATCCTTAGCTAAGATCTTTAAAATGTGGAAACTATTCTTTTGACGCAGGCTTCAATGACTCAAGCTCAAATAACCACATTCTGATCTTAATAAATGTTCCTGTATATGAACAGAATTAAATATTCTGCTTTGTATACTGCAGAAAACAAAATGTAATGCTCTTTTAGATATGCTATTTTTGAAACTTCACAAGCAAAAAAGTTCACAAAGTCTGTAAGGCATCTGGCACAGAAATGTAAAGGAATGCTGTGAAGGCAATTCCTTAGGGAGTTAATATGGACATTCACTAGGAGGAGGAATGCTGGGTACAAGCAAAGACTTTCAGAGGTTTTAAAACTCACTGGACTGGACAAGGACTGGTGTGTCCTTGTATGTGTTTTATAAAGTCAAGAGTCTCTTCACGCTTTCTTAATTTTATAAATGCCTTGACACTCACACAATACTGATTCCTTCACTGACATATCATGGACTACTCTACTACTGTAATCATGTTAAAGATAGTCATTAATATTACAATTATTTCATCAGCAATATCAGAGCCTTGGCATAATATGGATGCTTAATGATGTCTGCAATCTTTTTCTGCTACAATTTTTTTAAAACATCATTGTTCATATTATAACCAATTAATTTTTCACTAATGAAAGGTTAATAACAGAAGGCAATTTGTTTACTACTGTATTTTGTAATACAGAAACACCCAAATTCCAACTGTTAGATTCAAAGCTAAGATCAACATTAATTATCTTTCAATTTGCTAGTCTCAAACTTTTCAAAAGGAATTAGCATATGTTATACATTGTCAATGTCTTTGGGTTTGAAAGAGGTTTGTTCTAGTAAGCTACTATAGCCCTCTTTTGAGATAGGAGGAAATCAGAGTCTTCAGCATTCTCATAACTGTCTAAAGCCAGAATAAATATTAAAATCCTAAACTTCTATTATTGCACTATTATTATCATCATTCTCATTATTCTCATCCTTTTTATTTCTAAGCTCAATTCATTATCAAATCTTCATTTTGTTTTTGGAACAAGTACATTTTAAGTCCAATAATTCCATCCAATAATCTTGAACTGGAAAAGGCCCAGTCTAGGACCTAGAATTATGCATAGCCACTTACAATTCCACTATTGTCCAGATCACATCTAGACAGGACATTCACGATTTCCACTTGAAGAATAATTGCTCATGTGGAACATGGAAACAGAGTCCCTAAAAAAGTAAGTAATTTTCCACACAAGGTACTCATATTTATTGCAAGAAAATAGCCATGTGGGTTACTTAATCTACTGTATCCCTTCAGGCCCCATAGATTGGTATGAAACCATGCGGTCAGAAAATCTTAATTATGATGACTTAAAGCACTAATAGAGCAGGAAGGGATGAGCCTGAATAAATTCAAGCAACACATTAATATATTTTTAACTAATTCTCTATGAAAATTGGCTTGATTCTATTAATGAGAGATAATAATTTAAAATTAACTCTGGTCAAATAAATTTGCTAAACTGTTATTTAGAAGTGGCTTATTTGGAAACCAAGCAGAATTTAAACCACATTTTGAGTTGAGAAAGTTGCAATAATGGAAAATGAAATGAAATTCTATCAATTAAATTCTATCTTTTTTTTCCAGCTTATTGTTTCAGTTTTTCTGTAAGCTGCCCATAGTCACTTGCTTGTAGATGTGATGGAATGTTATGTAGATTCACAGAATGGATGGGCTGCATTCCAGAAGAGCAAGAGAGAACAAAGTTTAACTTGGTTGGAAGGAAAAGAGTCAAGAGAGCTCCTCCTTAGGCCGTCTCAGAGTATATCTTTAATTTTGCAATTAGTTTGCTTTAATTTGAAAAGATTTCTGTCTGTAGGTGAGGAATAATAAAGGCAATTGCTTAGAAGAAACTCAGCATGTTTCTCTTGGTTTTTGGAACCCAAAAGAGATGTGTGGCTATATAAATTAGATAGATAGATAGATAGATAGATAGAGAGAGAGAGAGAGAGAGAGAGAGAGAGAGAGAGAGAGAGAGAGAGAGAGAGAGAGAGAGAGACATAGGGAGGGAGGGAGGGAGGGAGGGAGAAACAAACAAATTTGGGACTTTACTCAAGCTTATTCCAGCTTTTTATTACAACTCCTTTCTCCATCTTCTCCTACTCAAACACAGTTAGCTTCTACTTTGATTCTGATCATCTCCACTGCAGCTAAGTGTACAAGTATAGAGGCAAGAAATATCCCCAAGTTACATTTGGAAAAAAACCCCCACTGTGCTGGTGGCCCACCTCTAACTCTCACTGATGTCAATGATTTAAATCAAAGATAGACCCACTGAAGCCAAATGAAACTTAAGTGACTCACAGCTAAGTCACTTTCACTGGACTGAATCCAAAGAGATTATCATTCAAAAATGAAATATTCTGCAAATTCTCTCTGTACATTTCTGAAACAAATCTACTTGAAATTGTATTTGATTTGGACAGGCTTATTCAAGCAGACTGTCTTTTACAGTGGTAATCTTGGCAAAAATATTCACTTTAACAGAGATATGATAAGCAGGAGTATTTGGTTTAAAATAATAGAAAAATAGGCTCATGGGGGGGAGGGGTTGAAAGAGAGAAAGAGCGTACAAGGCAGAATGTTTCTATAAGGCTAATGAAGACAGAAACTGTGCCTGTAACAATATTAAGTTTATTTTCTCTAGTGATACGAAGAAGTGAGCAATCTGTCACTAATACTCTAAGTGAAATTACTTGTCTTGGTGGAATTCCTGCTGACAGTCAGTCACTCACAGCATTGACCTGAAAATCTACCTGCTGAAAAACAAATTGCAGTGTCAAACTTTGAAAAGGTAGGAAGCTGGTTTTAATTTTGATTGGTCTTACTTGAATCTTTTATGCAGTCTTTCCATCTCTTTTTCCGCTTTCTCCCCAAACCCCAATTCTTTACTGGATTGCAAATAAAAATAAAGGAAACCCCTGTTTAGCATTTGTGCGGGGAAATTATTATTGCTGGCTGCATCAGAGAAATGTTATGTCAGATAAAACTGTTAAAGTGTGTCTAAGCAACATTAAGAGTGGCAGGCCCGCCAGTGACTGACTGGGTGAGTGAACACATTACCCAGACAGCATTGTAGGAATTAATTTTCTTCAATAAAGTGATTTTTAAGGCTCATATATTTCACAATCTAAACATATGTCAGTGTTTCATAAACAAAATAAATGGATTAAAATAAAACATTACCAATATGCTGACACATGGAGATACTTTAATTAGGAATACTTAAGCTGTGCAGTATCTAACTGCTGTATTTGCTATGGTGGAGCGTGCCCCATTTCACAAAGCCACAAGCAGGTATGACCCATTTTACACAATGAAAGGCTAGAGCCAAACCCAATTGCCTTTTCTCTAGGATAGCCTATTGCATAGTATTTACCCCAATAAAATTCACTTTAAGCTCACAGCAATATACAGGAAATGCCTAAAGAGACACGGCTCATATACCAACTTTTCCACAGGGTGGGGGTGGGAGAGACCAAGGAACAAATGAGATGCTGGTTCTTGAGAATAATATTTCTTCATAAAAGGCTACATTTAATGCCTTAGCTATTTAAAGGCCATATTTACATGACTGTCACATTACAGCGGCCTCTCTCCTGCACATTCTTCTCTACTTACTTTAAGGGCCTGAACGAAAATAGCTGAGGAAAGCAAATGTCAACCCTGTCCTGAAATTTATATGTGTGAGAGAATTAGAATAAGTAGAAATGTAATATATTGTTTACTGTACCGAGTGCCCTCTGTTCTGTAAAGGTCAAAAGCATTGTAACCTTAGAGTTACAGTTTCTGATTGTTCCCAGGGTTAAATACATTATCAAAATTAATGGTTCAAACCCTCAACCTTCAGATATATGAGTATTCCTGCCTCCATCTGCCGAACTGTTCAACTAAAAATAGCATTCTTTGGCCTTCATACCGCTAATATTGCACCCCTGAGGCAGGCGCTGCAATGCTTCAGCAATACTTTGGATCTGCACCCTGTGGTATAACAAAAGGTCGTTACATTGTACAAAGTGAAGAGCAGAGAAGAGCAAGAGGATAAAGAAGCCGGCTGGACAGGCTTTTGTGGCGGGTGTTGTTTAATTTCATTGATGATGAAAACTTTCAGCGTACAGCTGCAACCAGGGCTAAGAGTTGCCAAGGCTCATTAATGTTATACGTGATAAACTTTGAAGGACAAATTGCTCAGGAAGGCATTAGGGATAAAGGGAAAGTTATAGGTTGGTTTTACTCTCTCACCCTCCCCTCTGCCTGCATGCACACTTCTAAAGAATATTTTGTTTAGGAGAAATCCAGTTAACATAATTGCCTCTTTTCTTTCTTGTCCTTCTTCCTCCCCCACCCCCACCCCCATTTTATATACATGTATACACACCCACATCACTTTTTTTGCTTTTTGCTTTGCTTTGAGGAATAGGAGGAGAAAAAAATGATATACTAAAAAAAAACGATATACCTAGTCTTTCTAAGACTAGGGGAGAATGGCTATCAGATTATTGCACTGGGTCATATAATTGAACCTTCTCATCGTATATTCATATAGATTAATTAGTTAATTCAAATACTGATGGGAGGAAGAGACAGTTTGTCAGCATGAGCCCAGATGTGATTCCTTGACACTGAAAGTAGTCACAGGGTGGTTAGAATTTGATCCACTTATTATTAATTCAAATTTAATGTTTATTCTTTTTTTTTCCAAATCCCTTTCCTTTTAAGGATTGAATGTCTGCACTTTTGGAGTCAAGGTCTTGTAAGAGTAATAAAATAATGAAAAAGATCAGTATGAGAAAGAGAGGTACATTAGACTCATATAAATTTCTATGTACTCTTCAGTCTTTAATTCCTTATATTTAAAATGGATACATCACAAACTAATTTTCTCCACAGCTGTTGGTTCTGAGAAGCAAAGTGGACAAAAAGCCTTTAAAAAGAGTAACTCTTCTGCTACTTTGAATGGCTCGCAGATTAGGCAATAGATTGTTATGCCTATTTTAATCAGGAATTGTACTCAATAGAATTCAGTATGCTGCCATCCAGAACATGATCTAGATCATGCAATATTCTGGACAACTCACTAATGAACTAATGAATTACAACTTGCTTACAGATAATAGTTTTTTGCATTACTCAATGGACCACACATTTCTCTTCTTTAGAATACATGGCAAAACCAGGGGTAAAATCTACTTACCTTCCTTACCGGTTCAGAAATGTGTGCTGTATATGTGCACTCACTTTGCTTGCTCATGCACGCGCATCACAGGTGTGCACAGATCTTCTGCACGTGCACAAAACCTTCTGCGCATGCGCAGATGGTAAAAAACACATTACTTTCTGGTTACAACCAGGAAGTAATGATACCTGGCCGGGTGGGCGGAGCTATGCTCCGCCATCACTACCAGATCGCCGAACCACCGGCCAAGTTCACTACCGGATTGGGCGATCCAATCCAATCCGGGAGCATTTCACCCCTGGGCAAAAGACTGCTTAACTTTAGTCTCTGAAAAAGCTTAGACTTTCCAGATATTTAGATTACAGTTCCTAATCCCTTGCCATTGGATATACTGAAATGATTGGAAGATATAAAACACAATATCTGGAAAGCACCAAGTTGTCTACCGTGGTGAAAGACATTGTTATGTGTGCTAGGGGATGCTATAGGTTAGTAATACCTTTCGGAGCACTGAAACCTATATAACGTAGTTTTGAAAGAGCTATAACTGTTAGGAAGAGTTCAATCAGCAATCTCAGCAAATTCTTCAGAAAGAATATCTGTGTTTGGGCCTGTGTGTGTTGCTTCAATTCTTCTTAGATATACAATAGTGTCACAATATGTGTTGTGCTATTTCTATTGAGGGGAGGGAAGTCTTTCAAAAGAAGAAAATAAGATATGATCAGCAGTTCCAGTTTACCAAACCTTCACAGTGTATCTCACAGAAATAGCTCAGGATTAAGAATCATTTTAAGAATAAATTCTGTGAAAGCTTTGACGCATAAAATTTGATTGTTCTTACAACTCAAGACCAAGAATTCTCTAATCAAACTGAGACATTGAGGTACTTATTATATTATTGTAAACATTATAAATACAGTAAATAAAAGCTGCCAGATGAAAATATGGCTTTTCTTAGACAATGTTTAAATATTTAAAAAGTCCTATGCTCTGAAAAGGAACAGGGTAATGTATCATGTATAATTTATATTAGTAGAAAGATATGAGTTTTAAGATTCCTCTTAATCACAAAAGAGTATGACAACCCAGTAGACAACAGCCATCCCTTTACAGAAGGAATTCCAGGAAAACATATCATGATCTCTTTCCCTTAGCTGCTACAAAACCTCAGTCTTCTTTTAAGGAACTTTCTCAGAAAAAAAAAATGTAAGTGTCTCCAGACATGAACATTTTCTTGTTCATGTCTAGGTGAAGACATGAACAAGAAAATATCCTTTGAAATAGACCTAAAACAAACAAGCAGGATACCCATTTGATTATTTGTTGCTGTCCTCAACCATTTCCAATTGAAAGTGGTAGATCAATAATACAAATTAGGGAATTGTTGTACATAAAACAATGGAGTCTTTAGTTGTTTTCTCCTAGTCCACTCAATAGCCACCATACCTGACCCTATCAGAAACAGAACTGACTTGTAATAAGAAGTCTGTAAACTGATTTTTCTCACTTTCTCTTATCTCTAGTCTTAAATTCAGATGTATTTTTTCTCCAGCAGGTTTGAATGTTTACATTAAAATGTTTAAATTTAACTCTATCTATTTTTCCTGATATTCTTGTAATTATTCAGTCTATATTATATAGATTCAAGCTAAATAGCTTGAAATAGATCTATACTAGTCTCCCTTTATTTCTTTATCAGCGAAATATAAATTTGGTATTAAATGGTTTGTCGTGAATGCGACAGCTTGAGAGGTCCTGGATTGGAGCTGAAAGGCGAAAGGGATGCAGTACACTCCCTCCCACATGCTGGGGTAGACCAGGTGTCTCGATAGAAAAACACTTTAGATATATATATAAAATTAGAATATATATTATTCTTGATTATATTTGTCCTTACAATGTGAATTTTGGAATCATTTCTAAAACTGAAGAATTACACCTTTCATATGCTGCTTTTCTTAGATCCCATCCAATTCTGCACTAAAAATGATAATTGAGCAAATTTCTCCTTTCATTTATCAGAATCCTTAAAAAATTCTGTAACCATTAAGGATGGATATTTTGTTTTGTTTTGTTTTAAAATATTCTGTAATCTAAACAAGCTGGCATAAAATAAGTCTATTTTTCCTCTAACTAAACTGCAATGTTTGCAACTACTAAATTAATGCTACTATAATTTTGGTTGATAACAATTACAAGAGGTAAGAGCTGCAATATTTAAATAACCAAAAGGTAAAACTCTAATATGATTGCTAAACACACCCACTTTATAAGCTTTTGAATGCTGCTTCATTATTTGACACTATTGTGCCTTTTCTTGGGGAATATTAAAAGGCTATATAATAAATTGGAATATAAATCATTTTCACACAACATTTAGTTCCCCCTATGACAAAAATAAATAAATGACCTAGCAAGGGACCAAACTCAGACTCCTGATGGCTGCTGGCATCCAACCAACTTAACGCATGGAAAGACTGAGATTCCATAAATACAGAAGCTGCAAGTCTACAGTTTAGGAAACAGTCATTACAAAGCCCAAAAGAAGGCGAAATCGACATTTTTCAGACACCCACTATGAGGAGCAAAAGCTAAACAGGCTACATCTGGAAAAAGCTTAAGAGAAATAAAATATTTTGAACCTAAATTCCACCAAGAGCTACTTGTTTCTTCCATCCTTTCTCCACATACACACCCGGCACAATTTAAGTACCTTTGAAACACCTTTCAGTTGAAGAAAAGACTTAAAGGACTGCTTTAATTCTCTCACCAAATCAGTGGGCTTAAAAGCATTTAAACATAGATTGGATTGTGCCAGAAATTATTAAGTAATTGATAAAAATACAAAGTTGGCTGCATTTCCCAGAGTCAAGCTTGACACATGCTGCTCTGTTTGCAGCATATTTAGTACATAAGGTGTTAATCCTTCTGGGGCTGTGCTTAAAAAATTACTTAACATTCAAGCCATTACTTAGCATACAGCTGGTTAGCAGTTTTCCACTAAAGTACTGGCTTTGAGCCCACATATTTTTATTCTGGCACATACCTGGAGCTGTAAAGGGCTGAGTCCAGAAGCAGCAGCAGCTGCCATTGTTGATGGAATGAACTGCACAGGATAGTTATCACCTGTCAAGAAGAACAATGCACACAGGTTTAGACAATGAGCAGAGAATAGCAGCATGCAAGTACAAACAGGGCCTGAGCTCCACAACACCGCTTTAAGCCTAAACATCTGCAAAAACAAAAGGGGATTGTTGGGCACAGACTTGCACCTCTGCCTTGGAAGTTCTGCTCAGCAGATCGCTAGTAGGCAAACTGGCAAAACATAAAATGCAATGCTGAGACCAAGTATGCTCACACTTATTAAAGCTCACGTAGCAGCATTGAAAAATAATTGCGTGTTTAGAAATTTTTCAAATGATCCTTGACACACAGCAATACACAAAGGCCCAGTCTTGCAGCTTAGGAGCATCAATTCCATTTAAAACTTCTTTAGCTGCACTTATTTGGGCTAACAGATCAGTTAGAGGATGTTACCTATTTTCAATAAATTATTATGCACAGCAGTATATTCTTCGAAGGAATGTTATTTGGATCTTTTCAACTTATCTCTTTCCTGGTATGCATGAGCTCAGATAGGCAATTTGCAGTTCTGGCCATTATGGCGTAATTTTGTCTGATGATGCTAGGGTTCATTCACACACATACACAAACACAGGCAAATCATTTTTTAAAATATCTACAGTTTCTATGTAAACAGACATTCTTCCATGGCTGGTGTTTTTTTTTTTTTTTTGATATATTATTTTGTTATATTCCTCTATAAAGGCAAAATATGTTCATGCTTCGAAGCAAAATACCTGAAATTTAAATTGATACATTCAACAATACAGTAAATCCTGGACTGTAAATAGAATAAAGATCTCATTTTCTCCATATTCAACTGGGAGCGATCCCATAGAAAATGAAGTCACAGGGAACACTTTTTATTTTCTGGAATCTAGATTCTGGAATCCAAATCCATTACGGATTTGGTTAAAACTTTAGAAATCACATGATGTGAGCAAAATTTCTCTCAAAACAGTTCTCCCGTGTTGATTTTCTTGACTTCTTACCTCTGATTTCCTACCAGTTTTTCCACTTCCACAAGCTAAACTCTCTTATCTTGGAAACTGAAAGAAGCAGGTCATTCTCAATACAGAAAATATAGTTTTTCAGCAGGCCAAATTGTTACTTCTGCTCCTCTATCCTCTAGACAAAAGGGTATTGTTTTATGTTTTACCTTGGGCCAAGCCAAGAGAGGATCACCTATCCTGCCCTCCCATCAATGAAAGGATATAGCTGTAGGCCAGTGAAACTCTTTACCCTATTAATGTAGATTGTGGACCTATATTGTCAGATTTGTTGATAAGAATATCCCCTGTTCTTCGATAAACCTTTCTTCAGTTATCAATGGCAATACTGTTATATTGATTTTCCATTCTCTGGTTGTACTGTATGTTAGATATAGGGATTATTTAACTCCAAGTATTTTAGTGTTCAATAGTGCTGTAATTTCAAAGTATTACGATAGAGTTGCTCCTAAAATAAGAAATGTCTAATATAGGAGTCTGTAGCCTGTGTGAATAGAATTACGTAATATCCTTTCACATTATAACTACAACCTGCATCGCTTCACTAAAGTTGGAAGTGGAAAGAGGGGTGGAAAATGAAAAGAAGAGTAAGAATATAAAATATGTAACAGTAAATATATGATTATATATAAATACATGATTATATATAAAATATATATTAAGTAATTGCTATATTGCACAATAACCATGCTTCAACAATGCTTTCTCATTTAAAATCAGTGTTACAAACTATCTCCAGGCTATATTTTAATAAGCTATTCCTCTTCCATTTTTAAAAGTTTTATAATAATATACTTGTTTTGCATAAACTTTTTTTCACATTACACACAGAATTAATAACATAGGTGTGGTATAGAAGATTTAAGATAATGCAATTTAGGAATGGCGAATTCCCCCATGCACATACATCAAGTTCTCAACCCCAGCTCAATTCTCAACTATACCATAAATTCCCGAAAGCAATAAAGCAGTAAAGAAAATATTCTCTCTTCAGCTTGCCATCCAAAGAACAGCCACACTTCAGACAAGCTCAGTGTAAATGTTAAGTTGCTTTCACTTTTTAAACAAATGGTGAGGTTCTAATCCACAAGGTCTCTCTGCATCATATCCATAATACCTCATCAGATCATTGAGCACAGTATGTGCTTGTACACAGTCCACTAACAATTGGCTTCTGATTGCATACAGAGCGCGTTGCTACAATGGCTTTCCTAACCTACATTGTGCTGGTGTCCTAGGGAGTTTATAACATTCATAAAATCTAATCTTATTCCCCCTTTTCTATGAGGTTGATTTTTGTCTGCAGTAGGTTCAAAAAAACCAACAACTAAACTAAACCAAATTGTTTCTTCATGGTATAAAACCCTTGTCTTTTTACGGTTAGATCATTCTGCTTATCTTCTTTGAAAATGAAACAATATTTTCTGAATATAAAGCATCCTCATCAAAAGTTAAATAATGTTTCTTTGGCAATAAGCATTTGGAAAAAGAAACTGTCATGAAAATGTTGAATTAAATTTCCATTGCTTTAAATGGGAAAACAATAAGCATTTAACTCTGCACAGGGAGTGCATTACCAAACATTTTCAAGGCAATCTTTCTTTAAATATAATGAATAATTCATTCCCTTTCCATACAATCCTCTTCTCTCTCTCTCTCTCTCTCTCTCTCTCTCTCTCTCTCTCTCTCTCTTTTTCTAACTTCAATATCACTTGCTTTTATTTGTATTAATACATATTAAAGCATTTCCTATTTTGTGTGTGTGTGTGTGTGTGTGTGTGTGTGTGAGAGAGAGAGAGAGAGAGAGAGAGAGAGAGAGAGAGAGTGACTGTGTGTGCATATATATATACATATACATATACATATACATATACATATACATATACATATACATATACATACATACATACATACATACATACATACATACATACATACATACATATATCTTCTCCCTGTTGGCACTCCTTCTTCACAGCTGTCATGCTTCCAAGGTTTGAAGTAGCTTGGAGTATGTCTGTGTGAAAGTGTGTGTTATTAGGGTCCCTGCCATAGCTGATAGTGTTCTTTGGCTCACCTGCTATGGTTTTGCCTTATGCCGATGGCAGAGTTAATTTCATTACACTGCATGTCTTCCACTCTACCCCAACCTTTTAAGCAGAAAGTTAGCCTTTCTAAGATTAAAACTGAGCATTCTAAAATGAGCCGTCCAAGGCTTCATATAATCCTATTGCATTATATAATAGTATTATTTGGAAAACAAAGCATGACACTTCATACCAATGGAATGCTTTGCTGACAATAGTAAAACTGAAGCAGATACATGTTCTTTGGAAGAACCGTCTAACAACAAAGGAGGGGAGAAAGTTAAAGAAATAGAAGATGCATTTTTTTCTTAACAAAAATAATTGATCAATGTGTTTCTTAGTAGCTTTTTTAATAATCCATCACTCAGCATGTTGTAGGAATTTTTTTTTTCAAATTTGTTTTTGTATTTGGAACGCTTGGGTGAGGATCTATTCTTCTTTGATTTTATAAGGCAGACAAAACAAGTCAGAACAAGTTCATTGTACATATAGATACATGCTAGCTTTGATTAGAGGAGAATGGTTGAACAGAGACAAAAAAAAAACCCTCCCACCCTTCATTCTTTATTTTGCAAACTAGTCTTCTAAGCTTATCTGTTGATTATATATTGGCTTTTTTATTGTGTTTATACACATTAGTCACTCTAAGATCCAAAATGATGCATCAACTTCTGTTTCACTTGTCAGTATACACAATACTTATTAAAAAGATGGAGGCAGCAAATGCTTTCAGTCCTTTGATCTGAATTCCAAACAAACAGTGTTTGTTTTCTTTCACAGTCTCAAAATCTGTGTGCAGTTCAAAACTTTCAAGTACACTTTTCAGAAGGTACATACTTCCATAGTTAAGTCACTGTATCGTCTATAGCAAAGTTTCCTTAGTCATTTTGAAGTCCACACATTTTAAGATGTGTGGACTTCAACACCCAGAATACCCCCGCAGTGCTGCCTGGAGAATTCTGGAAGGAAGTCCACATATCTTAAAATGGCTACGGTTGAGAAACACGGATCTATAGATCATCTCATAACATAATGAATCTGAACTGAATCTTATTTGTTAGACATTTTCTAAGGAAATGAAGCTATATTACTGCCAAGGGAGTCCTAGTAGTATAAGTAGTTTGCAATCATAATATAAGATTCAGTCTGCTCAAATCCAAAGTCCTCCATAAAGCAACACAAGTTTACAAACTTTACAAATTTGACCCAGACTGTGATTTTAGACTATAAAGAACTCTTAACTCCTTTGACAGCTCCTTTTCTCAGTATAGGTCAGGGGTCTCAAGCTCACATTATTATGTTGTCGTCACCTGATGTTTTACAACTTTTTTCCCCTTTGCTAAACTGGGCGTGGCCATGGCCAGCGCGTGACACATCTGGCCCATGGGCCATGAGTTTGACAGCCCTGGTATAGGTAGTCCTCAATTTACATCCACAATCAGGACCAGACTTTCCATTGCTAAACAAGGTGGTTACTAAGTTAAGTCATGACCAATTTTACTACTTGTTCTGCCGTGATTGTTAAGCAAATCATTGTAATTGTTAAATGAATCATGAAATTAATAAGCAAATGCAGCCTTCCTCCTTTGAGGAAGTTTGCTTGTTGGAAGCTGGCTGGGAAGGTTGCAAATGGCCAACACATGACCTCAGGATGCTGCATTCGTCATAAATACATGCTGGTTGCCAAGTGGCCAAATTTTGAGCACAAGATCGTGGGTATATTGTGATGGTTGATCATGCAAGGGTTGGTTGTAATTCTCATTTTCTCATGCTATTGTAACTGTAAATGCTTGCTAAACGAATAGATGTTAAATTGGGGATTACTTGTAGGATCTATCAAAAACGTCTAGCTAAAAAGAAAGATTCATTGGGCATTGCTATCAGAAATGGTAGCATGAAATAATTTGCTTATATCTCATTCAATATAGTTTAATAAAGTTACAATTTATATAATGTAATTCAGACTTACAAAGATGTTTAAAAGTTTATAGATGAAGTCAAGTTGGAAAGAAGTCTTATTTTTAAAAAAATAGTTGACAACTGTGTAAGATACATCAATAATAATCTCTCCATATTACAAATGTGAAAAACAGAAAGATTTAGATAGCTCCTAAAATAATATTTATATGACTGTTTTAATTGAGAATTGCAGTAAAAAGATTCTGCCTTTTAGGATCAACCATCAAAAGTAAAGGAAAAAACAATCAAGAAATATACCAAAAGATTAGCAATTGCTAAAGCAATGATGAAGACCTTGGGGAAAAATCAGATACTATGATGTGTCTATATCTACAAAGATTAAACCAGTGCAGGCAATGATATTTCCTGGACATCTTATGGAACTGAAAATAAAACTTTGAAGAAGCTGGATAGGAAGCATATTTTCAAATTTGGTGTTGGAGAAAACTCCACGAACATCCAAGGAAACAAAAATGAATCATCCAACAAATCAATCCAGAGTTCTGACTCAAGACACAAATTATCACTCTCAAAAAATTATATTTTGGGCATATGTGTTACCCTATTTGTTATGTGAACACCTAGCTCTCTTTTTGATGCTAGGAAAGGGGGAAGGAAAGAGAAGAGGAGGAAAACCAACAGTAAAGTGCATAGACACAGCTATAGTAGTTATGAATACCCTGTTAGAAGAACTAAAGAACCATGTGAAGGACAGATTGTCATGAAAAAATTGACTTAAGTGATTGCTAAGAGTCACTGATGATTTGATAGCACATAATCAATTTATTTATAAATAATTAAACAGACCAATCTGACCATACATTATTATCTTGTTGCAAAGTAATTGCTATATTCTATTAAAATTATCATATTATGGCATGGCATGGCATATAGCACAGCTAGGTTGGTACTAAAGTCACATGGATCATATAGCCTGCCTCTTTCTTTTTAAGTCTATTTAGGATTACTCTGCTGACTGATATTTGAATCAGGGATCCTTTAGCATATCAGTCACTTACAATTAGATCTGCTCTCATATTTTATACTCTTAACATGATGCCTATACTTGACTAAATTAACAGTAAACTGTTATGGATTAGCATTGACCAAAGAGGTCATACCATTCACTTTACAGCTTTTACTATGCTATAAAAGAGTCAAATTATCCAATAAGCAATAGCTTGACTTGCTCAGTTAAATGTTGGCTTTGTAGCAGCTCTACTTTATATATCTCATTTAAATAAAACGTCTCTATCAGTGAAAATTGGAAAACTGTCAAATGCACATGGAAAATTGAAAAACTGTCAAATGCACATGGATCAAAAGACACAACAGTAATTTAAGTTATACAATAATTTAACATTTTAGTACAATATACACTGTGAATACACAAATTGATTTATAAGGCCCAGATTTTTCAATTAGCATCTGCAATGTTGAAAACTATATTGTATCATACTGGGAAATATGGCAAAGTTTTCAAGATTGGTTCTCACTTGCAAGATTGATATATACAAGCTGGGGATTCCAAAATATCTTTTGACTATCTCATATAAGGGGAAGGGATGGACTTATTTGTTCCAAAATACTTCTAAATTTAAATAAAGGATTATATAGCAGACAATCAATGTTTTCAATATTTTACTTTACAGATTGGTTGGGGCTACAACTCCCAACTTCAAGGGAATGCTAGGAGTTTTTGCCTTAGCATATCTGGAAATTTGATTTGATTTGATCTGAATTGGAGCATGTAGCTATTAAGTAAAGTACTGGTATTAATAGTGTGGCTCATGTAAATATGGAATATAACATGCAAATGTTATCTTGGTATTAACAGATAAAACTGAGTTAGCTAAAACATTGCAATATTTTGACTGCATTGACTAATTTGTAACCCTTTCTAGATACATTATTAATTGATATAAATTTAAATCAAGGCTTTGCGATCTATTATATTGTTAAAACAAATATCTTGATAGTTTCAAAGGTGCTTGAAGGCAATAATGTGCCCTGGACACCTAATAGTTATACATCTCAGATAATGAAATTGAACTAAAATATATAGCTATTAGAAATAGCAACATATTTGGATAAAATTAATACTATAAAATCAAAGTTTGCCACTGGAAAATTTAACATCCACGATTTACATCTTTCTGAAATATATTTTCCTAATATCAGTATCTTTTTTACAGATGTATTTAAAGAAATCTTCACCATTAGTTTTCACATAGGATGTTTCAATTGCCACAGAAAGCTTTGCAGATTTAAATTTGTTCTATTAGCTGCATTTTGTTTCTCAGATTAATCAGTGGTCAATTTTGCTCACCAGAAACTTATTTTCACAAACCATTTTTGAACTGGCATAGTACTTTATAGTTCTACATTAGGGTTCTATCTTAATATATTTCCCTTCCTACATGTTAAAAATATTATGTGAATGTTCATCTTTGTTGAATTATATACCAATAGTTTAGAAAATAATAGAAAGAGAGTAGAAGTGGATATTTCATTTTTATTATCAAAATTCATTTTTATTATCAAAAAATATGTATCCTATAAAACTGTAAGAATATCCAGTTTTATCATCAGATAGAAAAAGGACAGCTCACCCTTTTATATTTAAATAAGCAGTATTGTCAGGGTTCTAAGTAACACCCCCAGCTTTTTATTCTTTAAATAGAACTGGGGAAGCTACCCTGGACTTGGCGGGTTGGATGAAGCCCCAGGCTAGGTTGGCTTCGATGTACTTTCTCAGTTCCTCCATTTCCTTGGGAGTCATGGAGTACTTTAGTTTGGGTCCCCTTTGTCTAGCTAGGCAAGCCCCAGAACGATTGATGCAGTCATTTATGAGGCTATGACAAATAGAATGAGTTCTCGGTGCTGGCCCATCTCTAGTCTGACCAGTTCCGTGACTAGTGTGGCAGGGGCTCCGCCAATTAGTGTCCCATCGACTTGCTCAAAGAAGATGTGCTGTGCTAGGGGCCTTGTATATATGCCTAGATTCCAGTCCTGACAATTGTACTACCAAGAATACTTTTTTAGATGTATTTTGAAACCTGAACTACATATTAGTTTAAAAACTATCAATTCAATTGTTTTAAATGTTAATAATTGTACAACGTGCTATCAACATGTAAATGTACAGATTGATTACATTTTTTAATAAAAAATAATGCTTGTCTACAAAAAAAATTGAAAATGCTTAGAATTGAACATGATTCTTATGGTAACAGGTATGGGGAATAGTATAACACTAGCATTTTAGGTTTATATTCCCCCTCCCAATAATGTTTTACAGCATTCTCTGGGTGGTTTACAATGTAAGCATTACTTGCATATTGCCCCCAACAATCTGACCCTCATTTTACCAACCTCAAAGGGATGGAAAGCTCAGTCAACCTTGAGCACCATCAGGATTGAGCTCCAGGCTCTAGGCAGAATCTGCCTGCAATACTACACTTTAACCACCTCACCACAACGGCTCTTGAATTCTTGAATGTTACTGATGACAGCCCTAAAATAGACTAAACATGAGCAACCTTTTGGTGGCCAAAGAGAATGCTAATCCCTCTGAAATACAGGCATTGCACTGGAAACAACAATGATGCAAAGAAGATAGGGGCAGCAAAATTTGCAATGGGGTGGGGATGATATTTTTCTTTTTTATGGCTTATGCAGGATTTTAGCAGTATCCTTCCTTTGCTGCAAATCTGTGTCAAATCTATGCAGTTGTCAGTTTTATTATGAAATATCTACTCCAAATAATGTGAAATCATGTCTTTTTTTTCTTTTTTCTTTTTTCTTTCTTTCTTTCTTTTTTTTTTTTTTTGCACAAGACCATATAAAACTGCAACAACCATGGGAAAAGGTTCAAGATTCGCATTTGGACCCCATACAACTATCAGAGGTAGCACATTAAACATGTAAAAAAAAATCCACCTGACAGCAGAGAATGGGTTTATTTTTTAAATCAATAACCTAGAAATACTTGGCATTGACAACACTACTCTGTTTGCAGTATTTTAGTACGTAAAAGAACAACTTTTCTCACTCCATCAGAAAAATTTCATGTCATAGATTGGTTGGAGAAAATTAAGATAAAATCTATATCCAAAAATACAAAGTGGACAAGCAGCTAAACAGAATACTAATCCCAACTATTATTCCAAATAAGACATTTACCATCTCTTATACATAAGAACCCATTTTCCATTTGTCTGTTTTTATAAAATTGACAAGGCAGAGCAGAATGAAACAAGAAGAAATAATTTAATGTCTAAAGGAAATGCTATAATTGATTTTTTTTTCTTTAATATTCATTGGAGAGGGGACAGATTAATGAGAAAAATAAAGATGCTATTTCTGGCCTAAGATCTACAAGGAATATACACATGCAGAAAAGGTTGGCTTTTATTTACTTAAATCTTCTAACTCTGAATTTCTCCACTAACATGATTTTAAACATTTAAAGCCTGTTTACAGGGAGACTCTGAAAGTAGCTTCAAACCATTATATCCCTAATTGAATTCCCCAGGAGCCTGGTAAACTCAAAGGAATAAAGAAAGAAATCATACCATTTGCTAAATCATCTCTAAGCATTTCTCACTGTGAAGTTCCCTGACCTGATACAAGCTTGAATTGATGATTGCAACTGAACTGCTGAACCTCTGTTATTTAGATGAAAATTGTATAAAATGCTGCCCAGTTGCAATAAACAAATTAAATCATACCTGCCTTCACTTTTTATCTCTAATTATAAAGAAGGCTTGCACAAAAGAGTAAAATGTGTACACGCTGATGAGAAAGGGCTGAAGAAAAGGGACAGATATATGTAATTTTCCTATAAGAAGCGGGTTACTCTTAACATGCAAATTGGCATGGAAATGGCTCAATAAATTCAAAAGAAAATAGATTGTGGTATACAGAAATAAAAGAAATATGGTTGTGCACAGTCAATTATCTCATGTCTCTAGTTAAAAGAGATCTGGCCTTGAAAAAACTGCACGTTCCACACCTCCATGATATCCTTTTGTGTATATAAACACAACACAAGGGAAGTCAATCATAGAATCATATCTTATATCCCCTTATCTACATCATTTTTATTTTAACTTGTTAAATATAATTTATTCATTCATTCATTCATTCATTCATGTATGTTTTCTAACCACACATCTCCTGCAGAGATAGTCTCTGGGCAATATGCAATGTATAATCAATAAAATTAACATTGAAATCAGAATTAATTTAAGATTTAACATTATAAAAATAACATTATAAAATTTAAAAAAGTGAAAAATTCCAAAATGGGGAGATTAGCAGTTGCTAATAAAGGAGGGGGCCTTCTCATGGGGCCAGCCATACCTACAGTTGTGTATGTCTCTGTGTCCCCCATGCAATACTGTACAGCCAAATGTTGACCACTCTGCACAAGGCCAAGATATATAAATAGCTTATATTGTCAGCAACTTACCAGGTTTATAAGTTATTCCTGGGGGGAAAAGAAATCCCTGCTGGGCTGCTGCAGCTGCTGCCAATGTCCGCTGGTCGTGTGGAAAAATTGGGATCATGAGAGGAGGCATGTGACCCTGAACCTGCTAAACAGAAGACAGTATCTGATCAGAAATTGCACCAATCTTTCTTAACAAATCTCTCATTATCAGCAATTGTTCACCAAGTCCCACTGAACCTTTTCATTATCATAATTTCAGAAGAGAAATGCCATTAGAACCCATGGGATCCAATGTGCTATATTCACCATCCTTTCAGTTCCTTGCTTTGGAAAATACCCATAATTTAAAATTAAAACAACTTGCCTTTCAATTTTGAAAAGGTATTATTAGTCATATGTACCTCATTGTAACATATAAGCCATTTTGTGAATGTAATCATTACCATAGTATCTGATAATAACAGAGTATTTTCTAACATGTTCCACTATTCTAAATTTCATTTGACTTTCATTGGCAGAATGAAAAGCAACAATTAAACATTCAAGTAAAAAAAAAAAACTTGCGAAAAGAGTTTTGTTTTCGGTTTGTTAGACCAGGCATTTGACAATAAGCTAACAAAAGTAGATGCAAATATTCCTTTGAAAATTTCAGTTTTAGTTCCTGAATTTAGTTCCTTAATTCATGGTTTATCACAAAAGAACTAGATGTATTCCAGTTGAATACTTGAGTGGGGGGAGTACTGGGAAAAATTGGAAATCATATTCATAAATAATATAATGATGTTAATTAAAATTACCAGTAACCTCAACCCAAAAGGATTCTTATTGATCAAAATAGGAAGTATAAAAATTACTTTGTAACCAGAAAAGGGTTTATACCTTGCCTTGTTCCAAATGAATGGCAACAAACTCCATTAAAAAGTCAAAATGAACTTCAAGCACTTTTTTTTTAATTCCAAAAAATAAAATAGCCCTGGTAAAAAATCCATATGCTGACCTATGACATTGTTTAAATACTGTCAGATTTTCTTGTCATATCCATGTTCCTCTCCCACTCCCTGATGCAGACCAGAAAGGCTACTGTGTGTATACTTCTAAGAGAGTTAATTTACCAACAACTCTTCTCTGGGGAAAAACCCTAAGATGTAGGTTAATAAAGGTCAAGAAAAAAATATAAACACTTTACAGTATTTTTCAGAATCCATTTCTCAGGAAAATCAACTTATAATAAAAAAGTCTTTGTGCAATTACTGCCATAGCAATGGGGCGTGAAAGAAAGTAGCTTTGAGCAGCCATTTCTTTTATTTTAGCTGAGGTAAGCCTGCTTCTGCAGCAGCACTTGCAATATAGTTAAATTGAAGTTGATCCTCCAGTGTCTAGTACCAACATTCAATAATACAACTAGCTTTATTCAGTCATCCTAGGTCTCTGGATAACTAAGAATCAAATATGGATTTAGTGTTCAATTGTACTAGGAAAACCATAGCTTCTTGTAAGAATGGGATACAATACTTTTTATAATCACTCTGAGTACTTTCATCATGGTACTAGATCAGTTGGATGTAGCCTACTCATGCAACACAAGATAATTAGATAACACAATCAAATAAAATATCCATAGAGTTTTTTCTTGAGTCACAGGAAACAAGCAAAAGAACCACAAATTTGAGAAGGATGAAAAAGTAGGCACCCAAATGCATTGTACATTTCTGAAAGTTACTGAGAAATAAAAGCATGAATCTACTATTCAAATCCACCTTCTCAGAGAGTGTGCCAAGGCACCTACTTAAAAATTAAGATGAGATTATGGGTTGACGTTTAGCTTTGGAGTATGCCAATTTACCATTAATAAAATCTGGAAAATAAAATAGAGCAAAAAGCAGAGTAGAGGTATCCTTGGGCCATTACACTACTTATTCCTGCTCTGCATTCCAAAACTATGATACCATAATCCTTGGGCAACAGGAATTAGTTCTCCTCTCTTGCCAATGTGATACATCATCTGGTGGTCAAGTTTACTGAACAAAAATTTTACTGCATGCTTTCTCTCACAATGTGAGAGAAAGAAGCCCTAAAATAAGAGGGAGGCAAGAAGGAGAAGCAACAAGAACAACCAAGTTAATATGAGACAACACAAAACAGTTTATTGAAAAACGTCATCTTTCAAAACAGAATCCTTTCAATAAGGAGAGCTTACATAAAATGATACATATTTGCATGGAACAAATCAAGGTAAAACTAACACAGTAAATGACAGAGATGGCTAGGTAATAGGGACCAAAGACCTCTTGTCCAACCAAAACGCTTAGAGATGCCAAGTCAAGAATCAAAGGAACATCCCTCAGTTTCAAAACAAACAAACTTGCAGGGATGGAGATCCAAACCTGGAATAATGGCAGTCTTTCTGGAGAGACTTCAAGCAAGCTTTGTAGAAGTAGTAAAACCTGATCCAAGAAATCATACCGTACACATTGCTAGGATATTTAATTGCTTCTCTGTTCATTGAATGTTCCTGAAAATCAATGTACGAGCAGATGCCAAAGTGTCTCTTTCCTTGACAAAAGCCATACATTTTTGCACCAACACCTTTTTCTTTTTGTCTCTTCTGCTAACTTGATGCTGTTGCCTTTTTATTTTTGCCATCTGCCCTGGAGCTTCATTAAAGATACATGAATGGACTAACTGGCCTGATATCTTGTGAGGAACAGGTGCTATTGTTTGTCCCTGAAGACTTGCACTAAAGATCTGACTCTGAATACTTAAGAAAGAGCATCTGCAGCAGTCAGTCAGAGAGCAACTTGGCAAAGACCTTGCAGTGTGCTAATGTACAAACACAGTGACACTCAAGGGGGCTCATTTCTTCTTTCATGAAGATTTAACTATTTTTTTTTCTTGTAAGATTAGAAATATGTACCGAAAACTTCACAATACTCTTTAAAGCCTGTCAGTGAATACCAGGAGCAAAACTATGAAAGCCAAATTTATTCTGCGTGAAATATAGATCTAAATAAAGGCAGCTGCTGAAGACTTTCTGGATTTACACTGAAAATACAAATGAAATAATCACAGGTTTTTCATGTTTGATAGTCAAATGCTAGCCTGGTATTAAGTTTTTAATTTCATTCCTAATTAATGATTTAGTTCTAAAGTTATGGATTATGATTAGATGACTATTTTAATTCTCTCTCTCTCTCTCTCTCTCTCTCTCTCTCTCTCTCTCTCTCTCTCTCTCTCTCTCTCTCTGTATGTATATGTGTATGTATGTATATATATATATATATATATATATATATATATATATATATATATATATATATATATATATATATATATATATTATTTATTTTTTATTTTTTATTTGATTTATATGCCGCCCTTCTCCGGAGACTAAGGGCGGCTTACAATGCGTTAAGCAATAGCCTTCATACTTTTGTATATTTATACAAAGTCAGCTTATTGCCCCCACAAACTGGGTCCTCAATTTACCCACCTTAGAAAGGATGGAAGGCTGGCTAGGATTGAACTCAGAGAAATTACAGGCAGCTGGTGTTAATTGCTGCCTTTAGTAGGAGGCATTAGCCCCCTACGCTATACTTACTATCTACCTATCAATCTAATTTAATATAAAACAGTTGCTGTATGAAAGAAGATGATTAAGATCATCATCCTATTGAGAATTTAGGTATGAACAGCATTTGTGATGTAAAGATTCATTAAGGGACCAATGCTTTGAAATTGATTAATATGGACAATATTCTTACATATATTAATAACAGTAATAGATAATCATTTGATATGTATGTAGTATATAGTATACACACAGACACACACAGAGAGAAACAGAAACAAAGAGACAGAGTATATAAGAATAGTATTAGTTTTCCCCTTTCTGAACTTTGAATACGATTTCACTTCAGTGAAGAGGATACTTGAATAGATTTACTACTGCAGTTGTCACACAGCTTTATTTTTTTCTCTTTACTGACTGCCCTACTACAAATTTATTTTGGCCACTACTGTAGTTTGCAATGAGTATATCATCGTCATTAGGAACTGGGGAAATTTTCCACTTAACTATTAGCATTCAGGGAGTGCTAAAATGCAGGAGGGAAGAGGAAGACAGAAAAACAGAATGGTTTCAAATCTTACTAGGCTAGACAAACTGTAGCCTGTTTACTATATTTGCTTTCAAATAAACAGGCTTGTCATGTTAGAGTGGTTTACATTGCTGGCAGAAGCAGCATGCTGGTATTACAAAGCAGAGAAACAGGATTTGTATAGACAATTTTATCTTCCTCAAAGGCTGGATGTCCACCTGGCAAGACATGAATGATATCTATCCCACTTCAATGACCTAATTTCATAATTCATTTCATATTCATGACATGGTAAGAAACTTTGAGATTCAAGTACTTAATAAGTTACTAACATGTACCTAACAGTATGGTCTAATGGTTAAGGCATTAGGTTATAAACTCAGAAACCATGAGTTCTAGTCCTGCCTTAGCTACAAAGCCAACTGGGTGACCTTGACCAGTCATACTCTCTCGGTTTCAGGAGGGAGGCAATGATAAGCTACTTCTGAAAATCCTTGCCAAGAAAACTGGGACTTGATATGGTTGAATGGGAAAAAAAGTTATATAATATATAATATATATAGCATATTTTAGTGTTTTGTATGAACACTTTAGATGCACATATATTTTTAGCTTGATGTCTTAATCACGACATCAAAATGCTTCAATTTTATGTGTATGTGTGTGGGGGGAGATGAAATGCTCCTGGGTCAGACTAGATTGCCCGATCCGGTAGCGATGGTAGCGGGTGGTTTGGAGAACTGGTAGCAAACATCCCTGCCCCCCACATGTCCAGCTGAGCCACATGATCATCAGAGGCTTTTTTTTTTACTTTTAAAAGCATTTTTTGTCCAACCTCTTCAGCAATTTTCCAAATGAATTTGCAAATGAATTCTTTCCAAATCAGACAATGTGATTGTCTGGATTTGTTTTCTGATTTTGTCTCTCATAATGGAGGTCTACCTATGATGTCAATTACAGGCCTCTCTCATCTTTTTAAGTGGGAGAACTTGCACAATTGGTGGCTGTCTAAATACTTTTTTGCCCCACTGTATATAGTATATCCTAATATATGTACAGTATATAATTCTTATTTAATATCCTATATGACATTTTAAGTTCTATATTCTATTATATTCTCTGGATGCTCCCTTGTAGAAAGGTTTATTAAGAATTTTTCTAAGTTTATTTTAGCACTTAATATGAATAATTATGTGAGTACTTTGTTTAGAAATTATGTATTGGCAGTATTCAATAAAAGAAATTATTTTCCCTAAATTATTTTTTTTTTACTTCTACTAACCTTATCATTTGTTTGAAACAAGGCAGTGAACAAGTCATATATGCATGGAAAACATCCTGTATAATTAAATCAAAAACATTCATGATGAGTTATGCATATATCAATAACGATTGTTAAAAAACATATTTCATAACTGTAGAAAAAGTTATGTGAATATTTAACAAGAAATTAGTTTCATTCTGCAGTCCAATTAGGTTCTCTTTCCTTAATGTTTGCTCTTCCTGAGAGTCATTCTGACTATAATTTGAAAAGGATGTATAAAAATAAATGTAATGAGTGTGGTGGTGTTCACTATGTTCATATTGATTCACAATAAATTTATAATAAATATGAATACAGTGAACACCTTCATATTTATTTATTAATTCTATCACTGTATAAATGTAATAGTTCGCTTGTTTTGTGACTTATTTGTATCTATATATTTAATTATATAGTACCTGGGCATCACAAGAATAGAACATGATTAATTAAATTAAAAGTTTGCTTTCAAGAAACAGTCACTAGAAGGAAAAGAGAATGCTCAGCTATAAAGTAAAATTAATAAAACATGTTATGCAAAAGTGAATTTATGGTTCATTTGGAATTGGAGATCTAACACCTTCTCAGTCCATACAAATGCATAATCTTGTCAATTAAGTATTATTGTTAAGGTCTGGTATGTTAAAATCACTTTGAAGTGCAACTAAGGAAATTTCATGTGTATTTATTACTCCATCTGGGTCTATTAGTGGACATTTCATTCAGATTCGTGTTGTAAAATCTGCATAAACTCAGCATATCTTTATCCCCATGTGCACATTTGTTTGGTTAAAGGATAACAGCAAATTTCACTTACTATAACTTCTGGGGGAAAAAAAAGAGAGCTATAAGAGTTCTACTTTTTAATCAGATCCAAATAGTTTATGACTATAGGAGTGACAACTTGTCTATTTATGCAAATTGTCACAGCTAGTGGTCACTCTGCCACGACAGAAGACAGAACTAGTCAATTAATTCAGACATTCTGCAAAGCTAGTGAAGATGTAAATTTCTTATTTCCGCTGTGACTTATTTTCTCCAAAATAAGCAAAAACACTTTCAACGATGAGATTACAAATAGATTAGTTCTTCTACATGATAATAGTATCTATTTGCTTAATGCTTTGGGTAACATTGAACCATACAATTAATATTATTTGCCACCCAAAAACCTGATCATATGTTTAGGCACATGATATACTTAGCTTTTAAGTTAGGTTTTAAACATTGATTTTATTCTATATTCATTTAGAATAAAAAACATTATATTTTATGGTACTTTGCATAATTATATATGTAGTGTGCTTTCCTGAAAACTTTGTTGTAATTCTTACCAAAGCAAAAAGAGAAACTGGAAAGGAAATTGATTTTACTTTTTAAATATAGGAAAAATTTCTTCATTTATAAATAATATTCTTTTTTTCTGTTCAACTGTGTCTGATTCTCAGAGACTGTCTGGACAAATCCCTTCTGGTTTTTTGGCAAGATTTTTCATTTTTTTCCTCCTCCCCAGTAAAGGTAAAGCTATATTTATTTAATAAATATAAAACTATTATTTAGTCAGTGTAGTCTAGGTGCTCCTTTTTTTAATGGAGAAGACACATTGGCAGAAACTTTTCCCTTTGTTGCAAATAAAGACGAGAAGAATAAAAGATAAAAACTAGGAGAATAAAAGATAAAAACTAAGTATCATATAGTCTACCTTTGGCAGCCCTGATGCAAGTCTTTTTGAACTGAGCTTTAGAGCTGAAGATTTGCTTAAAATAACAATAAATTAGCAACGGCTTTGAGAGCATCCCACACACATACTGGGGGGACAATAAATTTATTAGCCTAATCTCAGTTACATGGAATCATTACCATTTCTTAGTTTAAAGAAATTATCAAACAAATTGGTAAAGAGGCAAGGGGAAGAGGGGAAAAAATGGCTAATCTTGGAGATACATCTATATCAAGTTCTATTGCTGGATGGACTGATAGAAAACTTTTAGGGATGCAAATTTAGTCTTGAAAATATATAGATTGGCATTCCCCCCCCCCCACCCATTCAATCAGATCTGATTCTCAGAGACAAGTCTCTGCACTTTTCTTGGCAAGGTTTTTTCAGAATTGGTTTGCCATTACCTTCTTCTTAGGGCTGAGAAAGAGTGACTGCCCCAAGGTCAGTCAGCTGGCCTCAGGGATAGGTTCTAAATTTTTTTACTACCGGTTCTGTGGGCGTGGCTTATTTTATGGGCATGGCTTGATGGTCATGTGACAATTCTTTAGGATTTAGCAGAGGTACTGGTCTACCGGCTTTTAATTGCTTGCAGAGCTGTACCGGACTACCCATTTATTTTTGCAGGCACTGGTCCACTCATGTATTTTTGCAGCCACTGGTCTACCCATTTATTTTTGCAGGCTCAGTATACTCATGTATTTTTGCAGCCACTGGTCTACCCATTTATTTTTGCAGGCTCAGTCTACTCATGTATTTTTGCAGCCACTGGTCTACCCATTTATTTTTGCAGGCACCAGTCTACTCATTTGTTTTTGGAGGCACAGGTCTACCACCAAACTGCCTTTTACCACTGATCAGCTGTAGGGCAGCACTTTGAAGCCCCGTGGCAAGAGTTTTTCCTTATAAGCCATCAACTAAGACTCAGGAGGCAGCAATAGATTGGGGGTGGGACCAAATAAAAGATAAGAATAATGCGGGGGGCAGAACCAGTTCGGTGACATCATATCATCACTATTACCGGCTTGGCAGAACCGGGCGGAACCCACCACTGGCTGGCCTTCTGCCTATGGAGGGACTAGAAATCATGGTCTCTGAATTTATAGCTTGATGCCTTAACCACCACACCAACTGGCTCTAGTAAGTAACAGATATGTTTGTAATAATAAAAATAAATATTTCAGCCCCAAGTAGTCTTTTAACAACAACTATAATGAATGGCTACAAGAAAGAATACCTCTATATTCCATATTCCATAATCTATAATTTGATATTCAAGCAGATACAGCTATATGTTACTGGACTGGTGTATAACCTGCATCTTCCCATCTTATAGACAATACAGAACAGATAAAAGACACTGATCCTAACATTATCTCAATATCACTTTCTGTCCCCTTGAACGTTAGAAAAACAGCATGCCATTTACATTGCTAACTTAATTCTTTTAATTCTTTCTGATAAACATTATTAGACAGTTTAGGGTGTCAAGTCATATTGGAGTAGCAAACTACTATAGGTAGTCCTTGACTTACGACCACAGTTGAGCCCATCATTTCCATTGCTAAGCAAAGCAGTTGTGTCCCATTTTACAACCATTTTTGCTACAGTTGTTAAACAAATCACTACTGTTCTTAAGTGAATCATATAGCTAAGTGAATCTGGCTTTACTTGACTTTACTTTGTTGGAAGCCGGCTGGGAAGGTCAGCTTACAAATGGAGATCACATTACCCCAGACAGTCATAAATACATACCAGTTACAAGCGCCTGAATTTCATCATGTGACAATGGGGATGCTGCAATAGTTGTAAGTGTGAAAAACGGTGATCAGTCACTTTTTTCAGTGCCATTATAGGTTCAAATGGTCACAAAATAAATCAAGGACTATCTGTATACTATGTGGATAACATTTATACCATTTAAATACATTAAAATTATTTTCTGGAATCAATTGTAATCTATAGTCAAATAACTATAATTAAGAAGATGGTAAGAAGATGCATGAATACACTTTTTTCCCCTAAATCTACACTGAATTATTGTTGGAAATCCTGACATGCTTCCTAATCCAACTCTGAACAGACAGACATAAAGGACTACACATACTTCAGCGCAGAATGGCAAAGGTGTAGAAATACAAATAGAAGTGATGATATATGCAAATGAGCCTAAGTTCTAGGGCAGGCACTCAAGTTATTTCAGAAAGGGAGCAAAGCACCAATAAGCAAGAAACTAAATTTGTAGGTGGTTTATATGTTAAGAAAGAGCATAGGATTACCCATGGACAAGCCATTTAATATTATTCAATTCTATTCCATTGTAATGGTTCTTAGAGCAACACAAACTGAATACGGGTTAGAAGGAAGTTGCATCTCAATCTTCCACTATTTTTTTTCATTCTGAATAAAAAAAACCTTTATAATTGCCTATATGTTTGCATATTGATAGTGTGACAGCCACATCATCATCCTATTAGTTGAAACAGTGTAAGCTGTCCAGTTACTTAGTCTTATTTTTTCTTGCATAATATTGCCAAAATGGAAGAGTATGACAACAGAATCTGTAATATTCCAAGAGTTATTTGTGGCTGTTTAAATAAAGACTTCAATGACACTCCTACAGTGGTGCTTATGCTGCCCTGTCATTGCTCAGAGTTGTTGAGAGTATCCTGAGAGTTTCACTTCAGAATCAGAGCACAGTATTGTGTTCTTCCACTGACTTGCCAAAAACTTAAGAAAAGCTTTCATTCCCATGCATCTGTATTCTGACTGTAGTCCCTGTGACAAAATAGCTGCATCTACATAGAATTGTCAGTAACAATGAACTTTTGTCCAGCTGTGATTACTACAGCCAGCCTTTATCTGCTCAGGAAATGCCTGTTTTAACTGACAGGTAGAAGATTAAATCTACAGCTGCTGAAACACAATCTCCACTGTTAGATAGGCTTTCAGTGACTAGCACTACAAACACATAATTTGTTTATGTTGTACCAGCAATCTTTGACAAAGCAGAATGTCTAGCGGAGACAAATGTGGTTAAACCTATTTATTGTATTATTTCTGCTACAAAGAGCAAGCTCTTAAAACATAGCAACTAGTCAAGGCACAGAGCCTTAGCTGCCTAAAGAAAACAAGAATAGATGACTTCTTGTTATACTACCGCCCTTAAACAGTATGGCATGCTCCCTCCTGGAAAATATACCCTGGGATTTTTTTTTTTAAGCACAAGGTTCAATGATACTTATGTTCGCAGCCTGTGAGGTTTATTTCTGTTAAGTCAATAGAAAAGGTTAACTGTTTTCTTCATAACTGGCAATTTAAAAAGTCAAGATCACTTTATTCATGACTGTAAAGATATAAATCCATCTTAACAAAACTTTATATTTGTTCATCCTGATTTGGATACCTGAAAATACAGTAAATACTTTCCAAACTCAGTGCTCCAAAGATAACTTCATAAAACAGGCTTCTGCTAGGAAGAGAATCAGCCTATGTTCACTACCACAGCACAGGTTTATCCAACAGCTAGTTTCCTTTCACGGTTTGTTGCTCTTAGGAGAATCTGACAATAAAGTTTAATCCTTAAAAGCTGCCTCAGAAGGTGGCTAGTCTATTATCTAAATGCCATCCAAATTAATGTACTTCTAGGGGCAAAGTTCAAGAGGGTTTTTTAAAGCATCATAAAAAATTACTCAGATAAACAAAAGGCATTAATTTTAATGAAAACTAGTTAGTAAATTCCTTACGCCACATCCTACATTGCTGTGATTCCCTATCACGTGTTTGTAATGGAGATATTGCCTAAAATATTTAGGCACAGAGCAATGAACTTTTATTAATAATATACTTTTCCTTTAGAAATGCTAAAATAAATCAAGTTGACTATTACACTTGAGAGCATTGTATGATCTAATAGCAAACTCTGCAGCTAAGTCCTGCCATGGCAGTGACCAGACTAAGCACCAATGAGAAAGAAGAGAAAACATTCATGTTCCTGGAAAAAGTTTGCAGAAAAATAGAAGTATTTTTTTAATGCATCTTAGAAGCCTATTGCCCACTCCACCCCCTCAAGTAAGCCAATGAAAACTGTGCCAGCCCATTCAGTAGCCACAAACAGGACTCTAAGCTTGAAGGCAGAAATGGGTGTGGGGGGTGGGGTGGGGGAACAGAGTGAGGGATGTCATAGACTGGCTCGTTCTAACTATGGATAGAAGAAGGAACAGCATGAATAGTCCTTGCAAGAAAGACAATTTTGCTTACCATGTCTTCTATGGATGGGGCTTTCAAAACTTTTTCAGGCAGCAAAACAAACACTCCTGATGTAGAAAGGTGGGGCTTTTGAATATCAGCTGACAGGCCCCATCTTTAATGCTGTACTTCAAAAAATTGCTATGGATGCTTCTGAAGAGTAGTAAATAGATGATTGAGTGCATTTGAGATATGTTTGGGGGAAAGAGTGTCTCCCAAGCACTTTGCTGAGTTTCTTTTCTTTTCTTTTCTTTTCTTTTCTTTTCTTTTCTTTTCTTTTCTTTCTTTTTTTTTGGCAATGGACTTTGAGGGGAAAAAAACCTCCAAAAAACCCCCAAACTGGAATGCATTCAGCTATTTGCTGCTGCTCAACATTGCTTTTCATTGCTTTTTGGGAAAAAGGTCTCCAAAAGGAACTAATGGAGCTGTCATGGTAGTAAGCATTTAGTTTTGTAGTCAGAGGCTACTCTCACATGCATCTTCATTACATACAAACAACACTAAAAGCTATAAAACTGTCAGGAAGACTCAGCTTTGGAGAGAGCTATCAGAGTTATTGTGAAGGTCTCAATGAACTTTTCAGAGATTCGGCCACACTATTGTTTTACTTACACTCTTTAAATTCTCTCTACATTGTTTTCTCTGTACAAGAATAAAACCCATTTCATCAATCTATTGGAATTTAGGGGCACATGCATTTACAAGGTACACAACCAAACTTCTTCTCTTTCAATTATGAAAAAACTCATATAAATGTATTCCAAGTAATTGCACAATAATATTGAAAAATAACTTAGCAAACAAATAATTTACTCGCAAAAGATCAGTGCATAAATTAAGAACAGGAAATAGAGAAAAGCAAGTGAAATAAGACAAGTAAATACAGGCAGTCCTTGACTTACAACCATTCATTTAGTAATGATTCAAAGTTACAATGCCACTGGGCCTTGCACTTATAACCATCGCAGCATGCCCGGATCAAAATTTGAGCACTTGATCACTGGCATATATATACAACTGTTGTAACATCCCAGTGTCATGATCTTTCATGACTTTTCCAGTTGGTTTCCAACAGACGAAGTCAATGGGGGAAAGCTGAGTTTGCTTACAAGCTAGGTGATTCACTTAATAACCGTGGCAAAAAAGGTCATAAAATCAGGCACAGCTCACTTAACATCAGCCTTGCTTAACAACAAAAATTCTGGTATCAATTGTGGTACTAAATCAAGGACTACGTGAACTTGTCTTCAATCTGCTTTCTCCCAAATTACCCATGGCCCTGATTTACACTATCCACTCCTTGTTTATTTATTCTTTAAGCAAATGATCTTATTTGTAATATTCACTATTGGATTTTAAAGTGAACACAAAATCTGTCAGTCACATCACAGCAAGTGGCATAAACATTTTTTTAAGAGAGCAATAAAACGGCTGAATCCCTGGGCCATCCCTCAATTAGATTGAATAAGGAAAGAAATCCATAATGGACATAAACAAATTCAGAACAATGTATGAGAGAGAGCTTCATTATGTAAGATATATTAGCATATATTTGAATATTCAGATTCATATCCTATATCTATCACATTGATTGTGGGATTCAGATAACAATCAACACTAGTCTTGGAAACTTATTGTACAGAAGAATATTTTTGGTCATTATTAATTTTATTGTAGAATAAATTTCATTGCTGTGCTCAGCTAGTTAAAATGTATTTTGTTCACCTTGGGGCACAGCACTAGCCTTTATATTTTCTTTTACTGACTTTTTCCTCATTTTTAAAATTTAATTTAAACTTAGAAGTTAATCACAGCTCTGAGGTTAAAAGGATCTGCAGAAATAACTGGCTATTCTGCTTCTTCACCAATAAGAGAATCAAGAGAGATAGAATCAACGGACTGAACTATCCAGTTATACATACTAGATTTAGTTCTTAGTTCTTTAGACTAGAAGGGGATAAAATTAAATAGGGATGATGAAATTCCAGGCTCCACGATATTTTAAAAATCTATTTCATTGGGTAAATATTAACAAGTTCAGAGATACCAATGATGATGCTTAAGGAATCTCTTGTAGAAGGTAAAAAATGATAATACAAAAGCCAGACAGATGTGTGCTCTGTTCTCCATCCCACCTTGACTCTATACATATACAACCCCTTAGGTTAGCTCATCCAATAGTGCCAATGCAATGCAAATAGTTTAAGAAATACAGGTAGTCCTTGACTTATGACTACAATTGAGCCCAAAATTTCTGTTGCAAAGCAAGAAAGTTGTTAGGTGAATTTTGCCCCATTGTATGACCTTGCTTGCCAAAGTTGTTAAGTGAATCACTGCAGTTCAAAAGTTAATAACAGAGCTGTAAGTGAATTTAGCTTCCCAATTGACTTTGCTTGTCAGAAGATCGCAAAAGTTTATCACCTGACCCCGAAATACTGCAACCATCATAAATATGAACCAATTACCAAGCCCCCAAATTTTGATATGACCACAGGGATTCTGCAATGGTCCTAAATGTGACCATTTAGTTGCCGGTTGATTTCCGGGTGCGTTTCAAGGTGTTGGTAATCACCTTTAAAGCGCTCCATGGCTTAGGACCAGGGTACTTACGGGACCGCCTTCTGCCACCTATTGCCTCCCACCGGCCGGTTCGCTCCCACAGAGAGGACCTCCTCAGGGTGCCGTCAGCCAGACAGTGCCGGCTGGCGACCCCCAGGAGGAGAGCATTCTCTGTGGTAGCCCCCACCCTCTGGAACGATCTCCCTCCAGACCTGAGGACTATCGCCGACCTCCGGTCCTTTCGTCGGGCTTTGAAGACTCATCTCTTCCAACTTGCCGGACTTGCCTGATCCCTCCTATTTTTAAATATTTTAAATGCTTTTAAATTTTTAGAGTCTTAGAGTTTTTATTCAGTTTATATTTTCAGCCTAAATTTATATTGATTTTAGTACGTTTTAACTTATTGTATTGTATTGGTTTTAAATTGGCTGTTCACCGCCCTGAGTCCGGAAGGAGAAGGGCGGTATAGAAATTTAATAAATAAATAAATAAATAAATAAATAAATAAATAAATAAATAAATAAATAAATAAATAAAAAGGCACAAGTTACTTTTTTCAGTGATATTATAACTTCAAACAGTCACTAAATGTGCCTTCATAAATAGAGGACTTACCTGCAGTAGAAGTTGTAAAAGACTTTATTTTGTTGGTCTGCAAAATCCACAGGGATTATGACTACAATCATGAAAAAAGAGGCACTTGCTTTCTGGGGAAAGCAAATGCCTTCCCCAGCATTTAAGTCTAAAGACATTGCATTGTCAACAAACTTATGAATTGCCAAGGCCATACCAATAAAAATATATGATTGTAAAACCAAAACAAAAATCAATGCCTTTGAACTGTGTTACTAGATAAAGTTGTTGATAGTAACTTTGTCAGCAACAGGGATATATAATTAAATATATATTTAATATTTTGTGTGTGTGTGTGTGTGTGTGTTCTGAGGTTTTCGCGGGTGTTTGCATGTAGGTCTTTGGTTATTCGGGTCTTTTCCCGTGTAAAATTGGAAGTGTCTTGGCGATGTTTCGACGAAGTCTCATTCGTCATCTTCAGGCTGGTGTTCTCGGCTTTGTCCTTCCATAAATATATACACATATACATATACATATACATATACATATACATATAATGTATAAATATATATTTATATATATACATAACATATATTAGATGGAATAAAACCAGCCAGATTACCAGAAGCATTAATGCTAAAGCTTAAATATTTTGGACAGATAAAGCAGAAGCAATCATCTTTGTAGAAGAATATTTTTGCAAAATATTTTTGAGGGGGAAAAAACCCCAAAGGCAGTAGAAAAAGAGATGGCTAGATACTATGCTGCAGGGGTGGATTCTACGTATCTTTATTACCGGTTTGCAACGGGGCCGCGCGCAAGTGCTTCTGTACATGCAAAGAAGCTCCTGCGCATGCACAGAAGCTTCCTGATGATGTTGGGGTTGGGGGCGGGGCCTCCCGCCGGTTTTAACTGGGGGCAACCCACCACTGCTGTGCTGATATTATAAGCATGAAACTTTAAAAATAAAAAACTCAAATTAGGAGAATCCTGGTGAATTGTGGTATGTTAGGTCATGAAGAGTTAGAAGCAACTGAATGACTGAACATATTCTCAACATTAAATTATTTAATATCAGTGTTAAATAACATAGATATTTGTGGAAGGAATACAAGGGAGTCTCGCAACAGAGGGAAACAGGCTAAAACACCAAACTTTGTCTTTTCTGACTAAGACAAAGCTGTGAAGATGCACTGTGATCTCATTTAGCCTCTTACTGAACTCCCTACTGAAAGATTTGTTACAGCTTTCATTTATCCAATGTTAACTTGTGTATCCGTTCAGGATTTCTACTTCTTCCTTTACTGCATGTCACGTGTCGCAGCTTTTTTCAAAGCTACTGATATATCCATCTGTATCATCTCTGTCCATCTGCTTGCTCACCTGCCTATCACACATCCAATAAAATAGGAATGTGCAAAAGTCATAATTTTGGTTATCCAGTTTCCGGGATGCCTCAAAATACCCCCAATACAGTGGATTTATTTCTAGAACCCCTGGAATAACATGATCTATGAGGAGATTCACATAGAGGGAAAATATTAGAGTTTAGCAAAATATTCCATTTCTGATTCAGCAAGTGAACCCCTCCCTGTAATAGTATCTTTTCAAAACATTCACTGTATTCTTGAGCGCATGAAAAAAAAAAAGAATGGTGGCCTTGTAAAAAAAATAATAATGGGAAAGAAGATTTTTAACAAAACAATAATTGTTTTCTATAAATCTAGTGGGATGCAAAGAGCAAAGAGCAATGTAAATCAAATCCATTTTACTGCCTGGCTTTTCAGAGCACATTTCTATTTTGACAATTTTTTTCTTGGCAAATTTCTGATCTATACAAATGTGATTTAGAACAGGGCAATCAAGAAATTGGTAACAGAAGTCATTTTTTTTTTTTACAGTAAAAGACTTTTGAGTGGCAATTGTTTGGTCAAATGACTAGACAAAACAGATCCTTCACCCCCCCCAAAGGCACACACAAAAATACAAAATTGGGCTGTTTTCTAAAAATGAACAAGACAACCAAAGTTCTTAGTTTTTCTTTTGTTAAGAACAGTAAGATTGGGACTCTGAAAATACTGTTTCGTGGCTGCATTTCTTAAGAATGTTGCAAATTTCACATGTCAAGCAGTCATTCTGAGAAATGTCACAAAAAAACAGTTTCTCTAAAACAGAGGTGAGTTTCAGTAGGTTCTGACCAGTTCTGGAGAACCAGTAGCAGAAATTCTGAGTAGTTCGGAGAACAGGTAGTAAAAATTCTGACTGGCCCCGGCCCCATGTATTCTCTGCTCCCGAGTCCCAGCTGATCGGGAGGAAATGGAGATTTTGCAGTAACCGTCCCTGCCACACCCACCAAGCCACACCCACAGAACCAGTAGTAAAAAAATTTGAAACCCACCACTGCTCTTAATGTACTTAATGCTGTTACTGGTGCAAAGACATTTTTAAAAAATAGCTTTGATTCTTCCATCCATTTTCCAAAATAAATAGGAGTTTTAAAAGATATCGGGAAAGACTAACAGAAATGGGAAGGCATCTTTGCTAGAATGCCGGGGCAGTGAAATTACAAAACTCCTTTCTGCACAGTCCCTGAATAATATTTTTTTACAGCCCTAAATAGAAGAGCTTCTTCTGTTTATATGTGGAAGTGAGATTTATTGAGAGCTGCTAAAGAAAAAAGGCTGGGGAACTACACTACCATCATTTGCTATTCTGCTCCCGAATACAGTATTCTTTCAATCTTCATGAGCAGATTTTCAGGATTCCCTGTGGAAATAATTTCTCCCCTTTCACCTGTAAATACTTCCAGTGCAAAAGTGCTTGTTTATATTTCCTTACAGGAAGTCCTCAATTTACAACTATTCCTTTAGCAACTGAAGTTACAAAAGCACTGAAATCTGTGATTAATGCTGGGTCTTCACACTTATGACCATTGTAGGATCCTCACAGTCATGAGATGAGAATTCAAGCACTCGGCAACTGGCATATATTTACAATGGTTGCAGCACCCCGAGATCATGTCATCACCATTTGCAACCTTCCCAGCCAGTTTCCAACAAAGTCTATGGGAAAGCCAGATTTCTTTAATGGCTGAATGACTCACTTAAAAACTGCAGTGATTGATTCATTTAACAACCACAGCAGAAATGTCATAAAATCAGTTGTGACTCACTTAATAACCAACCTGCTTAGGGATAGAACTTTTGGTCCCACCTATATCATAAGTTGAGTATTATCTGTACTGAATTATTTTTAATAACAAGGTCAAATATCTTTATAGGAACAGATGCAATATATCAGTTAGGAAAAAGAAGAAAGATATGGCAACTACTACAACCTTATTAGTATTCCATAGTCATGTCTAATCGCATCCTTGTAACTTGTTTGCTTAGATTGCAGCTCCTAGACTTTAATCACACTAACTATATAACTTTGTAAAATCTAGCTCTGGCTTAACTTGGATCGGGCTGGGTTCTACTTACCTTTACTACCAGTTTGCAATGGGATCACATGCACTAGCTTGCTTTGCTCACGGGCCTTGCTTCTGCACATGCGCCTTGCTTCTGCACATGCACAGAAGCTTCTGCGCACACGCAGGTCTCCAATGATGATATCCGGGGCGGTGCGCAGTGGGCAGGGCCTCCCACTGGTTTTACTACCGGTTCTTGCAAACCGATCCAAACGGGAGGCAACCCACCACTGACCTGGATCCTATGGTATATGAATGCTAAGTGTTTACAAAGAAATTTTTCATCATACTTACTTCCTTCCTGCTTAGGATTCAAGCCAATATCTTCATGCCAGCTTTTCACTGTTGTACTAACAATAACATGAAGACATGGCCCATTCAAAAGCAAAAAAAAAAAAAAACAACTATGTTTTTTGAACATTTTAATTTCTAAATATTTTAAATAATTGAACGGGCTTTCTTATAAAATCAGGGATGGAAATATAGCATAATATCATATTTTTGTGGAAACTGTAGACATTCAAAAATTTAGTACTTTTTGCACATACACTTGACAAGCATAGAAAAGTTAATAGATCACCAAGTATTTTAGGAATGCTACCATGGACCATGCTAATAAACAATACACTATTAAATTAGCAAGTCATCTATATAATTTTAACAATAGCATCTAGAATTGTCTCTAAAGTTAGACCCATGCTAGCTTTAGAGACTTCTAAAACTTCTAGGCAAATTTCCAATATTCGAGGCCCGTAGTTTAAAAAAAAAATTAAAAGATTGCAATATGCAAAAACAAAATAAGGCATACGTGCAAGCACCCAATCCTATACAAATTCCATGTAATATACAATTTGATCCTTGTTTAACATTGAACATTCCAATGCCTAAACTTAATGCCACTTTGAAGGTTGAGGTCTACTAAATAGCCCTTGTGTCCCTCCCACCCATACTATACACTTGAGATCATCCCCTCTGATCTCAAGCAGTCAAGGAGCCATAGCAGAAGGATCACTATCAGCAATTATAAAAACGAAGTTATGTAATTATTTTATTTGCACTAATAAACTTTTTCTGTAAAATATATAATGTTTAATACTTCTGAATGGCAAAGACAAAATCAAAAAGATGCATTATATTATAGACAGATCCAGAAGAAATCCTGATGAGGCCCTGGGGTTAGTGAGCTAATGGACCTTCATACTATCACTAAGTACATACTACCATGTACAATTCATTAAAAAATATGGGCTAATTACTATTTCTAAATCTATTCTACCTCCCCATAATGCTGTGAGGATAAAATCATAGACTTCTATCTCTTAGAAGTAAAATATATAAATATAATAACATAGTGTTATGCTTTGTTTTTTTAAAAAAAGGATTAAATGCAGTATATCTGAAAAAAAGCATGTTTTTACTGTGCTATTCAAGTTAGGCTTCTCTTATATTAAAATAGCCAGCTGTGTAATTAATTTTGCCTTCCACTGTACACACACTTCCACGAATGTGCAGTAGAAATAGATGCATCTACTAATTCACTTGGATGTCTGCTGGCATCTTTGCCGACTCAGAGAATCAGCAGCTATCAGGTTTCCTATACCACACAGTAGGTAGGTCAAATTCAGACAGGGAAGAGGGCTGGAAGTCTGCCCATGTTCTACAAATGGATGGGCTAAAAGGCATAGGAGGAGAAAAGAAGAGAAAATGTAAAAGAGCAGATTTTTTTTTTAAAAAAATAGGCAAATTGTCTCAGTGGCAGAAGAAAATCGATGCTGGTGTTGTCAATGGTCAGAACAGAACAGATCAGCTATTTCAACAACTGAGCATGTCTGTTATGGCTCCGTAGACTGGTTGAAATGAAGAGGACGAAAAAGTAGACTCAGGGTCTTCTAGGGAAAATAGTGCTGGAGGGGGTTTAACCCAATGATTTCTCTGTGACTGAGGCATATTCAGCAAGACCCCAGGGCTGCATGCCTGCACCTTTTTATGGCCTTTCAGAGGTTGAGATTCATCTACTTAGTTCCAAACAGAGGCATGCGTTAATAATACAACAGCAGAAGGCTGAGTTCCACAAGTCAGGTGGGCTCTAATGAGCAAGGTCCCTTAGCTGTATATTTGTTCAGCTTGGCTTATTTATTGGTCTCCCTGAGAGAAAATGCTGAGAACAACTTTTCAAGACTCAGCTCTGTTGAGTTTACCTCATCATGTCACCAGTTCCGGATTCCATCTCACTGTGTCCCTTGTCTTGTCCCTTGGATATGTCACTTGTTTATTTACTGGATTTCTGGTCTCAACCTGTGCCAAGCCTTTGACTAAGTTAGGTTTAAAAGGACACTTTGCTTCTGAAGATACTGCTTCAGACTTTATATATCTCTGGACCGTGGCAGGCATCCAAGCTTGCTATCTTGTTGGCTGGCAGCCAGCAGGGCTGGGCCAGGAAAAAATGAAGTGCTATGCCCGCGTGCCAGAAATTGGGCTCCAGAGGTGGCTCAGGAGTTGAGCAGAAGAACTCTGACCCTAGTTGGATAACAAACAAGGCCAATCTGCTAGGCACAAGCCCTTGGTGACTGATGAAAGCAGCCAGTGGAACCAGAAGGTGCCAGCAGTAACCACAAATCCTGTCAAGGAGCCTGGACAACTTTAAAACTCTGAGCCACGATCAGGAGCCTTTGAATGGGTTATTGGGGATGTGCCAGATGAAATTGGGCAGGTGGGGATGAGAGACTAGATGAAGATAAAGGTGCTCTACAGAAAGAGGGGGGTGGGTGGAACTGATACTGGTAACAGCTGTGGAAATAAGTAGGGTGAATTCTCCAGAATGATTTTATTAAGAAGGAAAGCGGGAAAGAAGATTTAATGGTTGCTGAGTTGATAGAGCTTATCTAAGTGGCTTGTTGCCAAATCATCAGGTTTAAGTTAGGTGGGCATTCTGAATAAGGAATTGTCAAATTTAGAGAGATGAAGGGAATTGAACTTGGAGATAGCTCTATAGGCATAGGGACCAAGGGACACACAATTATTGGCAGATCTTGTGGAGATATAGAAGACTGTGTCAGATTGTGATGGTGACAGATAGGGGAAGGTATATTGAAAGGCACTAAGCAGGCCTTCCCAGCAGTCTGTTGCAGCTTACTGATTCCACTCCAAAGTCCAGGCGATCAGATTGATGGAAGCTTTGAAATTGTCACTCATAAATGCCAGGTTCATATGTGACAAAATCTCATGAAGGCACAAGTGGACCTGAATGTGTGATGAAAACCTGGTTCTATATTGCCGTCTCTGAGACCTACCTAGATTATCATTGGGGACAAGAAATATAAATGGGAACAATTTAAATTTAATTTTTACCTTGGACTAGCTGTATTGAGATTATAAAAAAAAAATTCCGTTGAGTCCATTGTTATAGTTAATTCACTTACTGGTTTACCTGAAACTAAGCACTACACTGGAAAATGTGAATTATTTTGTTAGGCTTTTTTGTTTGTTTGTTTTTTGGTATCTCTATCCACTCCTAGCTTTCTACTAGGATCCAGATGATGCTTGAAAAAGGAACTGCTTAGGAACACCCCCCCCCCCAAAAAAAAAAAAGAACACTATATTCTGTTTGCAATGAAGAATATCACCGCAACCTAAATTACCCATCCCAATTTGGGAACATGATGTAGTTGTCAACATCTCAGTGTATCTCAAATTGCAATCCCCAAATGTTACGAATTCAGCAATATGGCAGTACATTTATTGTTCTACCTACTGGTTTGGAATGTATGTGCTGCTGCTAATTTCAAAAGCAATAATCATTATCTAAAATGAATCAAGATAACTTTCTGCAGACAAATAATCACTCTGTATTCATCTATATGGTTAGCATTGCCATTCATGGCTGTGACTATCAGATAAATACATAGAAAGGAAGAACAGCTTCTTTCTCTGGTTAGAAAGAATAATGGCCTATATTTTTAATGTATCTTAGGTTTCAGAAAGTTGAAAGATTTGTTCTTTATTTTGAAATTGTGGCTAAATAGTTTTTCTCTAAAGATATAGGGTGGATTTTGCATTTTTAGATTTTTTTTAAAATAGCCAAATAGTTTTGAAATATCCTTCTTATAAACCTCCAAGGCACATACAACATTTTTGTTAAGAGGGCAATGGTTGAATTTATAGATAGAGGTTAGTTTAATATACTTTACTTTCCTATTTTATAATAATGCATTGTAACAGGCTGCACAAAAATACATATTTCATTTTGGCATAATACGTAAACCAGTTCTTGAAATTTGTTAGGCCAGAAAAAAGTAATTTACATGGTGAAACTAACTAATTTCACAAAAATAATTCAAAGATGGCACTTGGCTTAATCTTTGAAGGTTATACTGGTTTAATTAAATAACAAGCAATTTAACATTGGAGAAAAAAACATGAGTGCATTAAATTGCATTGCATTAGTATAAAATTGTTATGTTTAACTATGAGTAATTGCCATGTGGATGACATGTGTGAATACATGCTTAGCAATATACAACCATCAAAACCTCTGCATGCTTAGATGTAAATATATGTATCTGTACAGTTGTTTGTAGATAAATATAAATATGTATTCTGCACAAATTGCCCTGAAACATCAGGATGAAAGAAACAATGCAACTTGTTGACTACTTAAAGTAAATTTGGTGGTATGTTTTATGGCAATCAAGTTCTTTCAGTCAGACTACCCAAACCAAAAAAGAAAGGGGGGAAAAATCCCACATTGTTTGCAATAATCTGGAAGGAAATTTAGTATATATTCACATCCTTCTCTGTTTTTCAGCTAGATTAAGCTGTTGTCTTCACAATTGCCTCCCAGCTGCTGTGACTCGCAAAAACAACAGACCCAGCTCTGTTGTCTGCAGAAAGCCTGGATTGTTATGAGTAAGTTTATTGCAGGCACATGAGTGTGTTAAGACTTTAAAATACGCTCAAATGTCATGTGCACACCCAATGACGGGGAAGAATAATTATGAAAAAACAAGAATTCTATGTCTATGAACCAGTGTCAGACAAAACGGGCCATTCATTGTATCCCTTTGGGAATACTCAAGAGCTCCAGCCAGAAAACAAAAAAGGCGCTTTTTTCTGCTGTAGGCTGAATGCTTAACTTTGCCATCTTAGCCCTAAGAAAACATGCCTCCTCCCCCCTCCATTTGCTAAATACTAGCTGGTTCCACACAGTAAAATGTATTAATGCCCCCTTTTTTTCCAGCAGGCCCTCTTGTGTAGGCTGGGGCTGATGGAGAGTCAACACAAAGACAAAACAGTTTGTTTAATGTCCTTTTCTTTTCCTCCCAAGAAGTAACAGTCCAATATTCAAGAGCAGTTTGAAAATCACTTAGAAACAGAGGTTGTATTCTAAAGCAGATCTCCTTGTACTGCTATTAATGCTTTTAACAGGTAACAACAGCTGTCTGCCACTACACTTGAGATTCTCAAGGATGTATAAGAAGCTACTAAGAAGTAGGAATGTGTGCAGTTGTTAAAGGTCATTATCTACTTCATAGAAAAGCCCAATTCATTACTCTATCATTTTCAAATTTCAGTGCTTGTAAAGTAATCATAACGTGCCTGTTTTTCATAGGCCAGAGATTCTGCATAGGTTTTTCTTGCACTCAAAATAGCATATTACCTAAATACCTATTACCCATCTTTTCTGGTCTTATTCCTCCCTCTGCTCCTTTTCTCACACCCTATCTACTTCTTTTGAATTGAGGAATTTGTTTTCATAAATTCAAAAAGACATCTTGCTTTACAGATTGATTCTGAGATGTGGAGTTTCCAAAAGGGATGCTCTTACCATTCTTTTGTATTCTACTGAGGATTTTTAGTAGCATTGTGATCATTAACACATAAATAGATAGACAGACAGACAGGCAGACAGACAGACAGACAGACAGATAGCTACGCAGTGGCTCAAAGGCTAAGACGCTGAGCTTGTCGATCGAAAGGTCAGCAGTTCAGCGGATTGAATCCTTAGTGCCGTGTAACGGGGTGAGCTCCCGTTACTTGTCCCAGCTTTTGCCAACCTAGCAGTTCGAAAGCACGTAAAAAATGCAAGTAGAAAAATAGGGACCATCTTTGGTGGGAAGGTAAAAGTGTTCTGTGCTCCTTTGGTGTTTAGTCATGCTGGCCACATGACCATGGAGATGTCTTCGGACAGCGCTGGCTGTTCGGCTATGAAATGGAGATGAGTTTCCCCTAGAGTCGGGAACAACTAGCATATATGTGCAAAGGAAACCTTTACCTTTACCTTTTAGATAAGTCTGACAGTTTTGTATTGAGAACAATAACCATCTTTCTTTGTTTTACCTCATATATATTATTCTACTACATATTATATGCATGGGTAATCTGCAGAAAAGATTTCCTATATCTAGAAAGAATTTATGTTTTGCACAAATTTGCTTTTGTGTACCCTTGGTTAACTTACAAAAAATTACAGTACAAAGAAACTCAATCACCAAAAGTAGCACCTTCTCTTCACTCCAAGCCACCCTGTCAAAGATAAACACACCAGTTTGAGTAGTTTCAAGGCCTGACCCTTCTTTGAAATCCAAGGAGAGCAATTTTTAGATATTTACAAACATGCTCCCAATCAGTTAAAAAATTCAGCGCTGCCTTCAAATCCAGAAAGCAGTGAGACATTCTATTAGGCATGCATTTGTTTTAACAATCCAACAACATCACCATTTCTCATTCATCCACTTAGCTTAATTTTCCTACCATCGCTTTCATTGCTGAGGTTGTCTCTATTAAGTCATTTTTTGTGCATCATTAACTTTTAACTAGGCATCGATAGCTTTATTGTTTAAATTGTGTATGATTTTATTTAACGTCAGCATTTCTTCTGGCTCTTGACAAGAAGTCACATTTTATAACTAATTAAATTGATCCCAGGGAAGCAAGAGCCACTAAACAGAATTATTTGTACCCAAGTGTCAATATATTAAATCAAAGGGCTAATGAGTTGGGTCACTGCTTCTTTTATTTGAAGGCAATAGAAGAACGGGATTCATATCATCCACTATTTTCTGCTTTAACAATCAATTTTATCTCATCCAAAAAGGGATCCAATTAATAAATTTGAGTCTAGCGGTGAATAATATGATTTAAGACTATTTTAGAAGTTATATAAATGCTAATGTTATATTAAGCAGAGGAGGGAGAATTCTCTACTGATGTCCAAAAGCATACATCTCTCTTTACCTTTTGACAAGATTTCTCCTGCCACAGCATAGTGATAGACAGATATGGATATACATATTGAGATAAAAGGTAAAGTTTTGTCAATACACAGCTTTAGGATCTCTTTCAGTTTTCAACCAATTTCATTATAAAGGAAAAACGTTCGCCTCTTGCAACTGACAATACTGCCTAACGAAAGTGATTAAGAAATGAGTAAATTTGCCCTGTCAGCCTTTCCTATGGTTCTTGCAGCTGCTGAGTAATATTTTGCTTTGACTATTTACATCTGGCCACTTCTTTTAAAAATCATCACCTAATAATTTAGACCACTCAGTATTAGTCACAGCTGAGCTTCCTTTGACTAAATGTCTTTGCATGGCATAACAGAAAGCTATCATTTTTAAACTTGTCTTCAGCTCATCAAATGAATTTCAAATGACCATACTCGTGTCATTTAGAAGACCACAACCCAACTTCACACTCCCTCCCTCCACAAGGAAAACCCTAGCAGAGAACATTATGTTTCAGGCAAGTGTCCACATCCTGTAATTTATTTAAGACTTCCTTCTAACATATTGATGAACAATTCTTGGACTTTTTTATTTCAACCAAGATAGTCCCAAAATAGTACTTCAGAAAAGTAATGGGCAAATAAACAAGGCTTACAGTCATGCAATCCTTTGCAAAGAAGGACTATCAGTCTTCCTACTTGAGCCATAATACAGGATATAGGATGTTAGGAAAATTATTTCTTTCTTCAATGTCTGGCTTTTTCACAATCCATGACACAGCTTTATAGATCCATTTGAGAATCTTTATAGTTAAACATTCAAATCTAGGGGAAGGATCTAGGAGATAGGAAAAGACTCACAAATCATCAGTATTCTTGCTATTTTTCTTGATATCAAATGTCGAGCAAGAATATCAATGGAACAAGAATATCAGTGGAACAACTTGCCTCTAGAGGCGGTGAATGCTCCAACACTGCAAGTTTTTAACAAGAGATTGGATAACCATTTGTCTGAAGTGGTGTAGGGTTCCTGCCTAAGCAGGGGGTTGGACTAGAAGACCTCCAAGGTCCCTTCCAACTCTGTTATTATATAATTCTATAATAACCAGATAATATTTGGCTCTCTGAGAGATAATTTCAAGGGATCACACTGTATGTGTATGCACACACACTCACACACACATTAGGCAATCTTGTGTTCATTAACATCTTAAAAATTATATTTAACATTAATAAATTTTTCTTTATTTTATAAGTTTATCTAAATGTTAACAATTTCCAGTTTTCATTGTATAAAAATCACTAATTCAGTTATTATCTAGCTTCTGTAATGTATTATTCATATTTTATAATGCAATAAAATAATTAACTTGGGGAAAAGATTTCAATAAATTAATTTTTATCAAAATGTTTTATACAAAAAGACTGACTATATAAAACTTTGCCATCAAGACAAATTTTGATATCAAAATGATTTTTTCCCCAAATGCAGCTATTTTTTCCTGTTCCCAACTTCACCCCATCAGTGCACTGAAAGTACATTTAACTTGCAAGTAGTATTTAGCTTTCTCAACTGAACTGCTGATCGAAACATAAAATCATTCAAACTTTTGAGTTATATATTGAAATAAAGCTTGCTTGCAACTGGATCTTTCTGGGGTGAGAAGACATCTAAGAATGATTTACCAATCCTCATACGTAATTGAGGATTGAGGATTCCAACTAAGTGTTGGAAAGACTTGAAGTGAAAACCTTCATAAATGAGAGTTATTTATTACTTTTAAAAATGGCATAAGAAGATACCTGCTGGAGCACACCAGCATTTTGTTTTCTACACTGGACATCTAAATCTCTCTGGGTTGCCCATAATCAGGAGATGGAGAAGAAGAAGAAAGCCTTTCTCCAATGTCCAAAAATTGACATTTGGGAGAGGTATGCTGCCCCCAAGAAGGACATAACATTGAGCCTTTAAGACTTGATTGCATCCAGTCTCCCAAGAATGTATCTATTTCACTCCCAAGAATTTATCTATTTTGCTTTCCAAATTTTCCAAATTAGTTGTCATCTTAATTATCAGCTGTGTGAAAAAGTACATTTGATAAAGTTTGACCAGTGACTGTGATATAATATTGAATTAGCATTTGGGTGCCATGCAGGTCAACAAGAAACATCTAAATATCTTGGAGTAAAGTGCGGCTTAGACTGGATGTTGGGGATGGAAAAATAATAAGTGAGCCGTTAAGGGGGAAGAAATGAAGAAGCTATTAAAGCGGACTGGAAGGAAAAATTATCTAGCCCTGAGAAAGAATATTGTATGTGAGAAAGAAATTCAAAATAATCCTGCCTTGACTTTGCTTAATATAAACTAGGACAGGGAGAAACCTGGGCAGGATTTCAAAATTCTGTTATTTTACCTTAATATAGCAAAACCCATTCCCTGAATCCTTGCTATGCTGTAACTTGGCCTTCCTTCCCTGGAAGACTGACCCACAGTGAGTTGGGTATCCTTTCCCTACCTAAAACAAAACGTTCAAATTGGTACAGTATGTATAATGTTGACAAATTATGATATCCAGATTTAGTTAGGGATTTAGAACTCCAGTAGTACATTAAAATAATTGCTAGGGATATGTTGGGATATAACTATGTAACAGAAGGTGAAAATAATAAACAACTGTTTTGAAGTTTGAAACAAGCAAGGCAGCTGTGTGGATTTTAAATGGTCTACAAAGCCTTGCAGGACTTGAGGTTTTTTTTTTAAAAAAATAACTTGTTTTAAAATAAATGCAAAAATTGAAAATGAATCTTTAATAGCCACATTATTTAAAAGTCCTAATTGTGTCTGTTATTTCCTTTTATTTTAAATCTGTGAGCCTCCAGTAAACTAAAACTGAAAGATCATTTTGCTCTCGTGAATTCATTTTAACACATAACAAACAGAAGAGAGATTTTTTTTCAGTCCATTTGTGTTAATAGGAAAAATAATATTATTTTATGCTTAGCTTGTTTTGTAAAAACATGAAGAGAGAGACTTTTCAAGATATTTTCCTTTGCAAGATCTCGTTTACTCACACACATCTGCAATGTTGTAAATGTAATTAAATCTTGTCTATCGTGTTATACCTCTCATTTTAAATTATAGTCAGACTTTGCATTCAATTTGCTTAATGCTTTGATATCTCTGCATTAAATTACATATATCTTAGCCAAATTATAACCATTCTTATATCTTTGCCAATATTTTACTGTTCTGTATGAAATTTTCCAAGCTCGGGTTCCATGTCATGCTTTTTTTTTTAATGCTAAGATTGTTTTAAAGAAAAAAAAAGTTTAATGAAAAATAATATGCTTGCAGAGACTTTTCTTTTTTAGAAGTTTAGTATTTTGAGGCTTTGCGCTAAGAAGAACCTGAAAGGAAAGGGAGAAAAAATTGGCAAGGAAATAAATTTATGAAAGAGAGAATAGCCTTTTTTTATCCCTATGGCTAGTCAAGACAATTTTGTTAAAAGGCTGCCAGTTCCACAATAGTCTTTATTTCTAAAGGGCTTTTATTCAATTACTATAAAATATATTAAAGTTACATGTATTTAAACATGCATGCCATAACATCCACCTAAAACATGATTCACATATCAGGTTACATAGGTATTATGGTATATGGAAACATAAAGGCCATATATACACTATACAACGTAACATACAAGGAATTATAATCCATCTGCACATCTGTACATTCCACCACTTCCCATATTTCTGCTTCAGAGTTACACCAGAAAGGTGAGAAGATACAAAATTCAAAATATCACACTAACCTAAAAGGAAACAATCTATGTTATGCATAAAATACTATGTGTGAACCAAGCTACACATTTACGTTGACACATAGAGGCTCTACAGCTTGCCAAAATTGGGCCTAATCCTTTCTCAGCTTTGACCAGGTTATATTTTCAAAAGAAAATGTGTTTCACAAAGCTGTTGATTGCCTTATCTTTTGGCTTAATTTTGGTCATGCCTTATAACTTGTGGGCATCTAGTAAGAAATTGACCTTAATTTTTTGAGCTGCTTCTTCCTTGGTCTAGAAGAACTACATTATCTTTGATGTCTAGCCACTGCTTCTTCTTTGCAAAACAAAGCAAATGTCCAAGATAGAAATGACAAAATTTCTGCAAGTGAAAATATGGGTATAGATCTGATAGGAAAAAATTGGTGGTTAAACTTTGAAGATATTCACTAAATACGCTCCATTTGTTTCCACTGTGAAATTGAAATATATATATTTGCCATGGAGCCCACGAAGTTACCCTTAAGAAAATCAGATTTCCCAACCTGGTTTGGATGACTAAAATTAGCTCCATCAGCTTTTTCCATCTGCCCAGTTGAGGGAGGGAGGGAGGGAAGGAGAAAATATATTCAGTTTGCTTACTGTTTCAATATCTGTGCTATAATGTTCAAATAAGCCAAAATTGCATGTAGTTTAGACAAACTATAACAGTATCTATACTTCATAAGAAAAGTAGAAAAATATAGGAAATGGAATACTACAAAGTTTGGACCCCAATAACATTGTATAAGAAAAGCAAGATAATTAATTGTATGATAAAAATCTTAGGTTTAGGAAGTTTGATTTTTGAACTTAAAGAATAATAATTTAAATACTGTATAATGTACATGCCTTACAGAAACAGCAAACACAAAAACATACATTAAAAGAAATTGCTTGCAAAAATATAGATATAACAGGAATATTATTTCAAAATGAAAACTGATGGATACAAAAAAAAAGGACAAAATTAGTTTATTCTTTAAAATACGTGGCGTTATAGAAAACAAATTGTCAAAATCATCCTTTGCTAAATTAAAAGTCTGAAGTGGTATCTTTGGTATAAAAAACATATGCTCCACATCAAGCTGTTAGCTCATATTGCCCAAATGCGGTCATTTATTTAAATATAAATTTTGAGCTTTTTTTGTAATTGTGATTGCTTAGCCATTACAATTTTTCTTAGCTCCTCTAATTTTAGTACCATTTCCACACCCCAAGAACCTATATACAATTCCTTGTAGTATCAATTCTCACAGTGATTTCTACTTCAAAAAAAAAATTCTCAGTGATACTTATTCAAATGCTTTTTTAAAAAAAGAAACATGTTAAATTTAGGAAATGAATGCTTACATAAAAGCTCATTTTCTAAAATCTATACATAATTTCACATCATGCCATGTTAGTGCTCGTATACAACTCAGACTAGCAAATATTTTCACAGTTCTTGGAATATACTTTCATAAAATTCTAATTTTTCAGGAATATAAGGAGGAAATAATCATGAATTAACCATTCCAAATGAGAATCACAACTGTCTCCTAATGAGATGAAAAGTAGCAAGTTTTCTTCTACAGAATAGAAACAATTTTTCAAAAGGAGGATTAATTAGAAAATCTTTTAAGAAATTCATGTTAAACTATTTTTCCTGGATTTTGTTTCAGTACTAAATGCCCTGATAGGCAGGACATAAGACTCCTTAACTTATCAAAAACTGCATATATATCCAAACAAAATTTCATCATGTAGTATCTCTCCTTTGTAACTCTATCTGGAACCTGTACTTCATCAGACATGATAGGCTTTGTCATACAAAGAAAGTATAATGACTACTATGTGGATCTGAAACTGGAAATTGAGACTTTGTTCCTGAAAAATATTAGTGGTAGATACGCATGTTTCTATGTTGGTGGACATATTTTACAGGGTAAAGAGATGTGTAGCATGTACAACAATTCATTCTTAGATCACATCCCCACATGTCCTTAGATTTTAATCTTTGATTTTAACTGATGGGAGGCCAACAATTTTGCTATTATCCAGTATGGTTTTTCCATAACGTGAATGAAGTTTTGGAGGAAAGAGGGGATATACATTTAACAATTAAAATAATATATATTCAGAAGACTATCATCCAAGACGTGATTGGTGTTATGGCAAATAGATGGGCAGGGCTTGAATAAAGTTAAATTTGATTAAATAAATACCTTCTTATTGTGATAATTTCCTACCTATTTGACAATTTTTTCCTTCTGTAACACAAAAAAATTACAATTCAATATAGCTTTGTATCCCACAGTCTTCTTGCTTCCATTTTTACTTCTGATTTCAGGATAGAAAATCTTTTTAAATGATGTGATCAAAAACAGCATTGCTACTACATTTTAGTGATGTAAACTTGCGTTGCTAGAATCCCCAACACATGGATATGGTTTTTCATCCTGCAATGGACCATCACCTATAATCTATTAACTAAGAAGTGGAACTCGGTGCATATGCAAGCCGCTCCTCAAATTATCTTTTCCCCCAGTTTATTTTTAGTTGTTTATTGAATTTATTTAATGCCCATCTTATAGTAAACAACTCTGGGTGGCTTCCAGCATATTAAAACATTAAAAAACCTAACAAATAAATATCTTTAAAGGAGTAAAAATAGAAATCCCAATCAAGATACAGTTAAAAGATAAGGAGGGAGGGAACAGGATGTGCAGAGTTGGGGAGGGAGGTAGAATTGCCCTCGAGTTGCCAATCTTCCTACACTTAAGAGATGGGGGGTTGATGATACAGGATTAACTTTTATCCTCTGCTGTTTTTAGGAAAAACTCCTCCCAATGTGTTTTTTCCCCCATTTAAAAAAATAGCAATTAGACTATACTGACTGAATAAATATAGTTTTATTTATTTAGAAGAAATCTCTTAAAGACTGAAAAAAGGCCATGCCTTTTACTTATAACTGGAAGGAAATGCATGTGCAGAATTCCTCAAATGCTGATTTTGAAGTACAACAGTGGTCTCCCCATCATCACTGCTACACATTCCATATTGTCCTTCTCTCCCCCACCCCACCCAGATTTGTCATTTAAACCATATTCTTGTGAAGTTAAAGTGGCAATTGCATATTAATTAACCTCCATAGGGTCGGGGAGCGAAAGAGAGGAGAAGAAAAATAAATTTAGCTCTTTGGAATCTCCCTTACTTTAAGAAGGATTCCTCCGGGCTTGTAAGGAGCTTTCCCTTTAACCGCCTTTGTTGGGCTTGGAAAAAGTGCACATATGAGAGAAATTAAGCTCTCGTTTTAACAGAGACATGTGCCTGTCAGGACGTAACTAATAAAGTCCCTCAAGGCTACTCAGCTCCTGGAGGCTGCCACTCATTCCGTTAGCAATGCCTACCCTTTGCAGAGTACGAAACCTAATACAGTAAATCATTTCATCTGCTGATTAATATATACCCAAAGCCTTTCCTTGAAGTATTTCTTCTGTTCCCTGCAACTGATGCTGTCAGTGTCCAGAGGAATAATTTTGTACTTGTTTAATTCACCTAGAAATACATTACTTTATGTAGTACGTGGAAATCACCAGATTGTTTTTGTTATTGTTAGCTCCATCAGTAGCTGATTTCTAATTAAAATCTGAAAATAGTAACAATGGTATCTGGAGATTTGATTTTGCTGTTACTGAAGAGAAAGAAGATTGTTGGGGATTTGTTTAAATTATCACTACTATTATCAGATTGCAAATTCCAAAACTTGTGATTTACTATTGAGTTCATAATTATTTTTATTGAACAATAAAAATAACTGAATTAAATTAAGTAAATTATTAACATTTAATTAACTTCCTTGAAGTAGAAAAAAATATGCTTTTAGAAAAGTCAGTCCCATGTCACTAATCAGCTCTTTTTGGAAAATAACTTCTTTGGAATATCTCAGAGACATGCAAACTTTTGAATTATCCAGATTAGACAATTAGAACATCTGATACCGTTGTAGTCCTAAAATCTCCCATTTGATTGCAGACTTCATTAATTAATCCCTGCTAGGAATTGCAAATTTCCTGAGTCATGAGGTAAATTCTCTTATGGCAGGAGTGAGCAACCTGTGGCTGCATGCAACCTTTTGGACCGCTGAAATCCCCTCTGACCATAATTGCTGAATACCAGAGGTGTGGTTTTCCATAATTTTTGATGTAAGCAGGACATGAAATCTATAGAATGTGTCCTAAAATAAAATATAACTATAAACAAACATATGCACACAGATCTGAAAACACTTCCCAAAACCGTAGAGGGAGGATGACATCATCAGGCCCACAAGCTCCTCCATCACCAACCCTAAGCCAGGGAATGATTGTTCACACTCACCTATGGCAAAATAAGTGGCTAAAATACAGAGAACAAATTCCTGTATTGAATGGGCCATTCTTACAATTGGACCAGTAGTGGGTTTCAATTTTTTTTACTACCAATTCTGTGGGCATAGCATGACTTGGTGGCATGGCTTGGTGGGCGTGGCAGGGGAAGGATATTGTAAAATCTCCATTCCCTCTCCAATCCAGGGGAAGGTTACTGCAAAATCTGCATTTCCTCCCAATCATCTGGGACTTGGGAGGCAGAGAATAGATGGGGGCAAGGCCAGTCAGAATTTTTACTACCTGTTCTCCGAACTACTCAAAATTTCCACTACCGGTTCTCCAGAACTGGTCAGAACCTGCTGAAACCCATCTCTGAATTGGACCCTTATAGTACCTATTTTAGGATTTGTTATATACTTTATAACACTAGAACTAGCATTAGGAGTAAGCAAGTTAGTTAATGTCTCTAAGGGTCAGAAGAAACCTCTGACAAAATCAAAAGATAAAGGGTCTCCAAAGAAGATGATTGGACAATAAATATGAAGTGTGTATAGCTCACAGGCAAAAGTCCTAACTTTCCATTGTATCTGAGTCAGCAGTAAGGAACTACGAAAGGGGTTTTGAAGTTGCAGAGGTTACCAGTAAATCAATGAAAACAATTTCTCAGTGTTTGTGATGAAATTCTAAATCAGCTATCATGTATCATTTAAAAAAAATTAAAAAAAATATTTACAGCTCCCAATATTGTAAAGATTGAGATACAATCTTACACTTCACAACAATACTGTAGATAGGACCAAGAAAAATAAAAGTGATTATATATTTATATAAGTGATTTATAATTATAAAATGTATGCACAGGAATTAATTGACGTCTACTTTGAGTTGGGCTTCATTCCTACTGATTTCATTCATGGGTATTTATTTCATGTATATAGTAAATGCTATTATTGCAATTACTGAAGTGACTCTGGGCAGCTTATAAAATGATAAAAAGATACAAATAAAAACAATTAAGATTAGTAATCATTAAATGGAGACAAAAACCAAGAGGATGATGGCCTCAGGATGGATCTTCTCTCTTACCACATCAAGTAGAGAGAGACACCATTGGGGCTCTGAGCTAAATATGCTTGGGTAGTCTTCTTGGCCACAATGTGACTGGGAAGTAAAAAAGATATCCCTGAAGGAGACAATCACCAAACTAATTTACAATAGAACTGTATTTCTTTGTTTTCTTTCTAGAACTAAGAAAGAACTGATTCTTAGTACTTCAAGATCAGCCAAAGTCATGTAGGTACTGCAACATAGCTGGGCACATTTATGCTTAAGGTAGAAGAAATTAAAACTTTCATTTTTCTTGGCATTTCATAGTATAAGAACTGAGAACCATCTAATAATCCTGAGTGATGTGAAAGATTTAATTGTTATTATAAAATGTAGGTAATAGTCACATATTATTCTGAATTCAGAAATTCATGAACAACATACTTACTCACTCTAAATGACTACAGTGGTGTCATATAGTACAAGAAGCAGTATGACTACCCTGTTTCCCTGAAAATAAGACATCCCCTGAAAATAAGTTCAACCAGGTTCTTGAGCGCATGCGCTAAAATAACCACACACCCCTTAAAATAAGCTCTCCCTGAAAATATTTAAACGTAGAGATGGAAATCAGGTAAGATGTCAAGAGGAGCTCCATCTTGCTCCACATGCCCAAAATAATAAGACCTCCCCGAAAATAAGGCCAAGCGCTTATTTTGGAGTTCAAAAAAATATAAGACAGGGTCTTATTTTTGGGGAAACATGGTACCAGCCACTGGGCCAGAAACAGGAACATTGTCCTCAGGTTATGAAGTTCAATCCCAACAAAAGTCAGGTGGAAAGATAACTTATCAGGAAACAAATTGCATTCTGTATAAAAATTCAATCTAGTGGTGTTTGTTGATCCAAGTCTATGGCGACAGAGTCACATTGCACTGCGTAACTTTCAGGATGATGAAACAGCAGCAGTTTTTTAAGGGAAGGTTAATAACAGGATAGACTGATATACTCGCTTTGGTAACACCATTCTTAGACAGCTGTAAAATATTGCTTCTAAGGCAGGGATCCCAAGAAGCCACATGAAAAACTGGGACAGTTGTGGAGAGCCAAACCAATAGGGCTGTGAAGGTACATAGGCAAGCAGGGACACACATACATAAATTGGACGGGGGGGTGGGGGAGAGAATAGCAGTTGCCTTCAAAATAAAAGCAACATAGCTATATTGCATGCATGGCACACATTTATTTGTGTGCCAATAAATTTCCAATTTCTGACTGATTTCCAATTTCTGACTGATCACATGTGGGCCAGACAGGAGTAGCCAAAGCCAAAGGGCTAAATGTAGCCCATGAGCCATAAAATGTCTAGCTCTGTTCTAAGGATTGGTTGTAATAAATCCTATTTATTTTCCTACTCATTTCAGTGCAGGGCAGCTGAACACCCTTGGCCCATATCCCTACTTTTATGTACATTTAAAAAATAAAATAATAGAAGTTGCATAATTTTACATCTTATATAAATTTACTTCTTACTCTTTTTTGCTCGGATAGCCTCTGCTGGTAAAGAGTGTTCCACCAGAATGGACAGGATTGTATTCGATCTTGAATAAAAGTACTAGAGTAGACTTTGTTGTCTTATTATAGGAATGTTGCACTTCAAAGAAGATGTATATATGTACACTGTTACATTAGTGAATAACTGCTTATTCTGCTTTCGGAGGGACTACAGAAACTAGGTTAAACAACAGCAAATTTAAATAACTGAAAAGAACAAAGAGAAGAACAAAGCTATCCAAATTAAACATCATTAAAAAGATATTTCTCATATTTTTTCTCAGTCAGTTTTTTTAATTAAATATTACTGAAAGCACATTTTTTGTTTATTTAAAATTACAGAAGTTATGTTCTGTAATCAAAATCCATCTCTTTAATAAAACAAGATGCAACAGGTATGGGATTTAAACAGCTGCTTTTAAAAAAAATCCATCATTTAAAATATTTTTGCTTGAGAGTGGGTCATACTATGAGGCAACATAGGGCAAAATGTAGGTAAATTATTTGTTCAGTTGTTTCAACTACAAAATACCTAGCAATCAGGAATGAAATGCTCCCAGTTCGGGCCGGATCACCCAACCTGGTAGCGATGGCAGTAGGTGGTTGAGAGAACTAGTAGCAAACATCCCTGCCCCCCATGCCCAGCTGAGCCACGTAATCATCAGAGGCGTTTTAAAATTATTTTTAAAAGCATTTTTTCTACAACCTCTTCGGCTGAAAAAATGCTTTTAATTTTTTTTTAAAAAAAGCCTCTGAAGATCGTGTGGCTCAACTGGGATCATCAGAGGCTTTTAAAAGCATTTTTTTTTACAACCTCATTGGCCGAAGGGGTTGTAGAAAAAATGTTTTTAAAAGAAAAACAGCCTCTGCCGATCAGGCAACTCAGCTGGGATCGTCAGAGGCTTTTAAAGGCATTTTTTAACAATCTCTTTGGCCGAAGAGGTTGTAGAAAAATGGTTCTAAAAGTTAAAAGAAAAAGTTGGCCATACCCACCCAGTCACATTACCCCCAAGCCACGCCCACAAAACCCGTAGTAACAAATTTTACATTTCATCACTGCTAGCATTCATATTTTTATTATGACGATGGTCACATTTTGCTGGCTTTCTTCTCATCTCAATTTTGAAAACTCACCTGTCTAATAAAATACCCCAATAAATTATAATTCTGCAATCAACTATTTATATGATGCAATTTCCAATTGTTCTGTACTAAAAAATATTCTTGTAGATCCATGTGTTTACATCAATCAATACTTCTCTTTTGAAATATGATAGGAGATGTTTTCCTTAACTTTCAAATTGGAAAATATGGCTTGCCAGTTGAGAGTTAAAAAATAATTGCAGGCAATTCTCCAACCTCGTCTTTTTTTTAAAAAATGCACACACAAAAATACTTCTGCTATGCAAGTTGGATGAAATTTTTAAAACAGTCATGTGTTACATGTTTCAATAGTACAATGATGCATGACATACAATGTCATAATTTCCTGCTATTTAATATTTCAGCAAAACTATAAGAATTTTTTCCCCTCAGAATTCTAGCATGCTAAAATTAATATTATGCCAACCTTTTTATTACTATTTTCCATAGTTTTATGAAATTTGGCAATAAAAAAAATCCTTCCATTCAAAAATGGTGGCATGCTTGAAGCTTGCCTTTAAAGGAGGAATCCCAATTTCACTGGATGTTTGAAATAAATCCTTTGATAAACCACTTATTTTCAGTATTTTTCATAGAAGTAAAGATGGCTCTAACTTTGTTTATAGAATTTCATAGATCCATCGGTCAAAATTAAGAGATTTTAATATTTCAGAAAATCTATAAATGAGATGGCTGAGTCAATACCAATTTGATAGCACATAAACATAATTTAATATAGCAAATAGGACAGAAAATAAACAGATACAGGGAATTATACCTCAATGCTTACTAGTTTGTCCCCTTGCCTATATTTTAAGAACACGCGTGAACTTATTTTGTTCATAAATTAATATTAAATAAAACTATTATTACTTTGTTTTTAAATAATATTTAATTTTTTAAAATAATTTTTTATTTATTTTTAACAAATCTGTGAAATTATTTTTCACAAAAAAAAGCATGTATTGGATCAATCTCATACTCCTCCAGTTTCAGTGAAGTGTTTTATTATTTGGTTTACATACATTTTTCACATCATATTTTGTGTAGCCTGACATAAACAGGGGGTTCCATAATAAAGCATTATATACTTTTCTCATAACAACAACATAGCAACCTCAGTAAAGCATTTTGTGGAATCATAAGAATTTTAGTTTGGTGATGTCAATACATCCCTCTGGACCTGAAAAGATGTTCTGCTGTGTTATATCACGTGTCGCACAGTATATCACTTTTTATTTCCCATCCCTCAAGTATGGTATGCACACTGTTTAATGTCTTAAAATCTCAATGTAGGCATACTTTACACAAGCTGTGCAAATGCTTGATTTATGGAAGATGATCTATGCAAGATTTATAGGAAAGATTTAGCTATTTTAAACAACTTGAATTTTTAAGAGTAACAGCATCAAGAATTCAAGTCTACCACAATTTTTTATTGTTATTAAAAAGCTCAAATAAAGAAATGGAAAATAGTATGACCTCAACTTAAAGACATTGTAGCTTTCTTTCTTTTAAATCACAAGTTCTTTCTTTCAATTATGTTCTTGGTCTTTAGCATTTTTTTTTTTCCTCTTGGTCAGTTGTGATTACAGAAGACACTGGTCCTAATATTTTGACAAATGATTGCCACAGTCGAGATTCATGGAGTAATGTGTTGAAAAGAATATTGCAGTAGTTGATCAGAAATAAGCACATGCCAAAACAAAAATAAAGTGAAAAAAGAAAGCTATGGATTTTTCACCTTTAAAAACACATGAAAAGTCACAATGTAATATGATATTTTTCTACTGTTTAAATCATGTGGTGAAAGCCTTTGGATTGCCATGATTACAATACTCTTTAGAAAAGGTATCTCCTGATTCATTAAGGACTGTGGGAATTTTAGTCTCATTACAAATTTGTAAGGCTATTTCATCAGACTCTTTTAAAGATGTTCTTATAGAGTTCTGTGAGCCAAGAAGGTAGGAATGTGTTTTTCCTATGCTGCTTCTAAACTTTGGAACATCTGGATCTTTTTCTTTATCCTTTTTGAATGTTTTAAAGAAATAGTTACTACTGTTTTCCAGTATTAATTCATCCATTGTTTAATTTTAATTAAACAGAAATTAACATAGTATTTTTAAGTAATTTGGGAAATATACACATTTACACCAACACATTAATACAGTACTCTCTCAATTCTAAAAGTTCATTTGATAAGCATGTGGACCTTTTCCTTACTTCCACTGACAATATTGTCAATAGAAAATATTTGTGTAGAATTATAAATTATTTTGATTCCTATCCTCTTGTCAAAGATTGCTCTCCATTCAATGAATTGAAGAGATTACTTTTATAATTTAAAAAGCACATAGATTTTTCTCTAAAAGTTTTAACATATTTTAAAAATAGGGTTGCCTTTTGTTAATATACTTATTTCTTAACTAAATATCTACATTTTCAAAAGGACACATGAACTAGTATTACTTGTACACCTGTATTACTTGTATACCTGTATATCAGGTATATTACTTGTATACCTGTATACTCAAGTTGTTCTAACATCACCCTAACTACTCCTTTATTTACTATTGCATGGAAACCACATTGCAAAGAAAACCATTATTCAAACTCAATGACTGTGTGATTACTGATCAAAGAAATATTCTACACACACAGAACATAGAGCAAGCAAAAAACCAAGATGTGACATTGTGCCTAAATCTTATTAAGACATTTGTCTTAATGCAATCCTGAAAGTCTATCCATGACAGAATTTCTCCTTAGGCAAAAACTCAACTGTTTATACTACCCTAGGTTCCATTTCTTGTCTTCTTCTTAATTTCTGGGTATTTTTTTCTCTTAAACACTAAAGTACTACCTCCCACTAAAAAAAGTAGTTGGTCATAATCGTAAATATGTTTGCCATGACAACTTGTCATTCACTGAAGTATAATATGGAAATATTTCTGCAAATATCATCTCATATACTATCTAAATTTGTAGTTCAATGTTTTTGTATGGATTATTTATAAATATTGTTTTGAAGAACTGAACTAAATGTAAGGAGATTGTAACATTTAATTTTGCATTGGTAATTGTAACAATCAAAGTATATTGCTCTTTACTCCATTTGCCAATTAGCACTTTGGGACATACTGATGGGCTTGATATAACTTGGCTTCTAGATTAACTTATTCTCAGTATTCAGAAAATAAAGTGTAACATAAATTAATGTGATAGCCAACTCTAAGAAAGTTAGAAGCAAACAACCTGAAACTAGACTAGTCTGTTACACTAACTGGGTACAGATAAGAACCTATTGCCCAGCATGGTCCCGAGAAAAAGAGAATTTGAACCTTGATTATATTTGATACATAGCAATCACTGGAATTCTTTAGTAATGGCTATATTAGTTTGTGGTTTTTTTTACAAGAAACCTACTTACTGGACCTGCCTAAAACTATCTGAGTCTGTTTTCAATTTTAGTGTTTGTCAAGAGAAGCCTAAATCATTGAGGGTGGGTGGGAGTCAGGCAGCTCATAAATTTAATAAATTATTATTTATTAAACAAAAAAAGATATAGCTAATGAAACCGCCAAAAATGTGTATAATTAAACTTAATATGTTTTGCAATTGCAGTTGTACAGCTTAACTGATTTGGCTTAGTCTGATACGTGATCATTGTAAATTTAGCAAGATTAGAATCTAGTGGGTCAAATGCCTATAGGATCCAGTCACACAGATTGGCCAGCTGATTGTATTTTCAACTTTCTTTGCATGCTTTTAGTTTGGAAGACACTACCTCATTACTTGCCCAGATCCTAAAGATTTTTTGGTATGATTCATATTATTGTTTGTGTCAGCCCATTGTGACTAATCAACACATGATACAACTGCATTTCTGCTGTTTTTTTTAGTGGCAAAGGTAGAACTTTTTTTCTCTATTGTCCTGAATTACTCTGGTTTAGTTGTCTAATAAGAAACAGTCCTACACTACTAACTGAAAGGAGAAAATGGGTATTTATCATTTGATACACTCCAGTGGTGTACTTTCAGGAATCAAGCACACAGGGAAATCCAGTACAGGTTAGCCTGAGCAATATAGTTAATGAGGTCATCACTTGCAGCCTTAAAAAGTGGGGGGAAAACAAACATACTCTCCCGTCATTCTTCACTTCCTCCCCCACCACAAACCTAAGTGTTTGTTGTAGGTTTATCTCTTTTCCACACATCAGATCATGTTCATATTCAGTGTGCCAGAGCCCTATTCTTCAAGCTTGTTGAAATATTGCTTTCTGAAATATGTGTGCTAACATTTGGCCAACACAACCACAAGATGATTTTATTAACTTGTAGCTCATTTCATAGACTGCTGCTCATGTTGCTAACATATGCTTGCCTACCATTTACTGCTCTATAATTAGAGGAGTCATATGTAAGAGATACTGAGAGCCTTTTTTTTTTTTTTTTTTGGTTCGGCTAAACAGACTGTTTAAATTTTGAGAAACAAAGCAATTTATTGAAATAAGACCACATTTCTGCCCAATTCTGTTCCTATTATTTAGAACATTTTAAATAACATGCATAATCAAACCATTTAAGAAAGTCTTTAGTGGTTTCCTAAGGAGACAAAACCTAGACTGTGATAATAAGGTGATTGAGACATAATACCAATCCACTATTTGGTGTTATATGTCTGAGTTTCAAGTCATATCCCTTCCCTTGTACCTGGTGATTCAAAGTCAACCGCAAGCAGTTACCGTCAATTAAATAGCCTATAAAATCTCAAAACAGAAACGGTAGCTAGTAGGTTGTCATATATAAAAGAAAAAAAAAGTGAACATCAGGTACCTGGTGGTTTAGCTAGAATCTCCTAAGAAAATAACAACCTGCTGGATTTGAGCACAAGACAATCTAGCAAAGGCCTGTTCTAGCTCACTAACCAGATGTTTCCAGGAAGTTTGCAAACATGGATAGAATTGTGAAAGCAGGGGTGAAATTCAGCATGTCCTGACAGGTTCTGGTGAACCAGTAGCGAAAATTTTGAGTAGTTCAGAGAACCAGCAAGTACCACCTCTGGCTGGCTTCAGAGAAGGGTGGAATGGAGATTTTGCGGTATCCTTTCCCTGCCACACCGACCAAACCACACCCACCAAGCCATGCCCAAAGAACCATAGTAAAATCTCACATCAGCAAATGTTGTAGATTAAATATACACAGTGTAAAATAATAGTGGTAATATACCAGAGCAACATGGTCATAACTATTGATGAACTAGATGCCATGGTGCTTTCTACCCATTATTAAACCAATCAGTTTTTGTCTCCAAATTAGGAAACAAACTATGGTTTAGATTGATTTCTTGATTTTTGTTTTCAATCTTCCTGGTAATAGCTATAATAAATGAAGGGACGCGTAGAACCATGGTATGTTAATTAATGTCCCATAGCCTAAACCTCAATTTGACAAATTTCTCAAGAATTTTGGATCCTGGCTAAGGAAGGTGACAACTTTATAAAATTTATAATTTTTCTGTTTAGAATGGAATGGAATGGGAATAGGAATAGGATAACAGAGTTGGAACGGATCTTGGAGGTCTTCTAATTCAAGCCCTTATTGAGTTTATTAAATTTGAACAATACCATCTAACATCATGGATTCAACAGTTTTATTTGACTGGGAAAATCAGATTAAGCATCCAAAGCACACTTTTGGACTATTCATCATAACTTTCAAAGTTAATTCAATTAGATAAACGAAATAATTAAATTTGCCTTTTATTTCTATTTTTTAAAGTTCCCCTCCAAAAAAAAATCAGATCAGCATGCTATGGGCTATCAAGAACAGCACTGAGTGGTGAAAGTATAAAGAAGTTCGGGGGTTTATTTTTCCTGGCTAGTTTCATACTGAAGATACAATTTTATATTTTAAAGGCTTATTGGAGACTATTCTTAGACTTTTCAGCTGTGTTTGTAAGCCCTATTTTGTTTTGTTTTGTTTTTTCTGTATTATTTTCAGGAAAACCTCTGCTCCATATACCCATGCCAACAGAAGTATCAAATTGCTTTTAGCAACATTATTTAGTCCTGCTTTCAGGTTGCTGGAAAGGGATCAGATTTATGATCGATAACAAACAAATAAAAAAAAAAGCTGGGTGGATACATTTTTCTTTGCCAGAACAGTAGTGCTTGGGGGTTTTTTTTGCTAGTCAGCATTAAACACAGATTACAACAAGGGAAATTTCATCCTAGCTCATTTTCTTTTTCCAGTTTCTCTAGTTTTCAACCCAATGTGCTGTTATCTTGTCTTCATTATTGATATTGAAACATGGACAAATGCATAGAATTTTTTCAGCCCACTGGCGATTCTTCCTACTGATCAATATGAAAGTCCCAAAAAAGTATTTCATCAGAGTGGCACCTCTGCATTACTTCAAATTGCAGAGGAAGTCCAATCAGGAAAACAACTAAAGGAAAGAGCACTCTTACAATAGCAATATTGATACGATGAAAGGAGGTAGGTGGGGTTATTAATGGAAACATCCATGTCATCTTGCCGCTATCACTGTAAAGGTAAAGGTTCCCCTTGCAGATATGTGCTAGTCGTTTCTGGCTCTAGGTGGTGGTGCTCATGTCCGTTTCAAAGCTGAAGAGCCAGCGCAGTCCAAAAACATCTCTGTGGTCATGTGGCCAGCATGACTAAATGCCAGAGGCGCACGGAACGCTGTTACTTCCCACCAAAAAAAGGTGGTCTCTATTTTTCTACTTGTATTTTTTACGTGCTTTCAAACTGCTAGGTTAGCAGAAGCTGGGACAAGTACCGTGAGCTCACCCCATTACACGGCACTAGGGATTCAAACTGCTGAACTGCCGACCTTTCGATCGACAAGCTCTATCACTGTCTATGCATATAGAAAGTATGTGATGGAGTAAAGGTATTGTTACTGGAACTGGAAAAAGATAGTGGTACCTGGAAAAGCACTTTTTCCCCCAGATACTTCTCACACTATCAATCATCATTATTCCATATTACTATAATGATGAGAGGGAGATATTGGGAAACAAAGCACTGAACAATGAAGCAGGCAGAGTCCAGAAACTGCACTTTTAAATTGCAGGCAGAATTGATCCCCGGTATTCCGATTGCAAATCTTTGCAATTATTCCCAGGCCTGTAATAGCTCAGGCTAAGTGAAAGGAGGAAAGTTGGCAAACTTTTTTTTTTTAATCCCTTTCTCTTCAGCAGTGGATTGGACTGCGTGAAAAGGGTAAAATTCTTCATGTTGGTTTTTTTTTTTTTAAATATAAGCAACTAGTTTAAAAGGAATGGCTTGCTTGAGCCTGCAAGAAGCAAGAAAGAGCAAAAGGAGAACCAGCAAATGACAAACTTCAATGTAGCAAAAGAAACAATCCGATTTGCTTTGGCTTTAAATAAACTGATGCAAAGACAGCCAAGAAAAAGGACCAATTTGATCAGGCAGATCTGGAGCCAATTTTCAGCTGGCACAAATTACTCCATGGATAGCCCACCCACCCCCACCAAAAAAAGAGAACCTAACTAAGAATTGCAGCATAATATGAATTATGTTCATGATGGGGTCTCTTGAGCAAACCCATTTACAATCAATTTCCAGAAAGGAATCAATGAAGGCTTCAGTTCTTAAACAGGAGATCAGTGAGATACTTAATAACTATTGTTTTAAATATATTTCTACCATTGTTGTTGTTTTCAAATTGCTGCACCTCTGTTTACTATCATGCTCGCTCATTTTAACAAAATGAAACTGTCTAAGCTTGTTGATATTAAGTGACACAGCAAGAAAATTAGAACACAAAAAAATGGATTCTAGTGACAATTTAAAAGGAAAAGTTTTAGTGAGCAAAACAGTGTCGCTAAATAAAGCAAAACTGCCATATAAAGAAATAAACTAGCTGAAGAGTTTGCAGCCAAGAGACAAAGAATTGAAACTCTTATAGAAACTGGTCGTTCATGTAAGTTTTTTTTATGCATTACATTTTATTTTCTCTGCAGACGCTTCTGAAAATTTAACCAGTCCCGAATATTAACCAGATAGTAGATGGTGAAGCATTGTGCTACTGATACCAATTTTAAAGATTTGGGTTAGCCATGAATGTTTAAGATGTTGATCCTAATGTTAATATCTGAACATATTTTGGATTGAAGAATGTCCTCCACTGTCCTGCCTGAAATTTTAATATCTGGATGATTCTTCAAAGTGAATGTAGCTGATAGAAATCTGAATAAAAGACTAATGGAATAACAGAGTTAGAAGGGACCTTGGAGGTCCTGTAGTCCAACCCCTTGCTCAGGCAGAAAACCCTATACCATTTCAAACAAATGGTTGTTCAATCTCTTCTTAAAAACTCCAGAGTTGGAACACTCACAACTCCGGTGTCAAAACACCCACAATTTCTGGAAGCAAGTTGATTCTGTCACGAAATTTCTTCTTAATTCTAAGTTGGTTCTTTCCTTGATTAATTTTCATCCATTGCTTATAAAAATGAATATGAAAATATCACTGCTCTTATCACTGATTGAAAATAAAAAGTAGAGCCTAATGTATAGGATTTTTTATTTATTTATGACTATAATATCATACTGATATCTTAATTTTTAAAAACAAAAACCTCTAAAATTTCTTCCACATAATGGTAGTTCAATATGACAGCTATAGTAGCAATGACATGGATCTAGTTAAAAATTAATGCAATTAATATTTATTTCATTTATTAATTATATTTCTATACCACCCTTCTCCCGTAGGACTCAGGGCGGTGTACAGTCAAGATAAAAACACAGACACACAAACATCATAAAATTGCTAATTAAAATTATTACATAGTTTGGCCTGATTAAATAAAAACCCAGAATTAAATAACAAATTTAAAAATCATTCACATGTTTAGCCCCGAAGGTCGGAGATGTTACGTATCTCCGGGGGCAATTCATTCCAAAGGGCTAGAGCCTTCACAGAGAAGATTCTCCCCCTGGGGGTTGCCAGTCGGCATAATTTGACTGATGGCACCCTGAGGAGTCCCTCTCTGTGAGAGCAAACTGGTCGGTGGGAGGCTATTGGTGGCAGAAGACGATCTCGTAGATACCCAGGTCCTAAGCCATGAAGCGCTTTAAAGGTAGTGACCAGCACCTTGAATTGCACCCGGAAGACCACTAGGAGCCAGTGCAGCTCGCGCAGCAGAGGTGTTACATGGGCGCAATGAGCTGCGTCCATAATCACCCGCGCAGCCACATTCTGGACCAGTTGGAGCTTCTGGGTGCTCTTCAAGGGGAACCCCATGTAGAGAGCATTACAATAGTCCATACGGGAGGTGACGAGAGCATGAGTGACCGTGAACAGGGCGTTCCGATCCAAAAAGGGACCGCAACTGGTGGATCAGGTGGATCTGATAAAAGGCCCCCCTGGCCACGGCTGTCATATGATTTTCTAAAGACAGCCGTGAATCCAGGAGGACACTCAGATTGAAAGCCCCCTCTTTGGGGGACAAGGTCTCATCTCCAATAGTCAGCGATGGCACCAGCTGACTATACCGGGACGCCGGAAGCCACAGCCACTCAGTCTTGGAGGGGTTGAGTCTGAGCTTGTTTCTCCCCATCCAGATCCACAAGGCCTCCAGGCAGCGGGACATCACGTTAAGGGCATCGTTGTGGTCCGGGGTGGAGATATACAGCTGCATGTCGTCATATAATTTCCAATCCCACATCTAATGTGGGATTGGAAATTAAAGCCACATAGAGGGGAGAAAGGAATCATATTCTTGCCAGTTGTACTACCCCTTCTTTGGATGCACTTGGAAAATTGGGTGAGGGGGTACTTGGAGCATGGGCTATTTTAGGTTGTCGTGGGCAAAACATGGCTCATCTAAAGCAACTAAATAACTTTGAGGATACAACATAACTTAGTTGCATGCATGCAAAAAATAATATGGTATAAATTGAACCTCCAGAAAACTTTGATGCTTTGCTGATTAGCCCTGAGCAAAAGCAGAAGCAGAGTTTATATACTTTTGGCCCACTGCAATGGAAGACAAAGAAAGGCAAAGGCAAAACAAAGAAAAAGTGGAAACAGTGAAAATAACAGTTGCATTGCAATGTTTTAGATAAACACATCCATGTGACCTTATCGGAACATGAAGAAACTCAGGGCTGAATACAAATCACAATATCCTACAGAAACAAACCAACCATGGAAAAATAAGATACACAGATCCTTTTTTCTCTCTTCTCCAACCTTCTTAGGATTCATTCCTTTGATTGAGTTGCCTAACTAATTCCAACCACATCTCCTGCACATATTGTCCCAGATCTGCTAGTACATTAAATTGGCTCACTCCTGCTGAGCATCTCATGCTTGTCCCTGCAGATCTAGTGACAGAGGCGAGATGCCTCTGTCACTAGAACCTTACTTCACAGGGCCCTCCCAAAATAAAAACTTCCTTGCCCAAATTCAAATTCCTCAAGTGTGTCTTCAATTGGGTTCAGAATCAAAGAGACAAAAGGGAGGTAGAAAAAAAACACAAGTGATTGACTCCCACCTCTCTTATCCCTTCACAAAGTTCACATCCATGTCACAAAAAGGTCCAAACTATTAATAAAAAATTGACTTGAGTAGAAGTGGCTCTATCTACAGACCTTCTCAAAAAGTATGAACCACAGGGCAGAAACCCAGAATTAACATTTGAAAAGGACTAGCGGCTTTCTTTGCCAGCACCAACGCTCACCAGGCAGATTTTAATTCAGAAAGTAATTTGCAAATGTTTGGTCTGCATGCAGAGCCAAGAGTCAGAAACATTTTCGATAGTGCCGTATTTCCAAATTCTGTTGAAATTTGACTGTTCCTTTATAATTTTCAATAAATATTTTATATTATCATCATTAATTAGTCTAAATCCCAAGAAAGGAATCTGTTATGAAATTATATTAATTTCAGGATGGCTTCAGTATGTGTGACTTTCTTTAGATTACCTATTGAATAAAAATTTACATGGAACACATGTATTAATGTCTTCCATTTTTATTCTGGTTGATTTCTCATCCTTAAATTATGTCTTAAAACTTTTGAAGGTAAAATACCAGTAACGCCATCTTACATTTGCTTTAATTATTTTTTTAATGACCTATATATTTTACCAGTTGACAAACTTTTGGCAGCAGTTAATTACTTATGCAAATACTTAATAAAATAGGTGCATCTTTAAATCTGGGAATACTGAAATACAAGTAGTCACATGCTCCAGACATCCAAATAACTGCATGACTAGCTTCAGATGCAGATAGGAAATTTCAATGTGCTTTTTCAAGAAGCATTCTGACAAGGCAGAGTGTAGGATCACTGATTTTCTTTTCTATTTAAAGTGCATTAGGCTTTACAACAATGTTGCTACTTATTTAAGTAATAAGTATAAGCACTGTTTTTTGAAGAATGTTTATCTCTTTGTAAAGTATATTCCTAAAATGTATCCATTGAAAGCACAGTCCTAAAATATATGACGTACTCAAGCATTATGACTTAAGCACTGGGGACAACCGACTCTTTGCTGTGTAGAGCTTCTAATTTTAAAGCTATTTCAATTTATCTTATTCGATTTAAGAAAACAGATTTTTAAAAAGACAAAAGTCCCATATATGTCCGTTGTAATGAGCTGCTTAAACATCACCTACCCAACGTCCTTTGTGAACCACAAACAATACATTAAATATAAGTCTCATGCTACAATTCTAACCGCACAAAAGCATGGCAGCCGTTCCTTTAAACTTGTTTGCACGCCTGATATGGCACTGACCCAGCAGCTTTGATAGCAGCTAAAGCAATTCCTTGCAAGATGCTCCAGGAGAAGATGAAACAACCACTAGAATTCTGGCAAACATAACATGGAGGAGAAATGCTTAACCTGCTTGAAATCCTTTAATGAGTTTTCCCAATGCACACAAGAAAGAGAGGCAATCCACAGAAGCTTCTTATTCTAAACAGGCCCTCAACAACTGAATTGGCAGAAAGTGCCAATATGTTTGGCAGTAGCTAAACTCCATAATTTAGTGGGGGGAAAAAAACAAAAGGTTAGAAGAAGTTAGAGGGGAGGCAATTTAGTTGTTTTTAGGAAGAGGAACTGCTACTTGGTCCTAGTGATGTATCTGTTAATACAGAATACAAGGCAATAAACAGGGAATCAACTACAGGTAGTCCTTGACTTACCAATATTCACTTAATGACTGTTCAAAATTACAATGGCACTGAAGAAAGTAACTTAGGACCACTTTTCACACCTACAACCACTGCAGTATCCCCATGGCCATGTGATCAAAATTTGGAAGCTTGGCGACTGACTTATATTTATGATGGTTGAGGTGTCCCAGGGTCATGTGGGTTATCTTTTGCACCCTTCTGACAAACCAGGTCAATGGGGAAGCCAGATTTATTTAACAACTGTGTTACTAAGCAACTGCAATGATTCATTTAACAACTGTGCCAAGGAAGGCTGTAAAATGGGGCAGAACTCACCATCTTGCTTAGCAATGGGCATTTTGGGCTCCATTGTGGTCATAGGTCAAGTACTACCTGTAACGTTATGAAGTAACAGTGCAGAAAAGGCAGTAAGAAGACAAAATTACCTGTTTATAACTTTCCGTAACATAGTCCGTGGTGGGCTGCTGCATGTTCAGAACGGTTCAGGCGAACCGATAGTTCCGACAATCAGCTGGCCTCACCCACCCACGCGCCCACCCTATCACATCCTATATTTCCTTCTTTCTGGCTCAGCTGATTCCCGTGGCACAGCTGATTTCCGCACCTCTGCTGTTCTACTTACTAGGGTTGCCTTAGAAGGCAAGCAGCTGAGCTTCAAATTGCTGTATTGGGAAAAATGCAGGCAAGCGAGTTAGGCACGTGCACCAGGGGTGGGTTCTACTTACCTTTACTACTGAGTCACAACGGGGCCATGCGCATGAGCATTCTGATGATGTCAGGGTCAGTGGGTGGAGCCTCCCTCCGGTTTTACTACCGGTTCTATAGAACTGGTCCGAACTGGGGGCAACCAACCACTGGCGTGCATGCTCACAGAACCAGTTGTAAACCGGTTGCAGCCCACCACTGAACATAGTGGCCATTGGAAATAAATTGTTCTTTCCCTGAGAACGACCACCAGGAGGCATATTATGATGCCAGCAATACTATCCAACTAACTATGCAAATTGTAGACAGATTTTTTTTACTCTCAGTTCAGCAATTTCTTGGACTACAAAACAATCTGTCTGAACAAGAAGAATCCATTCATCCTCCCATAATAAAGCAGGTGTTAGAACTGAACAAGGTATTCAGAAACTGCACAAGCAACCATCTTTCCAGGACTGTACCATTTTAGAGTAGAGGAGCGATTCTCAGACATAAAAGCAAATACAAAATTTAGACTGCAACTTTTTGCACAAAAACATAAAAATAATTCTGTGGAATCAGGCCAAAGAGCTCCTCAATCCAACATCTTCCCTCACAGTGCGTAATCATTTGCAATAGGAAGTTTTTTTTTTTGTTGCTATGATTATTATTTTTTAAAAAAAGGTTTGTTGGTAGTGGTAACTTTCAATATGCATGATGTGACACGTTTATGAAAGAAAAAGAAATAAGCACAAAAGTTATTCACTAAAATAACATTACCTTTTATATCATTTATCTTTGGATACATTCAAGAAGGCATGTTATAATGAATGTTATTTCTTCCTCCATACAAAATTAAAACTTGTATTGGTGCTCGTGGCACATATACAATAACATCTGCCACCTACAAAATGCTGCTGCCCTCAACACTTACTGTATACCTACCCAGCAAGAGCTATAAATGATTTATGTAATAACTCTATCAATGGAAAGCTGTTAAGTCTTCATTGTAATAAAGTGATCCATAAACAACAACTGAATCACTATTTTTCCTCTGGAGCACATGTTAAACTATCTGTTTACCTTAGCATTAAATGGTCAAATTTAAAACGAATGGATATCCTTCAAACAAAAGCTGTTTATTAGAAAATATAGCTTCCACCAAAATATTTTTCACCTTTTAAAAAAATAATAATAGCAGACCTTTGGAAGCTTTGCTAGGCTAGTAGAGTAGAAGCAATTTTATTTTAAAGCCTCCCCTCCCTCTAAACAGAATTTAAGAATAATCAGCAGAGAGCAATAAAACATACTGACCTGGATTTGCTGCTGCAGGAGATTGATTTTATGTTGCTGCTGCAGAAGTTGCTGCTGTTGTCTTGCAATCTATTGGAAATAAAAATTTCCATTAAATTAAAATAGAGATATTGAAATTCAATATTATTCAGAGAGAACTAAGACCTCTTGATGAATTCTAAAATGTGCAGGCTTTGCTACACCGAATTTTACTCTTCCGTGAGTTAACTACAACACCACAAGAAGGTTTCAAAGATATTACTCATTAACCCAATCTTTAAAACGTAGTCAGGAATACCTGGTTAAGTCATCATGCATTTTATTGATTAATTTACATTTTTTAACTGCCCATCAGGTAATGGCCACTTTAATCAGGAGCAGATTAGACAAAGGGCCTTCTCTTTCAGGTCGGCAGGGGCAGCCCCACTTTAATTCATCTCATTCTTTGTCAGCCTTCCAAGGTATACCAGATAGGAAACACAGGCTAGATGAACTAATTTTACTTTAATGTAAGGCTACATTAACAGAATCTTGCAAATCTGAAAGTACAAATCTCTCTCCATCTCAGGGGTGAAATTCAGCAGGTTCTGGAGAACCAGTAGCAGAATTTTTGAGCAGTTCGGAGAACTGGTAGCAGAAATTTTGAGTAATTCGGAGAAGCAGCAAATACCACCTCTAGCTGGCCCCAGAGTGGAGTGGGAATGGAGATTTTGCAATATCCTTCCCCCATGAGTGGGGAGGGAATGGAGATTTTGCTGTAACCTTCCCCTGCCACACCCATCAAGCCACACCATACCCATCAAGCCACATCCACAGAACCGGTAGTAAAAAAATTTGGATTTCACCACTGCTCGATCTCCTTTACATCCTGAGAACTTTGACACAAGGGGTTCCTTCTGAGCCTCTTTCTCCACCCATTATGCAGCTGCGGGCTGTGCCATCTCTTATCTGACTGTTTCCTAGCCAGCATTTATTCCCCCGATCTCCCAAGCAGGGGTGGGATTCAGCCAATTCGGACCAGTTCAGGCAAACTGATAGCTCCAATGATCAGCTGAGAGCGAACCAATTCACTCCAATGATCAGGTGGGCCCACCCGCCCATCCCTGCATTATACTGACCTATATTTCCTTTGTTTTAAGACACCCAGCTGATCAGTGTGACACAGCAGACTGCCGTGCCTCAGCTGTTTTACTCAGTTTTAGAGCTGTTTTTAAATGCACCGCGCACGCTCAGCAACTGGTTGTTACACCGGTTGAATCCCACCATTGCTCCCAAGGTCATTCCACAAGCTATTACATTCTTGGAAATGAGTTTGTGAAGTTGTTGATGAACTCTTTGGAACTCTCTATCCAAAGCAGATTTTTGAAGTATTTATAGACCTGTATACATCATTTAATTACAACTTCGCTGTTGGAAAAAGCTTCTCCTGGAATTGGAAACTATATATGTATTTATTATCTCAACAAAGTTATATTTCTCTTTCGACTTTATTTTTAGCATTACTTTCACTTCCTATTATTATCCTATGCTTCGTGTATTTTGAATAGAAAAGTGCATTGTATCTATAATGCAAACGCAATAACCATAATTATTATTACTGTTGTTTGACTTCATTGTGTTATCACTGTTGTCCTAAAAGATTAACATTTTATCGTATTATGTTGCTTTTTACTCTCAGCCTACTGTATTTGTTTTGAATTATATGTTTGGCATTGTATCATGGTTTCTCACAGAATTTTATATATGTGATTATATCTGTTGGTTGTTCAGAGTTATATACACTGAAATAAAGAAACAGTTTTAAAGCTATGTTACTATGTTTCAGTTGCACTACTATTTAAGAAAATTAATTTATTGAATTTAAATTACTTTCAGGTTGGGAACAGCACGAAATCCTAATGTGACAAGGGAGAAAAAATAAGCAAGTAGAATAGTTTATTTACAAAATGCAATGTACCCTCGTCTACTTTATTTTATTTATTAGTAAATTTATTTTAATCCTGCTTTTCCTTCAGAACCTCAAGATGGCAGACAAAGCATCACTTCTTTAATTTTTTTCCCATAACAACAATGTCAGAGAAGTCATTTTAAGATATGGGATGCATAATGAGCAAGTATATTGCCCAATACATTTTATCTGCTGTTCTTTTCCAGTATATATTTCTGGAATTCTATCAAAATGCCAAAAAACAGCACAGGAAACTGAGAAAGAAGGACGTTAGATAAGATTTATATATTCAGATTGCATGGAATTCTGTAGCCTTTGTAGAACAAAAGAGGATAGCCTTTTTGTCCAGACGGCTGGTTAAAAAGAACTTTCTACATATGGAAGAGTTGGCTAACCTACTATTTTTGGCATTAACGTGTCTCTTTTCTAGTTATAGGGCTTTATTTGATATTGGTAAAATACACAGAAATGGAATTACTCTCCTGAATCTGAAGCTATAAAATTCTTTTTCCAAACTTTTAAAATAAGTTCAAAGTTTCTCCAATTGCCTTGGGGTTATAAGAGTCCCTCTTCCAGACCTGTACATCATTAGATTCTTCAGTAATTTTAGGAAGAATTACTTTCAGGGTTTGATGCCATATTTTAGCATATTGCCTTTTATCATATTTTTAATATTTTAAGATATTTATCCTCATTGTGGCATCTTGTTATTACAAGTATTCTTTAAGGACTGGAATGGGACAGGGCTAAATGAAAAAGATTATATAAATTCAGTAGAGGGAATAAATCCATACCTAACACGTAACTATGCAGAGATAGGCATCACATTAAAAGTTTGTATCCAGGGTATGACCAAAACTTTGTAAATCTTGGGAGCTGATTTTATTAGAGTTTAAATGTCCGTACACTATTCACAGCAGTTATCAGTACAATATATGAGCAAATGAATATTCATATCCTCACGGAAGCTAGTGAAGTAGTCACACAGCATCTAATATTGATGGTGTTTGTGATTAAGGAGAAAGAGAGAAATGAAGAAATCCACCCCGCTACACAGCAATTACCACAGTGCAATCTCAATGTACAGGACTTGACACCACCAAAGATGGCAGAGGAGCACCATGTGGCTCAACTCCTGAATTTTATTTGCGAATTGGTTGAGCTACATGCTCGCTTCATTGAGCATGACAACCTAGTTTTAAGTGTCATTTAATTTTCATTTTGAAATATAATTACAAAGTGTTCACTGTAAGATATCACTCGTCTGCAAATGTGTCAAGATTAATTTGTGCTAGCTTATTCACAAGTGTCAATAGTTAATTACTGTGTCATCTCTAGATGGCTAAATGACATTCTAACTTCTGATTTTTTACAGTATTCCTTTATGTTATTTTCCATTAGGGACGAGTCCGTATTCCTCACATGTGGGCAAATATTCAAGCACATAAAATACCAGACGTCACAACTCATTAAAATCAACAGAGCATACTTTGTGGTATATACTCTATAAAACATATTTAACTGAAATGATAATTCTGGTTTAAAGTCAGGTTCCTGAAAAGTGCACATTAATTTAAAATGAATGCCCAAAGAACTCATGGTGTCTCTTGTTCTTAATTTTTTTTCTAATGGTTATGTAGATGCCTCTTGTATGTTTCAATTTTCTTTGAACTTCAAATGATCAAAATAATTTACCAATCATTTTAACAATTATTTAATATGATTGTTAATATAATTGTTAAATATAATTAAATTATTTAATAATTATCTTATGAACTAGTAGGAAACACAGTCTTATAGCATGGTAACCGTTTTTTTTTTTTTTAGAAATATTGGAATCTAGAGGAGTAATCTGCTTCTATCAGACAAAAATTAATGAAAGTCTATGGGACCATTTACTCAACTTTTGGGAAAGAGAAAAATGTAATTCTAAATAAACTATTAACCATCACTCCTATTAGGTTCAACAAGACATTCTTTCATGGCTGATTATAATTTGTATTTTGAAACGTGTGTGTGTGTGTGTGTGTGTGTGTGTGTGTGTGTTAAAGTAGCATAATTCATATTATTAACACATTATTCACATCTGTGAGAGAGTAAATTTCTAAGATTTGTAATGGGATAGCTAACAAGAATCTACCTAAATAGCAACAATACAAAACCTGTATGGAGTTGGTTAAGATCAGAAGTGTTAAGAAAAAAGTCTCCCTTTCTTAAACTTTAGGGTTTAAGAAACCCTAAAGTTTCTATTTAGCAGCTCAAGAACACACTTTGCCAACTAATTGCATGAAGACAATAATTCAACATGTTACAAGCAACCTCAAATGTTGCCTTTGTAGTGAAAAGGATGAAACAATTGACCATTTCATCAGTGACTGCAGCAAAATTTCACAAATGGGCTACAAGCTGCATCATGATTGATTTGCCACAATTATTCTTTGGAAATTGCCAGAGATTTGGATCTGACTGTAGTAAAAACCACTGGAACCATCAAGCTGAGAAAGTTTGGGAAATGAGTGGGTTAAGATCTTATGGGACTTTAAGATCCAAACAAACAGGCACCTATGGTTAATAGCATGCCTGATATAACAGTTATTGAAAAGAAGAAAGTCTGCAGGATCCAAATCTGGGTTGTTACTAGGACTAGGGGTTTAGTCTTCCAAGGTTTTGGACTCCTGCTGGAGCCCTTCCTCAGGAAACTTCTCTCCAGTGATACATTCTGTTAGGGAGAAATTTCCTGAGGATGGGCTCCCGCACAAGTCCAAAAGCTCAAAAAACTAAATCTCTGATCCCGGCGACTGATCCAGATTGGATCCCGTAACGTTATCCTGACACGTATATTTTCCTCCATTTGTGATTTTGCTATTCCAAGTGATTCCAGGACTGAGGAAAAATAATTGGAAAAATTACAAAGTATTATTGGGATTTGCAGATCAAAGTTGAACGTTTATGGAAAAAGAAACCCATGATTATAACAATCATGATTTGAGCTCTTGAAACAATATTGTAAAGGACTTCCTTGACATTTGACAATATTGAATTTATTGAACTTGGATACCCTCATTTTACAAAATGAATATTGAATTTATTGGACCTGAATACCCTAATTTTACACACACACACAAAACCCCTCTGCTTGGAACTACCTATATCCTTAGATGCTACTTTAATAATTCTTAGATCCTTGAACAGGTCCTGAATGATTAAGTTTCTACCAGTCTTAGAATGTAAATTTAACTATAGATTACCAAAATATTTAATACACTAACATACACACAAGGCCCATCTCTCTCTCTCTCTCAAATTAGGACTGAGCGCAAGATAAGCTCTAGTAAGTTTTGTTGGCATTTTGTCACTTACCTGTTCTTGCTGTTGGCGAGCGAGATCCATTTGCTGCCGCTGTTTTTCAATTTGTGATGCTGCCAGCTTTTTCTGCTCATCATGGGCAGCCAGAAGCTGCTCCCGTAAACTGATGAGCTGGGTAATCATGGCAGAGAGCTGTCGTTCTTTTTCTGCTAAGCTTTCAGGGGTACCTAAAGGAGAAACAAAAGAAGGGGCATAAATAACAGACAAATAAACAAACAAAGGACAAAACTATTTCTAGCCTACAGAAGGATAGAACTGTAAATATTTTATTAGGACATACATTAATAAATTCTGCTACTGCATTTTTCAGAGGTAGGAATCTTTCACCATCATCTGGTAAGAGAAAACAAATAATGTCTCCCTTCTGACAAAGAGGTAAAATTAATTAGGTAATTTGCACTAGTAGATTCCTTTTTCCCTTCCACTTAAGTATAATGGCTTAAGTGGAAGGGAAAATGGCTTTAAAAAAAATCTGGACTACTATTTTTAAAGTATTCCAGCATTCACAGGAAATGAATACATTGATAGGTCATGACAAGATACATTCTATATCCCAAACATAAACCTTCATCAGGATTGAAGCCAACTAGCTAAACTGAACCTAGTTGATATAGGTAGCCCTCAATTTACAACCATTTCTTAAAAATCATGAAAAGTTACAATAACACTGAAAAAAAGTGATTTACATCCAGTCCTCACACTTGCAAGCATCACAGCATAACCATGGTTAAGTGATTTATTTTGGGGGAGGGGAGCATTTGGCAACTGGCTTGTATTTATAACAGCATCGCAGGTCATGTGATCATCTGCCACCTCCCCAAATGTCTATGGAGATTCTCAGTCATCCAGATCCTTGGTGGTGCAGTGGACTAAAGTGCTGTTAAATAGCACTTAGCTATCAGCTGTCTGCAATTACTGCAAGTTCAAATCTCACCAGGCTCAAGGTTGACTCAGCCTTCCATTTGTTGTGGCCCCGTCCTCTGAGCCTATCCCATTGGAGGAAGGAAGCTCTGAGCATGAGAGGAGCCAGCCAGATCTCCCAGCCCCCCCCCCCCCGGCACTGTCTCAGGTGCCAGCTGAAAGAGAGCAAAGTAGTGGGGAAACAGGTGTCTCAGATGAGAGTGAGGGAGAGACGTCATTCCTGGATGCACGTCAACGAAGGCGAGATAAGCGCTTGCAGCAGCTGAGGAGGCGTGCGAGGGAATAGACCTGAGTCACTGGACTTGAGTCACAGGACCAATGAGTCACTGGACCACACCCCAGAGACTATATAAGAGAGGGTGGTGGTCAGTGATCCCTGTGACGAACAAAACTCAATCTGGTAGTCATTGTAGCCTGAAGCTGCTAAAAGAACGGATTTTGCAATTTAACAACTTTGTTTCAAAGACTTTTTTGTTTTTATCTTCTGTAATCTAGAATAAAATAAGTGCATGCCACACATGAAAAGCCAAAAGATTGTTCAGCATATTCTAAACAAAAAAAAATGAAGGCACAAAAGCTATAGTGTACATAGCTACAAGTAATATTACACTTTCAGGTATGAAATTAAAGTGAAGTTCAGAAACGAAATTGAACAACTAATAAAGTATTAAAAGGAAAGGATTAGCAATTGCAACTGGAAAAAATCAAAGCCAACTAACATATCTCCTGTGGAAAGTCTCCTCCTTTAGACCAAAAAAGCAGAATTCTACTTTCACCCATATCTTATTTCATTTTCCACATCGTATAGTCAGAAAAACTGGTATGCAATCTATGTTTTTAAACATTGATACAAAAAGAGTATTTGTGAACAGTTTCAAATCCAATTTTAGATATCAGGAATAAAATATGCATTCCACAACTTTTCCCCAAAAAGGCAATGTAAAGATTGAATAGTAACTAACAAGATAATGTTAACAGTTAACATTTTAGTCTGCTCCAGTATTTCATTATCCTTCCTTTTCTAATAAAAGTGCTAAACAATAAACAAATAGGATACTAAAACTGAGTCACTCACTACTTTCTGGATGCATCCTGAATGTCTACCAAATGTCTGAATTAGCAGAATTCCATTCATTCCGATGATGCAATGTATTATAGCTTACTATGGTCCTTAAAATGGGTGCAAGGTACTAACATAGCTCAGCCAGTGAACTCTTTAATGGATAGAACAAACTATTGATCATCCTATTTCATAAAAGTATTAAGCATATAGAATGGTTTTATCTATGCATCCTATTAAATAATGAAAAATGGAAACATGATAAACAAGAAGACACACAGATCTTCAAATCACGTTTATACTAGCTAAAAATACACTATGCCCCAAGTAGAAGTTAGGCTTTGCATTTCCAAATCCCAGGTTAAGTCTTTCGCATCCCTAATCATTTTATAATAGGTTTAATATGAATTGCTTTAACACCATCCTAGATGAAACCATTTCGACTTTCATGGAATGCAAATTGGTGGCAGCACCATGGATTAAGAGATGGGGATAGGTATATTTAAACTCACATGGAAGCACAAGGGAATCATTTAAATATAATTTCAATTTGCACTAGTTATGCAGAAAGATATAAGGCCAGGATAGAATATTGTGCATCTCACCTGACCAACATTTCAGCCTGTGCATTAAGATAATGTTGATTGGAAGTAGTCAAGTTTAGCTGCAGCATAGTGTAAACTTTGTTCCATTGGGACAAATTGTACTTTCATCTATAGCAAGATAGCTGACATCAGACACCAAAGCTGCAAATCAGGTTTCCATCTATGTTAGAAAGAAACCTTAAGAGTTTTCCTTTCTTGTTTTGTCTTAAAAGTGTCAATCTCAAGAGTTATTGTGGTCAACTCAGAAATGCCACAGGTATCCCAGTAGGAATATGAAGTATTACCGTAGAAAACAATTTATAACATTTGTGGATTAAAGTTGACTTTGTCTGCTGCACAATTGCCTTGTACAGTATACATCAAGGGCACTTGTACAGAGTTGCTACTGCAAAGCCAGCTGTAATCTAACCCTGCTTTCCTTTTTCATATATGAAGCCAAGAGGCTTTAGGAAAACTGATACAGGTTTCTCAGGCTTCCATATATTTTCCCATTGAAGTGAAAAAACAGGGGGGGAGGGATGGCAATAATTAATTAACTCCCTAGCTACCATTCCCACTAATCTATTTGCAGTGGTATAAATGCAAATAAAACACAAATAAATTAGCTATGATTGGTTTCTTGTTTAATCATACACATCATCATCTCTTAGCTACTCACGTGCGGTGCTACTCTTAATAAATTATCAATAAATAAGCTTTTCTGCCAAGTTGAAAAGAACATCTCTTATCTATTTTTAAATAATGAAGAATTTGCAGGCCAAAGTTGCTGTGAAGTGAAGACGATCCTTACCATGGCTCTCATCAAATAAAGATACCGATTTCCATAATATATTACCCATGACACATACACCTTTTTCTGACTTTAAACTGGATCTGTCTGCTAACTCTAAAGATATGGGGAGGACCATGATACCCTCCCCCACCTCCAGATTTCCAATGGGTTCTTCCTTATCCCCAGATCACATCTGTCTTGAGTTTCTCTCAGATTTGTCAGGTGGATCAGTGCTCCCCAGGGCCTGCTCCAGCTGAAGTATTTTAATTTGACTAAACACCTGATTTATTTTATCTCTCCGATGAGAAAGACAGTTTGTCTTAATAGAGCCTGTCAGCCCACAGTCCCATTCAGAGCAATTTACAGGCAGCCAGGGACGCTGGGAAAGAAGAGTGCTGTAATTCTGCATTTTATTCTCCTCCCGAAAGCACCTAAAAGCAGCTATTCACAGCTCCTTGCATGTGGCATTTTAGGGCTGAATTAGCTTTTTATTCAAGTAACTACATTTGTTGTGAATAGCTTATCTGTAAAATTGCCACATTCACTACTGATTTTATTAACCTTTGGCTCTGTTGCAAAATGGTCTTCAGTTAGGAAGGACCTTTAAATTTGACATATATTTTTTTTTCCAAGAGACCTTTTATTCCAGCAACTTCAAATTTACTGAATTTGATCCATTGACTCTTTAACCAGTATATTCAAAACTTTTATGTCTCACCGGGAAAATCAATATCATGTGCAGAAACCTTTTATTTTAATTCTAAAGATGACACCTCTCTCTAACAGACCAACAGTAGTACATTAAGTGCTGTCATCATTTGATGATTCTTTAAAAAAAAATAAGATCCTTGCACTACTAGCTCTTTGGTTTATTATTGCTGTGTATTTCCATTGCTTTGGAAACCGTATATAAATCAACAAACTGAAAGTAAAATATTTATTTAAGCAAGAAGGTATATAAGCAGAGTGTTTGCGTCTTTGCTCCTACAGTTTCCACTGCTAATGAGACAAGTTCTTTTTAAAAACTGAGTGGCAGACTCAAGCCACATGAATAAATCTGTATGCTTAACGGAACTTCCCCTTTCTTCACATTAACCTTCTACCTGGCCAAAGCCATTCCTCCAGAGCAATTACGAATACACAAGGGCTTACGCAGAAGGAAGAACAGGTAGATTCAGAACTGTGCTATAAATTTGTTTAATAAATTTGTTTTGCATCCCAATAGAATGCAAAAGCCAAAGAATCATTCAAACTCAAGCTAATATACAGATATCTGAATGTAAAGTGTTTTTTTTAAAAAAGTATTTGAAAGATTAGTATAAAATTAAGTGTCTTGTTAAAGATAAATAAAAGCTGATTTCAATAATATTGCATATTATGCTATACAGACACAGTAGTCCCCAGTTTAAAAACAGGTTCTGTTTCTAGTGTCTCTCTTTAAGTCAAATTTGTATATAAACCAGAACAGTATTGCTGTATAATGCAATACTTTTTTTCCAATCCTACATTTGCAATACTTGCAAATGTAGGATTGTGTAATGAACTATTGTGTATTTAACTTGAATTATTGTGTGTTTAATTTGAATTTTGCTAAAATAAGCTCCAGTTTTAGCTAGGGGTTGTTCTTAAACTGGGGCATTCTTACCTAACGAGTTTCTGTATATAAAGCATGATATAGTGAAAAAGGGTTGACACCTATAATTCACTGAAAATAATAAAGAATAAAGGAATGGGTGAAAGCAGGAGATATGTAAGATTAGTATAGTTATTTCACTGATACAGGTTTAGAGAATCAAAAAGCTATTAGAGGTATCATATAATTACAAAAAACGGAACGTGGTGGCTCAGTGGCTAAGATGCTGAGCTTGTTGATTAGAAAGGTCGGCAGTTCAGCTGTTCAAATCTGCATAATGGATTAAGCTCCCGTTACTTGTCCCAGCTTCTGCCAACCTAGCAGTTTGAAAGCACGTAAAAAATGCAAGTAGAAAAATAGGAACCATCTTTGGTGGGAAGATAACAGCATTCTGTGTGCCTTGGGCATTTAGTCATGCCGGCCACATGACCATGGACAGCGCTGGCTCTTTGGCTTTGAAACAGAGATGAGGACCGCCCCCTAGAGTTGGGAATGACTAGCACCTTATTATTACAAATAAATTACTTAGATGACAAAGTCCAACCAATTAACATTGTTTTAAATAGAACATTTAACCAGTTATTTTAAAATGAAACATAAAATCTATCTAGCACTTCATTTTTTTCAGTACCAAAAATAACCAAAAATCTGTTATCTGAACTGGGAAAAAAGATTAGAATAATATTAGATAAGTTCATCTCATTATTGGCACATTAAAAATAATCAAAGATGGAGCACTACAATTGCAAATTATTATTTAATAAAATATATTTCTATATATGTTTTTGTGTCCAAAAACTTAAATAGAATGCTCAGTAAAAAAGAAAGAGTATTTGATTTCAGATGCTCCAAGAAACAATTTTATTAAACTCTTATACAAGAGAATGCAGCAAACATCAGATAGATGGTGATATTTCTACTTCACAGGCTATAGGCAGCCATTTAACATTTACCCTGTTTTATTAGGTCACTTTTCAAATGCCAGAAAAACAGGACAACAAAGAAAACAAAAATAAACTAAAAGGGGTCTAAAAAAGAGAATGTAACAATTGAATAAAAGAACTTCTGAGATAAAAGTCACTTTGTGGTGTTTGCTTGTCCTTAAAGCCGCCTCCTTCTATACCCAGGCATCTAATTTAAGTTTTAACTTCAACAGCAGTTTTAAAAGCTTTCTACTCTGAAGAACCCCCAAATGTATCATAAAGATAAAGATTTCAGCCTTCAACCACAAAAGACTTCTATTATCTTATCAGTCTTCAGTTAAAGCAGCTAAACCAATATGACTAAGTTCTCAATGACTTTTTTCAGTATTTCAGTTACGAAAGAGAAAGACCAAAGCCTGTCAGCTGGATAACTGGAGTACCTTTTTACAGTATTCCATGATTGTTTAGCAATTGTTGCGGCTTCCATACACTGTGCAGTTCTTTGTCAATAAAAATAATCTAAGGACTGCAGTTGTTCCTAACATAATTTGCAAACATGCTTTTGTCTAAAGTGAGTCATTCATTGAATGTACATTGTATGTCTGTACATTGTATGAATGTACATTGGAGTCTGTACATTGAATGTACAGACTCCACCCAAATCAAAAAAATATGCTAATTTAAATCATTTCCAGACACCGAATCTGTAAAGAAAATTTGAAGGAGGGAATTACAAATGATTATCATTGCTTGTTTTGTTCATTATTTCATGATTATTATTTACATGTGAGTAATCCAGTGGTGGGTTTTTACCGGTTTGCCCCAATTCGGGCAAATTGGTAGCGGTGGTGGGAGGCTCCGCCCACGCACCTGGACATCATCACGGACGCAAGATTCTGCGCATGCGCAGAAGTGCCACGCGCAAACAAAACGAATGCATGCACGCACATGCTCACAGTTCCGAACTGGTAGTGAAGATAAGTGAAACCCACTACTGGAGTAATCGCTGTTGTCTTTTGACTCTTTTCAGTTGTAGGTTGTCCTTTTTTCTGAACGAAAAGGAGTCTGCACCAGGGGTGTCACACTCATGTCATCATGGCAGCGTCATGTGACATATCAGGACTTTTTCTCCTTCGCTAAACCCAGCATGGGCATGGCCAGCACATGACACATCCGACCCATGGGCCGGGAGCTTGTCAGTCCTGAACTACACTAAAAAAAAGAAAGAAATTGGCAAGCCAGAGGCTTTTATTTTGCAACATAAATTTCTGATAACTCTTTGCAAAGAACTGAATGTACACACCAACAGACTCACATCTTAGTAACCTCTTGTTTGGATTCCTTGTAATGGGACTCCTCTTGAAGAGCATTTGGAAGCTACATCTGGTCCAGAATGCAGTGAGTTGGGTAGCTTTTGATAGTTCACTATACAATACATGCAAACTACTGTTCCATAAACTGCAGTAATTCCCAACAGCTTCCAGGTGTGTAAGTTGTTGGTTATCTATATGTTTCTAAAAATCCTGTATTTGCAACCTTCAATTACAATCCTCTGTAATTATCCTCTGGGTAGTTGATTATAATGGTGTAAAAAAAGAGAATGCCAAATTTTCTGTCTTGAAACCTTGAGTAGCTTCCAGAATCAATTTGGTCAAGTAACTAAAGACATTTGCCTAGAAACCAGGAGACTGTGAGTTCTAGTCCTGCTTTAGGCACAAAGCCAGTTAGCTGGCCTTGGGCTAGTTGCTGTTTTTCAGCCTATAAAGAAGGAAATGGCAAACCGCCTCTGAAATCTTGCCAAGAAAACTGCAGGGACTTATCTAGGCAATCGCCAGGAGTCAACATTGACTCAACAACAGCAATAAAAAACAATTCAGAAAGGATTACTTAGAGTGGATATGCAATCTAGATTATTTTTTCTTGTGCCACAAAAATACTTTCAAATATCCACTTTACATTATTTGCTCCACAGCTTGGTCATGGGGTCTGCCAGTTTAGGGTGACATTCAATATTTGATAATATTTGGTGCATAGACTTTTGGACATATTAATTTTCAAAGGCTTTATCTAAAACAGGGGTGTCAAATTCAAGGCCTGGGGTCCAAATCTGGCCCATGGGGTGCTTAAATCTGGCCTGTGAGACCACCTTGGAAACAGTGAAGAACTAGCCCGCGGTGCCTCTACCAGCAAAAATGGAGCTCGGGAGGGCTTCATGAGGCCCTCCCAAGCTTCGTTTTCACTGGCAGACGGTTGTAGGAGGCCGTCGCAGCTGAAAACAGAGTTTAGGAGCCAGTTTTCACTGGCAGAGCACTCAAGCCACCACATGTTCCCCCAACACGATTGATGTCGAGCTGGCCATGATGTCGAGCTGGCCACCCACCCTGGCCATGTCCCACTGCCCCCTCCCACCGAAGGGACAGAACCCTGATGTGGCAGAACCCTGATGTGGCCCTCAGTGAAATTCAGTTTGACACCACTATCTAAAACATCCATACAAATTTCTTAAATGTCTTCACTGCCCTTTGAACAACTAGATCTGCTGGTGGCAAAACATTTTTTCAAATGGAAACTAGAAAACTCATCATCAATGTGACAAGAGTGCTGATATGATGACTTATTTAACAACCACATCACTTAGTGACCAACATTCTGGTCCCTACTGTGGTCATACGTCAAAGGCTACTTGTAATGAATATACCTATTTTAAATTTTGCTAGTTCTAGAATCTAAAAATCAGTATTCCAATGAATATGGCAAAAGTCTCCCTGGCCTTAACTTAGTTAAATAAACTACCTGCAGTTATCCTACTATCTGATTATAACAATCCTAATATCAACCACACTTATGGCTCCTTTCACTATTTATTTATTTGTATCCTTTATTATTTTTTACAAACAACTCAAAGCAGCAAAAATATCCAACACACCTATTTTATATATATTATATTATCTTACTCTCTCCATGGCCTGGATCTGGCTGATCGTCTCAGCTCACTGAGCCTCCAGGTGCCGGTACCTGGCCTTGCACTCCTGCAGGTCTTCCCTCTGCCTGGAAAGCCTATGCTCATAGTCCTCAGTGAAGTGCTTCTGCTGAGCCTCCTTCTCGGCCAGATCCAATTTGAACTGAGCCAGCTGTTTTGGCAACTCTTTCTCGGGGTGGCTGCTTAGCTCCAACAACTGCTTCCTGTTGGGGCCCTAAGGAGCCCAGGCGGTCAAGTGAGGAGTGGCTGGGAGGGGAGGGATGAATAGAGGCCGGCAAGGTGCCCCTCAATGTGAGTGACATCAGTTGGCCACGCCCACCCAGTCACATAACTATCTAGCCATGCCCACCCAGCCAGTCATTAGGCAGATTATATTAGTGGTCCATGGGATTTAAAATTATGAATTTATTGGTCCCTGAAATCCAAAAGGTTGTTGACCCCTCGACTAGAAGACCTCCAAGGACCCTTCCAGCTCTATTCTGATTGATTGACTGATTGACTGATTGATTGATTGATCTCTCAGTACTAATACCCTTTGGTATATGGTATAATTCATAGCAATGCATTGATTCTTTTTTAATTTCCTTCTTACCCTTTTTTCATGCTAGAACAAGAAATGCGCATAATAAACTGTGCATTTGTACTAGCAGTCTATCACTATTTTATTGTGGGATGCATTTCACCACGATGTAGTCTTCACTCTTACTAGAACTTTCAACAGCTTTTTTAAAAAACTCAGCAGTGGCTTAGTGCAAAGATTCAAAAAAATAAGAATCAAAAGTTCTACATTTTTTATAGAATAGTTACATTATTCTGTTTTGCTAGCTGTCTGCCATAGAGGCTGGTTAACCAAAAAGTGAATTTGATATCTTCATGGGCCTGGTTCAAAAGGAATTCTACATAGTTGTATTATTTGCTATAGGAAGAAGAAATGCATGTGCACTTTGGATGTAACTTCTCACATTTTTCTTTCCTGGACCACTCATGTTATATATTTCCTTAAAGAGAAGCTTTTTTTCACAGTTTTAACACTCCTTGCTAAGTAAGGCACTTCTCGCTTTACCCATCATCAGTTATTATCCTCTCAGAAACATCTGAATTATAAATATGGGTCCTATTTGATATTTCTATTTGTATCTTGTTGCTGGTATCCTTAAGATTTATATTGACTATTTCCCTATGGCTATCATTAAGTGTTGTACTTTATGATTCTTGACGTATCTTAATGTATCTTTTCTTTTATGTACACCGAGAGAGTATGCACCAAGACAAATTCCTTGTGTGTCCAATCACACTTGGCCAATAAAGAATTCTATTCTATTCTATTCTATTCTATTCTATTCTATTCTATTCTATTCTATTCTATTCTATTCTATTCTATTCTATTCTTTCTATTCTATTCTATTCTGTGTTTTAAGTACAATTTTAACTTGCTAATTTAATTTATTTGAACATTTTTCATATCATACAAACACATGCTTGCCTCTGAACATTTTTTCACTGTTTCTGTTACAAATAATAAAGAGATAATATTTAATGCCAAGAAAAAAATATTTGCATAACCCATCTAAAATTTTCTAAAATAAGTTTTAAATTTTTCTAAGATTTATCTGAAAGAATTTAACTTTGTTGTATTCTTTTAGACAAGAAGAGAATATAGAATTTTATATATTCTATATATTTGTATATAGAATATCAAATGCGCAGATTATTCTAACATCCAGAAGTGCTTTATTGGTGAGATGGGTGGCATATAAATTTAATAGATAAATGAATAAAAATTCACTAATTAAATCCATCTGTGCTGTGTCTTTTAGGAGGGAAAGCAATTTCTGTTCTTTACAGCATTTCCTGTTACTAAACTTTAAAATTCTGCAAGATTAAAAACTAATTCATATGTTTATTTCAAACTTTATTTTCAGTTCATGACAACTTTTTTATTATCACAGACTGAATGAGCCAGTATCAAAACAAATATGCCAATACTTAACATACAGTGAAATAATAGCAAACTAAGTTATTATGAATATCTCAAAACATTTAGAGGACATAATATCCTAGATTGAAAATAAATATGTATATCTATATACAATGGACATAAATAAAGATAGTCTGGCTTCAGTTTCTATAATCTTTTAATTTCATTTCAATCTTTTTATTGATATCAAATTGATATCCCATCTATTTGTTTTTTCATAAATCAAAAGAACGTGCTCTTAATTATTAACTTAAAATAATTTGCTTTAAGATCCTGAATTCTGTTTAAAAATGGAATTTATGAAGTATATGGCTGTACCTGCTTGAGACATACAGTAGCAAACTGGAACTTTTAATCAGTGAGGCTAGCTGGATTAGACTGAATTACCATTTTCTACCTGTATTGTGCCCATTGCATTGGCTTCCAGGCAATTTTGAAACATAATTCAAAGTGCTGCCTTTGATCTTCAAAGCTTTTCAGAGCTAAAGCCTAAGATAGTTGAAAGATCACTTGGTTCCATAGTGTCTTACCAAACATTAAGAATTTAAACGGAAAAAGGATCTGTTTCAGATGTTCTGACTATCTGAGGGGAGGTGACTGATTACAGAAGATTGATATTTTTGGAAATGACACTCCAGCTGTAGAAATGCTCTTCACAGAGAGGTTTCTCTGACACTCCTTTATTGTGATTGGAATTGCAATGTTCCTTCAAATCAGCTACTAGCTTCACAAACAAAACCATTCAATTTACCATTCAATTCATTTCCAATTCAGAGCAAAAAGATAGGATCCAAGAATGAATTTGCTATACCTGAAAATTGCACAAACTTCTTCTATATTGACACTTTCTTCACTATGCCCTCTCATGCATACCAACCACAAACACAGGGCAACTATACCTCAGAAACTTTGTAGAAGAGATTCAGGACATAAACCGAGATGTAAAATGGCGAGAGCATTTATTCCACTGGCAGAAATTGTTGAATAAGCAAGGCAACACCTTTGAATCTATAATATTAAGAGAGCTTGTTATAGGAAGCCAGAATTTTCCAGCTTAAGTAGAATAAAAATAGATAATAACAACCCAAAAAAGAGAGCACTCACATTACCATTTCTGTAACAAATCTCTGTGAGTTTTATATTCAGCCAAGACAGGCAAAGCAAAATAAAAAGTCGCACGTGAACCATCTCTAACCACAATCATCATGTTACATAGTCAAATGCTCTTAAACTGCTGTCTGCCTTCTCCAAAGTTGAATTCTATAAGAACATGAAGTGGTTCTAGCTGCCTGAAAAAATGCACCCCCCAACTAACCACAAGCTCTTTGTACTTTGAAGGTCATGTTGCAAGAGAAGAGACCAAGCTTCTCAACCATGTACGGAAGATTCCAACATCACGATAAGCTGGCACATAAAAGAATTGGCCTACATTTTCCAAACCAGAGTTCCACCCATGTTCTTACAAGGTTCTTGTCTAATTATATCTTCAACCACAGGCATAAATATGTTTAACCAGATGTTTCTAAGCAGCTGCTAAGCAGCAATGTTTCAAATTTGTTTTGTTTTTTTGTTAATGCCTTTCTTTCCCTAACTGATCAGAATTCAAGCCATTTATTTGAAGTCACAATGAAACAGATCTTGGTCTCCAACCACAATATCTCAGCACCGTGCCTTACTGTTTACTTGGTTAGTTACAAATATATCCAGCAATTCAACAGTCAACCCAACACCACAATATAAGCAGGGAAAAGACTAGAGGTACATTATAATTTGGCAAGGCCTGAAATATGCACCTTGAGATCTTCTTGCCTTTCTATCAAAAGCAAATTTAAGAATATGTACAGGACCACCCAGAAAATTTGGAGATAAGACAGGTTCTGAATCTTTTACTGAAACCACCGAATTTATGACCGTGGATTTGCACTTACCACATTTAAGAAGAAGCTTTAACTCCGTTATGGAGCATGCAAAAAATGCCAGACTTACATATCCATATCTCCACTTCAAAAGATCACATAGAATGCACAGATTATTAAGATTTGCACCAGTGTTGCATGTACATATCATATTGTGTTTGTACATATCGTTTGCACTTTGATGGGCCTACAGATTTTGGGATTTTTTTTTTCATTTGAGAGCTGAATCGCAAAATGATTCAGAAATTTTGCTTGTAAAGCTACATTCAGATAGTCTGTGACTTACAAGCACAATTAAGACCAAAATTTCTGTTGGTAAGCAAGATAGTTGTTAAGTGAATTTTGCCCCCGTTACTTTTTTCAGTGCCATTGTAATTTCACTATAGGAATGGTTATAAGTCAAGGACTACTTATAGTATCAATCATATTGTATCAATATCAATGTTATCCATCCGGTATGATTTTCATACAATTTTTCTTCACAAAGAAACAATGTGATAAGTGTTGCGAAACTGAATTTATCTTGAAATATTCATTTCTAGTTTTTGAAACTGATGATGAATTCAAAGCTATATCCTTAATTTTCCAATGTACACTTAAACCAAAACAAGGGGTTATCTATGTTCAATATGTAACTTTATTCAGACTGCAGTTTTCACCTCTCTGTTGATATCTAAATTCAGTTATAAAATACTAAGAGATTGATCTAACTACCCCTTCTGACATTCTAAAAACTGAGTAAAATTTGTTTTTCCTCTCCAGATGTTTCTGTAATTTTATTGCATCTATTCAAAAATTCATTAGTACTGCCCAGAGAAAAGCAGTTTTCTGGTTAATATTAAAATAAATTCTACAACCATTAGCTGAATCACCCAATGAAACCTGAATATTAATTTTTATGCCATAGGATTAGAGTTGTGTGTCTTTTATTGTAATACAGAACACTCTAGGGATACATGTCAATCTACAGCTTTTCAAAGTCACATTAGAGTTGCATCTTCAGATACTGTGTCATGCTTTCAAAATAATAGAAATGTCAACCACTCACATAATGTTCATATTATCCTTAATTAATATAAATTGCATCTAATTTCATCTCTACTTAAATATATTGCTGCCCAAAATAAGGACCCTAATTTTTATGAGTAATTACTATTACTGATGCATCAACACAATTATTTAAATTCAACATATGCAGAGGCAGAAAGCAGCATTTACATTTTTTGTTGCCTCCTTGCTCCATTCTTAATTTTTGTGGTTTGGAATTCTTCCAGATTCTTTCTTCAACTCTGAAGAGAGAGAAAAAATGTGTTTGTTGGATGTGTATGTGTGTATGAATGTCCATATATGTGTGTAAATATACACAAGTACTCAATCCATTAAGATAATTTAATTGGTTATAATTTAATTTTTATACTAGAATATTATCAATATATTTTGCAGTTATCAATATTGGGGGTGAAAGTGTAGATTCAAAATTGAGCAAAAGCTTGGCATTTAGAAAATCATAGGTAAGATAGTATATCTTAGTAGATAAGTAGATGAGATATTGGCAGGATCTATTAATCAAGAAGGTAAGTAGATAAACAACTGATGACTCCTCTGTTAAGATTTTGAAAACCTAATGCCAATCAATAAGATAAGATTGGGCAAATATGGCAAATACAGTAGTTTGACTTGATTTAAAGTAACTTTCTAAACTGCTATGGGGTCCAAGCCATAACAATATATATTGTCTTTTCAATATAGTAGAGTGGATGTAAGATACCTTTGTAATTGGTGCCACACTTTCTCTGATATTCTCAGTTTACCAGTTTGTAATGACATCTGTAGAAGTAGCTATCAAGTGACAATTCAAAATCACAGAATGGTCAGTACTTGTAAATATGTACCATATGAATTGATCTCCAACTTTGCAAATGCCACATCTACACTTTAGTTCAAATGATTTTGCCTATATTTTCTTACCTCAATGTAAAAACCTATCCAAACATTAAAATATGGATGTTGCCTAGAATGGTTAATCATACACAAGCTTAAAATTTATTGATTTATTTATTATTATATCCCTGTGAGAAGCCTTAACTAGACAATGTTGTAGTAATAAGAATTAGCATTGTATTAATAAATTGGAGAGTTACATTTCTAGATTAGATCTACTTTATCTCGGCTTGCAAAATTTGGAAAATAGTAGACAGCAGCATAGAAGCAGACAGGAAAAAAAACTCACTTCTTTGTTGCCATCTAATAACCAGACAGATTTTAGCAGCCCCGTTGTAGTAGCCTTATTCTAAATAATTGGACACTATCAAACCATTAGGCATGACATTTCCCTATTTTTAATATAGGATCTAATACACTCAGCAAATCTTATTACTGTATTAACTCCAATTTAGTGGTTTTCCCTCTCCATACAATATAAGGCAAATTATGTAAAATGCAAATATATTTGCTTACTTACTAAAATTTCTGTAGAATAGAAGAAAACCTTCCAAATAGATTGAAACTTTGAATCTTAAAATTCCTGTGGAAATCAGGTGCATTTTAAGCATCAGATTTGATTATTTAATCAAGCAACTTGCATTTTGCCCTGGCTAATTTAGAAAGCTTATAATATTTTACTCATAAAATAATTGTGCACCTGTTGTGATGGAAACCTATTTAAACAAATCTTAATAGGCATTACAATTTGTTCTAAACATAAGCAAGCAAACTGATCAGTCTATAAAACACCTTTATAAATGCCAAGATTATTTTCGTTTAAAGCTTTCACAGCATTGATATATTTAGTATTAAGGAAGCCAAATAAATATGATTAATGCCCCAATAATAAATCAAATGAGAAAATTATTCATATTACATTTCAAAACAATTACTTTATATGAGTGAATCCACATAACATGCTAAGACATAGTTGTGTGGAATAGTTTTAGTGTATTATGTGAACTCAGACAATTGTGATTTATTAAATAAACTATGGCTAAGCAAATAATGATTTAGCATAGTATAACCCCCATGTATATATTGGAATGATTATTCTATAGCATTTGTTTTTCATAATTCAAATACAAACATGTCAAATGAGATTTAAAGAGACAAGGGATAAACTACCATTTGCTGGCAGCCAATTCCACAAGATGTATTCAGAGGGCAGTCTATAATCTATTGCACACATAATAACATTACACTTCCATTTCATCTTGCACACTGTAAAAATTTTCACCACAATCCAACAGAACTGTGTAATTAGCCATGGTACATATCACAAACAAACTTGGCCATGTATAGCTTCCTTCAAGTAATAAATATAATTCATAGATCTGAAGAAATGGAATAGTATTAAGTCCTGAATTATCAGGTTAAGCCCCATTCCATTATAACAAAGGAACTCTTATCCCAGTTCTGTATGCTCATAACTCTATGGATAGAATGTTAACATCATTATTCTTCCTTTAATAGAAATTTCAGTCAAATCAAATCCAAAGATATTTTGCCCATCAAATGGGCAACCTGGTCATGCCAACATAGTGCTGAGAGAGAATTACAAACATTTGTCAGGTTCTAATGAACAAAAAAATACACTTTCATTCAATATATCTCTATTCAGCAGTAGTATTTGTTTGTTTTACAAGTTTATACAGAAGTTCAGCTCACATTATATTATTAATTAGAACTTTTTTTTATAAAAAGTGGGGAGAAGGGCCTGGTGGCTCAGCAGACTAAAGCACTGTGATTAACATCAGCTGTCTGCAATTACTGTAAGTTCGAATCTCACCAGGCTCAAGGTTGACTCAGCCTTCCATCCTTTCTAAGGTAGGTAAAATGAGGACCCAGTTTGTGGGGGCAATAAGCTGACTTTGTATAAATATGCAAAAGTATGAAGGCTATTGCTTAACACATTGTAAGCCGCCCTGAGTCTCCGGAGAAGGGCGGAATATAAATATACTAGTTCTCACCTATAAGGCCCTACATGATTTAGGTCCAGGATATTTACAGGACCTTCTCCTGCCTGCTTCCCACTGTCCTGTTCGCTCACATAGGGCCGCTCTCCTCAGGGTCCCGACGGCAAGCCAATGTCATCTAGCGGTGCCCAGGGGTAGGACATTCTCTGTGGGTGCTCCCACCCTCTGGAATGAATTACCTACCGAGCTCCGGATGGCTCCTGATCTCCGCTCCTTTCGTCGGGAGCTAAAGACTTGCCTGTTCAAGCAAATAGGCTGACTCTGATTCTGGGTTTATTATTTATCATTAATTAGTTATTTGATTTAAAATGCAATTTTATTGTACATGTTTCTTAACTTGTGTTCGCCGTCCTGAGTCCTTTGGGGGAAGGGCGGCATATAAATACATGTAATAAATAAATAAATAAATATAAATCAAATAAAAATAAAAAATAAAAAATAAATTCACTTGTTACAATAGAGGTAGTTCTCTTACAACAATTCATTTAATGACCGTTCAAATTTAAAACAGTACTGAAGAAAGTGACTTATGACCGTTTTTCACACTTACAACCATTGCAGTCACGTAATCAAAATTTGGAGGCTTGGCAAATGGTTCACACTTATGAAAGTTGCAGTGTCCTGGGTCATGTGTTCCTTTTGTGACCTTCTGATAAACAAAGCCAATGGGGAAACCAGATTCACTTAACAACTATGCTACTAACTTAACAACTGCACTGATTCACTTAGCAACTGTGGAGAGAAAGGTTGTAAGATGGGGCAAAATTCACTTAAATGTATCACTTAGCAACAGAAATGTTGGGCTCAATTGTGGTTGTAAGTTGAGGACTACGTACACAAGTTCAAATGATACTACATCTTCCTGGGAAGGTGGGAAGCCATGCTAGTTACTGAACAGCTAATTCATGCTGACTTTTTTCCCTGACTAAAGGAAATTTTTAAAAAAGTATCGCCTATACTCTAGATCAGTCAGCTTACAAATACAGAAGACAAAAATACAAAGAAAACCATGAACAGAGTTTAATTTCTTTATGTACAGTAAGGACAGACAGAAATACAAAAGCCATGCTTCCTACTGCATAGGAAATGACGAGTATAATTTTCAATGATATACATGTATGTAAAATACATTAAAAAAAAATAAGGCCAATCTTGGAAGGCACATCCTTCCTTGCAAGCTATGTGATGCCCTGCCCACATCATCTAATTAATACAAAAAACAATCATTGTTCTAAATCCATTCCCATTTTGAAAATGCTTCACACCTTTGATGTTTTCAAATGGACAGTACGAAACTCTGACTCCATACTGTCTTCAGTGGTGCTTAATTGCGAAGTTTAAAGTACAGTTCTCTGACTTTATCAGCTCTCACTTTAATGTGCATATTGGAAAAAGTTAAACCAAATTTAAGCAATGCTACTTAAATATATGTTTTAACTTTAAATTAAGGACTTTATTTCCCAACTCTTTCTATTTAGGAAAGAGTCCATTTACAAACTTTTCCATAGATATTAATACAACACTAATATATTTAATTTTGGATGGCTGTAACTTTGACAGACTTTAAATTTTTTCCCCATCCATTTTTTATGAAATAGTAACCCTAAAACACATACACATACTGGCCATCTGATCACTTTAACTAATTCATTACTAAAAATAAAGTTATGCCCTGTAGTATATTACTAATTAGGACCTGGTATTAATTTTAAGGGGTTTCCCCTGGCCCCTTGTATTCAATATTTACACTGATTTCTCTAATTGGAACCAACTGATCTTTTTCCTGTATATTTATTTTCTAAAGCCTAGCAGTTAACAATGACTCTAATACAAGTGAGGGGTTTTTTGCTTGTAGCTTTTGTTTGAGGTTTAATTAAGAAGACCCAGTGTCTCCAAGCCTGAGCTGTGTTTTTAATTGCTCATATGTATATCATGTAGACTTCAAAAGAAGTAAGACATTTATAACACAGAGCACAAAGGAGAGCTTTGAAATGTCTACAACCATACCAAGTGGCATAATTAAAAACCTATGGCTGCTTCTGTGATATATATGCAAGATATATATTTATAAAGTAAGCTATTGTATACATTCATGACATGCCAAAAGTGGTTTTGCGTGGTTAAAGAAATATTCTCAACACATCTCACATAAACTGCAAAGCAAACTAGCATGGTAACTTTTTATTCAGGTTGATCTCGTGTATTCTGTTATCTTAGATTTCAAACTTCGGCCAGCTTTCCCATATTTTCCACTTTTGAGTTCTTAATTCAAGAGTAATTATTCCTCCTCTTAAAACAAGAGGGAGCACTTGTAACCACAACGTAGCACAACAACGTTCTCAGGGTGGTCCCAACAAGATTTCCAGAAAAGCATCACAATTAAAATATGCTTGCCGTTATACTTTATGGCTGTCTTTCTCCTAGCTCCTAAAAGGAGAAAGTGCTATTTCTATCAGCATGAAATTCAATACAGATTGTGGAATATTTTTTCGCCTGCACTGTAGATGGAATCTCTTACAGAGTTGAAGTTCTTTGCCAAGCTTTTAAAGTCTAGAAACCTGCATGAACCTTCCTGCATGTTAACTATTATTATAACACTGAAATTACAAATAATCCACATAACCACACCGGTTTGATTTGAAAATATCTCCTTATGTGAAGTCATTTAAAACCCAGGGAGAAATGTAAAAAGAGCCTGCAAGTCATCTGCGTAGTCAGAGCACTTCACAATGCAAATGCCTTTCTTCAGTGGGCAAAGCTATTCACATCAGTCAATGTCTATCCCAAAATAGAACCTGCTATACAAAGACCGCATGTGACATTTAAGCCACAATGCCTATAAATACAGTTTATGTTTCAGTAGTAAGTTCCTCCAGAAATGGACACTAGAACCCGTTGCTCAGAGATAGTATTTACAATCCACCTTTTTGTTAGACTGCTGGAACAATCATAACTTCTTTATGTGATCTTAAAGGAGCTTATGTGCCAATTAAAATAAACACGTGGCAGGGTATGTCAGTGGAATAATTATGACGTTTCAGGCCATGGGCTGATATATATTAACTTTATGTTTTAAGATCAATGTTAGGTGTTACAAAACAAACAATTAATGGGGATAAATACCATATTCTTTTTATTAAGTAATAGAAAATGAAAATTTCAATAGTTTGAAATAGAAGGGGAGAAATAAGAGGTTTCAACAGAAAAGAATATAGGGAGGGAATTAAAAGAGAAATAAGAGAAATTAAAGGAGAAATAAGAGATACTTAAAGGGTTAAGAAAAAACTCAATTGAACAGTGTAGTACAGTGATGGTGAACCTTTTCAGCACCGAGTGCCAGGGATGAAATCCAGCAGGTTCTGACAGGTTCTGGAGAACCGGTAGCGGAAATTTTGACTGGTTCAGAGAACCAGCAAATACCGCCTCTGGCTGGCCCCAGAGTGGAGTGGAAATGGAGATTTAGCAATATCCTTTCCCTGGAGTGGGGTGGGATTTTGCAGTATCCTTCCCCTGCCATGCCCACCAAGCCACACCCACCAAGCCACACCACGCCCACCAAGCCACGCCCACAGAACCAGTAGTAAAAAAATTCACCACTGATTTCACCATTGCCGAGTGCCCAAACTCGAATGGTCAAAGCCACCTAGTGTTTGGGTTTGTGGCACACGCATGCATGCCAGCCAGCTGGTCTTCATGCATGCCAGAGCACTAGAAATGCCAAAACCAGGTGGCCAGCGCATATGCACCGGCCAGCTCATCTTTGGGTTTCTGGCACTCTGGCACATGTGAAGATCAGCTGGCCAGTGCGCATGTGTGCGCTAGGAACCAGAAGAGCAGCTGATGATGGAGCATGTGCCCACAGAGAGGGCTGTGTGTGCCACCTCTGCATGTGTGCCACAGGTTCGCCAGAACAGGTGTAGTATGTTTAGTTCTTCAAGAGGATGCCAGAAAAAGATTGGAAATCCTTTTTCCATCTTCCAGTCAAAGTTCTGGAATACAGAGTGGTTTTGAGAACAAATCCAATGACCATTCTAATAAAGAGCCAAGAGGCTGAGGCCATGAAATCTGTATAATTATAAATACACTTCCACAAATGTCTTCCTATAAAACTTCCTAAAAATCTATTAACATTCCAAATCACCATTTACATGGGTTAGACTGGGACTACAGCAATATATGTTTCCTGTGAGAAGCTATGGGCACACCAATACTAGCCACTGGCACACATGTCCCAAATTCCACATTCTCTAACTAGCCTTCTAAATAATCAGAAGAATGCACTGTCCTCTGAAATAGCCCTATTAGACCAGTTGTAGCTGCTCTTTAGAAAAAGAGTAGACGTCCATCATTAATCATAGTATACTGGGAAGGATCCCCTTCATCACAACAACTATTTATCTTGAAACATTTTTTCCCCTCAAGATTCTTACTAGGATTTAGTTGTTCAGAGCTATAATCCTCTTGAGAACATCTCCTGCCTAAAAGATGCATGCGAACAAAAGAAATTGGTAAGGTAGAAAAGAGTTTTTATTCATTTTTAATTTATTTTATTCATCAAATTTACCTGTCTGCCCACCTCACATGAAGTGGCCAACATACAATACAACCAATGTTTAGAACACTCCACAAAACTAATTAAAAGTGATACATGTGAGCAAATCAAAACCATGAGAGGGAAGATATTCAATATAATTCAGTTTTTACATTGGGACATGTAGAGGAGAATTATCTGGTGAAATTGTAGAATCAACTTGGAAAGTTTTAAAAGGACATTAATTCATGGAAAATAACGATGTCAATGGCTATCATAGGCTATTATAATGGCTACATATTGCGTCCACCACTGAGATATTACTTGCACAAGAACATGAGGGAATGTTTTTGCATTTACACATTGATTTTGGGCTTCCCACAGGCATTTAGCTGCCAACTGTGGGAACAAAACCTAGGGCTAGAATAAGCCTTTGGCTTGATCCAGAATAGGTCCTCTTATAAAATATTGCAAACAGACTAATTGCCCATGGAGAGGGGGAAGTTATTTTTAAAGTCTCATCTACGAAGAAAAATACTCACATGTTACAAAATCTAATGTTAAAACCATGTCTATTTTGCAACATATACCATTTATTCTACATGTTGTACAGTTCCAACATGTGTGATACTGGCAGTAAAGCTTTTTTTTTTAACCCCAGCAACTTTTCCCCATAACTCAAATGTCTTAAAACAGAAATGTATTAAAAGAAGATTATGAGCTTCACTTATCCTCCAAAACAACTTCTTCCTTCGAAAGTAAAGCAAAGAATTGGGGAATTAAAATAAAGAATTCCCCAGTAGCAATCTGTGCAAAGAGCAGTTCTTCCTCAGAAGATCACACCTTCGTTTCTTTTATTTGGGATTCTTTTCTCTAATCATTTCAGTTTGTTTTTAAGATACTTGCTACACAATGTGTACTACAACAATTCATAATTCCGAGAGGAAAGAAATGGCTATACAAAAGAAATACGAAACCAAAACCCCAAATTTTTGTTCTCAATCAAAAATGTGACAAGTTTTTCATAACCACCTATGACTGTACCATCTAAGGGAATTTAAGTCTAAGAAAACATTGTGGCCGTGAGTTCCCAAGATCCTGCTTAATAAGAAGCAACTGTTTCGTGATAGGTCAGGGGTGTCAAACTCAAGGCCCGGGAGAACAGTTTCTGCCCGCAGGGTGCTTAGATCTGGCCCATTGGGCTGCCCTGGAAACAGCGAAGGACTGGCCCACAGTGCCTCTGCCAGTGAAAATGGATTTCGGGAGGATGGCCCTTCCAAGTTCTGTTTTTGCTGGCAGAGGGTTGCAGGAGGCTGTTGCAGCCAAAAATGCAGCTCAGGAGCCCATTTTTGCTGGCAGAGCACTTAAGCTACCACAGGAGTCCTGACACAAGTGACGTCGAGCTGGCCATGCCCATCTTGGTCACACACATCCCAGCCCCCCTATGGTCAAACACAACCCTGATGCAGCCCTCAATGAAATCGAGTTTGACACCCCTGTGATAGATGAACCAAGCATACCACCAACACAGGCATCAGATTTAATCTCATCCCACAGAGTTCATCAGCATTGAGACAAGGCTAAATACAAAATAAAATCCCTGTGAACATAAAACCAAATATTCAAGAGGAGTCTCTTCCCATTCAAGACTGAGACTCTTCCCAGTCTCTTCAATTTACATATAAAGGATGGATTAGCATTCCTGGGAATTTATCATCCATCAATCTTTTAGAGGACTACTTCTCTAGATTAAGGCATTATATCCATATTAGAGTTTACCTTTTATTTCTCCAAGGAGTTCACTTGTGTTTAATCTTTCCATTTTCTCCTTCCAGTCTTTAGAAAGTAGTTTTTCCATGCAAGATGAATCTATAAAGAAAGGTGAAAGTATTAGCAAAAGTTCACATGAAGTCAACAGACAAACTGTTTGAGCAGCCTTTTCCAGAAAATGTGGCTTCAAGGAAATGTCATGCCTCCTGCATTATGATAGCAGCATCCTATTAACTGCTGGTGTACTTGAAGACAGTCAATGAATAAAAATATATTCAGCTTTCTAAATAAGGAATGATGCCAGAACTATATTGTCCTAACCTTCCAGAAGCATTTACATGAGAAGCATCCAAGTTCTCAGGAGCACTAAAGTTAGATAGGGAGAATTTTAATTTCCTCCACCACCACCCAGTTTAATGACGACACTAGAAAGAAAATTGCCTGTGCTATACATATTATGTATGGTTTGTATGTGTATTATGGAAAGGTTGTGCAATCAATTTATTCATTAGATTTGTACCCTGACTTTGGTATAAATCAAGGTGGCCTACATTGTTATTTCTTCCACCTATTTTATCCAACAACCACACCCTGTGTGTTAAACTGGCCTGAAGAAAGTGATTGGTGAGCTTCTGTGGCTGAAGGTAAAATTTGAACCTGGATTTCCCTTCTTCTAATCCACCACCTTAATTTCTACAGCACTCTAGCTTTCATAAAGCTATTTCTGTTGGAATTCAAAACAACTTATCACAAGGCAAAAGTTTAACTACTACGTAGAAAAAAAAAGCAGAGGTGTCTATAGGGGGAGGATGGATCTGTACACATTGGGAGCAAAGACAAACTAGATATTTGCCATTTTCTTTTCAGCTGCAAATCACAGTAAAATTAACTTTACTGTCTGCTAGAATAGTGGTTTGAACCAATCTTACTGACTGTCCCCCTTACTGACTGTCCCCCTTACTGAGGGGGACATGTAGGCTAAATCTAAGGGGGGGGTGTCTGCAGTTTATTAAAAAGCTAAAAACATCATGTGGCACTTATTTTTCCAGACAACTACTCTCACTTGTAATGAACACAAGTCACAAAATAGAGTTTTAAGTTTCCTGCTCACCTTCTGGTAACAGGAGGACTTAAGTTATTGTTCTATTCTGAATTGGGCCCAAGATTTTTGTTCTACCCATCATTGTTCCAACACGTGGAGTAATCTTTATAGAAAACGAGAGAATCAATCAGCTATCTAGTGTTTCAATCTATGTACTAAGCCATATCAGTTCCCTCCAAATGGCAACTAATGATGACTATGACTCCAAATTTAATTATGGCTGGCTTCCTCTTTCTTTTTATCCTTTATCCTTTCTGTTACTCTTAATAAACATAGCAGGTAAAAATTGCAGCTCATTTAAAAAATAGCCTTAAACACTAAAAATATGCATTTACTTCGCTGAGGCTCACTATTGCTTATTTCTTGAAAAACTCTAAATCATAGTTTAGTGTAACATCTGCATGCAGCAGGTCTATGTAAAAATAATCAGTCCTATAACTGCATACATATTACCAATTTATCAGAAGAAAAGCTTACTACAAAACTTTTTTACAAATTGCATCTACAAGAGTATATGAACATCCTTGGAAAGACAATGCCGCTTGTTTCTTTTCCACCAAGTAATATTTTAGTAGAAAAGCCAATTTACTAATTACATCCTTTTAAAATGGAAAGAAAAAAAACAATGAACAAGAACAAAATTAAGAGGCTTTAAGTTGTAAAAGGCAGCATTAAAATACTTGTTATACCATAAAACAAACAATTTAATCTTAACAATCACAAGCTTTTATTACCCTTATGAATTTTGGCCAAATAATAGAAGCATCAACAACTAACCACCAATTATCAATAGAACATTATAATTTGTTGCCTGTGATATTATCAGTTTATAAAGATGACTCTCTTGTGCCCAGACAAAATTTTAATCATCCTCACCCCCACAAAAATAATGTTGGCTTTAAGCTGACATTTACATAAAGTAATAGTACTTTAGCTAAGAGGCTTTCTCCCAATACCACTATTATTACCACTATTCTGTTCATATATTAGTGTAAAATATATTAGAGAATTAAGGCATATTCAGACAGCGTTAATTTTCAGCACTTCTGGTATCTTATAAGAAATTTCCACAGAGAACAATAAAGTGACAAATGTTCATTTCTTTGTAAATTTCTTTTCCATATACTAACAAGCTTTTACATACCCTTTTCCACACACTAATCAGCTTTTTCTTTTTAGAATCAATAGATGAAACTGATACTACTGTTTATTGTTCTGATAGGACATATTTTCTTCACAAGTTTATGGTTTTTGAAGAAAATATCTAAAACTTTATGATTAGGCAAATTAATCCAAACTTCTTAAATATTAGATCATAATGTTACAAAATGCTGGACTGTGCTAAAATTGAATGGTTATTATACCAATAAATTCCCATGAACCACCAGAAGGAAAAATCTGGAAAAGTTCAATATTTTCTACATAAGTCTAAAGTATATTGGTATTTCATAATGCCTCAACAACTTTGTCTTTTCCTTTAATTTCCGGATGAAGGAAGAAGCAAAGAAAAATAATTCTGTTTTGGGATATTCCTAGCTTCTTCTTAGATACAAAGAAATGTGGTTTTAAAAGAATACTAATGATTAAATACCTTATTATTTCAAATCACCTTCCACCTTCTACGTCTCAATAAAGTACATAGTTATACAACTCATATAACTGAAAAGTATCACTGCCATGAAAAGCTCAGTTTTTAAAATACACTTCTTTAAAAGTGTACTGCTGTTTATCATACTTGATAATATCATATCTGATAATGACTGTTATTATTTCTAAAACATGGCTTGTTTACGTACAATCTTGGCAATGTCTAGGCAATTTGCAGATCCAAAAGACAAACAATTTAACAATTTATTAATTATTGGAAATGTATGAAATATTTTAAGCAATACATGGAGGAGTTTGAAGAAAATTTCAGTCAAATCTCCCTCTCTTTCTATATTGCAGTAGAAAAAACTTCTGTGATGGAGAGGTCTAGCAATATCTGAAACATAAGCAACTCTCTTGAAATCATACTCAAGAAAAAATTATTTATATTGAAAGTTAACAAGCAAGTTCTGTTTACATCATTAAAGCTGAGTCTATATTTATAACTGGAGCAATGAAGAATGATCACTACATTTTAAAATAGCTTAGCATTTCTGAAGTTTCTCTTCTTTTATATACTCTATTTCAACATTGACTTTACACTTACACTTTAATTATATTGTATCAATTTCACAGTCACTATATCAACGTCCCATCTTACTTACTGTTTAATTCAACTTTACTATCCATCTTTACATTTAGAGACAGTCAAGCAAAAGAGATTAAAAACGAACCATCAAAATAAAACTTTTAAAACCACTTGTAAAATATGCAAGCGGCCAGAGCAGTGTTTACAAAATTAGGGACAAACTCTAATTAGAACTTCCCTCAATTGTAATATCAATTCTCACAATATGAAAACATAGTGAAATAGAACAAGATAATAATATATTAACTTTACTGGCCCAAAATTGAAAGTGACGGGTCATCTTAAGACGCATCCAGAGCATACTGTTGGCACTATGCCTGCTTTATACAGACAGCTTCTTTGTCCAATTTATTAACTCAGCTTTCATTTCATTTTATTTCATCTAGAACAAATCAACTCCAGATTAAATGGGGGGGGGGATGACAATCGAAGAAAAAAGATTCTAATGAAACATGAACTATGCAAAAATTTCAAGACTAAGCTCTGGCTTCATTCACAAGTAATGCCAAAATATGGGTTAAGTAAAATGATTCATTAAACAAGCCATTATAATTTAGATTGCACACATTTCTAAATCATAGTAGTTCACCTATGTTGCTATGTCAAAATTATGCACATTATGGGATTCCATGACATCCGTTCTTTGACATGTGAAATAGAACTCTATTTGATATCTCCTAGTGTGGTTCTGTGTAACTTATTCATCTTTATTTTTTTTTCTTGGTTCCCCTTTCTTTTCTGCTGTTTTTCTCATGTTCCTTATAAGATTGATGATTAATTATGTGCTATAAAATTCCTTCTGACACCTAGTGACCACATAGTTTTGCTCCATGCAGAAGTTTCTGATTTTATATTTTCAATCTTGTTTAGCAATTTTCCTTTACTCATCTGTGTTGGCATGCCTACCTTCCTTTTCAGTTATTATCTGAAGCACCTCTTAAATATTTTCATCATTATTATAAACTGCACGTGTAAAGTTTTAATTCCACCAAGAAAACAACTTGACCTTCCTTACAGAAGCTGGCCTGCAAACTTCCTGCAGCATTGCCAATTTACTCAGTTTGTGTCACTCAGAGTGAAACAGCTGCCTTACAGTATATAGCAAGCAACGAAGGACAGCAAGTCTCAGGGTTTGCTGATAGAGCTATCACATGAAGCAATGGCTATTTTCATGTTTCTCAAACGAAGTGTGTTGGTGCATACCTATATGCAGAGAAGGCCAGCAACCACTTCCAAAGAAGCCAAGATGTGATTATTTTCATCATTAACAAAAATTATTTTGCACGCCCTCTTTCATATTAGAAAAAGTCTATATACTTCCTAAGGATTTACACTGACTTAATGGCACATCAACTATCCATCCCATCCTCTTTTGAAAGTTTTGCATTTCCTGCTAAAGTGTTTAGTCCCTTTACTAGGAAACAGTTTGGCAATTGCTCCCAAACTGCTATGGTAGGAATGGCAACATCATTTTGGGAATCCCCTTGACTGAAGAACTTAGAAAGGTATCAAATGATGAAGGTAAACAGACTGACTTGATAGATAAAGAATCTTCAATCATGCACCATTTAATCTCTGCCTCGTACAATAATATCTCTAAGCATTATATATTAAGATTTAACAAACCCACATATCTAATCTTGTACCTCTTTGGTAAGACATATTTCTATGCTAAGTTAAACTTCAGAGCCTACACTTCAGTTACAATTTTCTAAATCCATTCAAAAAAATGAGGTCTGCAAACTAGAGTTCCTAGATTTCTGAACTCTAAGATATTCCCAAACTATTACTAGCTCTGATTGAAAATCTGAGCTTTCCAAATATTGGGATACAAATTTTAGTTGTTGCCAGGCTTGTTATCTAAGCTGAACTTGACTGGGAAAAGAGCTGTTATTTAAAAGAAAACAAACCCTAATGAACATTTCAATGCACATAGATAAAATGCCATACACTTCTAAAATGGCCCTCCCTCATTTTGTTTCCATCTTCATAAATGGGGATAACCAAGAGTCTGCCCTGACATTTATTCTTTTAATTTATTTACTAAAAAACAAAACCTTTCACCTTTCCAATGTTTTTGTTCTCTAAAAACAGCTCATACAATGCTCTATTCCTTTTTATTTTTAGCAGAGAAATAGGAGAAAGCATGCTTTTCCCATAGAACAAGGCACAGATATAAACATCAACACAGATGCTCTGTGAGAGAGCTGAGCTTCTCAGCCACTTGATCATTAAGGAATGCACCAACTGTTTTAGATAATCTTGGGCCAGCTCAAATTCTGTTCCACACTCCCCTTCAGGAGTGGTCAGTCTTGCCCTGCTCCTAATTTTTCATTTTCCTCACTCCTCTGGAAGAAAGAAAGTGAGAAAAAGAGGGAGACCGAGAACTTTTCCAAACAAAGAAAAACTTTCAGACAATTAACCCTCTCTTCTTTCAGATAAATTACTAAGTATCAAATGCAATCTGTTTCCTTTGTTTAGCCAATATGAACAATTTGTAAATGACTCAGGAATAAAATTCAGAAAATGTCATTTTAAATTAGAACCATTATAAACATGCTAATGACTGCTCGACTAAAAAGATGCAGGATTAGTATAAAAGAATATATTTAGTTCTTGAGAAAATACAGTTGTCTTGTCACACAACTATTTGGACATTGAATTATATGGTTTACTCTAGAAAGCGCTGATTCCATGAGCATTGTAGTAGCCAAATCCATTTCTTATGTCACAGATAGTTATTTAACATATCAGTAAAACTATTTACATGCAAGTATATTTTGAAACTGTCTGAACAGTATTTTCATTTCATTGTTCCCTTTCCCTCCTACTGTGGCCTAAATTTTTATATTATATGCCTCTTATTCCTGTTTGCATTACACTAACAATGGATTTCATACCTACAATAAAACCATTTTCTCTAATTCCCAGAATAATGTGAAATGCTGATTTATAACCTCAGAACTCACACAGAAGTAATCACTTATACTTAATATAAGAGTCACAATTTACTTAAAAGTCCAATGGGGATGCGCTGTTGCTATATGTACTGTTACTTTCAAGATATACTACACTACACATATAAATATTCTTACCTTTATAATTAAGTGTGTATAGTCAAGGCTATGGTTTTCCCACTTGCAATGTATGGCTGTGAAAGTTGGATCATAAGAAAGGCTGAGCGCCAAAGAATTGAGGCCTTTGAACTATGGTGCTGGAGAAGACTCCTATGAGTCCCTTGGACTGCAAGGCGATCAAACTGGTCAGTCCTAGAGGAGATCAACCCTGACTGCTCTTTAGAAGGCCTGATCCTGAAGATGAAACTCAAATACTTTGGCCACCTAATGAGAAGGAAAGACTCACTAGAGAAGAGCCTAATGCTAGGAAAGATTGAGGGCAAAAGAAGAAAGGGATGACAGAGAATGAGATGGCTGAATGGAGTCACTGAAGCAGTAGGCATGACCTTAAATGGAGTCCAGAGGATGGTAGAGGACAGGAAGGCCTGGAGTTGTCCATGGGGTCACGATGGGTTGGACATGACTTTGCAACTAACAACAACAACCACCACCTTTATAATACTGATTATTAAGCACATAATTGACTAACAAGTTTCTGACATTCAAAAAGCAAGTATCTGTACCTTCTTAACATATCTTAGAGATTCATATGTTCCACATAAAACTTATTTATAATTACACTTATTATTATTATTATTATTATTATTATTATTATTATTATTATTATTATTATTATTATTATTATTATTATTATTTAAGCTGAATATTTAAGATGGACATAGAGGTCTCTTGTGTCAGAGGGGGTTGGTCTAGATTACCTCCAAGGTCTCCTCCAACTCTGTTACTGTTAAGTCTATGATTATGTTCTTTACTTTCTGAAATTTTGAGTACTCTGCATTGTATATTAACTTTTAGTAGCCTGCTCTGCATTAATGTTTTGTTCTTCAATGAGCAAAGCTTACCTAGTGAAAAATACAGAGTCACCAACAACTTAGGAAAATTAGGGCTATCCTCTTTGTGAAAATCCAGACAACCACTGAATGGTAGCAAACAGATGCAGAAAACTATAAAAACATGGTGTGTGGGTGTACATATTTGCATGTATTATGTGTGTTTGTAAAAACACACCCAAACACAAACACATGTATCTGTATATATGTATGTGTGTGCATAGCCATACACAAATTTAATATGAATCAAACCACTGAGGGAAGCATGCTACAGATCCGTCCATATATAGTTTATTTGTCCAAAACACCAGATTTCCATATTATTCTGTTTGGTATGAACACTTCTAAATGCAATATTTAGGAATGTTACTTTTGATAACTACTTGTAAATCATGCCAGAGACTAACGTTGATGGGGACCTCATCTTCAGAAAGGATAAGGCTATTACTATTCACTGTAGCTTTACAGTAACTTCAATAGAGCAGACTGGATGCTTCTCAAGGCCCCAGTTTGCTTAACATTAGGGAAAAGAATTTGGTTAACATTAAAAAAAGGAATTTGGTTAAGATTAGAGAAAGGCTGCCATCACATTTGTGGTGTTCCCATAGCTATGGTCTTGGCCACCCTAGGAACCAAGTGTTGGCCTTTGGTCTCAACTGGTTTTACAGTGAATAAAGAGATGGAAATCTGTCCCCAATATTTTTCTGTTACAGAAAATCAAACTAATGATGCAAATAGAGGTCTGGCATGAAGACAGAAGGTTTTTAACTCTATCCCCTCATGTATATTTTCCACCAAAACATAAACAGCATCTACTTCTTTTTTTCCCCCAAAATAATATGGAAAAAACACAATATTTAAATTCTCATATTTAAAGTATCACCCGCCTTTCTTTCCAGAACTAACCTACCACCCTGAATTCTTTTTGTATTTTATCCAAATGCATCCATCAATGCAGATATTCTTGATTATGTCAAAGACTTCCAACCCAGAAGGTTAAAGCAAACAATCAAGAATATTTCAGTAGTGAAAGATCATTACTGAATGAACACTAAATAACATTGTGGACTAGAGATTCTCTTAAAGGATCCAGGATTTTTTATTATTATTATTACTTTGATCATGCAGCACAATAGCCTATCATTCACACCCACCCCCAAGAATACTAGAAAATTGAAAGTAGAAATTTGGGAGTTGCAGTAGATGCATATTGTAATCAAATAACAAGGACTTCTTTCAAACCAATTCCTACCCTCCAGTGGTGGGTTTCACTTACCTTTGCTACCTGTTTGCTCACATGTGCACGCTTGCTTTGCTTGCGCGCCCCCCACTTCTGCACATGCACAGAGGGTATTTGATGACATCTGGGTGGGTGGGGAGAGCCTCCTGCCACCGCTACTACCAGTTCAGCCGAACCAGGGTGAACCGGTAGCAAACCACCAATGCTACCCTCCCCCAAATAAAATCTTAAGTGTTTAAAAATTCAGTTGAAAAACAAAATCTTAAGAGAAGAGCTTGCAAGCTAATAAAGATAGCAAAGAATGAAAACAACTGCTACAACCTCATTAAGGGGCTTTCACAAAGAAGAGGACCTCAAGCAATTCTCCAAAGCACCTGAAGGCAGGACAAGAAGCAGTGGATGAAAACTAACCAAGGAGAGAGGCAACCTAGAACCAAGGAAAAATTTCCTGACAGTTAGAATCAGTGGAACGACTTGTGTTCAGAAGTTGTATGTGCTTCAGCACTGGACGTTTTTAAGACGAGATTGGACAACCATTTGTCTGAAATAGTACAGGGTTTTCTGCTTGAGTAGGAGATTGGATTAGAAGACCACCAAGACTCCCTTCCAACTCTGTTATTTTATTATCTTTGTTTATGGTATCCCAAGGTTTCTTAAGCTCATGAAAGTCATTCCTACCAGGACGAAATTATTCCTTCACTTCTTCCCAATGGTGAAGATACACTTCCAAGTGTAAAGTCTCTCTGATCTGAAGATATAAACTACCGACATCAATTTAAAAAATACAATCTGCTGTTAAAAACTCAGATTTCATTTCTTTCATAGTTATTTTTCACAATGAATGAAATACTACTGTGTAAATTGTGTTATTTCCAAAAACACATTCAAAGATTGCAGAAAGACCATTTTCAACTCAACTGGTTCCATCCGAACCTTAAAGTTGCTGGAGTTCTTATCTAACCATTCTTGCAAATGAAGGCAGAAACGTTTTTGATAGTGGTGGCTATTTAAAGAAGAACATTTGCTTGTTTATTAACTTTTTCAGGCACTTTGTAAGGCAGGTTTTTTTATATATTTAATGTAAAATTAATCACCATTAATTTTTTAATAAATATAGACAAAGCCTTAAAGTTAGGCTCATTTCCTTAATTTTTCCTTATTTCCATCAATAGAGTGTACATAAAAATATGTATTTGCAAGCATATTTATCCAACTCTACTTATATTTGTATATATTTTTACATTTCTACAAGCAGTTTTTTCACAGACTGCAATTTTTATTTTTGCAAAAATATGGAAGTCTTATATGTAGCTTTCTGAAACAAAACTAGTATACCTGAAAAGAACTCAAGAGGAATATCTATCTATCTATCTATCTATCTATCTATCTATCTATCTATCTATCTCTATCTATCTATCTATCTATCTATCTATCTATCTATCTATCTATCTATCTATCTATCTAATCTATCGACAAAAATACTTCTCACTCATATAAATGAATGGACATATTTTTAGGGAATAGATAATTAGGTAAGGACTAATTCTGATCTCTGCCATCTTGATTTGACCTACTTCACAGAGATATTGTAAAGATAAAATGCAACACACTGCATCATAATGATATCTTTGTATATTATATGAATATATTATACAAACAGAATAAACAAGCACATTAAAAGATAAACTTTTTCAGCACATATGAAATGCATCTTGAGTTTAAAATGTTTTATTGCAATTAATAATATGGTGACAGATAGTCTAACATACTTAACCTACACTCTTTAGTGTGAAATAAATTGTTTTAAACTATATTTAACATTTCTCCTTGTATTTTCAACTAGTAAAACTAGACTTCTCTTACTCTTGAATTATTTTTAGCATTACATTTTATCTTCACTGAATTCTGGCAGAGGCATTTGCATTTCTTTCCCACTGAAATTAATAGGATTTACTTGTATAATTTATACAATTGATTTCAACGGGATCTATATCCAACTACATTTTTATGCCCTATGACCAATCAATGTTTTTTTTTTTAATGTGATTAAATAGAATAACAGAGTTGGAAGGGACCTTGGAGGTCTTCTAGTCCAACTTTCTGCTTAGGCAAGAAACCCTACACCACTTCAGACAAATGGTTATCTAATCTCTTCTTAAAACTTCCAGTGTTGGAACATTTACAACTTCTAGAGGCAAGTTACTCAAAATTTAATTCAACTAAGAGGGAAGATACAGCAGATTCTGAAAGTTTTTTTTAAAAAAAAACAGACCTAAGATACAATATGATAGAAAGTCTCCACCTCTTCCCAACTGGCTATTCCAAAAAAGTTGCTGTTGAAAACAAAAATATTCTTCAATCCGAGACAAACTATAAAGACTTTCTAATATGATATTTTTTGTGTTATTGTTTTGCTTGACATATCTTTGTAACAAAAGAGAAGATTGCTCCTATTTATTTAGCTCAACAAAATGGTTTAGGAAATAGGGTAGTTAGCATGATATATAATTTATCTTCTTTAGAGTATACAGTATTTATGATTAATAATAGTATTTTCTTATTTTAGATAATCTTTAAAGGAATTTTCATTCTAAATTCTGCAGACAATTTTTATTAGAGTTACATATTTAATATTACTAAAATATTGTACTTTATTTCAAGAACCCAAAAACAGAATAACATAGGTGAAACAAACTAAATATAATGAATAGACATTTCAGAAGAATTATTTTTCTCCAAAATATGATTTCCTAATGTCGGTATTTATTTTAACATTCTCTAAATGTCATAGAAGGAGGGGTCAAAAGAGGGATCATCCTAGAATCCCTACATAGTCACAAACATACCAAATCCAACCCATTGTGAATTCTATTGACCATTATCTAACTTCTAGAAAGTGCTAACCATTAGCTGTGAATATTCCTCTATATAAGCATGAGCAATAAATCTGTTTAATTTGAACTTTATCTGTAGTCTTGATCTTTCATGCCTGACATTAGCCATCATTACAATGATTTGTTCTTATATCTGGACAAAGAGAGAACAAATTGTTAGTCCTTAATGTATTATGACTCTATTAGTACATGGATTAATTCGTAAAAAACATGGTAAGATAATAACCGTAACCATAATAACACAAGGGCTATCAATAGATTCAAACTCAATGTAATTCGCTCTAATCTTGATTATACAAAATATGACTTTGCAATAGAGTTGTATAAATGTCTAGAACACTCTACCTGATCCTGTTGTTAGTCTCTCTAATCCTCATACCTTTTACCTTAAACTGTCTACCATGGATCTTTCATACTTCTTAAGAGGTCCCTAAGGGGGCGTGCATAAACACACTAGCATGCCTACTGTCCCTGTTCTACTGTCCCCGTTTATATGTAATCATTCTATGTGTTTATGGCTATGTTTTGCCTATTTATATCCTTTTATTTGTGCTAACTTTTTTCATGTGCCCATGTCTATGTCTATACTGTTACTTGTTTCCTTGTACTTGTTGATAAATAAATAAATAAATAAATAAATAAATAAATAAACCCAGAATCCAAACATGAACTCTTAATTTGCTCTAGTACAGAGTTTTGAGTTGTTCAGCTTCTGATTCCCTATGGCTACACATCCAAGGAGGGTTCCAGATATGTAACTGAAGAGAGTCTCTGTATTACTTCTCTGAATCAAACACAGTCATACTCAAAATGAAGAGTTACATTTTGATCTCCTGACCCCAACTTTCTCGACATCTCTTCATTCTCTTTATGATTTCAGAATTCAATTTTATATTCCTAAACCTATTTTTATTTTGCCCAAATCACTTAAGATGCAAGCAGTATTAAGAAATTTAACCTCTAGAGTAGGATGTCTCTCAATTTTGGATACTTTAAGATGTGTACATTTCAATTTCCAGAAATCTCCCAACCACAAAGGAATTCTGGGAGTTGAAGTTCACATATATTGAAATTGCAAATGTTTAGAAACATTTCTCTATAAGAGGTTCGTGAACATTACAGTTCATCTGTTTGTTTGTTTTTAAATGAAGCCAATTTCTTTTAAAAAAGGGAGGGTCCTATTTAGTCATGAAAGATTAGTAACAGTGCTATGTAGCAGCCAGGAAAAGGTGAGATGAAGATCTGCCCAGCATTTCTTTTGGCTTGATGTTTAGTTTCTTCACTCATTAAACTGCCCTCCCTTGGATCTCCCTATCTTCACCACAATGGTAATAGAGAAGGGGGTGAACAAGCTTGAAAAACATAGGCTAAAATAAAACAGATACCACTTCCATAAAATGTAAGTGCTAGGTGAGTTTCATAGAGCAATCCAGCTACTATAATATTTATACAGTCTCAAGATGCTGAGAAATATTGCAAAAATATTCACTTTTCTTATACTACAAAAATGAACATAAATAAAATATATGACATGTCTATGTACTGCATGTGTGTGCACATATATAAATATAGTAGCTGATCTGAATTGACCTTTATCATTCATTTGTGAAAAGTACAGAAAATTCAGACACAACTGTATGCCATTTGGGAATTATGTTTTCTTTGCTAACTCTCCAAGAGAAATTTTATAACAGAGATCAGCAGCCACTCAAACTTTCATTATCCAAAGTAATAGTAAGCAGTCATACATGCTACTTGATTTGCTGAGCAGAACTACATTTATGCTATTTTATTTATTTATCAGATTTCTACTCTGCTCATCTCAGCAACATGACTCTGGATGATTTACAAATCAAACCATAAAACCATAGAAAAGATATAGTTAAAAAACAGTTTAAAAAAGAATTAAAAGGAAAAATACACAGTTTAGAAGTTTAAAAAGCCAACGGGAACATTTTCTGTCGCTAGAAATCCTATTCCTCTAATGCAAAGATTGCAATATTTAAAAAAAAAAAAATCTCACTCCATCTTATCATTCCCAGCCACTATTTCTCTATAAATCTCCTCATTTCAGATCTAGGGCTCTGTAGTTCAATAGCAGCTATAGAGTTTCAGCATTTTTTTTACTTCTCAGATATAGTTGATAATTCATTCCTCTTTCTGTGCAATAAGTAAATAGTATTTTAAATTGGTTTGCAACCGATTTTGTATTACAAGAGGCCAAAGAAGAATTGCCATCAAAGTAGATTTGAAAATGTTACAATAAATAGCATATACTTTGGACACATGGCATGGAAGAAAGTGAAAGTATGGAGAGCATCAATGCACTTGGTATAAGAATCTAACATATATGAGCACAGGCATATTCCAGGAAAACAGGATTCTTTATCACACGAACACACAATACAGATAAATTTCTGTTATGTAAGGTATGTGGATATTGGTCTGCTACTGTCGTGACCTAGGCCCAAGTAGTTATTACCAGACACGATCAGTCCTAAACAAACATATTTTATTAGAACAGCTGAGAATTACTTCATTCTCACCTTAGTCCAAATTAATTCCAAAATAAATCCTTCATAAACAGTCCTTTGGCCTTATCACCAAACTTTGTCTTCTTTGGCACCCTGCCAAAGGCTTTTCTTGGCAAAACCCCATGAAGTTCAGAAGCAAGAGACACCGACAAGAAACAAATATAGCAACATCATTTTCCTACAAAGATCCCAAGAGCCGTTGCTGCTCTTTTAAGCCTTCTGGGAGGGACCAATCATCTCCTGGCCTTACTCCCGAGTCGTCCTTTTTGCTTTAGTTGCTTTTGCCTTCTGGAAGCTCTTCACATGCGGGCATTAGGTACAGGCTCCTCTTGTTCCTCTGCCTCTCTGCTATCTGCCTCTGGAGGCTCCAGAGTCCGCGCATTGCTCCCAGATGGCCCTGCTCCATCTTTGTCTCCGACACAGAGCCCTCATCTGGGCCTTCCCCTGACTCCAGTACTGGCCCATTGTTCTCTCCAGCCTCCTCAGTGTCTGACTTCGCTGCCAGTTCTTCAGGCTGCTGGTGGACCACAACAGCTATTTCCTTTCACCAATCACATTAAGTACATGCATATTAAAAATTTAACTGCCGTGAATTCATTTGGTGCCAAATCCAATGGAATAAATAGCACTTGTTATTGCACTCAGTAAAAAAGAAGCTATGGCCAATCACAGATTTCTGATGTAAGCAAATACATGTGTTACCACTAGAAGAGACAGAACAAGCTACTATATATAAACAGAGAGCGAACCTCATTCCCTTCTAGCCAAACATCAACAAAAACATCTAACCCTTCAACAAAACATCTCCAAGAAAACAACCAATCTCAGAAAACATCAAGGACTCCACAAAATAAATGGGTCAACATATTCTTATTTTTTTAACATTGGGAAATTTAGCCACAAAATAATGGCTAAACTTTTGGAACACTAAATAAAATTACTGGGATGAGATGAAGTTTTGATATAATCCTATAATGCCATCATAAGGGGGACTAGGAGCATGGAAAACTTTTAGCATAGGCAGGAAAAAGGTGGCAGAGAGGGGAAAGAAAAATCCCGAATTATTAATAGTTACAAAGGGGAACAAGAAATCATTTATATTCATCAGCAGAGAGAAATACCGATAAACACTAGTATATATTTCAAAGTACGCCTTTTTTTGAAATGGAGTATAAAAAAGAAAGTCCTAAATTAATCTTTCTTTTTTTCCAAGCTAGCCATCAATGCGTGCTGCCCTTGTCTCTATTTCCTTCATTGTTCATAGCAGGAGTTGCAATCGTTCTGCCAGGCTTGATGCTTATATAAGTCATTATTCGGTTTGGAAAACGTGGTCTGGCTGAACAGACTTGTTCCTTTTGTAGGGGATTACAATAACACACGGAAGCTTATGAGTGCTTCTGACAGATGTGCTGGCGGCCTGCCACTGCGTGAAGGGTGCGGCTCTGACTGACAACTTGCAATTATGGGATGATGAATGGTTCTGATGTGTGTTCAAGAGAAAACCACTTTCTAGAAAGTGAAAGTCATGCATACGGTTCCTATAAAATCAGCCTTAAGAAAAGTATTCTTACTTTCACATTCTGGTGGGATAACTGATTTGAAAGTCCTCTCTGATTTCAAACTTTTCCCCTGGTTTTAATAAATAAAAGACTAACTTAGGCTTATGTGGGAAAAATTAGCTTGACTCATTTTGGCTTCAAAAATGCTTTATCTGCATTTTCAGTCAAACTGACATCACAGCAGACAACTACATACATACTCACACGCGTTTCTTAAATACGTTCATATGACAATTGCACCGTAACTAGCAAGTTTGTATCTTTTTTAAAGAAAAGCTCTAGGCAATAAAATCTATTTTTACCGACAAGGCAATGTAATTCATCCATCAATAGGCCTGTGCAATTTAGGCCAACTTTAATGGAAGTGGAATGCATGCTTTTATAGCTCCTTCTCCAGAGAACAATTTGTTCAGAGGTATTTGTAAGTCCATTTGTTCAACTTTCTTTTGTACCAACAGTGTCTTAGGTGTTAAGCAGAATAGAAAAGTCCACATCCAGAAAACTTATAGATTTTTTTAAACTGAACAAGACGGCAGGGCAATGCTAAAGATAAAGAAAGAAGACTGTGAACAAGAGAGATACTAATATGAGCCCAAAAGAATTCAAACAGGACTATGTGCAGTCATATTCTCACTGACAAACTGAGACAGGAAAAAAAGGACAAGTATAAAAAATAAAAAAAGGGACACACAACCAAAGCAGAATACTAGCAAATGGATTGAAACTGCAATGAAGGAGTCAGGAAAGCTCAGAATGAGCTAAAGTTTGCTACAAATGCCCCCCCCCCCCGCCCAAAAAAAAAGTTTCTTACAGTATATAAGGAACAGGAAAAAAGTTAAGGAAATGATTGGTCCACTAATGGAAGAGGTGGCAAGGAAGTGACAGGCAGCAGGAAGAAAACAGAACTGCTTAATATCGTCTTTGTCTTCATGCAAAAGATGGGGGGGGGGAGTCCAACCTATCAAAGGCAGCACTGTGGGAGACAGAACAGGAATGCAGGTCAAAATAGGCAAGAAGTTGATAAGAAAAGAATTATCCACACTTGACGAGTTCAAACTGCCAGGACCAGACATATTACATCCCAGAGTTCTGAAGGAGCTGGCAGATGTGATCTCAGAACCATTGAACAGATTTTTTTCAAAGCTTCTAGAGCATACGGAAACTTCCACAAGATGGGGAAAAAGCTGATGTGATACTAAACTACAAAAAAGGGAAAAAAGTGAATTCAGGAAGTTACAAACCAATCAGTTTTATATCAATACCCAGAAAAATCCTGAAAAATGTGATCAAGCAGATTTGTGAGCATCTAGAAATGAATAAAGTTACTATTAGAAGCCTGCATGGGTTTGTTAAAAACAGATCCTGCCATCCAAGTTTAATTGTCTTCTTTTGATACAGTCACTAAATTAGTGCATCAGGGAAATGTTGTGGATGTACTATACTTTGACTTCAGTAAGGCATTTGACAAAATAGACCAGAATCTATTTCTTGGTAAGATAGAACAATGTGAGATAGACTGTACCATCAGATGGATTCAACCTGGCTGACCAACTGCACTCCACATGTATTCAGCAATGCTTTTACACCCACATGAAAGAAAGCATGCAATGGGATAATTCAAGCTTCTATTTTTTGGCGGTACCTGCTCAACAGTAGTAACTGTGAAGGATCTAGGTGTTCTAGTCAACCTCCACTTAAATATAAACCAGCAGTATGTTGCAGCTGCCAAAAAACCCCAATCCAAGGTTCTTTCTCAAGAGGCAACTGGACTTTATGGTTTTTCTTAGAAGACATTTCACTTCTCATCCAAGAAGTATCTTCAGCTCTGACTGAATGGTGGGGAATGGAAGGATTTATACTCCTTGCAGACATCTGGATATTTCTTTTAGTAAGTCATTAAGGTCAAAAATCCAGTTGCCTTTTGAAAAAGCATCTTTGGGATAACCATGATCTGGATGACTGAGAAACTCCATAAACAAAAAAGCCAATGTAGTTCTAGGATGCATCAACAGAGGGGTAGCATCAAGATCCTGAGAAGTGATAACATAATGTACTAATGAAAGCATGCTTGGAATTCTGCATTCAATTCTGGTCACAACAATACAATAAAGAAGGTGCGACCCTAAGGTGAGTGCAGAGAAGAACAACTAAGATGAAAAAGGGTCTGTGGAATAAATTCTATGAGTATCTCTAGCCTAACGAAGAAAAAAAAGGATAATATAATAGCTGTCTTCAGTAAATAAAAGAAAGATGATCTAGACTTACTTTCCAAAGATCCTGAGGGTAGGAAAAGAAGCAATGGGCAGATCCAGCCTGGAACTAAAGAGAAACTTCCTGACACTGAGAACAATTAACCAATGGAACTGCTTCCCCAAGCTAATTGCACACTATCACCAGATGTTTTCAAGAAAGGATTCGTCCAGGATGATATAAGGTGTCCTGCTTTGGGAAGAGGGTTGGACTAGGAGACCTTCAAAGTCATTTCTAGCCCTATGATTCTATAATTCTATATAGTCTATCACAACAAATTTGTAGTGGGACCCAGCAAAGGAGCCTTTTCTGCAATGGCCCCCACCCTCTAGAACAGGGGTGTCAAACTCGATTTCACTGAGTACCACGTGAGGGTTGTGCTTGACCTTAGGGGGTTGGAGTGGACATGGCTGCGGTAGCCATGACCAGTTTGATGTCACTCATGTCAGGGGCAGCTGTGGTGGCCCGAACATTCTGCCAGGGAAAATGGGCTTGTGAGCTCCACTTTTGGCCGGGATGGCCTCCTGCAACCCTCTGCCAGCGAAAACGGAGCTACGTTTTCATTGGCAGAGGTACCACGGGCCGATTGTTCACTGTTTCCAGAACTGCCCCATGGGCCAGATCTAAGCACCCCATGGGCCAGATCCCCTGCTTTAGAACATCATTCCCTCTGAAGCTGGACTTTATTAGCTTTTCATAAAGACCTTAAAATATGGTTTTTCCATGGAAACAAGGAGAAGCAAGAAGTGATATTTTTCTCTGACTTTCAGCTACTTTTTAGCATTTGGCATGAATGAACATCACTAGTGAGGCACCTGCTATCAGGTGGTAATCCAAAATAAACTGCAAATCGACATCATGTTTAAACTAATGTGATTGGTATATGTGTTGTGTGTGTGTGTGTGTGTGTGTGTGTGTGTGTGTTTTCTGAGGTTTTCGTGGGTGTTTGTATGTAGGTCTTTGGTTATTCGGGTCTTCTCCTGCGTAGAATTGAAAGTATCTTGGCGACGTTTCAACGAAGTCTCATTCGTCATCTTCAGGCTGGTGTTCTCAGCTTCGTGCTTCCAGGAGCAATGGAGCAATGGAGCAATGGAAGCAATGCTTCCAGGTGCAATGGAAGCAATGCAGCTTCCATTGCTCCTGGAAGCACGAAGCCGAGAACACCAGCCTGAAGATGACAAATGAGACTTTGTTGAAACATCGCCAAGATACTTCCAATTCTATGTGGGAGAAGACCCGAATAACCAAAGACCTATAGATAGATAGATAGATAGATAGATAGATAGATAGATAGATAGATAGATAGATAGATAGATATAGATATAGATATAGATATAGATATAGATATAGATATAGATATAGATATAGATATAGATATAGATATAGATATATATACACACAAGCTGAAGACAACAGCCTGAAGATGACGAGTGGGACCTTGTCGAAACGTCGCCAAGATACTCTCAATCTCAATCAAGAGCCTTGGTGGCGCAGCAGATTAAAGTGCTGTTAACAAGCACCACCTGCCTGCAATTACTGCAAGTTTGAATCTCACCAGGCTCAAGGTTGACTCAGCCTTCCATCCTTTCGAGGTAGGTAAAATGAGGACCCAGATTGTGGGGACAATAAGCTGACTTTGTATAAAAAAGAACACTGCTGGGGGGGAGGCGAAAGCCCTACTAAGCAGGTATATACAAAAGTATGAAGGCTATTGCTTAATGCATTGTAAGCCGCCCTGAGTCTCCGGAGAAGGGCGGCATATAAATTGAATAAATAAATAAATAAACAAACAAACAATAAAACTTACACGGGAAAAGACCTGAATACGCCAAGACTTGCATATATATCTATGCAAGTATGTATGTATACCTACATATATACACACATACACACACACACACACACACACACATATATATATATATATAGTGTGTGTGTGTGTGTGTGTGTGTGTGTGCTATGTGTGTGTGTGTGTGTGTGTGTGTGTGTATGTAAGATATATAAGCAGAAAATAAAAACACTTTCTGGTCTGCACTCATACTATCAACTGCATAGCATGTAATCAAATCAAGTTTCAGGTAACAGATGGCTCCAATAGAATACATGCATGACATAAGCAATTTCAATTATCTATAAACAGACAATAAGGATGAAAACTTGGCAGTTTGTTTTTTCTTCTTTACAAAAACAGATGTGGAAAATTGATATTCCATGGTATAGAAAGTTTTACTGAAAATGTAAATCTTCAAAATTACACTGGCATTATAAAATAATTTCTTAGTTGGATTTGATAATTATCAATTATATATAACACTGTAACCTAAATATTCATTTTGGTGGAACAATTAATTTTTCCAAACAAATTTTTCCTTGATCTCTTCAGCAAAGGTGCTTTTTCAGGAAGCAACTGAACTTTCTTGTTTTTTTTCTTTTGAAGACGTTTTGCTTCTCATCCAAGAAGCTTCTTCAGTTCACTTTCATTCTTCACAGTCCTGTCAGAGCTAAAGAAGCTTCTTGGATGAGAAGCAAAACGTCTTCAAAAGAAAAAAACAAGAAAGTCCAGTTGCCCCCTGAAAAAGCATCTTTGAGACAACCATGACCTGGATGACTGACAATCTCTACAGACTTTCAGCAAAGCCTATGTAGATAAAGTTGCATATCATTAGGAACCACATATATTCAAAGATTCCAATGACTCTGAAATAGATACAGCTGATTACCTTTCTTAATGATGACTCTTGTTATCAACATATATACATTAAAGCCAACAGATATCTAATGTTGCAGCCATAGGGCTACTTCCTCCACATATAACTTCAGGACCAAGTGAGGTTTTATAGTAGCTAAAGCTGAATTGGTACTAGGTGACAGGAAGATATATATGAAAAAGTAATCAAGCAAAGAAAAATTATATTTCTTTTTGCAGATTTTGTTTAAATAATGACAGCCATTATTAACAGGCAGATTTCTAAATGTATGTTGAAAATCCAAGAAAATGAACTAGATCTGTTGAATTTCTCCCCAACGTCCACCTTTTTTCCTCCAGGGAAAATACTCCTTCCAGCAATAAACTTGCAATCCACATGAAGGATACAAGTAGTTTGAAGTTATGCTAAGCAATCTGTCAGCCAGATTAGAAGCAGAAACTAAGTTTTATCTCAAAAACTTCATAAAACTGGGTAGAATTTTGGTTAAAAACTACTTCTATCAGTAGAAAAAAATAAGCTTTGTTTTCAAAAATATATTTGTACTGCAAGTAATCCCATCTCTAGTAGAGATTCAAGAATTACTCGGAGCTGGGTATATTCGTAACAAAAATCCCAACATTACAAAGTTCCTATTAAATCTATACTGTATACAACTCTTAATTGACTCTGTTTGAATAATTCAGTTGAATTTACTACATTTTGCATATAGATAGAGGAAACAAGCAAAACAAAAAGAAAACCCTAACAAGCATTTTCTTCACAGTACAATATAATTTTACATGCTGCAAAATTATTGGTGGCTGTGGTGCTCATGCCTGATATCTTACAAGATGTTTGTGAAGTTCCAGAACTGGATGTGGTTTCCAAAAAACACTCAGGTTACTAAAAATGAATAATTGGGTTAACTCATTTCATAAATATGTAATTTAAGTGGAAATTTAACAGCCAGCCCATTTCTTACTTGTGACCGGTTCAAAGTTGACTCAGCCTTCCATCCTTCTGAGGACAGTAAAATGAGGAGCCAGATTGTTGGGGGCTATATGCTGACTCTGTAAATTGCTTAGCGAGGCTGTAAAGCACTATGAAGCGGTATATAAGTCTAAGTGCTATTGCTATCCACTAGTTGAAGTGGTACTCCAAGTACATCTTATAAAATCCAAGAAAAGCCTTTGGCCCAGAAATGATCCACTACATCAACCCCAAACAGAATTTGACCTTTTAATGCTGAAATTGTAATTTATGAATATTAAGAAATTATTTATACGCTGCTAGATACTGTATATATTTAAGAGAACACTTGTGATCATTTCTATAGTTTTAATGGTACTGGAGTATATAAGAAGTATACTGCTTTAAAGTGAGCTGTGATTTGAATTAATTGATCTTTTAGCTAGATACTGCTATATATGATTTTAAAAATGAGTAATAAGATCTGGATCTAGGAAAGAGTCAAAGAAGGGATAATCAGGCAAGAGAAATTTGATTCCTTGAGATTAACTGATGAGCAATATGACTTCATATGTTTTCTTTTATCAGTTTTAAGAATTATTCCTTTTAATTTAAATCTGAATGAGATTATAATAAACTCATCATTTAAACTAAAATTAGGGCAATACAGAATATTATGTTCCCACAAACAGTGATGAAAACCAATTTTAAAAGAATCAAACGCATAGAGAATAAAACATGGATTATGTTTCTAGTAGTTCCATTTTCTCCAGCACTGGAGAATAGAATAGAATAGAATAGAATAGAATAGAATAGAATAGAATAGAATAGAATAGAATAGAATAGAATAGAATAGAATAGAATAGAATAGAATTCTTTATTGGCCAAGTATGATTGGGCACACAAGGAATTTGTCTTGATGCATACGCTCTTGGAGTACATAAAAGAAAAGATACATTCGTATCATAAGGTACAAAACTTAATGATAGTCATAGGGAAACAGTCAATATAAATCTTAAGGATACAACCTAAGAATGGCAGCATTTACCTTAGTTTGGCTTCATCCCAAAACACAATGCAAGATCAGACCAGACTAACAATTGAAATGGGGAACCACCACAAATCCAAACTAGATAGGGGAGTTGAAAAAAAATATATCCCAGAATAGGCTCACACAGTATTTGATTATTGCTTTATTTATTCATTTATTTATTCATGTAGTTGACATCCAAACTCAGCTGTTGTGATGTGCTCTATGCATAGCTATGTTTGAAAAAATGTTTGGGATGCAAATTTGTTAGATTATGAGATGACCCAGTTGTACTAATATGGTTGAATTATTGAGCTCAATTCAAAGCACCTTAAAAGTTTTAAAAATCTACAGCTAAATTACTTGAAGGACTGTCTTCAATTGTGCCAATCTGACCACACAGTAAGAGAAAAAACAAGAAGTCCTTCATCATTTGTATCCTTCTTTGAGAACTTTTCAGTTTATTAAAATAAGAAAAAGGCTTATTCAATGGTTATGGAATACTGTACCATCTGGGTATCACTACCAGTATTTTTTTTTAAACCCTAAATAAATATTCAGTCAAGCTTTCTCTAAGCGCCTCTCATTAGTTTCCATGGGTTTAAGCTGATACCAGGATCCGTTTTAGGATTTAGGGTGGGTGGTATTATATCTTTTGCTGTGCTTCACTCTAATAAAGTTTAATTGATTTTCTGGAAAAACAACCTACAATTAATTACATAAATAAATAAATTTATTATTATTATTATTATTGGTTAATCTGTAGTGAGATTCACAGTCTTTGAGGCTGGTTAATAGCTCAGCAACTCGAGTCCTAACCAAGGACCTAGGAACTGTTAAGATATCATCGGAGGATGTAAGCTGTTCCGAGTAAGGTGGTTTTTTGTAGAGTCAAAATGTTCAAGTCCGGTAAATTTAGAATTTCTAAATAGCGGGGTAGCCCTTTGGGTATTGCTCCAAGGGCTCCAATTACAATCGGAACAACACATGATTTCTTTTTCCATAGTCGCTCAACTTCGATTTGCAAGTCCTGGTACTTTGTGATTTTTTCTTGCTGCTTATCTTCAATCCGTGCATCACCAGGTATTGCAATGTCAATGAACCATACTTTTTTCTTTTCAACTACCGTTATGTCAGGTGTGTTGTGGACCAAGTGCCTGTCAGTCTGAATCCTAAAATCCCATAAGATCTTGAGTTTCTCATTCTCTAGAACTTTCTCAACCTGATGTTCCCAGTGGTTTTTGCTGTACTCAAATCCAAACTTCTGGCACAATTTCCAGTGAATGATCTTAGCAACACGGTCATGGCGTTGTAGGTAGTCGGTTTGTGAAATTTTGCTGCATCCACTGATCAGGTGGTCGACTGTCTCATCTTTCTCATTACAGAGGCGGCATTTGCTGTTGGTGGTAACATGTTGAATTTTTGCCTTCATGCAGTTTGTGGCTAGGGCTTGTTCTTGAGCTGCCAAAATGAAGCTTTCTGTTTCTTTTTTCAGTACTCCTGATCTTAACCAGTTCCAAGTTAATTTCTGGTCACCTTTGCCTTCAATACTTTTCAAGTATTGGCCATGCAGAGCTTTGCTTTTCCAATTTTCAGCTCACTGCTCAATTACTTCTTTCTTATATTCTGCTTTTGTTTTAGTTGTCTTTAAAAGGCCTCCTTTATTTACTTCCTTAATCATTGGTTCTTCACTTTTCTGGATGTAATCATTCAAGCTGCATTTTTCTTCTTCCACAGTCTGCTTTACTTGTAGGAGTCCTCGACCATCCTCTGCTCTTGGTAAATATAATCGGTCAACATCACTTTTAGGGTGCAAGGCATGATTCATTGTCATAAGCTTCCTTGTTTTTCTGTCCAAATTGTCTAACTCCATCTGGGTCCAGTCAATTATTCCTGCAGAGTATCGAATCACAGGTATAGCCCAGGTATTTATGGCTTTTATGATGTTTCCTCCTCTCAGTTTGGACATTAATATCTTACGAATTCGCCGAATGTACTTGGCTGAAGTTATTTCCTTGACTTTATTATGCATTAAGTCAGAGGCCTCTAAAATCCCCAAGTACTTGTAGCCTTCTTCTGATTTTATTGCCTTTATCGTTTCTTCATTCTCTAGTTCTATTCCATCCTCTTCTATGATCTTACCTGCTTTGGTTGCTATTGTTGCACATTTGTCAATTCCAAACTGTATACCAATGTCTTGGCTGAATTCTTTTGTGTGTTCAGTTAATAAATTCAGTTCAGCTTTTGTTTTACCAAACAGCTTCAAATCATCCATGTACATCAAGTGCGAGATTTTCAGTCCTTTCTTTGCAAGTTCGTATCCACAGCTCAGATTTTTCAAAATGATTGTCAGTGGTAGCATTGAGAGTATAAAAAGTAGTGGGGAAAGGGAATCGCCCTGGAAAATGCCTTGTTTAATTTCAACTTCACCTAGTTCTTCTTCATTAGCCATAAGTTTTGTTTTCCAGAGGTTCATTGAAGATTCCATGAATTTTTGTATGTTTCTGCTGATGCCAAAGATTTCCAGGCATTTCTTGATCCAGCTATGGGGAACTGAATCAAATGCTTTCTTATAGTCTATCCAAGCCATGAACAGGTTGGTTCGTCTTTTCTTTGAGTTCTTTAGGATTAGCTTATCAATCAGCAATTGATCCTTTGTTCCTTTGTTGTTGTTGTTGTTGTTGTTGTTATTATTATTATTATTATTATTATTATTATTATTATTATATTTGTATTTATTTATTTATTTAAGATTTAATCTTCAATTCGATTCACAGTCTGGGACTGGTAAAAACAGTTGAAGTCCTAACCAAGAACCTAAGAGCTGTTAAGGTAACATCTAAGTATATAGGCAGTTGCCGGTAAGATGGTTTTTTTGAAAAGTCAGGATATACAGATCTGATAAGTTCAAAATTTTGGATATTGCTCCAAGGGCTCCTATTACTATTGGTACAACCATTGATTTCTTCCTTCGCAATCATTGAACTTCATTTTGCAGATCGTATATTTCATTACTATTTTCTAGTTGTTTCTCTTTAATTTGAGCATCACATGGTATTGCAATATCAGTGAACCAGACCTTTTTTTCCCACAATAGTGATGTCAGGTGTGTTGTGGGCCAGAGGGCCAGATGTCTGTCTCTTTGGATTCAAAAATCCCACAGGATCTTGACATCTTCATTTTTAAGAAGTTTGTCAATTTGGCGTTCCCAGTAATTTTTGTTGCATTCAAAGCCAAAATTCTGGCAAAGCTTCCAATGTATGATTTCAGAAACTTGATCATGATGTTGTAGATAATCAGTTTGTGAGATTTTGCTGCAGCCACTGATAAGGTGATCCACTGTTTCACCTTTCTCATTGCATAACCTGCACTTGCTATTGTTACTGTTGATTTTTTGCTTTCATGGAACTGGCCTGCAGGGCTTGTTCTTGGGCAGCCAAAATGAAGCCTTCAGTTTCTTTGTTCAGCTCCTCTGATCTCAACCATTAGCTCAACTATTAGCTTTGTATCTACATTTCCTTCAATGTCCTTCAAGTATTGACTTTGCATAGGCTTCTTTTTCCAGTTACAAATATTATTAGATATTGTAGCGTATTTTCCTTTGAAAAATCAATTTAAGAGATATAGTAAAATAAAAGCATTTTTACAGTTTAAATCTTTTTTTAATTACACTTGTAATCCATCCAAATAGATGAGTAACAATATGGTTGACTGACATACATACAGTATGATTTCTCATTGTAATCATACATAGTAATTGTAAGTTATGATATGAGATGATATTGTTTATAACCACGACAAAAATAAGAGGGAATAGATACTTCAATTAGTCCTCAATTTACGTTCACAATTGAGCCCAAAATTTGACCAAAATCAATTGACACAAGAATGCTGTAATGGTCATAAGTATGAAAAATGGTCACTTTTTTCAGTGTTGTTGTAACTTTGAACCGTCATTAAATGAATTCTTGTAAATTGAGGATCTGTATTGTCAATTACATTTAACTATATTAATTATTTTATTATTAATTTTATTTATTTATTATTATTATTTCTTTGTTATCTCTTAATTTCTTATTTCCTTTCTGCATCTTGCAGAATATTGGTTATCCCTAACAGGAACATTGTAATGCCTATATATAGGCACTGTAAATATACTTTACAGCAGCAATCACCAACTGGTGGTCCATGGACCACTTGTGGTCCACAAGAAAATTTTGGTGGTCCACAGAAAAATTATTTGCATTTTTTATATTGCACTAATTCAGGGGTCCTCAAACTATAGTCCCTGGGCCGGATACATGCAATGAATGGTTGTGTTGCTGAAAAGAGTCTTCCCCTTTGGGGTCTTTTTGTGTGGGACGGGAGGGGGCACAGAAATTCTGACTTGGGGTCTGCTTCAGCCTCCTGGTTTTGGGCAAAGGCTAAAAGAAAGTGCCACTGGTGATGAAGAACCAGAAGGCCTTGTTCCAGTGGGACTGCCTGGAACCGGCTGTCCGTCTCAGCCCGCTGAGCCTCCAGGTGCCGATACCTGGCCTTTCACTCCTGCAGGTCTTCCCTCTGCTTGGAAAGCCTATGCTCATAGTCCTCAGTGAGGTGCTTCTGCTGAGCCTCCATCTTGGTCAGATCCAATTTGAACTGAGCCAGCTGTTTCGCCAACTCTTTCTCGTAGCTCCAACACCTCCTTCCTGTTGGGGCCCTAAGGAGCCTAGGGAGTGGCTGGGAGGGGAGGGGTGAGTAGAGGCTGGGGAGGCGCCATCTTGAGTGACATCGAGTTGGCCACGCCCACCCAGTCATGACAACCAAGACATGCCCACCCAGCTGGTCATTAGGCAGATCATATCAGTGATCTGCAGGATTTAAAATTAAGAATTTAGTGGTCCCTGAGGTCCAAAAGGTTGATGACCCCTGCTTTACAGTATATTGTAAAGTATATTTGAACTTTACAAATGTTTAGTTTTGTAAAGGAGAATAAGCTTCTCTAAGAACTTTTTTTTCATTTTTAAAACTGAATGGCTTACAGATAGTGAATACTAATACGCTTATTTTGAGGTTAAAGAACCAAAAACATGTCCTTCAAATCAAATTCTCAAAACCAACTTAAAAGAAATCTGAGAACATTTCAAATAGGTCCATTATGAAAATGAAAGATTAGCTGGGTAGAGGAAGACTGAAATATTTCACTAGTTTTTGTAAAACAAAAAGATGCGCAGTATTGCAGGAAGATACTTTCATTGATTGTGACTGTGGATACAGGTGATTATTATATCATATTTATATACATTTTTCAAGGCAAATCCATTGGAGTTATTACCAGAACCCTCTGCAGGCCTGATCCTAAAAATGCTTTTTAAATGCTGACACTCTTTATGAGATCCTGCACTGGTCTATGACCATAATAAAAACTCCATGTCCCTGGTCTCTCCCTCTCTCCTGTAAAAACTCTTGCATGGGATTTCAAATAAGAACACAGAAACTACGAAGCTCTCATGCAATTTTGGCCTTTTTAAGATTTTTTTTAAAAGTGGTTCTCAATACCTGAAGGAAAAAAACCCTCTCTTTTTCATGGATTATAAAAATACATTTTATGTCCTTCATGGCAGTTTGTACATAATAGACAGCTAGAAAAATGTGAGATACTTCTTGTTAGTATCCAGATGACTTCTGGATACTAACTTCTAGAAAACACTAGCATGCTAATACTAGTATGCTAAAAAGCCTTCATAGAGCTTCAGATCCTAAATAAAGTTGGCAATACACTGATTGACAAGCCAAACCTATTACCATCAGCCAATAAATATCCTGGGTTTTTCAGTGTTTGCCTGCCAAACGAGAGATTATCAAACATCTAACAGACAATGATACATCACTTGGTAGCCTTTATTCAACCTCATTATCACAATGGTTTCAGCAGACCTGATCCAAGAACAGCATCTTATAAAATAACACCAAAGGCAAGAGCCAGTGTAGTGGGTAAATATTATAAGAGGGATTCTTTATTTCACAACGAAGTCAATAAAACTGAGTGGAATAAATTAAAAAGCAGTAAAAGTGGTAACTACAGGTTTGTATTGGTCATGTCAGGAATTTAAAAAAAAACCAAGAGGGCCGTGATAATTGTCATAACAAATAATTTGGAAAATATTTTCAATAACATTGAACATATGGATTCTGAGCAGTGGCATTAAGTAAGGTCATATGGCTTCTTTGATTTGGATTTAGGAAACCCAGTAACAATGGTTTTGTGAACCATGGTTAATGGCTTAGCATATTCAATCATTCTAGCCCACTATGGCTTATTAAATATTATTTTAAAATTATTTATTTTATCAAATGTGTAGAGCCACCCAACTCAATCAACTCTGGATGTTTTGCATTAAAACCAGCCAATACCAAAGGCTAGATAATAATAAAAGAAATCCAAAATAAAAAAGTCTGATAATAAAAATGCATTGCCCAAAATTCATTGCAGGATCTATTGGGAAAACCTAGATCAGTGATGGCTAACCTTTTTGCCATCATGTGCCAAAAGCGGGGGGAGCACGGTGGGGTCACACACATGTGTGCCCATATCCATAATTCTATGTGCCCTGCCACCCCACGTGTTCCCCCCCGCTTTTGGCACGTGATGGCACGGTGGGCCTGGTAGACTCATTTTTTGCTCTCCCCAGGCTCCAGAGCCTTTCTAGGAGCCTGGGGAGGACAAAAACTACCTCCCCTCCCCCACAAGACCCTCCGAAGGCCGGAAACAGTGTGTTTCCTGACTTCTGGTGGGCCCAGAAGGCCCGAAAATTAGCTGGCTGGTGCACGCATGCATGCAGGAGCTGAGCTCGCATGCCCACCAATATGGCTCCGCATGCCACCTGTGGCACCCGTGCCATAGGTTTGCCATCAGGAACCTAGATCTTCAAAACTCACTTAAAGGATAGAGCAATCTGAAATTCTGGAAGGATCCATTCCAAAGGGCATGCACTAATGCAAAGAAGATAAATTATATTAATTTGATGAATGAAATCCAGTAAATAATTGTGAGTCTGTTCTGTTATAAAACAAAGGGGTTACACTGACTCCTATAATTGGACTATAATATTAATTCCATTGTAGCCTGGTAAATATACAAGGTACCTGGTGTTAGGTTTTACAAATAAAATAGATTTATTAAAATTTAGAATAGATTAGAGTATGCATTACTTGCTGTCCAAATGCCATTGTGGTAAAAGGCTGTGGAAATCACTTTAGTCCTGCAAGAATTGGTCCATAAAAATTCCCCAAAAGTCCAATTTCCCAATATTAAACTAGAGCATATAAAGCATCTACTAAACGTTCACAATGTAAATTTTTAGCACACATTTAACCATATTATACTAATATAGAAAGTTCTAGGAAAAAAATCTAGATTGTTTCAATAAAGAATGAATCCAATAAAATCCTGTTTCCCAACAAAACTCTTATGGAAGAACGGAACATTGGATCCAGTCAAATTTTATTATTATTATGATTCATCACACAAATATCTGCTATATGTTCAGACCTGATTTGGCATTTTTATCCATCTATTGAATCCTTCCCAAGGACCTGGGATAGTATATGTGGATATTTGATAGTGTTAAAGGCATTGTTGCAGGAGCTGCCTTTTGCAATTGATTGATGGTGATTTTGTCAATGCCAGAAGTGTTCAAGTGGTGCTCCAGTTGTTTTGGGATGGCACCCAAGGCACCTATTACTGCTGAATAAGATTATATTATAATATTATTTCTAGGCTCTTTAAGAATATAATTTTTCTGTGGTTTATTATTTCTTCTAAATTCTGATATTGATTAAAAATAAGCAGTTTATGCCCAATATCATTTTAACATGTACAGTACCTAAAACATGGTGATTATTATTAAGAATACAGCTAACATGAATGATGTTACCAAGTTTGGAAATAAAAAGTCTCCAAGAAAGCCGCCAAGCTCAGAGAACACCAAGGACCCCACTATTTAATAATAGACAATCAAATCAAAATCAAAAAGTATCTTTAAATATACCCATTTCATTCATAGCTTTTTACTATCATTTCATCATCTTATTTCTTGTCCTGTATCTGAAACCATATCTAGTCTGGTTGGTTACTATCAACTGCACTACTGAAGAAGGATGAGAGATGTCGAATGTCTCGTAATAATACAGAAGATCAGATCGGGACTCATAAAGTAATCTAGCATATTCTTCGGTTATTATAAAGACCTTTTACAATCTAAGGGATTGCTTGCTTCTTGAAGTGAGTAACAACTTAGACACAATTTTTTATTTCTGTTAGCAAATGTGGTAGCCAGACTGCAGCACAAATCAAAACCGAACCGTTCATGCAGAAACCCAGGGCATAAGGACAATAAGAGGAAAAATAATAGTGGTTCTGAGATTTAAAAAAAAGGCAAGAGTGAAAATGAATTCTACATTAGTTAAATTATTCCAATCCCACTCTCTTGATTTTTTCCCATTCCAGATAAAATATTTGGAATTTTTAGTGGCAAACCTCTCAGCGGGTCATTTTTACAGCTTTTAAAAGCTCAAGGAACACACAGACATACCGAACATGCCCACTCACATTACATGTATCTGCCTCTGGGAGTAGCACCTTGGCATTCAAACAAGTACCATGGCGAAAAAGAGAGGGGTGGTAGGAATAAAAACCTGTATAAATGACAGTGTGTTCAACCATGAACACATTGTCTTTTATGAATATTATAATCACAGAATCAATAAGCCTACAAAGAAAAAACAGGACACAAAACGTGTTTTGTGATTTTTGACGAAGTTATAAAAACAACAGACATTCAATATGCCAAGTGTTCTTCAATCCTTCATAATCATAGCCTTATTGAAGTGAGGACAAAAAGGGTCTAATTGCATAGGAGCAATCTCAACGTAATAGGTTATACACCCAGGCACTGCTGCACAATACAACAAAAACAACGTTCCCTGTGTATAGCAGAATGTCATCTCTCATTTTCAGGCAATTACCTTCTTTCTTGTCAACAGTTTTAATAACCTCCATCATCTCTAAAAGACTTTTGCTTCAGTTAAATAATTTTCAGCTTTTTAATATGCAAATGTGCTTGTTCATATGCATGGGTGAAGTGGTGCTGCTACTTGAAATGTGTCAGTACATTGTGGAGCACCTGCACCTCGGGGAAGCTTGATTTAATTGACACCTAATACTATTCATTATTCCACTTAGTGAACAACTCCTATTAGTCACCTGTAGGTTTTCCTATAAGCAGCGCTTTGACCACCAATGAAAATATGAATATTGCTATAAATAGAAAGGCCATATATAGTACAAGAGGATTCACTATGAATTGGTCTCTCCAGAAATAATGCTCCCCAAAATGTTAGCCTGTCCTGCTGTCTCACTTTCCCTCCCAGTGCATTTTACCCTTGGATATGGATTATGAAGTACACAATAAGCCTAGGACAAATACAGATTAGCATTTCAATGACACAAAGAATTGTGTAAGGGCGGTAATGCCCATTCACTTTAACTGCAGATTCTGTTAAATGAGAAATAAAGAAACAAGGCAGCAAAGACAGATGGATACTATTTGGTGCAGGTACTGTTTTTGTTATTATTATTGTTATTTGGACCAATTTGGTTCATAGTCTTTTAAGTGAGCAAATTTCCAATCCACATTTGATTACGCAGATCACGGTCATACCAAAAATTCAGCCTTAACATAAATTATCATTAGGCTTAGTCCCAGAGAGGAATCTTGTAGTAACAGTACTGGTTTTTTTTCAAAATAGTTTTGAAAGAATTTGTTTGTTCATGGAAAGAATAAATGTGAATTACAAAAAAAGTGAAATCAATGCCTCATTGTTATGTAATGGTGCATGGATTCAATATGTGTTCCACTATAAATATGATGCTGTCAGACAAGTGTGGTTTATATCCTGCACAGTCTGTAATCTGTAATCTTATTGTTGAAATCACAATTGTTTTTAACATTGATGCATCTGTTAATCCCCAAGAGCTAAAAATACAGATGTTTAACATCCAGTTTATAGGCCGATTATCTGAAATATGAAGGGAGAAATTCATACAATTCAATAGTCTACTTTATAAGTGTGACAGATTTAATAGTTCAACTATATTAAATTCCAGGAAATATCCTCTAATATATGTACACATATCAGGGAATTATCAGAATTATAATTAATATGTGTTACCTAGCAGTAAATGCAACATGAATTACATTAAATGTAGTTTCTAGTAGAAAAAAACTACAGTGAAAATAATAGTTCCCTTAAGAGCTTTCCAGAAGTGATTTGAAAGCGGAGATAAATTTAGTTAAAATCTCAGATCTCCAAGACAATAAAGAATATCAACAGAAAAAAGACTTACTAATCCTAAAATCCAAATATTTCTCAAATAAGTGGTGTGAGAGAGTTGGTCAAGTAAGACCTTTGTTGGTATCCCCAAAAATGTAATCTCCAAGCTGAAGAATGGCAGCTTGCAGAACAGCTGGTGAATAGGATTAATGTCAGAAGAAAGAAATAAAACTCAACATATGTCCAAGCCTGCGGTGCTGGGACTGAGTATGATTGTACCCCGACGGATACCATGTGTACAGCTGGAAAGTGCCACTGTGCCCTGCTTTTATACCCCACAAGGTCATTTCTAAGTACAGTTAATAACCAAAGAGCAAATTAAACTTTTCCTGAAGAACTCAGTGACTGAGTAAGGCAGCAACAATCAACTCCCATCACTTCACACAATATAGCACTGTTTCATCCTGTAAAGCTATTTTTTGCACAAAATTAGTATTATTAAAGCTAGCAAACAATATTAAAGAAAATGAAATTTAAATGTGTTCAAACATGCCTTACAGGATCTGGATATCTTATGTTTCTTTGCCAATTAAAAACAGATAACATGATATAAATGCATTACTGATAACAATGACTATGTGAAGCACAGTAGATGTAACGATGAAATCTGAGCGAGCATTTTGTTGTCATCAGTATTTAATATTTTAGAATTATGATGTTTAAAACTTTTCCTTATACTTCAGCAAGCAATCAACAAAAAAGAATATACAGTATTTAGCTATTGCAAATTGTCACCAAGAATTATACCAAATGTTTGCAAATTAGTATTATTGAAATGTGAAAGAACATTTCATTAGTAGCAAGCTTATTTGGATTAGTAGTTTAATAAAACACTAGTTTTTCTTCAACCTTCAAAAAAGCAAAGGCAATGTGATTTTTTAAAAAAATGCAAAATAAGAAAATAACAGGAAAATCCTATGCACAGCTACAAAGAAACACCATATAATTCAACAAGACAATATATTCCCAAGGAAGAGGAGCAGGAGAATTGAGCATGTAATATTAATTTAAATCACCACTATAGTTTTAAACATTGACAAGGTTAGCCAACACACTAAATTATATTTAGTACAAAGGTTAGAAATGCAATACTACTACTCAAATTGTGCTTGAAGAGATAATTTATTCATAATTTGGAAAAATACTAAAGTTACAAGTTTTAAAGGTCATATAATTTTCTGCAAAAGTTTTCATCGAGTATTGTCATTCCCTCCTCATCCCACCCCTCCTGCTCTTTTTTCCTGGCAATTTATCAAAAGGCTGTAGTGTAATGTGACCCAACACATTTTAACCATGTTGAAAAGATATATCTTCGAAAAGAGGCAAGCATGCAGTGTATTTCCAAACTGAACATCCAACAGAGCATCCATCTGTCACCTTCAATTCAAAGTAGCAACAGGCACCGGAAGTGACATTTTATGGTTGTTCAAATTAGATAACATTCATCAGGTACAACATAACAGTTGACATTATAGGCTACATTTTTATCAGAAAGGCTGATCACAATTTTAACATAAAAAAGCAAGAATGAGAAATACCGAGAACAATAGTTGACACATAGAAAACAGTGAAGACCATTTTCAGCACCAGATGTAAAGACACAAACACATATATAAATGGCATTAAATTCCCTTCTTCAAATTAAGCCCTATCTCAAACCTCTCTGGAACACATGACTGTTATTTCTATAGTAGTTTTACTTCTGACTTTGAATTTTCGTACTTCTCTCTCCAACATGCAAGAGTATCCAGGGCAAACTATGATGATACCAAAATAGTGACATGGGCTTATTAATGTCGTCCAAGGTTCCACAACATCAAAACATCATCACATGTGTTACTCCTGCCTCCACTAACCATGACATAAACAAGGCACCCAGCTAAACTCTTCCATAAGTAATTAAATAATGGTGCATTCCAAAAACAACCCAGTTCTGCTGAATTGAAAGGGTTCATTTCAAAATAGATATGCAAGGGCTACTGTATAAGCTTAGTTATTCATGGAATACTGTTTCTAGAATTATTTAAATTACTTTAATTCAACAGAAATCATCGTAATGTGTCAGAATATTTTCAAATCTACATTTCAGAGACAAAGCCGGAAGAAATATAATTGTTTACAACTAACTTGTTAATTAACTAAAACTCTACGTTTATTTTGTAGCAACTGAAGCAGCCTAAGAAAAAAAGGAAGTGAGAAACAGACTCTTATTTTTGTTTTTAAACAGTATCTTGGTTTTAATAAAATGGAAATGGAACTTTCTATCTAAGAAATGTTATTAAACCTGTCTAAATTACATTAAACTCTATCATACATACTGCATGATTATCGTATTATTTTTCTTAACAATATGTAAAACAGAAACAGCATTTATACTGGACCATTATTGCAGTCTTGTCCCTTCTATTTATTCAGTATACTTTCCAGACATTAATTATTGCCACTTTTAAACTAGTTAAGCCCATTTTATATCCTACAGATTTCAGTGGAAGAGTTAAGCAAATGGTAAGATTAAAAGACTCAGCCTATTTATTTTTTACTAGATTTACTATGCAAATTTTCTAAAATTCTACTGTTCTCATCAGCCAACATCCCCAACACACACACACATAAATAAAAACATACACAAAACCATTCAAGTGTGCAGTAGGGGGATGGGAAATCAATGTACCTCCTTTTGCCAAAGCAAAAACACCAATTCACAAATAAATGTATACCAAATGAATACATAAAAGGTTATAAATGAGCTTTGAAAGTATTACACTGTTGCTAGCCCATTTCCAAAGCATGTACTATTGTTTAATTTTCCATTGTGGAAATACTATATTCCATGCTCCAAATAATTATTGCCATTGTCATAATATTCAGATGAACACAGAATTTAGTACATTTCTTTGTATTAATATTTTTGTTTTGTTAAATAGAAGTGAAACAGTGTTCTATGTCTGGCAATGCAGAAAGCCACCACATGCTAATATCCATTTAATTGTTTAAAGAATTTTTAAGATATTAGTTAAAGGATTCCATAATTTCAATTTCTTCTTTTTCATTTAATAGTAGACATTCATTAAAATCTACACACTGTAATAAATTATAATAATTTTGAACAAGAATTAAATTACTAGGTAGCTACAGAAAGAGCCATTTTTCCTTAGGTAACCTGTAATCTAACTGTCAAATTTAAAATCTATTCCCAATCAACTCTTCACAACATTCACATTTATTCATCTATGTTAAATTAATAAAAGGTGTGAATAATACTGACAAAATTGATCATTATTGTTCATGCAGATTAAGGAAAATTATAAAGTAACCTCCGTAGAAAAGAAATGGAAGAAATTATTAAAAGATGTGATAAATTATTTCTGTATTCTAAAAAAAGGTCAAGAAAATGCTTAGTAAAAACTTCAATAAGATTTATGTAAATAGGGTATGACAGCTTATTTCACAACTTGAATATTTTTTTATTAGTCTTCTTCAGCTGATGCCTTCCAAATATTTTGTACAGAACAATAAGCAATAATAGAATATTCCCCCCCCCCCTTTTTTTTTAACATGTTGTATTATGCCATGCATTATGATGAGAAGCAAACCAGGCTACTGTGACTTGTTCAACAAATTACAATTAATAATTCTGGCTTACAAAAATTTACTGATTGTTTACATTTATATCTGCTGCAACTAAAGAGACTGTCAGAACATTAAAAATTAGCAAAACAAGGATATAAACATACATAGTAATGTTAACACTATTAGGAATCCTATTGTTCACAACATCATAGGATGGATATGGAATAAGTTCTTTTTTAAAAAAATTCTACGGATAGGTAAAACCATAAAAATTCTACGGATAGGTAAAACCAAGGTCATAATTTTGACCTTGGGCTAGTCCATAAAGAGGTGGTGCTGGTAGAAAACAGTATCTAAAGACCCCTAGACCACAGATTTTCCCAACACTTTGGGGAGTGGGGGCATAAATGCTTCAAGAGAGAATACAGCAGTTTAGAAAAGGATGTATTAAACTATAAAATATTTTTCCAGGTCCTTTCTAATGATGATCTTTTTCCTGTTGATCATAATGATGATTATAATGATAACAAATGATTCAAATTTCCACATGCTCTATTCCACATATTCTATTCAGAGTCTCATATCTGAAAGCACAGCATATTCCCTAAATATAAGAAGTTGCTGAGTAACTTTTTGAAATATGCTGTTCTTTCATCTTTCTTTGAAAACTCCAATATAGTTGAATAATCAATATTTGAAGAGAAAAATTTCAGAATTAATTTCATCCCTGTGCTATCTTTTCAGAACGTTATCATTATCGGACTACCCAATAAGAAATATTATATGCTGCCTTCCATTGAATATTACCTAGTTTAAAAACAATCCTATATAAAAACCATATTTTCCAAAGCAATCTACTGTCAACTCCACATATTTGTTTTATTTTCTACAAATTAACCTTGTAGCTCATTTCTCCCTTAACCAAGATCCCAGTAGATAAAATAAAACATGTCAACATCTGTTCCTATTCACATTAATGTTGATTCTTTAAAAAGGAGCTGTTATTTGTTATTTCCATAATATGCTCCAACCTGGAGTTTTACAAATATTAATGATACTGCAATTCCTGTGCAGCATTTTAGATACACTACTTGAAGATGCTCTAGCTCACAGAAATACTCTTTCAAGAATTGCGAGTTACTTCACCCCAGCATTATTCAGCTAGGATCAGTGATACTTTAGTGTCACCTGATGAGTAAAGATCACCGTTTTTAATCCCAAACACTGGGCCATTCATATCTTAGAAATATAGATAATGAGTAATAACCAAGTAGATTTCATCAACTAACTTTTCCTTCAGGGTACATTTTCATTAAAATACTTTAGGGAGTAGAAAGAGTTAGTTGAGAGTTTTTTCTGCTAATCTTTTCAAGGTAAAAAAGGAAAAATGCTCCTTATAATTATGTTAAGAAATTTATTTGATTTAGTCCTAGGAATAAGGATCCTGATAGTCACTGAGAGCCACAACATATAGAGAATCCAGGTTTAACCATAATAGTAATAAAAATCCCGCTCTTCCCAATTTCTGAGCTATCCTTTGGGGAATATTTCCATATGAGCCTTTCTGTGCATATACATGGAGATGGGATTGTATAAGAGGATGATTAACATTTTCCTCTGCATGCCATAAAGCTATTAAAATCAGGATAGAGGTAGAAAGAAACCTAGAATGAAATAATTAAAATCTCAAATTGTGGCAAAAAAACTACTCAATATCACTTGAACTCCTAAATGGAAGTCATAATATGGACTGCAGGGTTGTTTCTAACAAATACAAAAATCATTATGGTTGGGCATATTTAAACCATGTTTAATAATGGAATATATATTCTGTAGCATATATATGTGGGTGCATCTTTATTTTTAAAATTGAGAAAGAAAATATTTTGCACTACTTACCTTATGCTTAACATTGCTCTCACTGAAGGAAATTTTCCTGTCTGCCATGGACGCTTTTTAAAAAATTAATCCATTCTTTCCCCCATTAAAATGCCAGTTCTTATCCTAATTCTTGTCATTTCCCTGTAAACCTGTTAAATAGCTTTCCCCTTGCTCCACTGAAATAGATTTTACAGGCTTTACTCCATGCAAATATCAAACAGATTTTCCTATCTTGCTGCAAAAGAGCAAAAGTCACAAGCCAGGGGAACCTTGCTAAAATATTTACCTCTCTGTAGGAAAAAAAAATATTGGAATAGCCTATTTCCCAAACTGAAAACAAAACTTCTTCGTCTACTTTAAGACCTATAGCCTGAACAGAAACTGCCAAGGGGGGTGGGGGAGAAGAAAAAAACAATGCATAAGTTGTGTTGTAATCATATCGAGCAGCTGAGCCCAAGGCAGGCAGGCTATGGAATGCCATACAGTAATCAGCACTGTTGACTAATCAGAATTTGAGACACAAGAAGGTAATAAGGGTATTATAAAGAATGGCTTATTGAGGGAGCAGCTGTTTACGGTTAGTTCACTGTTTAAACGAGTTTGTCTAGATTGCCATGGCACATTTTTGGTGTGCACGCACACACACACACACTCACACAAATATTTTTTTAAAAAAAATCACTAGAACAAATAGTACCCTCCCAAGACACACACACAGGGTGGCTGACAAGAATTCAGATGGGCAGAGGGAAATAGTCCTCTGAGAATGACTTGTTTAAATGACTCGTTTAAAAATTGACAAATGCAGCTACAGAAAGCCTCCACCAGTTTTATTGCCATGAATGCAGCGGCTGGCTGAGGTAGTAATGTAGAAACAGAAGATGAAGGCTGGTGGGATGGAAGGGAGAGAAGGAGCAAGACAGAACTCGGGAGAAGGAACAGAAAGAAAAAAAATACCTTGTGACATTTAGAAATATAGTTATTGTAAACAGCCACCCAATCTACCCAATTAATATTTCTGGAATGCAAAGATAATGATTTTAAAACGGTAGCAAATTCAAGACAAAAAAAAGTATAGTGAATTTATTTTAGAGCAGCTTAATGTGAATACCATATTCAACGGGTTGTTCAAAGCACACTCTCACACATCATTGGAAACAGACAACTCAGTCATAACCTCAGACAATAATCATCTTGTTCAAATCTATTTGTCATACAGTTGTTCAAATGTTTGGTGTTTTATTTTGTTTCCCGTTCAGGAAACCAGATTCTGGTTTGGCATCCTCAAAATATCTATGAAGTCCTCAAACCATGAAGGAGTTGAATAATGCAAATGGAAATTTATCATAATGCATTATTTAAACATATTCTACTTTGGGCACCAGCCAACTTGGTAATATTTTAAAACAGCCAGCAAACAGTGGAAACTCTGATATCTTTTGTAATAGTTCACATGTCAACCTGGCAAAGTGCCCACAACATACAGCAAGGAAAAAGAAATCTATTTAATGTCTGCCCCACAAGGCAACATGAGGTTTGATTGGCAGGAAGCAGAAAGTGGCTTTTGATCATGTGTCCTAACAAGCAGTTCCAACTCCTGTCTCTTCAGCTGAAGAGCGCCACATTGCCTATTGAAACAGAAATGACAGGCAACTGCCCTATTCTTTGGCTCTAGTCCTGCACAGTGGGAACTATGCCGGAGAGAGAGAGCCACTGATTAAACACAACGTTTTTCCCCAAGACAAGCAGGTTGTCGGAATCAAAGTTGGGCAGAATCAATTCAACATTATTAAAAGAGGATATAGAACTGAACTGAATGATGTCATGCCAGTTTGTACGGCCTCGGGGACTCACAGAATGGTGAGGGGGTTAAGAAATGGCAAGATTTGCCAAGCAAGGTCAGAAATTAACTTTGACAACTTGGCGAATTTCCCATTATTTCAGGTTCTTTGCATTTCATGCTCACTAGTTTCTTAATCGGCTTGCATTTTAAAAAAAAAACTACTGAACATGCACACATGCGCTATAGAGAAAGAGAAACAGAATCTATCTCTCTCTCACTCACACACACACATACACACACCACGTACCATATTTTTTTCAGTCAAATTGCAGTTCTCTAATTTTTTGCCTAGAAGTAAACTCAACTGAAAGGAACCAGCTGGTATAATAGTTAAGCCACCAAGCCAGAAACACTGAGACTGAGAGTTATAGTCCCACCTCAGGCACAAAGCCAGTTATATCAAATCCTCTCTCTCTCTCTTCCAGCCCTTCTGAAATCTTGCCAAGAACAGGGACAACTTCACACAGACACCATGAGTCCTGACTGACCCGAAGGAGAAATAACAATTAAATAGATATGTATAAGACAGGGGGGTGTCAAACTCGATTTCATTGAGGGCCGCATCAGGGTTTTGTTTGACCTGGGGGGGGGCTGGGGGGAGCATGGCCAGCTCAACATCATTCATGTAGGGGGTGCCTGTGGTGGCCTGAGCGCTCTGCCAGTGAAAATGGAGCTCGGGAGCTTACGGCCCTCCCGAGCTCTATTTTTGCTGGCAGAAGCATTGCATGCCGGTCCTTTGCTGTATCCAGGGCAGCCCCACAAGCCAGATCTAAGTACCCTGTGGACTAAATCTGGCCCCCAAGCCTTGAGTTTGACACCCCTGGTGTAAGGTATCAGCCTAAGTAGATTTCAAATTTCTATGTCAATCATAATCTTCACTAATCCATCTTGATGCCACTATAGTACAGCTTTTTTTCTAAGACACCATCTTTCAAGTCTTTAACTGGATTTCCTTGATCTAATGTGCCAACCAGACCAGAAAGTCATAACATGCTTACTCAAGATCTCCATCTACCTAAAGTCACATTATCTGGAGAGTTCCCATAGTTATGCATTTCCAGAAATTGTAAAGATTTGGTATTTCCAGTAGGGCCTTCAGGATTGATTCTGGCAACATTCAGCAAAAATCTTTATTTTATTATGGGTTTATATTGTTCATCCCTCTTCAAATCCTGCTATGCTGTCTCAACATAACAGGGTGTTCCTAGGAGGGATGAATGTAGAATGCTTGGAGTATATACTAAGAGTATATATAGTTATCATAGTCATGAATGTCATCCCAGCTGCCCACCTAAAGTAAACAGGAAGATGCTGGAGATAGATAATCAGTTTGGTGACAAGAACAAAAGCATCATTTCATATTGCACAAGGGAAGGCAATGGTAAACCACTGTATTTTAGCAAGAAAACACAATGTATAGAAAACATTTAAAAATTATCATATAATGCCAGATGAGGATGGAGTTGGAGTTGAAAATGGAAGCTTTTTCAGACTGGTAATGGTGTTTATGATGCGGCTGGATTCAAGCCTTTGGCACATCTTGTTGATAAGATTGCCATGCAGGAAAAGAAAATCTGAAACTGCCAGGCAGAATTATAGAGACAACATGGAACATACAATTCATCAACATAAGAACATCATTTCATCTCTCACTCAGTGTAGTGAGAGATGAAATGAATTGAACACATGTTTTAGGCATCAGCAAACTGAAATATAGTGGAATAGCACACTATCAGTCAGATTACATTTACTAAATATAAAGAATATACTGCTATAAGGAAGGAACAGTATTACTTTAATGATCAATAAGAATATTCGGGTGAAATGCAATGCCTAAATAATATCAACTAGATTTAATGAACATCACTGCAATATAGCAGTGGGTAAATTCATGCTCTAATCACTGATGCACAAGAAAAGAAGGCTGGCCAGTTTCGTGGCCCAGTTCTTTTCGAAAGTTACAGAACATGAAAGAAAAATGGGCTGCTTGGGGTTGGCGATTGGAATGCCAAAGTTGGAAACATAAAGAAGGAAAATATAGTTGGATTGGATAACCTAAGAAAACAAAATGCTTCTAGGTCAATGATTTCTTCTTTGCTAATGCAGTCTTCAAACAATCAAAACAATGCTTATATATATGGACATCACAAAATGGAGAACATGGAAGATAAATTTATTGAGCTGAGATGGACAGTGGTTAAAGCGCTGTACTGCAGCTACTTCAGCTGACTGCTAGTTCAGCAAATCAGCAGATCAAATCTCACCAGTTCAAGGTTGACTCAGCCTTCCATCCTTCTGAGGTGGGTAAAACGACGACCCAGATTTTGGGGGGCAATGTGTTATTTAGTATACTGTCAATTGTTGTAAGCCACCCAGAGTCCTCGGAGAGTGACTTCTATTATTTCTATTAATCATAGAAATATGATTAATAAAAAATAATAATAATTTAAAAAATATTGTATTATTGGAAGAGTAGAATTTATGACAGTAAATATGGTTAGGGTTTGACTGTGAAAGAGATCACAAGCGATTAATGTGCAAATTCCAAGTTAAGACAAAGCAGTCAAAGAAAGCTGAACAGTTTTCACAATATGATTTTGAGCATATAGCCGCCATTGTCAAGGACAACAGCAGGAATTGCTTTGAAATCCTGAATCTCATTGATATGGAACCAGAGGAACCAGGGAATAAAATCAAAGCAGTTGTTAAGGGTGATTGTGAAAAGAAACTGCCAAAGACCAAGAAACAGAAGAAAGCAAATTGGATGTCAGAACAAATGGTAGAAATTGCCAAGAGAAGAGAAGCCAAAGCCAAGAGAGACATAGATTTCATGAAGGAACTTGACAAAGAAATTAGAAGAGACAAGAAACAGTATTAAAATATCTGTAAAGACAGAAAAGATGGAAACAGACATGGAAAAACGAGGAAAAGCTTGCAAAATATCTCCAAACTCAGGAGTTTCAGCATCAAGTTGTTAAACTAATGGATACCAATGGACAGATAATAATTGATTCAATGAAAATCAAACAAACATGGAAGGAATATGTAGATATTTTGTACAGTAAAAATGTCAGCTCAAGATACCTTAAAAGAATGTCCTAGCTACAAGAACCATTAGTATTAGAAGATGAAGTTAACTCAGCATTCCAATCATTACCAAGTTGCACGGCAATGGGAATTGATGAAATGAGCACGTGCATACGTGAGCAAAGCGAACCGGTAGTAAAGGTAAGTAGAACCCATCCCTGAGCAGCAGCATGCTGATCTGTGGTCTGTTAAAATGCTTAGACAATGCATCAGATAAATTACCTTATCTGTAAAGTTGGGTGGTAGAGGAAGCAAGAGATAAGATTAAGCAAAACCATCAGCATGTCATCAGCTTTTCTCTCTTAATAAAGAATACAAATGTGCATAAGAATTAAATATTTGGTAAATTATTAAATAACCACACAACTTAATAAAATGCAATTTTACCCTACCCTGTATTTCTCTTAGGATTAAAAATGTAGGCAGCGGTAAAAATGATAATATATTTTAGGACCAACTAAATTGTCACAAAGTAGGGAGCAACATTTCACGTTTGCCAGAACACTTCTTCTGGTTTGAATATCGAGCAACATACAGAAAGGGACATGGAGAGAAATGCGCTGCTGAATATGCAGGTCGGCATTTTAGAAACAGTCTTAAAATGAAAAAGAGATGGTGTTATGGTGGCCTAATTAAATTAGTTTATGCCTGCTGCAGAAAGAGCTCAGATTTCAGTGTGGTATGCTGGGGTGAAGGATCAATGGTTACTTAAAAGGGACATGTACACTCCAATTAGTGCTACAGGCAGGTCCTAATAGCTCGTGGCTTTTTAATATTTTTAAAAGCAAGTAGCCATTTTTTTCTGTCCCAGCATGCCTTACTGTAACATGAGATAGAATAGTGTGCTACTATAGTTATTTGGATAGTCCTCTTTCTCATGATGGTCAAAACATACCTCTCTCTATTCCAATGCGAGGGGAGAAAGGAATATAAATACTCCAGTTTTAAGCTGTGGTTTAAGAACCCTGCACAGAGGTAATTTCTTACAGGATAAATTGTAAGAGTTGTGATTGTGGCCAAAAATACATTGTTTTCTTTTCAACCACCTTTGAGCTTGGTGGTTTTCTCACAAACATCTTGCACTGATGATGTTACTTACTTTGGTAATGAAATGTCTTCAAGGAAACCACCAAGCCCAGAAAGCAACAAGGACCCTAAAACTCAATCCTGAGCTACAAATATCAGTGTTTTCCTTTCACTAGATCCTATCTCCAAGCAAACAGTACAGCAAGTGCAATAGTACTGAGGAAAGACGGAATGGCTTTGAGACACAGAAGGAAGAGCTGTTGCCAAGACAATGATCAGATGAATGTGGAACTAAATTTGGTTGGCTATCATGATTTTTTTTTTCTGAAATACTTTCTGCAAAATGTACCTTATATAAATCTGATAACATTTCTCCAGTTTTTCCTATGGAACATTAATGAAACTGTTGGCAAGTACAAGACCTAAGAGCGAACCTTGTGGCACACCCATTGGTTCTTTTGATCCACCTTTCCCCATGTAAATTTCATCCATGAAATCCAGTCCATCCTGCCCTGCCCATTGGAATAGGACATAGTACTTTGTCAAATGTTTTGCCGAAAACATGTCAAAACATGTCACCGAATTTTCTTTAATTTAAAAATGAGGACCCATGAGCAAGTAAGATAGGAAAAGGATGGCGAACATAATTTCTGGAATCTTTTCCAAAATTTTTACTACAGAATGAATCTGCATTTTCTTCTGGATAATGAAGTAATAGTGTTTGTGTGTATTTTCACCCAGTACTAAGCAGGATATGTGTTTACATTTTGTACATGTAAGGTTGGTGCATATATATTGCTTCTGAGTATGTGTCTTATTTTCTGCTTTCCCACTGTATTGTGTCTAGCTGCATGCACATTGTTCTAAGTCTCATGAACAAGAGAGAGGGATTCACCAACTTCTTCTCCCATAGAGATATCTTAGGGAATTGTTTTGTGAAATCTTTTTATTTGCAAAATCAGCCGGATCTGGCTGATTTTCAAACACATTCTTTCTACTTTTGGGGGGTGGGGGGAGGCTTCTTCCATCATATCAAACTTGGTCCCACTCTCTTCTGTTTTCATCAAGTTGACTTCCTGATGATAGACACTTAGACAACATATTGATCAACTCTACATAACTTTCCAACATTCCACTGGAATGGAAAAAAATGAAAATGAAAAAGGGTTATTCTGACAGGAACTGTTATGCTAATGTTTTATAAACATTACCTTCTTTTCAAGGTGCTTACATATCAATTGCTCTCTAATCTGCTCTAGAATATTTCACAGTAGCCTTGGCAGGCTGCCTGGCCTGTAGTTGTCTAAGACTTCCTTTTTGGAAGATAGGGACATTTGCCACTTCACAATTACCTATAATTTTTCAATGGATAAACTGAAAGAGGAATGTTATACAGCTTAAGAACTTCTAAGAAAGCCCATTCTTTAAAGAGTTTGAATGACAAAAAATATTAGGTAAAGTCCCCCACTGCTAATATTTCACACTTTTTTTAAGATCTGCAATTTATTTTGGGGCACATCTTCTCTTTAATTGGTTGATCAGTAAAAGACACCACCTAAGATATTGATTTAAATCTTTCTCTTATTTCTAGCTAGATTCTCTCATACAGTTATCAGGTATGGCCCCTTCAAATTTTATGTGGATGTGGATATTTTTAATGCATCCCCTTGTTTTTTTTTCTTGTTTCTGTTTGAACAAAGTATATATTTCATTCGCTCTATTCCAATCATTATCCCATCAGATTTCAGTTATTAAATCATATTTTTGTAAGTTTTTGATTTCTGATGCCTTCTGTAAGATTTATTTTGAATCATTCTGATCCATGCTTGACATGCTTTGGACAAATAGTCTTCCCATTTTTTTATGAGTTTACAATCCCATCCTATGTCAAAACATGGTCATGACTCCAGAAATGTAATTTCTTCCATTGATCATAATTAGGATGGATGTAGCTGATTATTTACTTTATGATCCTTTTTTTTCTCTTTCCTGTCTCTTCCTATCAGAAGAATGGATGAGAATATCATAAACTTTTGGGTCTGAGGTGATAACAGTTATATCTGCTTTCACTGTTATTTGTCCTCACATTATTACAAAGGATAAACTACCCATTAGTAACTTTGATTAATCTTTATCACTTTCTATTCATCTATTTATCACTTTCCTGAACTGGGCTATCAAAGACAGCCCATATTACTGATCAGTGAGTCCAGCCTCAGGCACTTATACTTCTAAAATGTATTTCCCTGAATTTGTTTCAAAGTCTCTTAAGATTTCAGTGAATTGAACTGAATGTAGAGAAATACATATCCAAATTGTGTATCTAAACACTGAACTATGACCCCTCAAAAGCTACATTTCCTGGTCTGAAATTCATAGGACTGAAGCAAATGGGATAGTTTTTAAGCCTATTTATAAACAAAGAACCATAGAAATCACAAAAAGAAAGCATACATATGTAATGAAAAAAATACTGCTGTATTCTGAAGAAAAAAACAAATGCCTTTTTTTTCTCAGAGACAGCATGCTAAAAATTATGTAAACAACTTAACTTGAGTAGTTGGGAAGGGAATGGAATGGGAAGGTAGAATTTTGTGAACAATTATTGGTAAAATATAGAAAAAAGAATGCCAAACATCATTGGCAACCTTCAGTCTCAAAAGACTATGATATTGTGCTCTGGAAAGAGGTCCTAAAACAGCATCTATTGTGACTAAAAAGGCCAATTCGGGAGTGGCAATCCTTCCACACTGAGGGCAGATATATTCTGTCCCCTGCCCAGCTCCCAGATTTTCTGGGACTGCCTCTTTGCCTCAGCCTGCCGAATAAGTGTCTCTTCAAATGCCAAAATAATATTGAAATATCTTGAAATAAAGTAAATAATTTTTTACCAATTATTCTTTAAATTTTATACATTGGCACACTCTTGTTCTAAACAGACATCAAAATCTGGAGTGGGTACTACTTTACATTACATTTATATAATAATAATAAAAATAATCCTGTGATGATGCCTTTAACATCATCAAACAACATTATCTGCCTATTCTAGGTCCTTAGGAAATGCTCAGTAGGTGGATAAAGATGCCAAATGCAGTCTAAACATCTGGCTGACTGTGCAACCAACCATAATAATAACTGTAAAATCAACAGATTTTTTCTGCATATCAAAAAAAATGAATAAATTACCCTATCAATGTTTCCATTTTTTTCCTTTACAAGAAAAGGTAAAAATAAAATTGGAATTGGCTTTTCTATAATTAGTGGGTTGGAGTTAATTAATCTCAGAATGAGAGCTAATCTAAATTGTTTTATTCTCTTGACTCTAGAGAAAGATTTCACCGTAGCTTCCTGGCTTCCATGCCAGCAGGAACCCTTTTAGAATTGTCAACTGGTAATCATGCATTGAAACAGAGCTAAGAGGAGCTTATGACTCTTTTTCTTCTCTTTCTTTCTTTTTCTTTGCACTTTTTACTATTCTCTTGTTTCTTTAAGCTTACTTGGCATTAGAGTTTATTATTATAATAAAAGTTCTTACTAAAAATTATATACGTAAAAAAAAAAAAGAAACAGAGCTATGTTTATTTTCCATATTTCTTTTCCTGTCCATCCTTCCTTAACAGTCAAAGAGGTCTGATCTCATAAGTAGTTTCTTTTTTTTAAAATAAATGTCACTTTATTTTACTTGGCAGAAAAATAAAGGTGCTAACGTTATTATTTTCAAAAGTAATGATAAATATATCCCAAAGCAAGTAGTCTAGTGAAAATAAGGACCACATTAGCATTTAAAGTATGTAGAAACATTGAGCATCTTTATGTCATTTCTTTAAGAATAGCTGATCTAATTAGCTCTATCTCCAAAATGTGTACCTAGCATTTTTATATTATCATAACATTTTGCTTAGACTTGACATTTTTATTCTGACAAGTACTGTCTGGAGAGCTCTCAATAAATAATACATTTACAATTTTCTGTAAATAAGCACTGGACACAAATCGTTATCCTTACTTACAGCTGCCCCTCTCTAATAGTGCTTTTACAAGTAAGGTGACTATTCAGTCTAATGCAGTCCTCCCAGTGCTCCAAATACATTTTCATTCATTACCACAGTCACTAGCTCTTAAAACGCTTTTAGATGCCATGGCAGAACAGCAGGAACAGCAGAACAAATATGACTAACTAAAACCAAAGTTCATCTCCAAAGAAACAAGAGGTTGTTCACCAAAATAAATTGAAGCCTGACATATAAAGTCAATTTATATGCAGTTAATCAACACATAGACTAGTTTCTTAAAGAATTACCAAAATCTGGAAGTCATGAGAAAGATAGCAAGATTACTTGTTAATTCTAAACTCAACTGCCGAATATATTTTACTCTGCAGTGGAAATCGATTGTCGCATCTATGCTGTCAAAATTTATTGCATCGAAATATTCATTTTCTGTTTTGCCAACCACATTGAGTTGAAGATGTTTCATATGTTTTATAAATTTACCATAGAATATAATTTTCTTTCTCTTCAAACTTTGAGTTTGAAGAGAACTCATAACTATAAGTTAGATGAGTGATTGATTAGAAGTTTGAAAAATAGTTGAAGAGTATCAAAGATATTTGACTGAACTTTGGCAAGACCAAATGGCTTTGGGTGCAAGAGGCTCTCAGATTTGGGACTTTGTTTTCTTTAATTCTGGACAGGATTGCACTATTCCAGATGGATCTGATCTACAACTTGGAGGTTCTCCTGCTGTTGTGACTCCTGCTCGAAGAGCAGGTTGCAGTTATGGCTAGGAGAGCCTTTTCACAACTTTGGGTTGTGCGCCATTTACAGTCTTTCTTGGATCAGGAGTCCCTGCAGTCAGTCATTCAGGCCCTAGTCATCTCCCAAATGGACTATTGCACTGCATCCTACATGGGCCTATCCTTAAACAGCATTTGGAAGCTACAGTGGGTGCAGAGTGTGGTGACATGGGCAGTTCTTGGTGCCCTATGAATGGCCCATATAACATTACCTGCTCAGCAAGCTACATTGGCTGCCAGTCTGCTTCTGGGTGCAATTCAAGGTGTTGATAATCACCTTTAAAGCCCTTCTTGATAAAGGTCCAGGCTACTTGAGGGATTGCCCCACCCTATCTGTGCTGGCAAGAGAGGCTTGTTGTGGGCCCTGTCTGCCTGACTATTTCAAGTGGTGGGATGCAGGAGAAGGGCCTTCTCCGCTGATGCTCCCTCCCTGCCCCCCCTCCCCAGTGTTAGGTTGGACCCAATCCTCCTGAGCTTCCAGAAGGACCTTAATACCTGGCTCTGCCAGTTAGCTTGGGGATCCAATGAGGGAGTATCATAGTATGTGTGATTGATCAATTAACAACAAATCCTACCTCCCCTCATCCTGCTTCTGCCTCCTCCCCATCTTTTAATTGGTTCATAGTGTTTTGAAGTTTGTATTTATTTATGTTTTTAATGTATAGAGTTTTATTTTTTAATGTATGTATTTTTATTTTTTATGATTATAAGGTGCCCTTGAGGTAAGATGGGTGAGAAAGAAAGGAAGGAAGGAAGGAAGGGAGGGAGGGAGGGAGGGAGGGAGGGAGGGAGGGAGGGAGGGACTGTTCCCCCAAAATAAGACCCTGTCATATTTTTTTCAAACCCCAAAATAAGTGCTTGGCCTTATTTTCAGGGATGTCTTATTACTTTGGGGCACATGGAGCAAGACTGGGCTCTGTCTCCGTAACCCAGGGGTCAGCAACCCGCAGCTCTGGAGCCACATGTGGCTCTTTCATCCCTCTGCTGCGTCTCCCTGTTGCCAATCGGCTCCACAATTGATAGGCTTTCGGTTAGGACAGGTAGAGGAAAAAGGATGCCACATTAGGAGGAGATTCTATGGTGGGAGAACTGGACTTCCGGTCGGCTCCAGAATTGAATGGGAGGCTTCCGGTTAGGTCCTTTGTGGCTCTTTGAGTGTTGAGGTTGCCGACCCCTGCCCTAACCCTAACCAGAGGAAATGGCGGGGACCAGCTGCACATGCATTTAAATATTTTCGGGGAGCGCTTATTTTCAGGGGGGGCTTATTTTAGTGCATGCCCTCAAAAGCCCGATTGGGCTTATTATTAGGGGATGTCTTATTTTAGGGGAAACAGGGTAAGTAAGTAAATAAATTGCAATCATAGATGGGGTGCAGTTCGGATATATTAAAAAAAGGCCCAGGAATTGGCATTGTGGCTCTTGTGCTACTGACTGTAATGTAGTCCTCTTTATAAAAGTGTTCAGTGCTTTCCAAATCATAAACCAAGCACACAGACTAGTTCTCAGCCCAAATAAACATGGATTAATTTCAAATTACATGTTTGGGAAACAGTAGGGAATAATAAAAAGATTATCTTAATCATGTATTATTTATTATTTCATTTATATAATTTACATACCACACTTTCATTGTTTTATAACATCTAGTCAGAAAGAAACACCTAAACGATAATCACAGCCTTTGAATATTCAGCTATTTAAGGAAGATAGAGGAATGGTGCTTTCTTTAATGGAAACTATGTGGGTGGGATGTGGAAGAGATGAACAGGATATAATAGTACAGCTGGCATTAAACCTAGATATTTTTCCTCAGGAAAGTTCAAGGGCATTTTTAGTGCTTGTCAGTGCTGATCATATATGTCTTTGTCTCATTTAAAAGATAAAAATCTCCTGCAACATTATTGCCCTTTATATAAGGTTGGTATAATGCTTCAAAGTACCCCCAGAACTGTCTAATAGCAACAAAAAAAAAACAAAAAGAAACAGTTAGTTACAAAAAGACTACTCGTTTTTTTTTCTTGTTCTTCTTGAAGATAAAATGTTATGTGATTATTATACTAATCAGACAAGTGGAAATAGTTACATTTTAGAAAAGAATTCCTATTATGTGACTGTGAAATTATACTGAAAGATGGCCTCCAATACAGAAACTGGAGTGGAGACCTATTTATAAAACATTTTGTTGAAATATGATATTACAGTGTTCATGAGAATCAAGGCTGAAAATGAACGGTGAATATGGGCCCTAAGTAGCTGGATCTTGGGAATGAGCAGAAATGAAATGCTAAATTTCCAGTGTACCAGATGATTAACCAGCCTAGCATTCCACATTGCTAGAGTTACACTAAGACAGGGAAATCTAACCTCCTAGCCGCAGATAAGCTGCGCTAAGTATCATTTGTAGAGACTGGGTGACATATGATAAAGTAATGAATGTGGCTAAATACCTTAGATTATCATTTGTGTTATTTGATTTATACATTGACCTTTTGTCCAGTAAAATAAGTATTTTTTTAAAAAAGATCAATATGGCACAAGATATAGATTATCATTTTAAAAATATAAACTGCAAATTAATTTAAATACACAACTGATTTAGTAAATATAGAGAAATTATGTTTACACTGTATTACATAGGAACTCTTCCTAATGACAGAAGTAAATTAATAGGGGTGTCTTTATCATATGGCAAAATCTCCTCCTGTTTGGAATAATGACTATTTAATTCAACCTTCCCAAATATGTTGCTTTCCAGATATGAAGGATACCAGGTGATAAAGGCTGCTCTAATTCCTTGCAAGCCCCATACCGGTGGGGTCCTCAATTTACACTGCTAATCAGTGTATTTTCTGTTACACAGACTCCAGAAACGGTACCTATTACAAGTGATCTTTTCAGATCCATTTTTTTAGAATAAGAAAAGACCAGTCTCAAAGAACAGTTTAAAATGAGAAAGTCCTAGGCTGCTATATTTTATTCAATTAATTAATTAATTAATTATATTTCTATACTGTCCTTCTCCCGCAGGACTCAGCCAAGGTAAAAACACAGAAACACATAAGACATAAATTTAAAATTATTAGACAATTTGGCCCAATTTGATTTAAAACCCGGAATTAAAACACCTAATTAAAATTCATTTAAATAGTCAGTCCCGCCTGTTGGAACAGCAGGGTCTTAAGGGCACAGCGAAAGGTACGGAGGTTGGGGATATTACATATCTTCGGGGGCAATTCATTCCAAAGGGTAGGAGCCCTCACAGAGAAGGCCCTCTCCCTGGGGGTTGCCAGTCGACATAATTTGACCGACGGCACCCTGAGGAGTCCCTCTCTGTGAGAGAGAACTGGCCGGTGGGAAGTTATCAGTGGCAGACGGTCTCGTAGATACCCAGGTCCTATGCCATGGAGCGCTTTAAAGGTGATGACCAACACCTTGAATTGCACTCGGAAGACCACAGGGAGCCAGTGCAGCTCATGCAGGAGAGGTGTTACATGGGCGCAACGATTTGCACCCATAATATTGCATATAACTATAGTCATTTCACTGGCAAAAGATATTTATCAGCAAAGCAAAACTCCAGTAGTATTCCAAAGAGACCTTCTAATCTGCAGAAAACAGATTTGCCATACAAACAAATTCTCCCATGGTCACAAGCAAGCAGCCTGATACCAGATCAATCCACTATCCAAACAAGAAACAGAAGCTTTCACTCTACCCTAAAGAGAGGGACTTCTAGCACAGGAGCATGAGATGGGTGGCTATACAAATTTAATAAATTTCTACAGTCAGTAATTTTTATCAAAACTTTTTATAATCTGTTAATCCATTCCCAGTTTAGCTGGCCAGGAGACAGCAGATATTTGAAGGGATATAAAGGCCTACAGAGGTTGATCTAAAAAAGATATCGCAGTGGAAATACAAAAATAGTTAAAACTTTTTTTTTTATTTTATCAAACCGCTCTGGTGGCACACAAGTTGGATACTGGTCATTAATGATAAAATCTCAGTAGGGCTAAGATCAAAATTGGGTCCTTTAGAGAGGAAATTATTTTATTTAGTTAGTCATTTTACTTTTATATCATCATTCTTCACAAAATTCAAGCTGCGTGCAGGAATATTATCACATTTTCTATTTTGCCACAAAAGGGGGGGGGGATCCTTAAAGAGAAATATATATGGATATCTTGCTCAGTTTGGGTTAATGGGAAAGAAATCAAGAAATAATGCTACTATAATAGAAAATGGTATTGTTAATATCACATCGAACTTTATTTATCTCTGTGTAGATGATAATGTATGTCAGAAAAGAAAGAAACTAAAAAGTCTGTAGTTTGATAATTTAATACAGAATAGCAACAATGGGCAACATATGATTTTGCAGGTAGCCCCTTCTATTGAGAGTGGTTTGTGGTTGGTGTTCTTGTCTCCTGGTTGGTTAGATTTTTCCAATATTATTTTTTTTTAATCTGTGAGCTTCTCCAGAGTTGTTGTGGATTCAGGAGATCTCAAAAATTGAATAAACAAACAATTGGTTTATGGCTTCATTATGGAGTTAAACATTATCTTCAATAGTGGAACCGAAGTGAGCTTCTGGTAAAGAAATTGTTTAAGTATTTGGGCACATAAGTGAATAACTTTAGATACAGGCTATTAGTTGTGCCTGTGCTTGGTGACAGTAAAAAAATATCTGCAAATTATGTTGTAAGCAATTTTAGATCCTCTTTCTAATTGGAAATAGTGTCTATGACAGACAGTGGAACAAGTTCTTTGCTTGTCTTGCCAACAACTTAGGTCAGCTTTCACTGTCAGCACTTAGCCTAACAACTGTGTCACGATATCTCACTGCAACATGCCACATTCTTGCAAGCTGGGAGCAATGCACTATGGCTGGTTTTCAATCCAATTTGGTGTGTGGTTCCCTTCTTTCCTCTTCTGTTTTTGAGACTCATTCAAATTAGCACTTAGCACACAGGATACATAAATGTAGTATTGTGCAAGAATTTGTAGACTGTATTGAAGCCTGTTTGGTCCAGAATAATGCAAGGAATGTTTACACTCAGCTTGCTCTTTGCTATGATGCATATGATATTGTCAGAAGCTCTATTATTTAGGGGAGATTAAAACAGCTGTATGTTACACGGAAGTACTCACTATTCCTTTCACAGATGGAATAACCCAGATTAGTACTTGACCATTTAAATTATTGAAAAAACCATATTTAAGAACCTGGACTATGTTCTCTTAAACAGGGCATATTGCTAATTAATAATTAACTAACAGCATTAGGAGCCATGGTGGTGCAGTGGTTAGAGTGCAGTACTGCAAGCTACATCTGCTGATCATCGGTTGCCAGCAGTCTGGCAAATCAAATCTCACCAGGCTCAAGGTTGACTCAGCCTTCCATCCTTCCGAGGTGGGTAAAATCAGAACCCAGATTATTGGGGGCAATATGCTGACTCTGTAAACCGCTTAGAGAGGGCTGTATATAAATTTAAGTGCTATATCATAATTCTTTGGTCATTGACCATGAATTCAACAGATATAAATAATATAAATCAATAAATACAATAGATAGGTGATAGATGATGGATGGATGGATGGATGGATGGATGGATGTTTTGTTCACAAGAACAGTTTCTTTTCACAGAAAATGGATCATACATTTATTAAAAGTAATTGTAACTGGAAGGCTGCATTGATTACAGCAGTGGATGACTTGCAGATCATCAGTCTCAAATAAACAAATTACTGGCTTTAATTATGTATAATTTCATGAATCTAGAATATACTCTACTTTGTATATGAAATATGAGTTCTAGAATATACTGTAATTCAGAAGTTGAAAAATACAAATAATTTGCTGAATTGCTACTACTTGCTACTATATCCTGCCAGTATTTTTAATTTTTCTATTTCACAAACTAAAATGTGCAATTAATGCTGAATTTTGAAGGAGTTTAGACCTCGCCAGGGGATTGGGAAAGAATGAATGAATTTTTAGAGAATAATTTTTAGGGAAAAAAATCAGAGCTGAGGAAGAAGTAAGCATAAGAAAGTAACTTAACCCTAGCTTGATTCTATTTAGTATAAGAAAGAGGGGCAAAGAGAATTTTTTATCAGACTTTCACAATTCTGTTATTTACCCTATTTTTGCAATCCCTGTTATGCATGTTTCTTGACCTCATGAGGGGCTGACATAATTTGAGTGACTGACCAGACATAATTAATTCTCAAATTATGTAAGTCCATTAAGTTTGTGTGGCTATCTCTATGTCTATTTTATGATATTGCTAACTTAATATCATAACCAAAATTATTTCATTGCAATCAGATATGTTCTACTAGCTGTTGTATTAATCACTGAGACCTGAATTCATACATACAATATGGGAAGGGCAGAACTTAACAACATGGTCATTTCAGCTCTACAGAAATTTGAATTCTTGCTGAAACTAACAGTTTCAACTATTTTGAGCTGAACTTGAAATTACTTGCTGAACAATTAACTTTTAGGCACATATAAATCAACTGAAAGCAAGGGTTGCATACAAAATGGCAAGTTTGTATATATACCCCATTCTGTGTAAGACATACGATAGTTATTTATAAACTCAACTAATGAAAGATGTTTATTCTAGTTTAATTACACTTTAAATTTTCTCAGTTATTTTGGGTATATTAAAGTTGTGTTATCTTACACTAATGAGTATCTAAATATGTCTATGAAATTAAAATATTTTTCCTGTTCACTGAAAAAGGACTAACAATATCTGAATATCTGAAGCATAATATCTGAGAATCCTGCCATTACCTACTGTAATTTGGTCTAAATTCAGGGTCTTTTTTCACAATTTGAATTTGAATTTTCTCATTAAAGAATCCACTCAAGGAATACAGTCCAGGCAGCATATTAAAATTCGAACACTTTCTCATCAATGACTTTTTGAAATGTATGGTATAAAGTAAGTGTTAGTGGTGTAAATGGGACTCATTGTGAGTCAGTACAGCATTGCAGGCTATATTATTTGAAGTCCACATAAGTTAATAATAGCTGATTCATATATGAGAAATCACATGGAAGTTATTAATACATATTAAGGGAGGAGAGAGGTAGATGAAATATTGTTTAAATTTGAAACACGAATCTTGCAAATCTGTGCATTAACTGCAAAAATGAAACAAATCTTAGCAATGTGATGTTTAATTTGAAATTTAAGAAGTTTCTTCTGTCCTCAGGGTGCCACTCTAAAGCATTCCATGCCCAAACAACTAGACACAAAGATAGTTTTTTCCATCATGCCATCACTCTGATAAAGATATAGTTCCCACAGCACTGTTTTATGCCTAAATATATCTAACCATATAGCAGGACTGTATTACTATTATCCCTCTCATCTTTCCTATTACCTTCTCCTGTTGGTATCTTATGACTATCATTTTGTTGGTTGTGTCATATGATTTATTTGTACCATATGATTTATGATTTATCACTGTGTATTCTGAGAATTTATAAACCAGAGACAAATTCCTTGTGTGTCCAATCACACTTGGCCAATAAAGAATATTCTATTTTGTTCTGTTCTTTAAAAAAGCTGAGTCCAAATATAAAAATAAATTTAAAACATTTTCTATCGTCTAGCCATCAAAATGAAGCCAGCAACTTAGCTGGGGGGGGTGGGGGGGAAGCTTAAACATGAACTTCGAAATTAAATTTAAAGACAGATGGCTGTGTAAAATCTGAGACATTATCACTGTTGTGAAGTTTAAGACACCTATACAGAACATATTTAACTATGTGCTTGTCATATAAACTAAGCCAAAAATAAGAGATGTAGAATCTGTCTTAGATCTATTCCCATGTATAGTTCAGTCTACCCTTACTTATAAAGTTGCTGCTTCATTTTTTTCAACTGCAAAATGTAAACATACTGAATCACTTCAAACCTTGCCATTAAAATTGAAGGCCTCAGCTTGTGATCAGAACTGGATCCAAAGACATCAGAAAAGTCTCCCCCTAATGGCTTCCAGTTGTGCAGGATCCCACTCCATCGTAATCATCTCTGATGGCTGTGGTTTACCTGAATCTGTAATCCAACACTTCTGAAATAGCCCAAGGCTGAAGTTCTACCCAGGGTCATTTGTAGCAATGTTTTTAAGATACTATAAACATATGTCCCACGGGGAATATGTTAGCCAATATAGGAGGAAAACATAGGGGGTTTTTTTCTTTATCATCATCCAGAGTTTCACAACTGAACCACAGACTACCCAAAAAAGACCAACAACATAGAAACTGCAATATAGACTATTAATGAAATTGTACTCTAGTGATTGTTTATCCATACCTATCAAAAGCTTCACAATCTTCACCTCATTTAAGGGTATTTTGAATTTTTGGGAAGCTTATTGTTACGCTCATGGTGCCATTTTACATTGGTATATGAGAAACCTACCCCTCAAATTGGATAATGAGAAACTCTGATAGACAATATCTGTTCTTTGCTTGCCTTCCATCCCAAATCCAATCAGCTTTGGCCCAGATCTCTTCAAATATTAAGCACAGATTGTAGAATGAAGCAAAATGTACCAGCTGAAGTCCTGTATCATTAAATAAGATTATATCTGACAATCAACATGCCATTTAGTCTCTTATGCACAAATTTCAATCAGAAATTGTCTAATGAATTTCTCAGTAAAAAGTATATGTACACACACACACACACACACACACAAACACACACACATAGAGAGAGAGAGAGAGAGAGGTGGGTGTGGGTGTGTGCGTAATCTTTCATAGGTCTGATGAGTATGGATATATTCAGACAAACATAAATACACAAAATCAGTAGTAGTTTTATAAATAGACATCAAATATAGATTCACCTTAACATTTAATTCATCATTTGACTGCAGGACAGAAATTAAACATGCAGACACACAGACATACACACACACATACACACACACAGGTACATGCATATTTATACACATATACACACATACCCTCCTGTTCAGTTCTCGTCATCTCCTCTAGTTTCTTTTGTTTCAAGGTGTCCACCACATCGGCAAGACTTCCTTTGCGGCGTTCTGGAGTTCCAAAATTAACACTGGTCATTAGCTCATTGCGATCACGACCACTTTCTTCGGGCTTATGTGGTGAGGTAGAAGTATTTCGGAAGGAATATAAGGAACATAACTTATTATTTTCTGACTCCTGTAAAGAAATAAGACAATAATATAATATTTAATACATTATAACAGGATGTCTGTTATAACTCAAAAGCAATTGAATAATTCAAAATATTATACTGAAGTAAACCATTTTTTCAATTACTTTTAAAAGTAAAGAACTTTAATTCTGCTTGACTAGCTCCTGAAGAAGAAAAAATCATCTATTTTTCATCTGAGTCTTAGCCCATAAAAGGAAGAGTCCAAAGGCTCCAAAAGCTATATATAGAGATTCAAGGGAACTAGGAGGTCCTTAAACTAGAGGAACTTTTTGACTCAAAATAAAGTTGATGTGTATCTTGAAATGATGAGCTAATTACCTGAGCTTAAAAGTTAGATAGAATTCCAACATGTTCTCTCTATCACTCTTCCACAACCTGATTAATTGGTGAAACACCTCCTCCCCCACAGAGACTCCATTGTCAATATAATTTATAGACACATGGTCTGAGGCATGGGATGAAGAAAACATTAGTAATAATTCTATTTAATCCTTCTCTTAGTCAGAAGCTCAAAATCTTCAAAATTTCTCAGGCTTTGCTTATAAGCTAGCTCAGCTATGGTTTTCTTTTTAGAGCTGTTAAAAAACCAATGATTTGGAAGCTTTTGTATAATTCCAACTGTGGCCATCTAGCACTAAATGAGCACAAGTAAATATAGGAATTACTGCTAATGAAAATTCAGGTCTATGGCATATTTCAGTAAGTTCATTCCAGCAGCATTAAATCATATGTTCTAGAACTCACAGTAATAATATAATATGATACAATATAATAATAATATAATATAATATAATATAATATAATATAATATAATATAATATAATATAATATAATATAATATAATATAATATTATATTATAATATAATATAATATAATAATATAATATAATATAATATAATATAATATAATATAATATAATATAATATAATATAATATAATATAATATGCATAACATAACATAACTTAACATAACATAACGTAATATAAATTTTCATTCTATTTCAAAGAATAGTTTGGAGATAAATTAGGAAAAAAATTTGGACAGAATTTAAAACCTAAATTTCTTCTGAAACTTGACTATCCAAATAGGACTTTAAACATTGTGACCAACACTATGAAATGAAATAATGGCAAACAGGTTATAAAAGTACGCTTTGTTTTTATTTTTCAGTAATAGGGATTCATCACTGCTGATGGTAGGAAGCACTTTCTTTAAAGTCTGAGGCAGGACAGGGAACATTTTCTCATATATTAATACACTGACCGTGGTAAAAACTCTGATGATAAATTTCATAAACCTAAAAATAATGTTTATTTTTCAAAACATGTCACAGTTTCTTAGGCATTAAAAAAAAGAATTAATAGAGAATATAAGTACTCAGGACTCAATTTTTCTTAAAACTTATAAGGACCCTGAAAGATAAATATGCACCTGAAATTGGAGTTAGTTATTTCTACTTCAGCATAACTAATCATAGTACTCCCCAGCTCTCAAAATATTTAAAATTTAAACCTGATTCAATGGTATCCTGATGTTATCTCCCAGCTTAAAAAAACAATGAATTTATGCAGCTACTAGTCTCATTGTGTTATGGCTGTGCAAGAAATAATTATATCACTTAGGTTTAAGTATTTCATTTTAATCTACATGTCATAGGGATTTTCAAACTTTACAGCACAAAAACTGCCCACCAAGCACTTGCACAGGTAAAAAGAGAAGCAAAGCTTGGAGGTAGTTTTGATGTTGCATATCTTGTCCAGACAAAGCAAAACATCTGTCAAAACTCAAGCCTATTTTGTCTGTAAAAGACAGAGCAAAAAAACAGCACTCACCCTTTGTTTGGAAGGTAGATCAGATTTAAAACAAATCTTGCAACTTTCCCCTAAATGCTACTGGCACGCTCTTGATTTTTGATCCATAGTCTGAGAACAGACTACAGTGAATCTGGCTTCTAATTTTGCTTGTCGAAAGCCAGCTGGAAAGGTTACAAATGGTGATTACCTGAATCCGGGACAGCACAACTGTCATATATTCATGCCAGTTGCCAAGGACCCAAACTTTGATCATGTGACCTTAGGGATGTTGCAACAATCGTAACTATGAAAAATGTTCATAAGTCACTTTTTTCATTGCCATTGTAACTGAGTGATGACTAAACAAATGGTTGTAAGTCAAGAATTCGACTATGATGGGACTACAGTTTCTTATTCATGACAGTGATTCCACAGGGTCAAAATAATCCTTGGCTTCTGCTTACTACTATTATTAAAAGATGTTAACAGAATTAAAGCATCAAAATGCACACAAAGGAGTAGATTTAAAATAAATCTAATCTCTACTGCAGGTATTCCTATAACAGTAAGATTCCAATCATCATGTTTCCCTCACAAGACAAGGGTTACCAGTTCAAAACCAAGTAGAAATAACCTTTTTTAATTCTTATTTTTCTTTTCCACTGAGCATTTCCACTCAGCAAAAAACCCAAAAAAACTTGTCCACCAGTGGACCATTGAAATGCTGGCTCTTATTTATTTACTTACTTACTTAGTTGTCCAGCCCTAGGTAAATCCATTTGGTTCAGGAGCTGGGGTGAAACCCTCCTACCTCAAGTGACAGCAAGAATGGTGAAACGGTCCACTGGCAAACTGGTTAAAAAAAAAGCAGTAAAGTGGGTAGCTCAGTAAAAGAAAAATGGTGACTTAAAAAATGTTTCTGCCCCGTTTCAAACTCTAAAAACATGATAAGCAGTAAGCTGCAATGGAAATTGAAGGTTCAATCTAATGAGCCATGGTGGCATAGTGGTTAAAACGCAGTACTGCAAGTTACTTCTGCTGACTGCCAACTGACTGCAATTTGGCAGTTCAAATCTCACCAGGCTCAAGGTTGACTCCATCCTTCTGAGGTCAGTAAAATGAGGACCCAGATTGTTGGGGGAAATATGCTCATACTGTAAACCACTTAAAGAGGGCTGTAAATCACTGTGAAGCAGAATAGAAGTCTAAGTGCTATTGATATTGCTATTGCTAAGAAAGAAACTTAATTAAAAATAAATGTGCCTGAATGATAACATATGTCCATCATGTTGACCAGTGTTTCAAATCCTTAAGAACTTTAAGATTTGTGGACTTAAAACCCCAGAATTCCCCAGCCAGCATACAGACTGGGAAATTCTTCAAATCCACACATTTTAAAGTTGCCAAGATTGAGAAATATCAATTAAGGCCATTTGATATAATATAGTATTGCTATTGAGAGCATGATTGGTGTTCATAGAACTTTAAAGTCCTAAATATCTTAAAATACGTTAAGATATAATCTTGGCTGAAGTTTACATTTTGTGAATGCTAAGATTCTAATGTGATTTGCTGTTTGTATTTAGTAACTTTTTTCCTTAATTTTTAACATTTTCTTAAATTTAATTTTCTTAATTTTGCAATGATGTTTGGGTATAAACAAATAAACTGAATAATTCTCCAAATTGGCCTGGACACTCAATCTTCAACCATCCTAGACATGTGGTATACCCCAGATAAATGGATTTATTCCATTTCATACACATACACTGTTCTAAGAAATTATGTGTGAATATAGATTTCCTTTATATATTCATTATTGGGTTTTCCTGCATATGTCCTTAACCATACAGCAACAGCAGACTACTGTATTTTATAATAACACGGCCTTCACGTGGGAGGCAGCTTGAAAGAATGAATTATTTCTGCTATAGGGCATGAATGAATAGAAAGAGAAGTCTTTATAATATAGTGGTTAGAAAGGTTTTTTTTTTTCCAATTTTGATATTCTTTAGGAAACATTAATTGAACTGAAGTTCATTGATCATCAAATGTTCTTGAAAATCCTTCATAATTTTTGGCAAAGAAAAAAGAAATTTGTAAGGAAATGACTCTTCCCCCCTCATTATATATTTGTAGGTAGGTAGGTAGGTAGGTAGGTAGATGTAGATGTAGATGTACATATATATGTACATGTATTGTGTTTCCCAGAAAATAAGACCCTGTCTTATATATTTTTGAACCCCAAAATAAGTGCTTGGTCTTATTTTCGGGGAGGTCTTATCATTTTGGGGTATGTAGAGCAAGACGGGGATCCTCTTGCTGTCTTACCTGATTTCCAGCTCTGTCTCCCTAACGCTAAGCAGAGGAAATGGTGGGGACTGGCTGCACATGTTTTTAAATATTTTCAGGCAGGGTTTATTTTTGGGCAGGGCTAATTTTCAGGGGGGACTTATTTTAGCGCATGTGCTCAAAAGCCTGATTAAGCTTATTATCAGGGGATGTCTTATTTTCAGAGAAACAGGGTACATATACATATACATATACATATACATATACATATACATATACATATAAAAATATATTGATCAAATAAACCAATTTTATATTCCATCCCTTTAATCTCTTTGATCCTATCAAAAAAATATCCTAGAACTTGATTTGTTTTCCTTTTTCTTCATCCCTTCTCACAAAATTCTTCAAAACTTTAACAAGTTTCTTTTGTAAATCCAATATCAGTTTGGGTTGTTATTTATATATTCATTTTAACTATTAAAACCCATGTCAGATGCAAAAGACCGGGTTCATGTGTGAAAGTTTGATTAAATTGATTTATTACTATATTGCCTCTGCACAGGAATCTTCACAGTTAATAATTAGCACCTGCCTGGAGTTAGATAAGGGTCAACAGAATTCAAGGAGGGTTGGACTTAGAACCACTTGTGGCTATGCAGGATGATCCCTCTTTTAACTCTAGCCCCAGATTCTGCCACTCCTCCTACAAACCAGTTTCCTTTGTATGTTCCGTATAGGATCTTTTTCCATATTATTCACATAGGATAATGATGACTGGAGGATTCAAACCTTGTTTCTAAAAATCTTACATGGAGGAACTAAAGAAATAGGGTATTTTTATCATTGATGACTGGGGGAGGCTAGTGACACTTTTCAAATACCTGAAAAGAAGGTACTTGGAAAGGCCAAATCCCATTCTACCATTATCCAGAACACAGCACACATAACAACAAGAAGAAAACTACAACAATGAATTCTGGATAATATTAGGAAAATCTTCCTATTAAAGACAGCATTTCAGCAGTGGAACCAAACATCTCCAATGTACATGTAAGCTGATCCTGGACATGAAAGTTTTATTTCTTTCCTTCGAATTCCTAACTCTAGCATTTATGTGACATTCTATGACTTCTGCAATTTTTCTGAATTAGTTTATAAATTAAAGTACTGTAATGACTTGAAGATTCCTGACTGTATGTGTTTTAACCCTAAAGATCCTAATTAGTTTGCCAATATACACTATTAGCTATTTTCTGACTTTGCACAATAGATTGAACAGTAAGTTAATTGGAGTGAATTTGCACATATGATAAACCACACTACAACAAGATATTTGAAAGGTTAAAATTAACCAAGTTTTGTAATGCTATGCAAATGCAGCTGCTAGATTTTTAACGAAACTGATTAAATGTGTCATGCAAATCCAGTCTTAGAGTTACATTAAAAGAAGTTGATTTACCAGGATCTTTATGCCACATCTTCATGTCTCAGCAGGAAGCCTCTTGCAGGAAATGTAACCATAAACCCTTTATAACTTTTTGGGAATTCAGCTTTGGTATAAAGGCTATCAAATATTTATTTCTGTTTCTAAATTCCTCCTGGATGTATGTTTCAGGTCAATTTCGTTTTTTAAAAAAACGCATTGCTCATCCTTCCCTTTCTTCATATACATTTTTAAAATTATTCTCCCTCTCCATTTTTGTCACACAGATACACATGCTCATATTCACACACAAACATAAAGAGACGAGCGTATTTGCTATCATAGTTTTAAATCCTGAGACGTTTAAGCAGGTTTCTACACCAGTGGTGGATTGCTCCCAGTTCAGTCAGGTTCTTGCGAACTGGTAGTAATGGCGGTGGGACGCTCCGCCCACCAGCCTGACATCATCACTGACAATCTGTGCATGCGCAAAAGTGTGCAAGCACGTGCAAGCAAAGCGAGCATGCGCCCCCGTTGTGAACCGGTAGTAAAGGTAAGTGGAATCCACCTCTGTTCTACACATATATTAGAACTTTCCCCCCTCCTTCTTATTGGCTTATATTCTGTTATTCCTTTCTTCTAAGTCAACATTCATACTTGGATAATCATAAAGATAGCTTCAAGAAATTGATTAAAGCAGGCTCCTTATACACCAGTAGCCTTTTGGATCAGATTCTCTGTTCTATTTACATATTTAAAACATGTTAAAAATACAGCTTTATTAAGTGGAGAATGATTTTGTTTCTGAAAGCAATATGCTCTATTTCAGTGCTTTGATAACAAGCATCAAGACTATTGCTGTACACTTACTGCTTGTCTCACTTCATCTATTGTGGCTTCTGTGCATGCACAGAAACTCCTTTTGACTTCAGTGAACTGCTCCACCTATTAGAGGTGTAACACAGGCTCCCTTCAAGGAACAGCTTAAAAAGTGCCTTGAGATGCCTTGTTTGCATCAATTCAGGTTGATTCCTGTGTGTGAATGACTTAAAGTTCTGCTATACCAACTATGTGTATGTACCATAAATACCTGCTAAAATAGAGCTTTCATGCCTATAACTGTGGTATTTGGTATTCTGTGGAACAACATTCATTGAGTTTCAGATAATTTGGAAGTCTTCACTGGGACAATTTTACCTTCAAAGATTGCCTGCAGTACTCATACCATATAAGTGAAACAACTCCACTTCTTATTTCAATATTGGTCTACAAATGGGCAATAAATGTTGATTAGGATTACTAATAAATCAGTATCTGGTGACATCTTTAAAATCATGGGGGTCTCTCAAGTGTTGTTTAATAAAAGCAAATGTGTAGCCCATTAGTTGTCATGAAAGCTTGAAAAAGTATGGATATCCAAATATTGCATAGCAGAAGTAAAAGAATTCTATTAAGTAAAGAGGTTATCCATGTCCATATAATTTGAGCCCTTGCCAAATATTATACACATCCTGGTTCACACTCCTCAGGAAATACTCCTATTATGTCATATTATACTCTATGCAAATTATGCAATATATCAGATTTCCTTACCTAAGATCAAAATCATATTTTTTAGAGATGCATACAAATGAAATATGTATATTCTCTGGAGCCAAAGATCACCTAAGGTGTGGGAAAGGAATTCTCTCTATGCATGCAGAGAATTTTTTAAAGAAATTTATCATTTTAGTTATACCTTTCATTTGAGGAAAACTATACTGATGCTTTGTTCTTCAACTACTGAAGGTATGTGTGGATATTAAACACTCACTGTCATAACTCAAATTGTGTTGGAGTTTTGACAAAGCAAAATGGTACAGATCAGTTCACAAGAACACTGGGAAATTCTTCTTTTGATATTGAAAAAAAAAAACTATTTGTTTTCTACAGTATGTCAGCCCTAATTTGAGGTAAGTGGTGTTTAGTTAAGGAAACAGGGAATACAACTTATTTCTGACTGATAATAGAAGACATATAGTTATCAGTCAGGTAGTCCATGCTTAACATTGGTAATTGGGACCAGAATTTCCATCTTTAAGCAACTCAATAATTAAGCAAGTATTGTGGGTTGTTAAGTGAGGAACGTACTATAACTTCCTTCTAGTTTGCAACAAACAAGGTCAATGGGGATGATGGCAGGAAGTTGCAAGAGCCAGGAGGCTGGCAAATGGGCCAGTGGGTAGGTAAGTGAGTTACACACACATACTACAGAGTATGAAATCTTCAGGATTTTGTACTCTGTAGTTAGGTCCCTTGGGGGGAAAACAGCACCAGTGGGAATGACTTACAGAGCAACTTGCAATCTTTTTGCAAATGGCAGGAGTGTGAGTCAGTTGCTAAGCACCCAGATGACAATCATGTAACTATAGGTGGATGGGACAGTTAGAACTTTAAGGAGTTATAAGCACCATTCATTGTATACCACTAAAACTTCAAATTGTTGCTGAACAAGTAGTCGTTAATCAAGGATTACCTCAAATACATGCACAATTTTCAAAGTATTCAAGATATTAAGCAAGCAAATGTCAACTAAATACAGGTAATCTTCAACTTACAACAGTTCATTTAGTGACTAGTTTGAAGTTACAACGGCACTGAAAAAAGTTATTTATAACTGTTTTTTACACTTATGACCACTGCAGCATCTCCAAAATTCAGATGCTTGGCAACTGACTCCTACTTATGACTGTTTCAATGTCCCGGGGTCATACAATCCCCTTTTGCAAACGTCTGACAAGCAAAGTCAATGGGGAAGCCAGATTCATTTAACAACTAACTTAACAACTTTAGTGATTCACTTAACAACTGTGCCAAGAAAGTTGTAAAATGGGGCAAAAGTCACTTAACAAATATCTCACTTAGCAACAGAAATTTTGGGCTCAATTATGGTTGTAGGCCATAAGAGTACCTATAGTTGGAAAATACTATTACTAGTGGAAGTTGAAGCATATAAATTTGTTGCAGGAATGCTGCCTTGTGCCATGTATTTGAAGGGAAATTAATTATTTAAGAAAGGCAAATGATAAAATGATAACAATGTTAAACTTTGAATGTATTTTACAATCTGATTCAATAGAAAACAACTGACAGAACAAATTAGATTGAAACAACAGAATATATTCTCTGTGTATCAAAAGGTCTTATAGTTTTAAATCTTATCTGATTTAAAACTATGGCTGCAAGCTGGAGAGACAGAAACACGGATGAAAGAGAGGATTTTCCATGGTATTTTCTTTGGGATTTTGAACATCTACAGCAGGGGTCTCCAAACTTGGCAGCTTTAAGACTTAAAGCTATGCTGGCTGGAGAATTCTGGGAGTTGAAGTCCACAACTCTTAAAGCTGCTAAGTTTGAAGACCTTTGATCTACAGGATTAATTGCCTGAAACCTACATGAAAGCAATAATAATTTGTTTTTAGACAATATCTGAAGGATTGTTCTTAAACTGACTGCAAAAGCCTGGGTTAGTTTTCTTTGTGTTATCATTGTCCTCATGCATTTTAGGTATGTGAAAAAGGAATTTAATGTTTCATTCTTCCTTAGGACCATGCCAATCTGGCTGTTCTAAGGGTGGTCTGGCAATTATCTGATGTAAGACTTCCAGAACAGGAAATAATTTATGATCTTCTGGATATGGTTGCCTGGAGCCACTTCCATAGGTTTTACTTCCAGAAAATTGCTGGACCACCCATAGCATAGTTGGATTAGTTGTGTCCTGAAGAACAAAATGTTCTGGAGTTCCTTGGAATGTTCTGTATCTTGAAATAGGAAAAAAAATCAAATTCCTAAAACAAAGTATACTTGAGTTAAGGTGCTTTTTTTTTGGTAAAAGTATCATTTCTCATTGCACAAAAACTCTATTTATAAAAGATATTTTGCTGGTTGCTCTTTTATGGCACATGAACTATATATATGCAATGACACCCGAGTTTAAAAAAAAACCCTAAAAATAAGCTATAGGATTGATTGTGCATCTTCAATTTCCATATGCAATTCCCCTCTATCGATTCCATCTATTTAGTTTGCTGTTAACTGGATTGGCCGTATTATTTCTTTAAATTAAACCTGGTAGGATCAATTAGCATTCAAACCACAATTAAATTCAGTGGCCACAATTCATATATTATGCTAAACCATCAGGTGTGAACCTAGCTACTATGATAAACCATAGCCTAAATCATAACATGTTGTACACCAAATAAATCAGCTGTAGTTTCTTCTATTGAAATAAATTATCATTAAAATAAACCTGCTCAAGCATACTGTATAAACTCAGTGACACATCTGCTTTCATTCAAACCTTAGCTGCAATTATCAGACAGAAATGCTGAAACACTCAGGAGCCAAGGGGAATCTATATGTAAAACAAGCATTGAGGTCAGGGTGCAGAAACAAATTCTTCTATAATACAGGTGATGGCATTATATTTTCTATTTACTGTAGTTTGTGTACCTAACCTGTGCACAATTAAATATAGGACAGGGCTATCGTAACCATGGGCACTGTTAAATGATGGTAAAATGAGCTGATTGTTTGTATTGTCTTAGGAACAGGATCAAAAAGGGAGCATCCTTCATTTCCAAGTCAAAATCCACTCTTCCATAAGAAAAGAATCTCTAAAATTATAACCCTATGTGTATTGTGCTACTGGAACACTACAGTAATTGTATTCAGTAAAAATCCAGTAAAATATCTTTCAAAAGACCAGTGCTCTGTTTTGACACTTCATTAGGATCGTGCAACAGGGGAAATTCATAAACTAAGAAAAGTAACACAAGTGAGCAATGTTAACATAGTTGCAGATGGGATCACATACTGGAAGCCTGCAATGCTTTCCTGTTCAATAGCCAACAAAACTACATACAAACACAATCCACTCCTATAGGAGTTTAAGGAAAATATTTGTATGAATGGCCAGGATAGCAGAAGGAAAAGAAAAAAAAACAGTAACATGAATGACTTGCTTGTTATTTCAATGAAGTTGAGACTTCCCTGGTATAGAAAGGTATTTATCAGTCATCACATTTAATAGGATACATGCAAATACTTACACCCGAGGAAAGTTGGAGATACAAAATGGTTTTAATTCTAAGATTTGGCAGCAAGTTGGTCCTTTTAATTCAAGTACAAAGCAAACATTTATGGAAAAATGTTTTTATGATATTGTATTAATATTTTCTTGTGTTGGGATTCCAACAAAATATATGTACAAAGAAATGTTTCTTTTTAATTAAATCTCTAGATGAGCAGTGAACAATTTACAACTGGACAAAGCCTCCCATCTTGAGGTCCCTCTGCATTTTCCAAAAAGGTTCAGTGGAGACATCCCATATTAGAACCTTTTGTACACTGGTTTAATATTGTCTTTTTGACAAATAAGATTTTAAAATACATTAAAATATTCTATACTGTGAATTCTGTAGTATATTGTACTATACTAGTACGTTGTTCATTTGGCTGCCTCTTCCTCATTATTATTACTAACGCTGTTGCATCACACTGTTTACAAACTACTAACTGGTAGTTTTCTTAATATAGTCCTCTTGACTGAAGTATGAAGGATGGCCCTTAATGCAAAACAATTACCTGCACCTGCCCTAAACAACAAAGAACAAAAAACTAGAATGCCAAGTACTGCATTTCTGGTTGCAGACACACTGTCCAAAGACTCTTTTATAAAAACAGGGCAACTTTTAACCCTTTCCTCCCCTCTTCTTTTGAAGTTCTCCGTACCTATTTTGCTCAAGTAATTTCAGGCTTCTACCCAATTTCAAAGACAAATGCTGTAAGAGAAAGTAAATATTGCTGAAGAGAAAAGCACTTTAGAAATAAAAGCTTATGGTCTTGCTTAAGGTAGATCTTTTGAAATTGATGGACCTGTGATTAAACAAATTTGAAGTAAAATTAATAATAACGTGGTATGTACACCTATACCAAAGAAGGAAGAAACAAGGGAGCCGTGGTGCTAATTCCTCATGCAAGCACAGTTTTGCTTAAGATCTTTACAAAGAAGAATAAAGCCATACATAGAGAAGAAAGGCCAAATGAACAGGCAGGTTTTAGAAAAAGCAGAGGGACATGAGATTAGAGTGTTAACAAAAGATGGATAATGGAGAGAGCAAGAGAATTCAGGATGGTTTAGTTTTCCTTTATTGGCTGCGGCAAGGCGTTTGATTGTGTAGATTCATGCCAGAATGAGGAATATATTAAGGCATGCCAGAACATTTGATTATTCTTCAGAGGCACCTTTAAAATGTACAAGAAGCTCCTGTAAAAACTGAATTTGGAGAAACCAAGCAGTTCAGAATTAGGAAGGCTTTGAGATAAAAATGCATATTATCCTCATATTTGTTCAATAACACAGGAAATATATTATAAGATGGCAGGCTTGGAAAGATTACAACTAGACTCAAAATTGGAGGTCAAAATGCAAATATCTGATATATGCAGGGAGTAACACCGTTATCTGACAGATTAATTTCTTGTGAAGATAAAAATGAAAAGTAAAAAATAAGATTGTCTTCATGTTCAATGTTTAATTATTTCAGACCTCAACTGATATACACATAAAATACAACCATAAAAGATAGTATTCTGATAAGTGCATTAGCCCTATCCTACTGGAAATACCATTCTGCATCAGGTCCTAGATGCCAGGGAGCAGCATTTTTCTGCTATGTTTAAAACTTTTGAGTTTGTGTCAGCCAAAAAATACTGCATACAGAATTCATCCAGGTGAATGTTTCACTACTACAGGCTGCAACAGCCTTAGCTAAATATCGGTATAAGGCTGAATCTTAAGAACTCATGTTTGAACTTCTCCAGATTCAGATGGCCAAAGATTCAAAGACTGTTATATCTGCTTCTAAGACTGCTAACGGGAGAGCATTAAAATGGCCTGTGAAGAAGGCCTGTGGTATTTAAAGTAGTTAAGCAACTTCAGATAATTTATACCGGTGGTGGGTTGCTCCCGGTTCTGTCCGGTTCTGTCCGGTTCTTTAGAACCGGTAGTAAAAGCAGCAGGAGACTCCGCCCACCCGCACGGATGTCATAAATAATGATCTGTGCATGCACAGAAGCTTCTGCACGTGCGCACTCCCATTGCAAACCGGTAGTAGAGGTAAGTAGAACCCACCCGATTTACACAATATCATTGTTATGTTCCACCAAATTATAACCATCTCATGGCAATTCTATGGATAAAAGTCTCTTACCATATTATGCAATTCTTGTAGATGAACTCTTGTAGCTTCCAGCATTTTGTTGGGCCACATCTTTTACTGTTGGCCTTTTCTCTTTCTGTCCATCTTGGTCAACATTATCATCTATTCTATCATATCACATAATGTCTCCAAAGTATTATAAGTTTTGTTTTGTTATAGTGCGTCTAGTGAGTATTCAAGCTTGCTTCCTCTAAAGCAAAATAGTGAAAAGAGATTAAAAATAGTATTTTAGGCTTTCTCCTACCTTTCTCCAGCTCAGTTTGGATGACTTTGTGTTTTAATTCTGTGTCAACAATCTACTGCTTAGTTACCTTCTTAGTTTTGTTGAAATCAGATCTTAACAGGTACTTACAGGGCAGCCCATAAGTGTTTAGTTTACTTATAAAACTTCCCCATTATTTGAAGCTAAACCTGTTAATTCCATTAGTAGGAGCATCTCTATGGTTACAGACTAAACCTTAGCCAGTAACATTATCTGCCAGATTTTAATTTTTATTCTGGAGATGCCAGTATCTAATCTCGGTGCTTGGTGTAAACACATTTATGGTTCTGAAAGAGGGATCTTGAAAAGCTAATCCATATGTTTTCAGAAACAGCAAAGTTTAGGGAGCCTAAATGCATTCTACAAATGATTTGAACAACTGTCCTTTCAGCATAGATTAGTGACAAAGATTAAGATGACAAAGATAGTGTGAACTAACTTGTTTACTCATCAGTGACATTAAAGAAGTAAAGATGGAAGTTTTGCATTTTTTGGGAATGAGTAAAAATAAAGACAAGTGATTGCTGGAGATGTAAAGAAGAGATTAATTCTAGGGAAGCAGGAAATGACAAACATAATGAGAAAAGATATGGATATTTTTACAACAACGGAGATCAGAATAGTTAATGCAATAGTTAAAACAGAACATGGGAAAGGAGCAAGACCTCTCTGAATTATGGATTTGGACATAATTATTCAGAGTATCACGGGCTGCAAGAAAAACCAATCAATCCAGCTTAGACTGACTTCTTTCTTGAAGCACTAATTAGCAAGCAGAAACATATATACTTCAGGCATGTGATGCAAGCAAATAACAGAATACAGGTAGTCCTTGACTTATGATCACAATTGGGAGCAGAATTTCAGTTGTAAATTATTGTAGTCATACATCAAGGCACCCATGTGACCAGATCCATTTTTTTTATAATTGTTAAGTGAACCACATTGTTGTTAAGTGAATTCATTCTACCAAATGGGTGTCTTTTGTCAGAAACTGGCAAAATTTGTTGCAAATCATGGATACATGTCCATGAGATACTGCAGGCAATCGTAAATGTGAGTTGGTTGCCAAGTGCCTAAAATGCAGTTGTGTGATGGAGGTGTGGCACAACTTCTTACAACAGCTGGAAGTGCTTTATGGGACATAAAGGGTGCTTTATGGGTCATAAGGCACCCTTTCCAAGACTGTCATAACTTCAAACAGTTGTTAACCAACCAGTTGAGGCCTATCTATAGAAAAACAAACTATTATGTTTGGTAAGCTTGAAAGAAGGGGAAAAAAGGAATGACACCAGCTGTGGTGAAAAGATAAAGTCAAGAAGATCAGTAGAATGTCCTGATGGTGGACTTTTGTCACCAATGGTCACACCTGACTTGATAGCACCTGAAGTAACTATCATGATTCCAGACCAAAAAGGGAACTACAGTACAATCAGAACCAAAAGAGATTCTTCCTATCAAATGTAAACGATAAACATAATTGAGCAACTTCTTCAATAACAGCTTAAAATAATCGCTGATTATAAAACTTCCTTTTCACAACCCTGTAATCCCTTAATTTGTGATAGATCTGGAGCAACTGTACGGAGCTGAGAATGACATAGGTCTTTGCAATATGAAATAACATGACAGCTTCAATTTTATCCTGATTTCACTACACAATTTTTCTGTGGTTGTTTATCCTGTTTTATGTACAAAAAAAATGCCAATAAAACTGATATACCTTTATTGTTTCCAAGTTGGTTATATAAAAAGTTATACTATTTAATGAAGAAAATGTATTTAACTTCCAATTGATAATCTGACATAATCTTGGATTTAGCAAACATTAAATTAGCATCAACTTGACTATCATGTTTTTTAACAAGTAGCCTTTATGTTATGTGCTCTTTAATCACATAACATAGTCCTTAGCCACATCACTAGGCTCGTTCTGACATTTGTATATAATATTGGAAACTACATTTATTTTAAATTAATAGAGTCATGCCATAATGTTACTAAAACTATGTGTATTTATTGTAAAGGGCCTCTATCACGATTTTGTGAACAGAACTCTCATTTTGGAATTGACTTAAGGCTGTAAAAGCCAGTTTTCAATATGAAATGTGAAAAGGAACAAAGGAGGAAACCAATATTTGAATAATATCCTGAGGGAAAAAACCAAACAACTAAACTTTGGAGTCTCTCAAAAGTTGTTAATGGCTGGAGAAAAGGTTTTCTCTTTGAAGTTCTGATGAGAGGTAATGGATTTTTATGTTTGTTTGGAATGCACGATCTGTGTTTCTATATATTTAACTCATGTACTGGAAAATAAATTCAAATGTTATACATGGCTGTAAGCTTCTGCAGTTCTCCTTCAAATAGGAACTTAACATTCCAAAGCAAAGGAAATGAAATCAATATATAGACAGACAAACAGACAGGCAGGCAGGCCGACAGACAGACAGATAGATAGATCAGGGGTGTGCTTCAAAAATTTTAGCAAGGAATTCTCTGCCTGGTTGCTGAGTGGGTGTAGCCATGTGGGCATGGCCTAGTCAGCCTCCTGTACCACAGTGGGGGGCATTTTTGCCTCCCTGGGCTCCGGAGGCTTTCCTTGAGCCTCTGGGTGGGCAAAAATGGCCTCCCCAGGTTCCAGAGGCCCTGTGGAGGCCGGAAATGGGCCCATTTCCAGCCTTCCCAAACTTCCGGTAGGCCCATTTTTCACCCTCCTCAAGCCTCCATGCACGCCCTGCACTTACCTGCATCCAAAACAGGCCACGTGGGGACTCCTGGGAGGGGCAGGTTGGGGTGAGTGGTGTCAGCCAGGAGTGGGATTTGGGGGTTCTCCGAAACTGCACAGAATCTTAGCTAGAGGTTCTCTCGAACCCCTGCAAACCCCCAGCAGCCCACCCCTGAGCTAGTTCCAGAAAGATAGACTAATAAACCACTAGAAATGTATAACAAGAGCAACAAGAGAACCTCGCTCACATACCACCACATTGTAAATGCTACTAGGGTGTAAGTTGCAAACAGCAAAAAGTTGGATGCCTTGAGATATTATCACCCAATATTAGAAATTGTATAGAGTTTATATTTACATAGCTTCTGTATCTATTTTGCAGTGCCTGAAATGGAACATCAGGGCAAAGCAATAGAACCCTTATGTTCTTGTGTGCCGACGGTACTCAACCATTTGTAAGTATCACACATAAAAAGAAGTTACGGATGTAAGGGAATCTCATAGAAACACTGCAAATAAAGAATCCCTTTGCCAAATCTGAAAAAAAGATCATCCTTGTAAACAAGGAGAAATGTTGTAACCCGTGTTTATGTTAGTGATACAAATTGCTGAAAGAGTTGTGGTTCAAGGCTATGAAACATTTTTCTTTTTAATAAACCTCACTAAGTGATGTCCATGGCTTATTTTCCTAAGTCAACAAAAGCACTCTACATACACAGCTTTATTCTTTGAAACAGACACAAAGCCCATTTTTCCTCTCTAAGCTGTCAAAGTACAAAAGAAAATGTATAAAGTCTTGCACAGATGTAGCAAAGTACTGGATTACATCCTTTGGCAGGTGCTCAATATGCAGCCCACATAATCATATGTTAATGACTGGAGTGTGTTAATCAGCATGCATACCTGATTCCTTCTCAACCAAAGTAGGAAAGAAACCAAACAATTTACAGCATATAAATGCTGCTACTTTCAAAACACGCTGAAAAAAAAAATCCTGCAATTGAATGAAAGACTGTTTCCAAAGCCTGATAACCAGAGAAGCTCCAAAAAGCATGCTGTTGTAACCTAGATAAAGCCGAAGGCCCATAATCAATGATTAAGTTTGAAAAAGAAACAAATCCCAATGTTCCAGCCTTCCTCAAAGCTACATCCACATTTCTTTTCCCAAGACCTGATTTCAAATGAAAATTTTGGGGAACACATTCTGAATCTGTTCTAGACAGTCCCACTTTGTTATGTCATAGGCACATAATATGTGATAATGCAGTATATAGTTGTCAAATCATTTCTTCGGAAAGGTGATACAAAGCCCATTACCTGTTGTTAATCTTATCACGTGACAATTATACTGCACAGCCATGCCTGGACATGCCCTAATATTCACCTGACAAGATGACACTACTGATATATTTCAATTTCAAAAGACTGCTTTTTCAGCAAGTTTGAGAACCATTTTTCCCCATTTCCCCATGCTTTATTAGCTAGTCATTGATCCTCTCTTCTCTTCCCCATATGCCATCTTTTTCTTGGCATTCTGATTCAAAGAGGGATACTAGTGCCAAGTTAGCATATTAAAGTAGGAGTTGGAATCATATAAATTTAATTAAAGCAACATTTTGAAGGCTGTAGGCATCAGGATAATCTGGAATAAAAGTATATTGGTTTTATAATGCAATCCATATATTGCTATGGATGTGCTTCTTGAACTGAACGGATTGTAATAAAGCACAGGTCAGTGTTGTACTACAGAACACAATGCTGCATTGGCCCTATAAGGAATAATTCCATATAGGTTGGTGCAGAATTGCAGATTTACTGCAGAGACCTATCCATGTAAACTCTGAAGCAAAAGCAGTTGGATTCAGTTCATGCATTCACTTGCAGATAAGACAGGCATACTATTTTCTATAGCTATTGTATGTGAGCATTACATCGTGGATTTTTCTCAGATTAAAGCACATGGTCAGATATCATTTTATAAATATAGATTTCATTCTTAGCTTGAGGGAAGCTCATAACATGACTTAAAGTGTCCACACATTTTTAGAAGGAGAGCCAATGAGGTGATATAATGGGACAATGTTTGGACCTGGGATTGGAAATGGGCAGATCCAGCTTCGAGCTCACCTTCAGCTATGGAAGTTTACTGGATGATTCAGGAAAGCCAGTTGCTTTCTTTCAATGAAATTTACCTCACAGTGTTGCTGTGGTTGAGATAAACAAGAAACGGGAGCAGTATATATACTACCTTGAGCTTCTGTACAAAGGAAAAATATAACTCTAATAAATAAAATAAAAGAGTTATGTGGCTTTTATATATAGTGTTACTGTTACGTTCATCCACTGTTCCCTACTGCCAAGAACAGTAGTTTATTGACACATGAATCCATTTGGAAATGTTGCTTATTATACTGAGCATATGTAGCTGCTTCTCTGTTAAAGAAGAATAGAAAAAGTCTCTATTGTGCAGTCCTCTTATGCAGATAAGACGTTCTCCTTACATCTTATCAATATAGAACACTTTCATACTCTATTTTATTCTACTCTATTAGAAATTATTACTTAATCAATATAACTTGGAGAGGCAGGATATATATTTTATTTTTATAGAAAAGAACAAATTAGAAATTTTAAACTCAAACCATATAATACCCAACTGTATACAAATATATACATACATACATAGAATAACAGTTATTAACTCTCTCACTGAATTATACTTCAAGTTTTTATATGCTGGTTAACATGCATCACCAAAAGGCAATATATTTAGCAGTTATTGACAACAGACACATATTTTTAAGCGCAAAGTTAGAAGTACGCTTTAACTTCTGAGTCAACTTATGTCCGCATGAATTAATCAAATTTACATTTGTGTTGCTAATTTTAAATGTCATAACCCCTTCTGAAAAAGGAAAACATTGACCTGCTTCACACATTCCACTAAGCCATGGTTATTTCAAGCATCATTCATTGGATTCAGATGATTCAGATAAGGTAAGCTATCAAACAATATAACACAATGGCTCTGATTACAAGATACATCATGTCAAAACCAAATATGGCTTGGTACAATGTGTGAACACGGTCACAATTTAGCAGAAGATCCATACAGATTTACTAAATGTGAGCACAGCAATGACTACAGGTGGAAGATGATCTACCATGCAAAGAATTTATGAGAATAATTATGACAGTCACTTTTAAATCAACCAAGTCTAATGTTCTCAAATGCTTATCAATTTCCTTGTTTGTGTGGCTATTAGAAAACACAAAATAGGAAGACTGTGACCTGTTTCACCCCTTGGTAAATTAATTTTGCTCCATGGTACACAAATTGTACAAGTCAATCTTAACAATATTTCTACATTAAAGTTTTTTAAATCAATCTGTTGATACCTCAATAATTTATTAGACAAACAGAAAGTGTCTCATCAAAGCTGATGAATAATCCAGCAAGAACAGGAGTAGATTGATCAAATTCTATAATGTCGAGTTGAACAGATTACTGAAAGGAAATTTATTAAGTGAAGTATGACTCTACTTATATGGTCTAAAAGTGCCCTTCAAGCTTCCCCAGCTTGTTATTTAGAATCCATGCAGATCCAAAAACCTAATCAATATATTGTCTAAAAGAATACATTTCTCTTTGGATTCCATATAAGTAAAGCTTCAGGGATAGAAGAAACAGGGGGAAAGGAGCAACTATCCTACTGTGAATGGCAAGTTCTAAACCGATACATAATTTCATCAGATTGCTAGGTAATTTTGTTTTAAGAAGGTGATACTGAAGTCATATTTTACAGGATTATGTCACTATTCAATGCAAGAAATATTTTAAAGGATATAGTAGGAATACAGAGGCATGATAGTAAAAGTTGGACACTCAAGCATTACAGGTAGTCCTCAATTTACAACCGTTCATTTAGTGACCACTCAAAGCTACAACGGCACTGAAAAAAAAACCCATTTTCAGAGTTATGACTGTTGCACCATCCCCATGATCATGTGATCAGAATTTAGATCCTTGGCAACTGGTTCATATTTATGGCCATTGCTGTGTCCCAAGGTCATGTGATCCCCTTTTGCGAACTTCTGACAAGCAAAGTCAATGGGGAAGCCAAATTCACCTAGCATCCGGGTTACCAACTTATGCAGTGATTCAGTTAACAACTGAGGCAAGAAATCACGTAAAATGGGGCAAAACTCACTTAACAAATGTCTCACTTAATAAGAGACATTTTGGGCTGAATTGTGGTCATAACTCAAGGACTACCTATGTTTCTTCTGCCACTACTTGCTTTCAGCCAATATCTATTTTTAGTGCCACCTGAGTAAGAAATAAGGACCTTTATAACCACTTCTTTTTTTACTGTTACTCCCTGGGTTTTTTTAAACCTATCCTCCTAAAATTCTACCGTTTTTGCTGAGGCAGCTACAATAATTTCTATAAAGCATTAGTCCTGATCCAACTGGAATATTTCCTTTTTTCCAAACCAGAATTTAAAAATAAGGATGTGCAAAAAGTTTTGGTCTGAAAATATTCTGAGCTGAAACCATGTTTCAAAGGTTCCAAGCTATAAACGAAGCACTTAGAACAAAGCAGCAGAATTTTGAGTGTTCCAAGAATCCTTTGTACTGCTGTTTGTTGGTATGTAATTGGTTGGCCTTTTTTCAAACTTTTTTCTGACAGCAGGAACAGTCCAGACCTCAGTACTGTTAACAGGGTGGTGGTGAGAAGGAGACGAACATGTAGAGAACTGGGAGGAAAGCAGCACTTAAGCACGCAGCCATAGAAGAAGACAGCTACTCACCCATGCAAGCTTTCCAGCCTGTTCGTGAGTAATCACTCTTTCGCTTAGCTTTATTTTATTTCTTTGCTATGAAGAAATCAGACATCAAGGGGGTAGACAATGTGCAATGGATCTGTGCTTATTTTGTCGGCAAATAAAGCAAATGTGTACGGGGGGGACATATTGTGATTAGCATGCAATTGGTGCAAATGCAAAGATCACTAGTACAGTATTGGTTTAGTTAATTTGCTGAGTTTGAATATGAGTGTGCATATTACTCTTGTGCATATTAGTCTGCTGAAGCTAAGCATAAGTAATCTTTTTGGAGATTTAGTAGGTATGCATTCTGTGAGTCCCCTTGTATTTACTGCTATGTTATGATTTTATTACTGCAGTTAAAAGGAATCAGCAGCTACTCTACGTATAAAGAAAAAAATTAAGCAAAGGGAACATGATTTATTTTGCCAACAAAAATGTGTAATTGTATTTTAAAAATCATGAACTTTAAGAAAAAAATGATAGGAATAAAATCATAGGAATAAAAAAAATGTAGTTGCCTTCCTGGCTTGTTTATTTTCTGACTTAGAAAGATAATAGTTGAAAGGAATGGTGGCTGTATTTTGCCTTGTTCATTCGCTGGCTCAATTCCTCAGAATATATAATTTATAATTTTAAAAGCTAATTAATCTATCTTATCTAACTAAGAAAAAATGGTTTTGATACCAGATTCTTGTTTAAACAAACTTATTGTTCAGTGGATTAGGCTAGGCCTATTTTCCCATTGTTTTCTTTGGTAATTTGTATTTTAGTGCATTCATAAATGTTTTAAAAATCAACCTTTAGCCAGTTTTTATCCAAGTTGATTGGCCAGTAACAATCAGCATTGTCTACTACTAACCTATTTGTGAGATTGTGGAATGTGAAACAAGGGAACAATGGGTTCTGAATATAATTAAAAATTTCACACAAACAAAAAGCTTTTAGTTATTTATCTTTACTTCATATGACTCTAGAGAAATCATTATGTCACAGTGTATAATTATTCTTCATCTATTTGTATACTTACAAAAAACAGCCATTTGTTGATTTTCACTGGCAATCAAAGGAAGACAGATTTTAATACAGGCTATGAACTGAAAAGGGAAACTCTGAATCTGAGATAAAAAATACTCTTTTCCAGATCACCAAGTCTAGATCCAAACAGAATCATGTGCTACTATTATATTCGATTATTGTTCTTGCTTTTCAAGCTAACCTTTCTGCAATAAATGCTCCAAACTCTTTAATTCCAGTTCTAAACACTTATTTCTCTGTCTTAGCAATAGCACTTAGTGCTTTACAACCTTCTCTAAGTGGTTTACAAACTTAGTACATTGCCCACAACAATCTGGGTCCTCATTTTACTGATCTCGGAAGGATGGAAGGCTACGTCAACCTTGAGAGTCGAACTCCTGGCAGTGGCAGAGTCAGTCTACAATACTGCATTCTAACCACTGAGCCATCATGGTTCTTTAATTATTTACATTGTTCTCATGTACATGAAAACAAAGGACATAATTTGTATATCTACCAACACCTTAAAATGTACCTTTAAAGATATTTTTTTCTCCAATTTTTTTTCAGGAACAAGAGCATCAAAACTTATCACTTCTAAGGTGTAATGAAAATTTGCTTTCTCCAATTGTTAAGACTCTTTCCATTGAAAATCTACATGAATGGTAGTTATTCAAACTGAAGCTACTCCAGGCCTAACATAGAAATTGTTGCCTGTTGCTGACTCTATCAAATGAAGAATCTCCATGAACATTTATTAAATGAAGAATGAGTGCAAAAATAATTTCTAAATGCACCTCCCATTTGTTAAATTCATCATATAAGTAACAGTTTGGAATACTAGAGAGGACTTTAAAGCTAAATATTTTGGCTTCCAGATATTCAAAACACACAAAGTATTCAGTAAAAAAAGAATTCCTAAAAGTTTGAAAACAATTTTCATTTATACAATTGATTTAATGATGCATATAAGTTAAATATACGGGGTATTTAATATATTATGTAACTGTGATCTTATACTGTAAGTCGGATAAGTGCCCCTATTCAGAATGCTGGAAATTAAGGCATTTTTTCATATTCCTTATTAAATCTTGCATAGCTGCATTAGGTGGCGTCAACTGATAAATCATTAATTGGCCCCAATACATAACTATTCACACGAATGATTTACTCATGTTAGCAGTGTAGCATCTCAGCAACAATTTCAGAAAGGCCGTTCCTGGAAGCTAAGGAATCTCTGCAAGATCTTCTGGGAATGGAGATATTGGACAGTTTGTGACTTGTCCTTGCTGTGACCAGAACTCACTTTGTTCTTAATATTAATAACCTCATTCATTTAGGAACTGGCACTTGATAATTATTTCTTACCTGTAAATGATGCTATATATGCTTTAAACATTAAAAATTAAAATCGATGTATAGTGCTTTAGATATTACATGAGCTGTTAATTTCATGGCAGAAGAAGATGAAATATTTTAATTAATAAATTAATCAAAATATCTCAATTATTATACTTGGTGTGAAAAGATTATTCTCGTGGGTAGCAATTTTTACAAACTAGCGGTGATTTCTACTAATTCATAGAAGACTATGCCTTCTGCCTTTTTTAATATATGTTTGATTTAATTCAAATAAAACTGATGATTTACAAGTAGAGGTACTTGTAGATTGTGATAAAGTGGGACATCACATGACCAGACCCATTTTAAGACTATTATAGTAGCAATTGTTAAGAAAACACCACAATCATTGCTTGCTATGGACCAGTTTCTGCCAGAAACTGGAAGTAAACACTGATTTCTGACCAAAAAAAAGTTGTAAATCATTGACATATGACCAGAGGTGGGTTCTACTTACCTTTACTACCGGTTCGCAACGGGAGCGCGGATGCAGAAGCTTCTGCGCATGCGCAAATTGTCATTTATGACATCCAGGGGGGTGGGCAGAGCCTCCCGCCGCTTTTACTACCGGTTCTAAAGAACCGGACAGAACAGGGAGCAACCCACCATTGCATATGACCCCGGGGCACTACAAACAGCAATAAATGCAGGCCAGTTATCAAGTGTCCAAACTGTGTTCACGTGATCGTGGGAGGGACAAGTCAGAACTTTCAAATCAGATCATAAGTAGCTTTTGGAGGGTCCATCATAGATTTGAATGGCTATATAAATATAACTAATAAATAAAATAAATTCTATGCTCTAAAAAAACTACTCAGTCATTCAGTTCTCATTTAAGAATTAGGGATTAGAAAGTAAATTAAACTTTGCCCTTTGATATAAATCTACCATATTTTCACTTTACAAATCAGTAGATGAATTTTGCAATTTTCTAAAACTATATACCAAAATCCATATACCAGGAATGATATTTACAAGAATACATATAACATTATGTATCTATAACATTATGGTTAAAAATACAAAAAAGTACTATACAACAAAATAAATGATGTATTGATGTATCTATACAGATACACAGACAAAACACATATATAAAACATAGTGATTATGAAATATATACAAATTTTAAAATGGACTTCTAAAAATGATGTAAAATATATGGAAGAAATGAAGAAAGTGACATATTTTTCTATCTCTAGCAGCACTATTTCTCACTTTGAATCCTTCCTGCATATCATTTCATATGAAAGCAAATCTTTATCAAGATAATATAAAGGATAGGTATACTGAACATTTGATTACAAAATCACCCCATGCTGCAGCTATAAATGGGCATATTTATTGATCTATAAGAACAGTTACTCCTGAAGTATACCTCCTCTATACCTTTCCATCATCATCTCCCTACAAGCTTTTGGTATGCTTTCTACCACTTTTCCATTGCCACCATACTTTTATTTCTTAATATAAGACATGAAAGAAATTATTAAACACATCAGGAGAAAGCTTATTATTTAAAATCTTCAACCACTCATCAAAAGGCCACAGATGGAATTCTATAGTGTTTTCACTGTCTATAATTTAAGAATTAGTACTTCGTTCTCAAGAGATGATTGGGAATCTTTTCTTCCACATTCATATCCAGAAAAAACAGTTGTATGGGCTTCACACCTTACATTGATCCCACATCAGTAGTCAAAATATAAATGTTTATTTTCTGTCCATTGCCATATCAGAATTTCACACACAATATCAAAGTGTTAATGCCTAGAACATTCATTAATGCCTAGAAGCATAATTTTTCTTTTTCCAAAATACTGCCCATTAAATATGAAATGATTGGAAAAATAAGAACATTGAATACATAACCGTGAACGCAAAGCTTCTTGTCCTAATTGTGGCACACAAACTATAAAAATTCAATGATGATCAAAAGGGGTTGATCAAATGAATGCCATGAACAGACTGCCATTCAACCAAGATCTAGATGCAACATGATAAAACATACCTATGTTATAAGCTATAACACTTTTCTGCTGAGATATACAGTACTTATTGAGATAATTTTCTTTTAAAGATCAGATCTGCACCAAATAGTCAGCCCTTGCTTACATGAAATTACTTAGCCTACTGGAGGCCATGAGATCAGTAATGATTTTCAGCTAAGTCTCTCAAAGTTGATTCAAAAATCTGATAATGGTGTAACTTGTGTCTCTTTCAGCTTCTTGAAAATGGTAGAGCTGATGTGAAGCCTAATTTTTCCATAGAAACAGAAAATCTTGAAGGAAGAATAAACCATCCATAGGCCTTGTACTGTCTCCTTTTGCATTTGCCTGCAGTTACTTTATAAGTGACTAGCTGAACACCTGTGCTTCACTACAAAACTCTGTAATCAGGCATGATAAATTGACACTTACAGCGTGAAACTTAATGTAGAACGTGTAACTCCATAGTATCAGAATGTGTTAATATAAGGCAACTGGCAGTTGGAACTGAGGGGGATGGGGAGTAAAATGTCCCAGCCTGCAGGCTGGATGAGTTACGTGCTATCCACGCCCATGCCAGGTTTAACAATGGGGCAGCATCAGAGTGTGTTAATGTAAGGCAACTGGCAGTTGGGACAGAGTTCCTTTCAGGTGGGGAGTGGGAGTAGAATGTCTAACTCTTTAGCATCACAGCATGTGAATATAATACTGTATATGAAATACTAATGATCTGATGGTCATTTTGAAAAATCCTTCTTAGCGAGCACCTAGAAGCCAAGAGGAACATATGTGCCAAATTTCAAGTTTGTAGGCTTTACCGTTCTGGAGATTTTGTGATGAGTGACTTTGGCTTTTATATATATAGATATAAATATTTGGCTTTTATATATATAGATTGATTTCATTAACTGTATAAGGCAACTGGATTCAGATGTACCTTTTTTCTCTTATTAAATAATATGAGCAGCTTAAGGAACTTAGTTTGTGCCTTAGGGAAGCACAGCAAAACTAGGAATCCTTTTTGGAATTACTCCACAACTATGGATAAGGATACATTTTACTGAAATACCATCACATCTGCATCTTCTTGGAAAGTTTGCACAGTAACAAAAAGCCAAAAATCTTTATTAAAAAGTTAATGTTTCATCCTTGCATCCCTCAGTATCCAAGTCAACACCAAATTTTGCTCCTATATCATCCCAAACATAGCATGAGATGAGGCCAGGCGCTGGGCAGAAAATGGCAAACCATCAGAAAGTAACTTCTGCCTAGCTGACACCACTTGATGTCACCTGATCAGAGAGACAGATGAGAGATTATATTGAGGGATGATGTAAGGAACAAGACATTTAGCTGCCTCAGTTTATATACTAAATCAATCCAGAGGCACTGAGCCAAAGCAGAATGTTAGTTCCAACTTCGGTGTTCAGATATTGCACATCAAAAAGCATACAGGTAGGGGACAGGCAAATTTGTGGCAAGGAGAGGCATCCTTAAATACAGTGCTTGGCAAGCGGCTAGCCAATTGGAGGTCATTACCTGAAAATGCTCAGCTAACATCTAAATCTGTGCTTGCAAGATAGTAGTGAGGTACTAAACCAACAAAATGGACCTCATCATTATTGTATCCTCAAGAAGAGCAAGAAAAAATAAGCAAGAACTAAGAAATGAGATTCATTGTAAAAAAAATTTTTTTTAAATCTCCAATAAGAATTAAGTCCTATTAAATTCAACTAGACTTCTAACAAGTGGGTATATGACTGCACTCAATTTCATAAATTTGGGAGCCTTTGAAGTAAGCAGCTCTGTAATGAAGTCAATTCCTCTAAAAAGAAACAGCTAAAAGAGAGAACAGGGAGGGGAGGGGGGTTAAAGCCTACATTTTAAAGAAGGAGAAGAGGGGGGTTAGCACATTCAGCATGTAGTCTCTGTCAGCAATACTCCTACCCATTTTTTAAAAAATATAGTATATAGATTATTATTATTATTATTATTATTATAATTTAGCACAATAAACTAAATTATTTGACACTGTAATTTTTGGAAAGTTTTCCATCAAAATTTCAGTCTGCCCACCACACTACTAAGATAATGTCTGTTACTTTATGTCTTTACTGATGCCATAGATATGCTATGACAACACACTTATAAAATAGAAACCTTACATATTTAGGGGATAAAAGAAGGTGTTTCCACTTGCAATTTACTATTACCAATATATAAAATCAATGCCTGGATATGTAAAAATGTTAAAACTGTAATGTAAAAACTGAACTCAACATTTCTTTAAAATGGACAATATGTATATGTTTGGTGGAGATAGATAGATAGATAGATGATAGATAGATAGATAGATAGATAGATAGATAGATAGATAGATAGATAGATAGATGATAGTATTTCAAAGGGATGCTTGTAGAATTGATTGTTATCCATATAAATAATCAAACAGTATAACGTTTACCTCAGAAGTCAAAATCCTCTTCATCATAAACACATACTTTACTGTAGAAACTAAATAGCTGTGACTGCATTTTGAAATGTTCTTAGTTTTGTATCACATTAATGGGCTTATAAGAAAAAATTAGACTGTTAATAAGAATTTTCAGCTAGCACGAACAGTCTGTCTTAAGAGGAATGGTGTCCTCTAAATTCAGGATTTAAAGTATCTGGTAATCAGGTCTTTCCTATCCTATGATTCTATGAAACCTTTTCTACTTCAAAGCTTTTCTTACTGCTTCTTCTCCATTTCCCAAACATATACAACAACAAGGAACTTTTATCATTGTTATAGACATGCTGTGGAATGGAATCAAAGTCATTTTAAACTTCAAATCAGAAGTTCTCAAACAGTAGCAATTTAGAGAGAGACACTGCATTTTTCCAATGTTAATATTGTGTGCTGATACATGAGCAGAGCTGAAGACCTTCAGAAATTAGATTTTAAAGATCATGCCAAACATTTTCCCAAAATTGGAGGGCAGATAAATCTGCTAACATGAAGAAAAGATACCACTGTTAAAACAATAAAATATCTGGCTGTATAAAAATCAACTAATTATATCAATTAACCAACAGCTATTACGTTAAAAGTTAAATCAGAAAACAGCAACATCTATACTTAACAAACTAATCAAGAAGCCTTATTGGGAAAAACTTGCATATTTATATCCAAGAAAAAGAACTATTAAGCTTGCTGTTTTCTTATTCATTATATTCAAGCATACAACTTAGCCATAGTTTAGTACAGACAAAATTATTGCACTTTGATTTTGCTGAAGGAAGGAACTGGAAAGTCTTGCTTTCATTTTAGATAAACTGTAAATTGATGTGTTCCCCAAATTCAAAATAACAGTTCATGAATCTGGCTTATTTTCTTTAACCTTACCCAAGGTTAACCAAAAAACTATTGCAAGTAAAAATAAGGTGAATCTGGCAGAGATGGGAATCATTTATAAACAGAAGCTAATATAATTTAGTGTAATAGTCAAACCAATCCACAGTACAATCTCAAAAAGATCATAGATAAGGAAAGCTGCCCTAAATGATGACTCAAAATGTACCACCCCTTTGGGACATACCATCCTATGCTGAGTTGAGATAACACTGTTCCAGTCTGAGTCTGGTTGGATTGTAGTGACTAGAGCTGGGAGCTCTTCAGAGTGAGGTTTGTTGTGCAATATGGTGTGCAGAGGCAGATGGGAAGTGACAAGTTCTTCATTGTTGTCGTCTTCCTGCTCCTGTGATGCTAAGTCCTGGGTTGTTGTTCCCTCTCCATCAGATGCAAATGGAGAGGTGGCCTGCTTGGAAGACATTCTTCTACAAAATAAGCAAAGGAAATACACAGACGCTTTTTATTAAATAGAAAGATAAGATTGTAAACTTAACAAATGCATTCTGAGGCTGAGAAATATGCAAATTGTAGCCTGCTTATCACGGTGAAAAGATGACCGACTAAGAGCTTGTTGAGGCAATGTTATCACAATGAAGCATACATTTTATGGCAAATTTGGTGTTGAGAGAGGTTGAAGTCAGGTTAAGACACTCTGGCATGGAAATAGCCTTTTTTCAATCCTATGTAGCACCAGACTTCCCATTTAAAAGACAAGGGCCATTCTTTTGAAGACAGCAAAGTCCACTTTTTGGACAGAGAGGCCCACTGGTTTGAAAGAGGGGTCAAAGTGGCCATCTATGTCAAAATTGAACAGCCCTCTCTCAACAGAGAGAGAGGGATACGGCATCATCTATCTTCAGTCTACAAAACAGTCCTTTCAGCAATTTCAAGAATGCTCCAAATCCATTTGCACTACTCAGGTAACCCTGAAGACAAAGATATATCTCCAGGTAGCCTCAATGACTCTCTAAAAAAACGCAAATGACCAGCTTTCTGCAAGGAATATAAATCCTTCCATTCTTTACCATCCAGTCAGAGCTGAAGATGCTTCTTGGATAAGAAGTGAAATGTCTTCAAAGGAAGAAAAAACAAAAGAAAGTCCAGTTGCCTCTTGACATGTGCTGGGTGACTGAGAATTTCTATAGGCAGTCATCTTCAGAGTTTTAAAGAAGTCATGGTCCCTATCTATGCATAGATTAAAGTCTGTAGATACTTCTGCCAATCAGCGTTAAATAGCACACAGAAGATCCTATCGCTCACATTGCTATTTAAGATGATTTCCTTCCTAAAGGGAAAATAATTGTAATATATGAATCAGCTAATGAACATAGTCAGACAGATGTTGCTGCAACTGTAGTAAGCTATTCTAGCCAATTTTTTGAATACTTTCATTGGTTGTACTTTTCTTCAAGGGTTTGAAAATCACTTTTTTAAAAAGTTCTATCCATCAGAGTATCAACAGTGATTTCCAGCTCCTGGAAGAAGAAGACAGCAATTTCAACAGGTTTCCAAATTTAATCAAGACAGCTACAAAAATTCTTGCCGTTGGTTTTATGCTGATTTTTCGAAAAATAAAATATTTGTGAGTTTTGCCCCTCAAATGATGGTTCAATCATCATAGTAACCTCTGTTCATTAAAACTCCTTTTTTCCTAGGGAAAATATATCCCAACCTGCCCCCAATCCAGAGGGTAGGGCCATTATAGTGATTATAGTCTGTTAACAAAGTCCTGGAATATTAATGCAGAAAAGTGACATAATGCTATGTGTTTCTTACTGAATAATGTATAGCTTGAGTGGTGTTTTAGAGTTATACAGGGTATCAATGTTTTACTATTATATATTTCAAACAAGGGGCATAACATTTGAAATACAATTAAATAAAATGAAATATTAAAAATATCTCTATAATATCTGTTAATATCTCCACTATATATATTTAACTTTTTGGTCTTAATCTTTAAACCTTTTCCACCGGAATAGAATCAATATAATGCTAATAAAATATAAACTATTACAGTAAAAATTGAAATGTTGTAGAGATTCTAAATTTTCTAAAATCTCAAGATATATCATTTTTGCTAAAACTGTTTCAACAACTCTAGAATGAGGTCTCCACCTTAATTACTCTTTAATAATAATTGATTTCATACAATTTCCTTTAAAATGCGCAAATCAGTTAACAAGGGAAACCACATGAGCATTTTCCAAATTAGCAAATCATTAACTCAGTAGTACTGTTTCTATAGACAAATAATTACTGATTAAGGAGCCTGGAAATCTGAGAGTAATAGTTAAATTTACAAATCTGACACATGCTTTCATGAATATTACAGTGAAAGAAATATCAAGTGTAAAAAAATAATAATAATTAAGTTAATTCCAATTTAAACAGTAGGTTTTAATGTAGCAGACCAACTTTCACATAGGATTTAACAGCTACTATTAAATTTCTCACTATTAATGAGAAGACTCAAATTTAGTATCCTACATGAAATAATAATAATAATGAATCATCTAATATTATTTATTTTTAAATGAAAGCATTATAGATTTCCTCAATAAGTTTGCAATATATAACAATATCAATGTATAGCAAAAGAAAAAAAATCCCTTATAAATAATTATAACGATGTTTAGGCTGACATCTCTGCCACGAGAATTAGTTACATAGAAGTATCGTCTAAGATGCTACATTAAAAGTGACTTGCAACATAAACAACTGAGAAGCTGATTCCTGAATATTACGTACATTTCAAAACCAAAAAACAACTGTTGTCAAAGAAGAGCATGGTCTAATTGTAATATAGGTATTGCACACAAATAAGTCGTAACAAATATTTAGAATCAGGGTGCAAGAAGAAATGCTTTATTTCAAAGACAATAAACAGACTATACCCATGCCTTATTCTGCACACTGAAATTGTGAATATATTGTCAGAGATTTAATACAAAGGTGCCTTTAAAACAGTTCTTTGGAAGATGATTCTATTCACTTGAGTCTTTGCAGGCATCTTCCAATTACAAACAGGACTGACGTCTTCCAGAAGGAATACATTTTGGCTGCATTTTTCAGTTTAAATTAATCATGACACAAACCCAGAAATGAAAATGTCTCATAAGAATAATTCCAACTACAAACTGCACCAATGAATAACAGTGCACAAACCTAATTATATGCAACTGTGCAGCTGCAAAAATAGGTTAAATCTGTCTAAAGCTCTGAGATGATTTTTAAAGGCTGTTTTGTTAGGCAGTGTTTTCTTAAGAAAGGCCGGGCCCTCAGTCCTAATCAGCCAATAAATTATTTCCTGCAATTATATTAAATAGAAAATTATCTTCAAATTGGGAATGTTAATTGAAAATCAAAATTCAGAGTGAAGTTTAGAAATTACATGCTGAATATAATTAGCCTGGAAAGACTTCACCTGTTTCATAAACAGGCTTCGGGTAATTCCTCAAGTGACCATTCCGGGGGATGAGGGGGGAACACTATTCTCTCAAAACAACCAATATAGCAGATAGAGCCATCATCCATCCATCTTTCTTTCCTTCCTTCTGCCATTTTTTAATTTGTTCATAAACAGAATACCCAATGTTGGTATCACCGGAGAAGTGTTAAAGACAACATAAATATGCTTTATAGGCTGTGAAATTTGCTTTAACAAGAAAAAAACATTATTGCAGCTGAGCTTCCTATTACCCAGGTATGTTTATAGCGTATCAGTACTGTACATTCATACTTTCTCTATTTGAAAACTTCAGAGGAAAGAAGCACTAGATCCTGAACTATTTTAGTTTCTTTATTCATAACCTTCAACCTCAATTCCAAACTTTTTGCTCCAACCAGCAAAAACTGCCCCATTTTAAGAAAATGAGAATCAGGTTATTTGAAGGACCATCTTCTCCCAATCACATCTACTTGGCCTATCGGAGCAGAGAGGTAAGCAATGCTATGGATCCTCTCTCCTTGGGAAGCACTTCTAGTTAGACCAAGAAGAAGGACCTTCTCCATGTTAGCTTCCTTCCTGTGGAACATCATCCCCACAGAAATAAGATAGGCACCTACTCTTTTGCAGGGCCCTTAAGGCCTGGTTTTGCTAATGGGCCTGGTGAACCCAGAGTGGGATAAAGGCCATCAAGTGGCTTGTTTGATCAATTGTTTTTACCAGGGAGATGGGATGTTATCACTTTTTGTGTTTTTTATATGAAAGTTGTATCTTATAAATTTTCTTAAATAAATAAATAGATGAAATAAAAGTAATTTAATTGCAGTTCTGGGATGGATTCAAATTATAAATTCTGGGTTGAATAGACAAGCAGTTATCTTTCTACTCCCATTTCCATGCCTTGTCACAAAAGTTACCCAAAAAGTAGTTACGTTAGCATTTTACTAAAAGCAAAAGTCTAGTTTTCATTTGTTCTGTTTTAACTTTCTTTTTCATTTTTAAAGCAGATAAAATTAACCTTTCCCTATGAAAGGTAGGATACAAAACAATAGAACAGACAGGCCTCAACTTAAAACCACAATTGGGATCAGAATTTCGTTACTAAGCAAGGTGCTTGTTCAATGAGTCGTGCTGATTTTACAACCTTTTTGACATGGTTATTAAGTGAATTGCTACAGTTGTTAAGAGAATCAAGCGATCATTAAACAGGTCCAGGTTGCTACTTTGCCTTTCTTGCTAAAAGTTGGCTAGGAAGGTTGCAAATGGCAGCCTTCGTAGCCAGAGGCTGCAAGTGTTATGAATGCATTCCAGTTGCCCAAATTTTGATCATGTGACCATGAGATGCTACAATGGTTCTAAGTAAGAGAACTGGTTGCAAGTCACTTTTTTTAGTGCTGTTATAATTTCAATAGTTGCTAAATAGATGATTGTAAGTCAAGGTCTATTTGTAGTTATTGCTGCCATAAATAATAATCAAATACTGCTGTTACTCCTTATTTTAATGAAAAAACTAAATAAGCATGTTATGCAGCTATACTTGCGATGTAACTGCATTTTCTGAAATTTAAAATAGTTTTATTTATTTATTTATTTAATATAATTTGTATGCCACCCTATCTCCATAGGACTCAGCTCACAACAAATAAAAACAAACCCAATAAAATGTAAAATACATAAATATGCATATATAAAATACATAAATGTATAAATATATAATTTAAGCATATATTAAAACCCATTAAAATAATAAAAAAAAAAACCTTGATCCAGTCTGGGCAATGTGAACAGCCATGTTCTTAATTCGCAGCGGAAGGTGCCAAGGTCAGGAGCCAACCAAAGCCCCAGGTGGAGTTGATTCCAAAGAGTGGGCGCACCCACAGAGAAAGCTCTACCCCTGAGGGCCACCAGCCGACACTGTTTAGTCGACGGCACCTGGAGAAGGCCCTCCCTGTGAGAACGTACTGGGCGATGGGAAGCCGTTGCTGGCTGCAGATGGTCTGAAAAGTATCCTGGGCCTAAGCCATATAGGGCTTTATAGGTCATCACCAGCACCTTGAATCTCACCCAGAGGGCAACTGGTAACCAATGCAAGTCGTGCAGGACAGGTGTAACATGGGAGTATCGGGACCCTCCCATCACAACCTGCATGGCTGAAGCCTTTGAGTGAACCTCAAGGGCAGCCCCAGGTAGAGAGCATTACAGTAGTCAAGACGGGAGGTGACTAGCTCCCATCTTGATGAGTAACTATATGTAGAGCATCTCGGTCCAAACAGGGGTGCAACTGATGCACCAGACGAATCCGGGCATACACCCCTCCCTGGTCACGGTTGTTATATGATCATCTAAACTCAACCATGAATCCAGGAGGACACCCGAATTGCGCGCCCTGTCTATGGAGAGTAAAACTTCACCCACTATAGCCAACGATGGAACCTCTACTTCGGATCGAGATGCCAGTACTCACAGCCACTCAGTCTTGGCAGGGTTGAGCCAAGACCTGTTCCTCCCCATCCAGACCTGTACCGCTTCCAGGCACCAGGATATTACATCGAGGGCATCACTGGGCTGGTTCAGGTTTGATATAAAAAGCTGGGTATCATCAGCGTACTGATGGTACCTCACCCCGAAACCACAGATGATCTCCCCAGCAGTTTCATATAAATGTTGAACAGAAGGGGCGAGAGAACCAACCCCTGAGGCACCCCAAAAGTGAGGGGCCTCATGGTCGATCTCTGCCCCCCTGTCAACACCACTTGTGTCCAACCTGAGAGGTAAGAGGATAACCGCCGTAAAACAGTGCCTCCTACTCCCAACCCCTTGAGGCGCCACAGCAAGATACCATGGTCGATGGTATCAAAAGCCGCCGAAAGATCTAATAGGACCAGAACAGAGGAATAACCTCTGTCCCAGGCCCTCCAGAGATCATCCACCAGCACGACCAATGCCGTCTCCGTGCTGTATCCGGGCCTGAAACCCAATTGGTATGGATCGAGATACTCCGCTTCATCCAGGGCCATTGAGAGCTGACGTGCCACCACTCTCAACAACCTTCGCAAGAAAGCAAAGGTTGGAGACTGGACGGAAATTACTCAAAACAGTAATTATTTATTTATTTATTTACCTTTTTTTATTTTTATGTATACCTCAAGGCAGTTAACATACTTAATATTCTTCCTATTTTTCCCACAATAACAACCCTATGAAGTGGGTTGGGCTGAGAATGAGTGTCTGGCCCAAACTCACCCAGATAGCTTTCATGCCTAAGGCGAATTCATGGTCTCCTTTTAAGATTTCATTATCTTCATTACTAATCTAATGTATCTAATAACTAAGATAGTTATTTATACAATGTAGAATAACAAGATTGGAAGGGATTTTGGAGGTATTCTCATCCAACCTCTGTTATACATTTCAGACAATGGTTGTTCAATCTCTTCTTAGTGATGGAGCACCCACAACTTCTGGAGGGAAGCCATTCAACTGTTCTCACTATCAGGAAATTTCTCCTGATAGTGATACCTTAGTATCACTTAGTTCCAGGTTGGAGATACCTTACATGAGGTAAGGTTTAAAAAAAACAAAACCTCCAATTGACACTACACCTCTTGCTACACTCTCAGCAGAAATGTTCTCCTTCTTCATGTCTCAAAGGTGCTTTTTCAAAAGGCAACTGGACTATTATTTTTGAGGAAGAAGATGTTTTGTTTCTCATCCAAGAAGCTTCATCAATTAGAACTGATGACACTTCTTGGATGAGAAGCAAACATCTTCTTCCCCAAAAACATAGTCCAGTTGCCTTTTGAAAAAGCATCTTTGAGACAACCATGACCAGAATAACTGAAAATCTCTACAAACACTCCTTCTCCATATTTAATAAAACACAGAAACAGAATTTAGAGACTAAGAAGAGATACACAATACTCTATAGAGATGATTCATGCTACTTGGTTAGCAAAGTGCAGCCACAAAAGCACAGCCCTAAATAGTGCAGTGGGGCTTACCTCCAGTGTGTATGTTGGAGGGCAGCTTGCACTGCAATTACAAAAGAGGGCTGGCTTCAGAGGAATGGGATTATGTAATAATTATGTCTTGTGTCATATTGAAAATCACACCCTAACCTGTTTATTCCCGAAATATATGTATTCCCTTTGCCATTTGGTGGCTGCGGTGTATAAAGTAATAAAACACTACAGAAAAGATTTATAGAAATTCCAGTTTTAAGTATGATTAGAAAAGGACTACAATTGGTAAAACATATTAAAAAGCATGAATACACTTCGACATGTTCCCATGGGATTTCATGGCATTCGAAGAAGTGTTTCAGTTTTATTTATTTTTTTAACCAATCACTCATCTTCTAAGATTACTTTGACTTTATGCTACTGCTTGGTTTACCTTCTAATTCTTTGGGCATAACAAATTTATAATTTGACAGCCAGATCACTACTTTTCAGAAGTTTTGTTTTTGTTTGTTCAAAAAAAGAAAAAGGAAAAAAAAATCTCTGCCACTTATAACCCCTGAAAACAGAGATTTATAATGGAAGTGCTGACACAACCTAACTAAGGCGGTCTAAATGGTACTGCTATAATGCACAAAATCAAGTTCTATTATTCTAAATTCTTCTCACTTGTAGTTTTTTCTTTCTTTAGTTGCTCCCAGACATACTGCTGAAGCATGAAAAATTTAAATGCAATCAAATCGATCCAATTCCACTTTCTTTGAACAAGTGTCTATAGTGGTACAGTCATAAAAGGAGAAGCATCCAATTTGTTTGATACCCCTTTTTAAAAAAAATCATTTCATCATATTGCATAGCACAGATATGAGGAAATCATGGTGACTGCATTAGCTTTTGAATGATACACATTTAAGGATATAAAAGAAAGACTCAAAGATATAAAGATGCCACAATATTATAGTACATAAATATATGCCATGGTATTTTTAGCATTCCCATCATCATCACATCAAAGGTAATTTTGTGTTTGTGAATCTATTGTCACTAAACAAAATTTCCATGTAAATATTTAGATGCTCGCAAAATTAATCAATACAAGTTTGTTACATGTAGACTATTTCTGATAAAAGCTGATGACCCAAATTTCTGCAAAGTAGTTTGCATGTTGATCCTTTTTGTGAAAAACATGTGCTGATAGAAAGTTTTTACCTAAGACTTGTGATTTCAAGGCATAGAATTCCTAGATATCTGACACTATTTCAAGAGAAAGTCATTTAGTCACTCAGATCCATTTATCCTGTTACAGCTAAACAGATAGGTTTAGTTTTAAATAAGATAAAGCAAAATTCACAGTGCAAGTACTAGATGCATAACAATACATTTCTGTAAACACCTGTTACTTCTTTTGAAACTGGAATACTCTGCAGTATACAGAGGCAACATCTTTTAGGTTCAGAACTAGGATTTTAAAGGTGCAGTCTACTATTTCCCCCACCAAAGGCTGGAAGCTACAATAATTCCACTCATTTCTATAAATTGAAGGAAGCAAGCTAATACACAATGATAACCTGTGCATTTTTTTTGCCACACAATATATCTTGGAGAGTTGCTCAATATTTCATATTTCTTCACTTGTGATTCAGTTTGCTCTCCCTTCTGGTTATCTTGTTCCAGTTCAGATTTCAAGTTTTAATTTTTTTTTCATTGTTGCTCCTCATTTACATTCTAACCAAGAACTTTAGTCTTCTTTCAATTCATAGGATTCCCTCTTGAAAAAAACAGAATTTGAATACTGATATTACTATCAACCACTTTTTCTTCTAAGACATTTTACAATATTTTGCAAGTGTCATTTTATATGTTGAGGGTGGAATCTTGCACACATCTATCCCATTAATGGGGCTTGCCCACAAATGAAACAAACAAAATGTTAAAAAGTTATGATATTTATGTAGTTACTTACCAAGCACATCTAAATTATATTAAAGTAACCAAAATATCTTTATAATCCCCAAGGCGTGTCACAACTTTTGAACTCCTCTAATGTTTGGAAATTGAAAGTTGAAAAATTTGACATGCCCTAACAGGTACTGCAGCATAAATTTACTAAATGTAGTAAATACAACTTGTGGCATATGTAAATTTTAAAGCACCAATCTTGAATCTAAATCTGACTTCAGCCTCCATCATGCTACACTTCACCATGCAGATAAACTTCTTGCTTGTTTTGCTTCCCTTTCTCTTATAATAAAAGGACCAAAAAGAAAGCGAATCTGCCATAAAAGAGATTCTTTTAAAACCCAGCTCTATTCTTCACTGTGCTGTTTTGCTATTTGCCTCATAAAAGGTAGATTATGATATCCACCATTCAAAAATGTGTTTTGAGCACCTGCAGACTAAATGATAACAGTAGTCTACACTTTTGCTCTATGTGATAGATCTAGGCTAAAAGTATTACCAATGGGTGTAGCTTCATTTCTTTCAATGAAACAGGACTCATTTTTCTTCAAAAACTGCTCCACAAACAGTCATAGAAATGATTTACTACACCTGCACCATAGAAGAATACCAATTTCCAGAAAGCATGACTTAATTAGAATGGGGGAAATGGAACCTTAATCTCAGTGCCAGATTATTTGGAATCATTTCCCTGCCAAAGATATTCTGTAGCCATAATTCAGACACATAATTAATTGCTGAAGTAATGGTGTAATCCATCTGATATTTAGGAACAAACAGTTACTTCCTAAAATTATAATGTATAATATCCAATTACAAGGGACATGCATGACAAGAATAAGACAGTACAGGAGTAATCAACAGTGAGATTTGCATTGTGACACAATTCCTGAATGGAAAACCTACAGTACGAATGTGTTGCGCAGCTGTTTGTACAATGCCCACTGGCATCTTCATATCGAACTGTGTTTCTTAAAAACAAAACAAAATTACATGATGAAATGCTTATATATATATTCACTGAGGTCTATAAGAATTAGGCATCGTAAAAAGAACTACCAATAACCATTAATTAGAACCTCCATTTTAATTTTTCTGGACAAAAGATACATAAAAAACATGAGAAAATAATAAAGCAATATTATACATATTCCAGAATTCAGATCCTAATGCCTAATTATATGTTTTAGTAATGTATTTGAGGTTTTACCTGCCATCATCCAGTCTATCTTATAGATTTAAAATAAAAAAAATTAAAATTTGCTGCTTCTAATGGCAGCAAAACACAGTAGAAGCAAGCAAAGATGAGAAACTCCAAACAAACTCCTCTGCTAAATCAACACACACAAACCATGTATTTAAATCATTAAAATAATATAATTAAAACAAATGTGGGGCAAACTATTCCATATTAGTATCTGGCAGGAATTACTTAATAAATATTACACAACATCAACTTTTAAATAATGTCTTTAATCTGTATCAAAATAATATATACAGTACAATCATTCACATACTGAGCCATGGTAAGATGATTAGAATGCAGGACTGAAGACTAACTGCTGAATGCCAGCAGTTCAATACTGACAAGCTCACAGTTGACTCAGTCTTCCATCCTTCCGAGGATTAGGACCAAGGTTGGGGGCAATATGCTACCTCTGTAAACCGGTTAGAGGACTGTAAAGCATGGTGAAGTGGTATAAGAGTGAAGTGGTATATTTCCGAGTATAAGATGCACCTTTTTCCCACAAAAAAGGTGAAAATCTGGGTGCGTCTTATACTCCGATGTAGTCCCGCCTGGCTTCTCAAACGGAGGTTTCAGAGGCTGAAAAAAGCATCAGAAAAGAAGCTTCAGAAAAGAAGCCCCAAACAGAGCTTCAGAGGATTTTATTCTGAAGCTATTTCAGAGGCTTTCAGAGACTGGAAAAAGTTTTTTCTGAAATAGAGTTTCAGAAGTTTCAGAGACAGGGGAAAAAAAGCAAAAAAAAAAAAAAAGCAAGGCACAGAGCTCACAACCAAGGAACCTGTTGCTAAAATTCACCTCTGGAAACAGCTGACTGGAGGTATTCCAGGAGGCAGATCCACTTGCCAATCAGCCTTTTTCTTATTTTCCTCCCCAAAAACTAAGGTGTGTCCTATACTCTGGTGCGTCTTATACTCTGAAAAATACAGTAAGTCTAAGTGCTAGTGTTATATATATATATATATTCACTTTTATGTTTCAGTGAAATTGCGCATGCTCAGCCAGAGACTGAGGAGACAGTTCCTAGATAGGCAATACATACCTGTGGTTAAAATGGGTATGAGACACACAAGCTCACTAATGTTTTGAATGAAAGCTCCTGTAATCATAGGAGTGATCACAATGACTGCTGGCAGAATTCATAAAATTCATACAGCAAAATATCTGAAGGATAATTGGATTGTATGATGAAATGGTAAAATCATCTGACCCAAATAATTCTGTTGCTTGCTTGTATAAGCAATATCCTCCCAACCACTATTGAATTGGTGTGATGCTACAGAAGATTCCCAATCATAATAACAATTTGGGATGAAGACTAAAGGTTATAACATTAACATGACCATGGGGAGGAAAATAGAATGGCATTTTGATAATGAAAAATATCCAGTGAATTTGGAAATCAATTCTATGTCTAGTAAGAAGGGGGGCAATGTGGAAGCCTACCTGGGTAGAGAGCCTGAAAATGGAAGATCTGGGAGAATCAGACCATTATGGATAGAAAGAGGTGATGGAGTCAATCTTTGCTAACTTCCTAATGCATATCTTGGTAGATTTATATTGGTCTACTATATTGCTGATCCAAACTCAAAAGACACGATAGGCTCAATTTGAGGACTGCTTTCCGAACTAAGCTGCCTTGCTATTTTTATTAAGAGATAATGTGTTCCTCTCTTATTGCTATCAGTAGCACTCATCAAAAGTGTCAGTGCTGGGTCAAGGCATTTTCTTGTCTCAAATGGAGACCAAATGGCGCTCACAATCTTTGCTAATGTTGACACTTTGCAAAGTATTTCTGCACCATTCAGACACTGCTTTGGAGGCCTTCATGTACTTTTTCTCCATTGCCCCAATGCTAGCTAAAGGAAGCTATTTACTGAGTTACAAGGTAGAGCCACTCCCAAGCATCAAATAGGGAGGAAATTGACAAAGGAAGCGGACTAAAACACGTACATGTAAATTTATGCATCTCTCTCTCTCTCTCTCTCTCTCTCTCTCTCTCTCTCTCTCTCTCTCTCTCTCTGTGTGTGTGTGTGTGTGTGTGTGTGTACACAAATGAAGAAGGAGCCTGAGTAGCGTAGGGAGCTAATGCCTCCTACTAAAGGCAGCAATTAACATCCAGCTGCCTGTAATTCTGTGAGTTCAATCCTAGCCAGGCTCAAGGTCGACTCAGCCTTCCATCCTTTCTAAGGTGGGTAAGTAGAGGACCCAGTTTGTGGGGGCAATAAGCTGACTTTGTATAAATATATACAAAAAGTATGAAGGCTATTGCTTAAAGCACTGTCAGCCGCCCTGAGTCTCCGGATATAAATCAAATTAAAAAAAAAAAAAAGACAATGGGAAAATTCAGAGACCAGAATGTAAAGCACAATGTGTTGTAGACCAAAAATTCCAAGAGCAACTAAGTTCTCTTGAACATTAATCTCTACAGTTTATATCTAGCGGATAATATCACTGTTGCTTTATTTATATAGCTTAAGCTTGTTCTTCGGACTGCAGCTCATATGTTTTGGAATGCTTTGACTCATGAATTGTTTCTGCTGATAATGTTACATCGTGTAAACTACCTCTGTTTAACATTAGCTTCTCTGTGATGCCTGCCATGAAAGTTGTATGATACTGCCATGTGTTCTGTGTATCTGATTTCTCATCTCATAACAAGAAAAAAAGAAAAGAAAAGAAAATTGCAGTCTTGGGCAAGAATTTTCATAAATAGGCACAATAGGATTGACAGAAGAGACAGATTTATCCATAGGTTTTGCTTCTATGTGTTGCTTTGGCCCAATTAATGAAACATAAAGTAAAAAATAAACATAACCAATTATCAATAAAGAGAGAGGTCACAGTCAAACATTTTACTGCAATTATGTTCATTACAAATTATTAATTGTCTCTGTTGTTCTACAAAACTGATTTGGGGGATCCAAAGATCTTTGGATAATTACATTTTAGTAGTGTAACTCTTCAAAAAAAGAGTTTTTATGTTTTTAACAGAACATAAAAGGATCTTATAATGATGTGAAGCTATGAAAGGCATTTGAAATTCATCTTTGTTCTAAACTGGTAAACATGACAATCGCTCATATGTTGTCTCTGATTCTGGGACTAGCAGAAAACATATTACATTATACAAAGATTCCTCCTAAGTGATCAAAACAATGTGGTGTAGCAGCTCTGTTTTCCTAACAAAGCAATTTTCTTATGCAGAAACTCGATCCTGATTTCCAAACCTGAACTTTACATTTCAGCAAAACATTTTCTTGAAGATAAGTGAATAAAGTATCAATTTCAAGCTCACCTATATAATCATTTCATAGTAAACCACCAAATTAGTACCTTGCTTTAGAGTGAAACAATAGTTGCTGCAATCTAGTTGTAGATTATTGGTTTAATTTAAACCCTATCATGCCAGTCTAAAACATTTCTAGTGGGCACAATATTTCTGATTCAGCAAAGGTTACACAAGCATCGAAAGCAGTTAAGTATAGGTGCCAAACCACATTGCCAGGAGCTCTCAGTACTGCGAGGTAGTGTTACCTGACACCTTGCTGAATATAAAATTACTTGTTTCTGCAACTGATGACAATCAAATTGTCACCTTCCATTGTAATAATACAGAACTGGTGATCAACAAAGTGCAAACATAATTACCACAAAGCAACAAAGAAAAAAATGTTTCAAGAATAAATAAATAAATCAGTCTGGCTACTGATTTAAAAGGGGAGTGGGCTGCCTTGTACTAAGGGTGCAGGAGTTGAATTGCAATAGCTGAAGCAATACTAGTTCTGAAAATAATGGTGCTCTTGTAATATACAGACAATAAACTTCTGCTCTATGCCTGTCCTGTTTATTAAGTATTATTATCATTGAATAATTACTTACTAGCGAATAATTATTGAATAGATACATCCCATAGTTAATGCCATAGAAAACAATTGCCTTTGCAGTAGTTCCACTCACGCTGGAAGAAAAAGGTAGAAATTGATTTGTTGTTCTTCCCCTACAGTTGCCATGTGTCCTGAAATGCTTCTCGGGAAGGCGACATGGGGAACTCTGGACAGCAAGGAGGAAAGCCCAGAGGAAAGACAAATTGGAAAAGCTGCTTTCTCCTATGAGCAGCTTCCAACAAATCCCTCTGTCTTTGGAAATGGCCAATCTATGAGTGGTGATGAATTATAGCTGTTGACAGACTATGACGTAGAATCAGGCTGATCCTTGCCTGCTCTTTGACTCAGTACAACTTCCACAACCATGCAAGACCGCAGAAAGCCAAGGCAACACGATCTCATCCTTCAGAACTTATTTCCATATCTTGTTCCAACACCTCTCAGCAACATTCAATATTCCAAATGGGGATTAGACTGAATGATGCGGTAACCATTCTCTTTGATGATCTGATCCTTTCCTGTTAGCAGTTTGCCCACCTTCCCTTTTCAGTGCTAAATATATCAAGCAGAAATACATAAAGTGTTCAGTAATTAATATTGTTCTCCTCTGCTAAAGCAGATGTGAGTAAGGCTGCTAGATATCAACTTTTAAGGCCTATACCATATGCTGTAAATCATAAAGATGATATTCAGAACATAGAGCATAGAATAATAAAGTTGGAAAGGACCTTGGAGGTCTTCTAATCCAACCCTCTGCTTGAGCAGGAGGCCTTATATAATTTCAGACAAATGATTGTCCAGTCTCTTTTTGAAAGCCTTCAATGTCAGAGCACCCACAACCTGTGAAGGCAAACTATTCCATTGGTTGATTGCTCTCACCACCAGGAAATTTCTCCATAGTTCTAGGTTGCTTCTCTCCTTCATTAGTTTCCAACCACTGTTTCTTGTCTAGTCTTGTGGTGTTTTGGAAAATAGTTTGACTCCCTTGTCTTTGTAGAAGCCCCTCAAATATTGGAACAGTGCTATCATGTCACCCGTAGTCCTTCCTTTAATTAAATTTGACATACCCAATTCCTGTAATTGTTCTTCATATTTTTTAACCTCCAATTCCCTTAATCATTTTTGTTTCTCTGCACTCTTTCCAGAGTCTCAAAATCGTTTTACATTGTGGTGACCAGAACTAGATGAAGTATTCAAAGTGTGGTGTTACTAACGCTTTGTAAAGTGATATTAGAACTTCTATCCCTCTATTAATGCAGACTAGGATTGCATTGGCTTTTTTTGTTGCTACCATAGACTATTGGCTCATATTTAAGTGACTGTCCACTAGGATTCAAAGATCTCTCTTATAGTTACTGGCATTAAGTCATGTTTTACCTAGTCTATACCTATAGAGTTGGTTTTTCTAAGTGTAAAACCTTACTTTTATCTATGTTGAATTTCATTTTGTTAGATAGGACCCAGTGTTCAAATCTGTCAAGATCATTTTGATCTTGAGCTTGTCTTGAGATGATAGATAGATGATGATAGATAGATAGATAGATAGATAGATAGATAGATAGATAGATAGATAGATAGATAGATAGATAGATATTTCAAACAGGAATTGAAGATATCTATACTTAATACTTAGTAGTTAATATATTAGAAAGATTGAGCTACTAGAATTACCTTAGAATGATTGGTTATCTGCCTTTAAGTTGGTACCAACACTTAGCAACCACATACATAAATTTTCTCAGGAGGACCTGGTTCTTCATATTTTTATATTAAAAGTCCCTTTATATTTATAACCCTTTATATTTATATTCCCTTTATAACCAATTGCACCATATACTATTTTTATTAAACTGCACTTTAAGAAAAATATCTTAACTATTAGGATCTCTATGAAATCTGTAAATAGCATACCACATATTATACAACAAAAATTGCAGGAAAAAGTTAATTCAATGAAAAAGTGCTCATCCTTATTAATGCACATTTGTTAATTTCACTCTCTTGATTATATAAAAAGCAAGAGAATCCAAGAGAACAAAAATTAGACTTTAATGTGCAGTTTTCATCAATGAAACGTATGCCTACATAATTTTTCAATATACTGATGTAATGCTTATTCGTTTAATTTTCCATTAATTCAAATTAACAAGTTCTGCATGCTAGTATTTAATCTTAGTTCTTTCTTATTTAAAAAAAAAACTGAAACATTTCTTCTTCATGCCTGATGTGGTATATAAGAGCTGAGAATAAAATTACTCTCTATTGTGGGTTTCATTTCTGACCTGATTTTTCCTATGTCTTAAGGATACAACATGTGATCTGTATTTGAAAGAACTTTAGCTTCCTCAATGCTGTCAGTTTTTCACTTTGTGCTCTCTGTTGTAATACTTTTTCCACTTCTGCTTATTGGTAATAATTTATTACAGGAAAATAACACTACATAAAATGTTCATTGTCAATTTGGTGGTCAAATTTTTATGATTTATAAGCCATCTATCCTTCTGCAAAAGATGTCTGCAATGAAGAAGAATGGAACTTTACTGCCTTCTGTTGAAACATGGGATGCTCACAGATACAAAGGACTTTTAGCATAATCATTTAAGGTGTTGTGTATCTATTCTGTCTGCCTTTCTTTATTGAAAGTTTGTACTGAAAGAAAAAGATTGGAAAAAAATGGAAACAAACTCCCATAAGATTCAACTAAAGAGAATCAATTGAACAGAACAGCTCAACCTACAAGTATTTTCTTCACCTATATTTTTATTGTTTCATGTCTATGTACAGCAGTTAATAGAGCAACTTATCTTAAGCTGCTACCTTGAAATAAGTTAAATCAAATAGCAAAGTAGTTGTCCTGAAAATCAATTTCTAATCTGTTATTGATCTTCCCCTTGCAATGTTTATTTAGCAGCACTGAAAAAACGTATTAGATCAGTCTATCCATCTATTTATTTGAATGCTAATGGACCTCATGTTAAGATTTTCTAGAATCTTTGAAAAGATCCAAGACATGTACATAAGAGTTCCATTGTGGAGAAGGCAGTATGAAGGAAGACTGAACACTGAAAAACGCTGAATTAAGATAAGGTAAGAGACTTCTGGCCAGATGCCACTGAAGACGAATATAAAGAAAGTTATGGAATTGTATTGGTCTACAGAATTGAGAAGTCTCCAACCTTGACTCTCTTGAACCAAAGTCATGACAGAAGCAGGACCATCATATAGTTATTAAACACAAGGCATCTGGATAGTGATTATTTTCTCACCTTGCATATTCAAACTCAAAAATTCCTTGTCTCCTAGGCAAATCTAATCAAGTGATAAAGTTGAAGTGGTCAGATCCATATTATTAAAATTTTAAAATATTAAAAATGCTACATTCCTCAGTTTATATAGTGTTGTTTATACAGGCTTTAAATAAAATGTATTACGATTTATTTACTTCTATTATTTCATACATCTTTGTAACCTGCTCTAGAATTGAAAAAGATAAATAATCGTGTCACGCTATATGTACTGTATTACTGACTCCTAAATGCATATGCAGTTCTTTAGAATATATTTGGTAGATCTAATTTGAATAAAGAAGCCACATAGAGAAAAGTTCTTAATGGATATTCTCTGAACGGAAGAGACAGGAGCGTCTCTCCATCATAAGATATGTTGAATATGTTACTTCTTAGGCACAAAAGCTGAGTTATTTTAGTAGACAAAATTGGAAATTACTATGAACAAATATAAGTCATAAGCTCAATTTCCATGAATGAGTGGATATGGGAGTGGGTATAGATGGGTATAGATCAGTGGTGAAATCCTCCAGTTTGCCACCAGTTCGCTGCCCATGCATGCATGGTGCATCCTAAATGCAAGCTGCATGTGTGCAAATGCACAGTGTACACCAAATGCATGCTGGATGCTCATGTGCAGTGTGCAACAAATGCACAATATGTGCACGCATGCATAGTGCGTGCCAAACGCACGCTTTGCACGGAAAAAGGACACTTAACAAGGTAAGTAGAACAATGAGGGGGGGAACAGCTCTGCCGCGCTACTTAGATTCGCTAGAAAGCAGGATTTCCTGCTTTCTAGCAAATATAACTTACGCGGCACAGCTGATCATCGGAA